>CM057721.1:3605000-4205000 GCA_030064385.1 Melaleuca quinquenervia
CAAAGCTAACCGTTGAAGACCGGCTAGCTGTTGAACAAGATGGTCAGACCACATGAGGACCGATCCAACCGGTCACATGAACCAGCAAAACGTGTGATGGAGGGTTTCCTTGCCCACCTGTACGGCATTCTACCAAGCAGGTGGCGTGCAAGGCGACGGGAGGCCACGTGTCGGCCAAACAGCCGGCCAGTATCTCCCATCACCCACCCACCACCCTTGCAGACCTATCGGCGTACCCCCACGGCCAGCGGGATGTGGCCACGAGGCATCGGCGAGCTCAAGTTAGCTTGGCTACCCCCTGCTCATGAAATCGAGAGAGAGTCCAACTTTAAGTGTTCAGAACTCTCTCTCCCAAGCTCCGTTGGCTTCGATCTTGTTTACGTGAAGCTAGGAACGCCTTCTACAAAATGCCACCAACCGTCGCCGCTACCTCTCCATCCAGCTCGACATTTCCCTATTTTCCAGCAGAGTTCATCGAGCTTAAACGGTGAGTTCCTCCGATCCTTTGATCTAGGGCTTACACCGCTTCTTGCAATGGGTTCCTAAGAGTTCCTAGATCTCTCTTGTGGCCCTAGATTGAATTGATTTTGTCTAGGATCATCGATTTCTTGGTTTGAGCTCAATTTGCCCCAAACTGAGCCTCGAAACCCCAGATCTAGGATTTTCGCCACTTTAGCGCCACCCACTGGTAATGGAGGCCACCAATAGGTTCCTAGACATCTCTTTAGCTTAGATCTAGTCTTGGATTGGATTTGTTGGGTCCCAATCTCTCGATTTTGGGGTTGACTCTCTCCCCCTCTTTCAGGATTCAAGGGCCGTGCGACCACTCGACTTCATGGCGTTGTTGCACCCAGCTCCGACCACCCCAGCCCTCGCCGTTGGTGCCACTCAATTTGTGAGGGAGGTGGCTTCTAGATCCGACCAACCATAAGCTTCGACTCGGCCCAAGGAGAGAGAACAAGCTCTCGACCAGACCGGACTTCATTTGACCCGACTAGGCCAACCTAGATTTAACCCGGATTCGACCCAACTATCAACCCAAGCTCGTGCTCGCGACCAATCGTCCAATCAAAGCCATTTCGTCGGCCGCCACCGCTTCTGACTAGCACGACTCGCCTTGGTTCGGCTCCGCCCGTCGTTTCACTGACCAATTCTATGAGTAGACTCTAAACCTCTATTGTGCATGTTATTGCTTTAGTAGATTTACTAGGAATAAATGGATGAGTTGGATAAGTTTTATGAATTAGTTGAATGACATAACTACGTGTTTAGATGAATAGGGCCAAGTATGGCCAAGTATAGACTTTCAGTGACGAGGTGACAGGGTGATCGATTAAGAGGCCAATGTGCCTAATTGAAAAATATTTGGTTGGTCTAATTGTATGATTAGACAATTAGGGTCATTGAGGACCGCATAATATTACTTGTCTATGGCAATTAGGAAGAACCAATTATGTGGCCTGTGAGTTTTAATCGCTGATTGGACGTCGATGGAACTCAATGGATGCCTTGATGGTGTGAACGAACAATAAGGCCAATTATGACAGGGTACACAGTATTTACAAAGTGGCAATGCTCGATTAGAAATCATCAATTAGATTGATGATTTAGGCCAATTATGACTTGGATTCGCGTACCGTAGATTTGGCATTTGAATGGATCGATGAACAGGATGATAACGTGCCATGGATTTGGCAACGGTATATGAATTGATGGCTTAGCTAATGACCCAATCTGATGGTAAGACGGCAATAGGGACTATTGAACGTAAAGAACAACGACGAGCCAAGAATGCTTAGTTAGGGTCTTTAGGTCGGTTGTGGACGGTCTTAACCCTTTATTTATGCAATTTATTTATTTATGCATTATTTAATTATTATGCAATTTATTTATTTAAAGGTTATTTATTTATTTATTTAAATGTCCTTTATGTATTTAATTGAATGTATAATGATTGTGACTGACTAACTTGTTGGGCTTAGTGCTAAATCCTAGTTACGAGTCGATTGACTCATAGTTAGATAATAGAAAATGGGACCAGTGAATATTTAAGATTCAGTGGAAAGATTAGAAATGGTTAAACTATAAGTGAGAGTTATACAATGGACATGTAATTAGAGATGATCATTGAAGGGTAAGACATGATAGAGACCCTAAGGTAGTGGTGTTCTTAGTTTTGGGTTAGGGTTCCCTCACTGAGATAATATCTCACCCCACCATAGATCCATTATAGGATTCAAGCCTGAAGCTAGATAAGGAGCCGATCGAGCAAGAGTAGATTGAGATGGAACTAATAAAGGAGAAATGGATGCAAGTCGTGAACCCCTCCAAGGCTCATATCGAGGTCTTTAGTGTTGATTGATTATAATTGTACATGAATTGATGTATGTACATACTAGTAAAGGCATGTGATATTTGATGGTTTGGTTTTGAAGGGTTGTAAGAGTTGATTAATTATCTTGCTTCTGCTAGAATTGTGATTCTGATGTTTTAAAATGCCAACGCCCTACCTGGGACGTCGCATACCTAAGGGCGAGGTGTGGCAGGTCTTGACAGGTCCTTTCCAATTATCACAGACAAGTAATAGTAAGCAGTCCTCAATAACTCTAATCGTCTAATTACCCAACTAGACCATCCAAATATTTTCCACTTAGGCTCATTGGCCTCTTAATTGATTATCCTATCGCCTCGTCACTGGAAGTCTATACTCGGCCATACTTGGCCCTATTCATCTAAACTCGCAGTCAGACCATCCAACTAATTCATCCAACTCATCCATTCATAGCTAATAAATCTACTAAAGCAATAGCACGTCTAATAGAGGTTTAAAATCTACTCACAACTTATTCCTTAAAAACCATGATCATCAACAGCGGCTCACGGCAACACGCCTCTCACACTTCCGATCGCGCTCGAGCTTGGTGCAGCTTTCCAAACTTGGATCCAACACCACGGGAGGGATGGTCCAGCTCAGTGGCAACTCCGGGACATCTCCAGCGAAGCTCTAGCGAGATTTTGGCAGGCCCTCCAGTGACGATCCTTGGTCGTGGGAGGCTAGCCAAGCTCATCGGTGGGGTTGGCTAGTGAAGAGACGGCTCCAAACAGGCTGAACAGAGGTGGACAGACCTAGTTGGGTCAGTCAAGTCAGTGGAGCGAGCAGTCAAGTCGCGGCTCAATTCGCCCTCCCTAGTCCAAATCAACAAAGGCGACTGACTGGGCTATGTAGAGGAGATTCCCACAAGTCTTTTCCGATCGGTGGTGGAAGCCAAGGTGGCCAAAGAAAGAAGAAACGGATCGGAGAAGACGGCGACTCACGACTAGAGCTTCCAGTAGAGGGGCTGCTCGTTGAGGCCAATATCAAGCGAACGGGGTGATGTCGATGACAAAGGCTGGTAGATCTAGGCTCCTAGGACTCCCAGCCGCCGTTTGGTGGTGGTGGCAGCAGCTAGGTCCCACCGAAGGAGGCACGGCGGCTTCGAGAAGTCGACGACGGCAAGGACAAGCTCACTGAGCTTCAGGGATTCCTTCGACGGCTTCTAGGCCAAATCAGCTAGAATGACAGCCACCATGGGGACAAAGAAACTCCTAAGGACGACTAGGAGGTGGTGGTTTGGCCTGGGCGTGGTCGGAATGGCCCAACTCTGGTGAGGGAAAATCTGGAACTCGGATGAACAGTGACCGTGTGGGTCCTTTTCGAGGGCTGCCGGCAACGTTCAAGGCCGAACAAACAGTGACGATAGCCTGAGTCTTGAAGCCGGCGTATGAAGCTTTCCAACACCACCAATGGCGAGCAAAACAAAGGCTAGAGGAGGAAGAATGGGCGGCACGAAGGGAGGCTCTCCCTCAGGTGGGTGAGCAAGGGGCAGCTCAAGTGGGGGAGGAAGGGGAGTAATCGAGGGCAGTTGGTGGCCACCCACTGGTCAGGAGGCAGGCCAACAAGACGCCTACGACATCAGGCAAGCCTAGCCTATGGCTAGTCGACCACTGGCCGCTGATGGGACGGCTCCCACGTGTGCACACCACATGCTCGGCAAAACACCAGAGAGAGAAGAAGAAAGAAAGGGGGAGGGCTCAGCTGCTCATGGGCTAGGCTAGGCTATGCGTGCGGGCTAGGCGGGGCCTAGTTCGGGCCCGACCTGATCATCCACGGGTCTAACCAACTCCTCACGGTTAGCCATTGATTGTTGATTGTCAACGGTCAACCGTTGACCGTTGACCAAAAAGTCAACTTTTTCAAATTCTTACAAAATTGTCCATATGCCCAAAATTCACTTCTTTTGGGGCCAAAATACAAATATCTAAATGTCGGGGGACCAAAACGCGATTTCTGGAAGTCTGGAATCGCCCGAGATGAATTTTTACTGTTTAGTCCAAGGCACTCCCAAGGCCAACAGACTACTAACTAAACTCTAAATTTTGAATAATTGGATCTCGAAGAAGGGGTTGGAAATGGGCTGTTACATAGGCTATATTTAGCCTAACATGTATGCACTGTAACTCGAGTGCCAGTATGGTAGGCATAGTGATGAATAGTCCAATGCGACTTGACTGGTAGGCACATGTGAGGGTGTAAAGCAATGAAGAACTAGATGAGTGGTTAGGGACCTAGGGCGATTACCTCCTTAGTTTGGGTTTAGGTTGTGAACTCACTAAGATTTATATCTCATTCGTTGTTATATCCCATTTCTCAAATCCCAAACTTGGAGGCAATGGATAAGGACCGAGTTAGGTTAGAGAGGCCCATAGATGGTGGGCGAGAGTTTGACATCGTTGTTTTCAACTATGGGTTTTGTCTTTCATGAGTATATAAAACAATGATTGAATATTTGATAGTTTCAGTTTTATGTATGTCCCCGAAGTTGTTAGGGGAAATTTTATATTCAGCTTTCGCATGTGATTATCTATGATTGATTGAGGGCCAGTGTCGAGTCCTGAGACGTCATGAGATATCGACCAAAGTGAGGATTTTGAGGATTGCCACACTCTCAGGAGCAGGGCATGACATTTGAAATGTCATTAACTTAGTTAGCATCTAAGAGCAAAGTCTCGAGAACCAAATTGTAAGGACGTTGGTGGGAAATGTGTGCACCCTAATTTCAAATGTTTGAACAAGTTTGACATTGGTTAACCGTACGTGTGTCTAATGCATGCGTCATATCAAAAAATTTCATGGCCCAATAGGCCAAGGAAATGGCCAAACTAAAGTCATGAAACTATTAGTGACCTCGAGCTTTAGATATTTTATGGGCAATATAAAAACGTACTTATCTAGATATTTCTAGGGGCAACATCTGTACTCCAAAAATTTTCTAAGCTTAATCTTCGACATTAGATCAAAGGGAAAATCAACAGCTGTAAACAGAAGAATCCTTGTACAAATAGAGGGGCCATGTTCCTCATTTTAGAGTGTCCAAGAAGTACTTTAATTTTCTAGTAATCTCTTGTTCAAAGAATTTTAGTTGACGAGTGTTAAACGAGCACATTAAATCAAAGTTCAATAACAAAACAAATTTTAGTTTGGTCACTAGCCTGAACATTTAAGGTCAAATAAATTGATTAAAAGCAAAGTGAAAATCAAAATTTTGCGATATATTTAAAATAATTGAAATGCAATATACCCTAGATGAAAATAAATTCGATAAACCCATCTATAAATAAAACCGTGAACTCAAATATAGTTTGTCTTATCCGCAACCATTTAGTTTGTCTAAAATATTCTGGATAAGGCGCAAATTTCACCTAAATCTCAGGAGAGATGTATTGGCCGACCTCTTTCATCATAGAGATGTACAGCATGACCGATTGTAGAATAGCCAATATTTTCTAGAGAAAAAAAAATCATTTTGGAAGCTATGAAAACAATATTTGTCAAAGATTCATTGAATAAAACCAAGCTACTGTAATGACATCATGCGCACAATTTGCTTCAACAAAAGCAATGGAAAAACGATACCAGTGCGACGATGACAAAGGCTGCAGCGCCTAATAAAGAAAAAATACAACAAGATCTATCAATAAACCATACTGAAAAGTTAGCAAAGTCATATTCCTTCCAAGACGAAATTCCATCTGTTAGAACAAATTTCGGTCAACAGTTATTGGTATAAGTCAGGACATGTCTTTGCAAGATATGCAGCTTCATACATCTCCACTACAAGACGCAGGTCCTTTACCGTAAGTTTTAAATATTCTTGATGTTCTATAAGTCTATCCATGTTGTCCACGATTAATGAAAAGGCGGCCTCAAGGAGACACTTCGCGTTGTGCTGGTGTGCAAAATCATAGTTCACAATCCAGTTGTCCCAGTTTAATTTGGATACTAAGAAATTGACACAATAACATTTGAAGTGCTCCACCCAATAATTCTTTGCCAACACCAGAAGCTCACAAGCCATTTCCTAATCGATGCATGATTTAGCAGAAGAGAGTAAGTTGACAAATGCTCGGAAGGCTTCATGTGACAAATCACTTATTTTAATGTTGCCGCTACGGCTTTCTTCCATCTCATTCTTGAGCATTGCTTTAAACCACGAGGACCGGCTATCCTGATTGTAAGAAGAAAATTGAAGAGAACTTACAAACGCAATTATTGCATTTTTAGAAAACTCAATAGTTTGATGAGAGATGCTTATGCATATTATCTAAATGAGGCAAAAGTTTTCCACATTGAAAATTGTTATAATATACCAAAGCTAAATTATGCTGTGCCCATAAGGGGAAAGACCTTCATAACTCAAGCTTCTGTAATGAAATAGTTCATACTTGAATGAATACATAGCAGCAGGCCAAATGCATATCCCATAGCTCAAGAATGGCTTGTAAACGCAACCCCTAATATCATATCGATTTGATGGTGTTGATTAGATGTATGCTCAACAATTATATAATTCACCTAACTTTTGCATTACATCTTGAAAACTCGTGTAAAACATAAGACAGTTAAATTTGGTCTCCGTAAGAGAAAACATCAAGATCAATCCAAGCAATTATTAAAGCCAGAAATGAAAGAAAAAGCAGTATTAACATGCTTTTTCAAGACCAGATCACCGAAACGATTGATGTTGAATGCTTAGGTTTACTAGATTTAGTCGGAACTTGTCTGAGGAGGAAAGAAGTGATCTAATAGAATTCGCTTGCTAGTGGTCTACCTGATTAAATTAACATGTACTAAAGGCAACAAATCTGGGAAGAATAATTGTTGTTTCTTATGGCCATGGGTTCACCAACTTCGTCTTGGTACTATTTTACAGACAATCAACCAACACTATCTTGGGAATAGATGCCTTCTTCCTCACCATCACCATCTTTCATGAAAAAATCACTTTTTAATGATCAAGAGTTACCTCTTTTAATAATAAATTATTTAAATATAATGGCCCTATGAGTTAGCACCAGCATGACGGGACTCCATTAGGACCGTCCTCAGTGTCAGCCAAGACCAAGTTGGTTAACCCATGGCCATAAGATTAACCCCCAAAGGTGGTGGCGGTTGGTCGGAGGCATGAACCTCAAGAGGGCGACCTTCCGCATGACCACGTCGCGCGTGACGAGCTCCCCCTTGCAGGATATGCACCGCATGCATTCATTCTTCTCCAGCTGGTCCTGCTTCACTCACCGCCGCTGCATTTGCTGAGTAAGAGAGCTAATTCATTCGCACAGCCACTTCATTTCTTTTTCTTGTTTCTCCTCGTCGATGGATTTCTTTGCACGGAATCTGTAGCTTAATCATATCGTCAACTCAATTGAAGAGTTGAAAGAAATAGATGCTCTCACTCTCTCGATGAATTGCAGAGCTCCTTACTGGTCCAGGAACAGAAGTTCCACACAGTAAAGGAGCAAGCATTAAAGACTTCTACTAATACTCATTCCAACAATTTCAAAGGAAGGGCTAGATGTAGAGGAAAGGGAGATTGAGGAAATAGAGATGTCAATAGGATTTTCAATGCTAATAATGACAATTTGGAGGCAAAGGTGGAGGACGAGATCTTGACAAAATTAAGGTAGAGTGCTTTAGATGTCACAAATTTGGTTATTATGCATCTGAATGTTATATCAAGCTGCCTAGTGATAAAGAAAAGGAAGGGAGTTCAAATCTTGTTGAAAAGAAAGAAGCATAAATGTTGTTGATGGCTATTCAAGATGAAAAGAAACCCAAGTCAAATATTTGATATGTGCATACATGCTGTAGAAACCATATGAATGGAAATAAGTCTTCTTCTTTTTTATCTAAATGAAGATTTTCATTCTATTGTGAGTTTTGATGATCACTCTACTATAAGAGTGATGGGAAAGGTGATATTAAGATAAGAACTTAAAATGGTTTAATGGAAATAATCTCTAATGTGTTGTATGTTCCTAACCTAAAAAGTACCTTATTGAGTAATGATCAATTATAATAAAATGGTTATCTTATCACTCTTAGGAAGGGTGCTTGAGAAACTTATGATTCTGTTATAAGTGCGATTGATGTTGTTCAAATGAGTTCAAACAGATTGTTTCCATTAAAGATTGAAAGTCTTCAATCTTGTTCGATGGCTGAAAGGAAAAATAAAGATTCCTCGAGGTTGTGGCATTTTCGCTATGACCACTTGAGTTTTGGTGGATTGAAAACCCTCCAATAGAAATACATGGTGATAGCTCTTCCTCAAAGTACTACTCATTCCCAAATTTGTGAAGAATGTGTTGTTTGTAAACAATCGTTCTCAAGTTTCCGAAGGGAAGTCATAGATAACAATGGATGTTTTGCAGTTGGTTCATTTGGACATTTGTGGTCCAATAAACCCATCTTCTAATGTTTGATCTTGTTATGATGAATTATTTCTTGGTATAGAAGTAGTACAATCATGTGATGGATCTTCATTTCTCAAAAGAGATATTTGGGAGAAATTTTGGATATGTTTCAAATGAATGATTGTAATCTTGTAAACACACCAATTAAGTTTGGCTTAAAACTACATAGAGATCATAAAAGGAAAAAGGTTGAAAGCACGCCTTACAAACAAATTGCGAGTAGTTTGATGCATCTAACTACAATAAGACCAAACATAATGTATTATGTGAGTTTAATCAGTAGATAAATGGAGAATCCTATGGAAATGCATTTGTTAGATGCCAAGAGAAACCTTCGTTACTTGCAAGGAACTAGAGATTGTAGGCTATTCTATAGGGAGGGTGAAAAGTCCAATTTGTTGGGATTTACTAATTGTGATGATGCAAGAAATCAAGATAATAGGAGGAGCACTTCAGGTTTTGCTTTTATGTTTGCGATAGGTGCTATTTTGTGCTCATCCAAGAAACAATCAATTATCATCTTATCAAGTACAGGAGCTGAACTTGTTGCTGCTGCATTTTATGCTTGTCAAGCTATTTGGCTAAGGAAAATTCTTGAGGAACTACAATTCAAGCAACCAAGAGCTACTAAAAATTTGTGTGACAACAATTGAGCAATCAAGCTCTCCAAGAATCCTATGTTACATGGAAGAAGCAAGCACATTGATATGAAGTTCTATTTCTCGACAGATGTTAGCAATAAAAGCAATTGATCTAATCTTTTGCAGAAGTGAAGATTGGTTTCTAATATACTCACCAAGGCCCTCAAGATGGAGTTGTTCATGAATTTCGGAAGATTATCAGGTGTCTATACGCTGAAAACAGTCAAGGCTTTTTAAATTGAATGTTAGCAAACATCAATGTAAGGGAGAGGTTGTTAAAATAATAGTCATTTCCAAATATGCACTTTAAGCCTATTTATATCTTAATTGCTTTTAGTCTTAGGAGTTAGTGGAGCAATTGATTTATGCGGATCATGGGTTGTTATGGGTCTTATTTTGATGGTGTTTCTATTATGTATTTGCCTATTTAGAAGCTTGAAAGTTCTAAATTTAAAAAATAAATAAATAAATAAGGCTTCAGTCTCATCTCTCCTCTCCTTTTAAATATTTCACACTTCTATTTCATTATTCTCGATTCAACAGAATGATCGAACATAACTCCACATTTATCCAAAATTAGCTAAATTCAGACAAATAAACTCACAAAACATATTAATAATCAAAGTAGTAAAAAATCTAAAGCTAAAAGATTACCAAAGAGTTCCGAAAAAGGAAGAGTTTTTAGAAGACAAAGTCCAGTTGTCTAAACTATGTCAAATCTCCAATGTATATGTGTATATATTTCACTATTATAGCTTTGTATTCAATAGTCATCCAAATTGTTAAGACTACCATTAAAGAGAAGAATATTAATAAACAATAAATTCATAAATACGATGCTTGATTTGGTTTTTATTATGACATTTATGTTATTTATTTCACCTAATAAGTAAGGATAAAGTATCGAATAGAAAGCATAAAATAACGACGTGAAACAATTTTTTTTTTAATCGTGATGAGATATTCTGGAGTGGATCTAGCAAATAAAGCAATGAATCTTTGCTTGCAGCATCTGGCGATTGTGTTGTCGATCCTCGAGATCACCAGACCCACAGTGATTCGAAGACTACCTTTCTCAAATAGCCCATTCACTCGGGAGAGCAACTTCTTGCGACCGGTGTTAGAAGAATACAAGAACGACATGGTCTTTCGGCCATCGACGCTCTCTCGCTCGTCCATGAGCTCTTCCTCGTGCTTGCCTTCCCCAGCCTTTCTCCTCCAGCTGCCGTTCAAGGAGTCACTATTAGGGTTAGAGTACATCCTTATTTGTCAACTCGATAGATCTCCGATATTAGTAGTCTACCTGAGATTTGACTTGCCTCATAAATGGAAAATGCTGACCAGTGGCCGGAGGAATTTTATTTTCCATGGCTCGATACATAATTTGATAAGCAAATGATTTTTTCCCGTGTTTCAGAATACGGTTAACTAACATGTTAACTAATCGATTACGATAAATTGAATTGGATTTTGCAATTTTTTCTTCTGCAGTACCTCGACGTGACATGAAGACTTTATTTGTAAAGTCTCTATTCCTTGATAATCAAGCCCAATGATCTATGAACTAGTCCATGCTTCATGTCGAAACAATGAAAAAGAAAGAATATCTTTTACGTACCCCTAGTTTGTCAACTTTCTTGAAAATTATACAAAGAAAAATTTCTTTGTTGACAAGAGAAAAACAACTCTATGATAAATTGTATGATAATTGGATTTATACCAATGAACAAAAAAAGAACAACTTGAGCAAAGAATTTAGAAAAAAAAATGGAACTTATAAATAATTCAAATTTAAAAAAAAATACAAAGCGGCAGGATGAGCCCACCGACGGGCAAAAGAACGTCAATCACGGAAAGACCATCTTGTGGCGTGAAGAGTACCTGTATTTTCTAACGCAGTTCGCAAGAAGTTATCCTCTCTCGAGTGAATCAGCTGATGGAGAAGGGCAGTATCTTTTTCGTCTAGGTGAAAAAGATCTGTTCATCTATACCCTAGCACCTTGTGATGGAGCTTATAAATGAAGTGGGCTGGGGGTCATCAGCCCAATTTATGACGTATTTGGACCTCTAGTGGCGTAATTACCTCGCAAATTCTATAACGCATTAACTCTGTATAATTCGTATACTTAAATCTTAAAACTTGAAATGTTCATACGCTTAAGATTCCATTTATTTCCTAGAAAATGAATTATTCGAAAAACATTCACATGAAAATGGTTACTTGTATCATTTGATATAATTAATACATGAAAAGTGTTTCCATTATCGACACCAATTCAAATATTAATTTCATTGATGATGAAACTATCTTTTGTTCATTTATTTTTCTTAAGTAATATAAGCAATTATTTTTAGAAAAATATTTTTCAAATCATACACTTTTTCTCCAGAAGAATGGAGCCTTAGTCCCATTAACTCCATGAATGGAACAGGCAACATTACTTCTTTTATTTAAATTTTCATAAATGGCGCCATATCAAAAAAAAATATTACAGATAAAAAGAATTATAGAAATTGATTTTTGTTAGAACTTGTAAAACTAAAAGTTAAAAAAAACTAAAATTTCAATGGAAAAAACTAAAGACATAATTATTGAAAGAAGAAAACAAATATCACTAGGTCCTTTACCAAAAAAAATATATCACTCGGGAAAGTGGAGGATGACATTGCTACCTCATATTTGCTTGCAACCATCTAAAATGGATCCCCTGCATTAAGAAGGGAATTTTGCTTTTGGCTACAACCGTCCGATCGGAATCGGACAATTGTGGCTTTTTAAAAAATAAAAAACAAAATCCCCCCTTATTTTGGGGCCGTTCAATCTTGAATCGAATGGCCCCAAAAGTAAGATCCCCTACCATGACGGTAAGGGAGCCAGACTCACAACCATCACCAAGGTCAGCCTCACCACAAGCTGACAATGAATCAATGATAGCACCATTGCCAGTGGTGGCACTCCATCTAGTGAAATTCATCACAAAGGCTAGAGGGATAGCAATTCCATACCTTTTAGCCAATCATATGCCATCGTTTGCTATTTTTCTCTAATTTTGTAGATTAGATTTTTATTTACAGTTTTCAATTTTGATAGATTTCAATTTCTGAAATTGTTTAAGTTCGGCTTCAAACATCATTTTGCGTTTAAAGATTGAAAATGAATTAAAAAAACCGCGTGAGATTGAAAGATAGAAATAAGTGGATTTTCGTCCATTCAAAACTGACGAAGTTATCTAAAAAACTCAATCACACTAACTTCATAAGTTTTAGAATATAAATACCTAAATTGAAAGTTTAAAGATTTAGATGCACGAAAAGATGAATTTTAAAGCATTTACTAAAATTTTTCCAACCCCCATTTACGCAAGCCCACCTATAGATTGAAGGATTTCCCCAATTCTTTGGAGGGCCATGGCCCAAGTGGGCTAACCTTTTGGGTTTTGACTTCCACTCTAACATGTTGAGTTCACACGAAGAACCTATTCCCCTCCACTGGTTGTAGACCTACAGGGGGTATAGGAAGGGCACAAGGTATTAGGACCTCAAACCTTAATATCCACCCTTACTTATTGTTTATTTACGATTCTAAAACTTTACCCTGCAAGCTCTGATGTCCATATTGAAATACACCTGACCATGTCGATTTTGCAGGTTCCACATATTAGTCTGCGCACCCCATGTGCTTGTTGTGTAGGGTATAGAATCCAAACTCATTTCTTCATCTATGATTGATGGAGACTTATGTCTGTATTTTCTAACCCACTAATGAAAAGTTTGAATAAGGAACTTTTCTCTAATCAAAGATGGTAATTCGCAGCTTGTCGTTTCTTATTTTGCATTTGATTTTGATGTTTCGTACGTATAAGGCGTGCCTTTATTCATTGACTAAAACTAATAGTAGTCTGTAGCTAAAGTTGCTATTTTTCTTGGTCGCTCAACCATGCTTGTCCGTCCATTTGGTCTTTTCCTAAATAAAAACTCAGAAAAGAGGGACCTACTTGGCAAATTCATCAGTACATCAAATGGGACACTTCTCTTCTCATTTTGTTGCTTTGCCTTTCAATATCAAAGCATTTTCTCTTGAAGTTTCGCTGTGATGTGAACATATTGAATGAGTCACGTTTAGATTTCAGTAGCTTTCTTGGTAACATTATCATTCTTTAATTCCTCAACCTATTCACCTTCGCCAATCTGCGAGATATTGGAGCTTCAACAATTTATCTGATGGAAATTAGGTATCTAGATAGGAAGATTAATCATGTATTCTTAGAACATCAAACACTACAAGCTGTGAAACAACTGTGTGGCTTGGTTTGCGAAATTCTTGAGAATCAACTAGTCAGAGCCGAACCTGATAACTTGAGTTATGAGACGGAAAAAATATGTCGGCTTGCTTAGGGTGACAATACCAACTATTTTTATTTTATTTTTTTATTATTGATTATTTGTGTTACCAAATCATTGATTCTTACCTAAGACCACCAACGATGACTTAAAATCCTAACATTTTCAACGTTATAGATAACCTCTAGCTCTTTTCCCCGTAATTTTTATTACAATGGGGAAAATGAGGGAAGGAAACAGTCGAGAAGATGATTCTTATCCATCTATCTAGCAGCAGATAAAATGCTTTGGAAGATCATAAAACCACGAAGTCCAGCCTGTACATCATATACCACGTTTCAGAATTTACACCCAACCCCCCCCCCCCCCCCCCCTCACCCAACCACAGAGGTCATGTTGATTATACCCTCACCCTCTCCAAAATCTTGATATCACCGAACAAAATAGAAAAGCAGATGAAGAAGAATAAAAAGTATCAAAACTATCAGTAGCTTTGATCACCATTCCTCCTCCTCTTAACTCTAACAACATGTTGGAAAGTGCCTTGGGGAATCAGCTGGTAACAATTCTCCACCAACCCGTAATCCAAATCATAGTATTGATGACGGTTTACCTCTGACCCTTCAAAAGAGCAACTCTCAGGGAACCCGGCCACTCCCCGGCATGGTGGCTTGCTTTTCCGGCGGCCGGCCCCAACGGGGACGTTCCTCAGAGCCCCGCCAGCGGTCCAGTACCTCTGGCAACCCTTGCAAAAATGCCTCGGCTGGTTGACATTGTAGTTGTTGAAATAGCAGAACTTTGTCTCCATGCTCTTGCATCTTGGGCATGGTATGATCTTGTCTGGCCTCTTCATTGCCTCTGCTAGCGCATCTTGATTTCTGGTTGCTGTTGTTTTTGTGCTGGTTGGAGCTTCACTCTTGACTTGGTGATCTCTAAATCCCTGCAAAGTGATTGTTGCTCCAAAGAGCTTAATCCCTTTTGAGTCTTGGCCTCCATGGCTAGGGTTTGCCATGAGATCAAGAAATGGATTTATATTCTACTCTCTGAGAGAGAGAGAGAGAGAGAGAGAGAGAGAGAGAGAGAGAGAGAGAGATTATGCAGTAAAATGGTTGGAGAGATAAAAGCAAAGGGGTCTTCAAGAATTCGAGAGAGTGTTGTTTTGTGGTGTAATGAGAGAGGGGGATTGTGTAATGAAATGGTTAGAGAGATTAGGGGAATGGGTCTTCCCAAGAATTCGAGGGATTGCTCCTTTGAGGTGTACTGAGAGAGAGACAGAGAAAGGAATATATATCAGTGGGAATAGACGGAAAAAGGTGCACAACCGAGAGAGAGAGAGAGAGAGAATAAAATCAAATAAAGGTCATGCAGCAGCCGAAGAAAGGAAACAAGAGTAGGTGACGTGAAAAAGCAGATTATGAGCTTTTTGTCCACATCATTACTCCACGTCATCATTTCCCCATTTGATTTGATAATTATTATAATAAAGTCCAGAAAAACAAATTCCGGATTCCCACCTTGAAAGGTTGCGTAACAAGTGTCAAAACAGTCCCTAAATTGAGAAGCATAAAGACACGAGGTGTTGTCCTAGTCAAGTTTTAAAAAGTCCTACCGGAAGAATTTAGAATATATACAATGATGATGATAACTCTCCATATCTACCATTGAAAATTCATGTCTATCGGAAAGAACAACAGTTAATGAATTCCAACCCTAATTGCCAATGTGAACAAAGGAATAAGCGTTTGCCTTAGTGGCAGTTAGTTCTTATGATTATCCAATAAAAAATGTTAGGTCTGATACCTTTCGTCAAGCTGAAAATATGATCTAAAAACTCTTGTACTCAATCCTTCTATAATAATAAGAGGAGGAAAAGTCTAAGATGACTAAAATATAGACTCCGTTTGTGTTAAAATGATCAAATACAGATGTTAAACATATAACTAGAAGGCGACAAGTAAACACAAAAGGGACTCAAAGCCTGAAATTATTCATCATCGTTGGAGAGTCTTGTCAGGTTACAACTTTTTTTTTTTGGCTGTCTCTTTACTTGTAGTGTAGTTATTGGAAAAGGAAAAGGATAAAGAGGGGGGAAAATATTTACCAAAAAAAAAGAGGGGGAAAAATGTTTTTTCTTACAAATGATAATTTAGAACGAGGATGAATAATGCAAGCGTGCCATAAGTGGAAATGAGAACTCCCCCTAAATAGATTATATCCAAAAGAACAGATGCCGAGGCATCGAGAGCTCCAGGTGGCTATCATCGCACATCGCTTTGTTCTCTTCACTTTGTAACGCCTTGTCTTTTCATTATGCTCATGCTGCTTTAGACTTTGTTAGGCACCAAAAGTTGCTACAAAGCACCCTCAATTTTAGCCAAAAGTTAAAGGGGGAAATTAAAGCAGCCATCTCTTTTCTTTTTCCTTTTTTTTATTAAGAAGTTCCCAAATTACATTCTTTTCATACTTCATATAATCATAAAAAAAAACTTAAAGATCAAAATGTTAACCATAAAATACATTGCAAGTGTTCTGAATTACTCGTTACTGATACATTATTTTTCCTTTTTATGATGCTTTCTTCATTTCATCTCCTTGTCCTTTCCAGCACACATTGTCACTCCAGTATTCCTCTTTAGCGCATCTGATTTTGCTCACTAAGTTCCCCCAAAAGGGTAAAGTTGATTTAGTCTGAGGAACTCAATCGCTGCCTAAGAGAAGTTGTGTGTTTATCCTCACAAAAAGGAGGCTTTTCACTTTTTTTTTCCTATTTCTCTTGTATTTTACATATTAACAACATATGAAGAGACTCTTATTAAGATTGCTATGTCTGATAAGAGAAGGGAAAAGAAAGACCTCAATATGTTTTTTTTTCTTTATATTGCTTCATAATTGAAAGAAAGATGTTTATACTTACTCATTTAAAAAAGAAAAAGAAGAAAAAGTAGAAGAAGTGACACAAAAGGTTTAAAAATAATCTCGCCCAATTAGCTAAAAATCAAGGTGACATCATCACTCACCTTGATTTACCAAAAAAAAAAGTCATCACTCACCTTGTTCACTGAATGAAACGAATAAATAATTAAAAAGATGGTGCAACATCACATCTACTTACATAATTCCCAACTCTAGAAGAAAAATAAAAATAAAAAGTTCACAAATGGAGATGAAATGAATTATGTGTCGACTGGTGAAGGCATAGTGATCCTATTAAAGATGGATTCTCTTCATAGATTGCTATTCCTATTTCCTTTTGGGGCATCTTTTCAGCTCGCAGATGGGCCTCTTAACCCAACTTTTCTTGCTTGCTTTTCAACATTTTAAAGTATCCAGGGTTATTGTGTTACCAACTTTCTGTTGCAATTTGAGTGAAAAGCAATTTTATTGTGGGAACGACTTTACTAAAGAGGATACGGTTAAGCTAATCCCAAAAGCAGCCTCATTTCCAGCAGCTTTCCAACATAAAAAGCGTGAAAAGGGAGCTTTTTCTCCCCCTTTCGATTGGAAAGAGCGATGTACTTTTTCTTTAGGATGCTTTGGAAGTCTCTTTCCAATTAAAAATTCAATAAAAGAATTCCAAAGAGACCGTAAAGACTAAACACTTTAATTTTGATTGATTGAGGCATTCCTAGTCTACTCTCTAAAATAACCTTAATTAGCTGTAATGGCAAATGCCAAAGGGATATATGTGTACCCTTTTAATTCTAGAGGTAAATCAACTTAATTTTCTCCTACAAAGTCTTCCTAAATCATGAGACTACTCTCAAAATTGATTATTGATAGAGATGCAGGACTATTATTCAATCATCTTTCAAGCAATGTATGGTGGAAAGCTAATTTACCACCCGAAATTAAGAGAAACCAAATATGGGTGAGAATCGATCGACCGAGAATGTGCTTGAAGATCGCCATGCTAACTTGATGTTGCATAGCAATATTTAGTGGTAATCATTTCAAATAACACATATCTCCACTTTCAAAAAAAAATATTCAGCTAATGCAAGTGCTTTGTTGATTGGCTTCACCATTAGTATCCTGTCGAGTTTAACTTTATGCACTTGGAAACCCAGCATGGGTGCCCCAATGAAGTCTTTTAGATATTATGATGAATAAAAAATATGGGCAATTTGGACTTTTGTGGGGAAGATTTTATATATGTATGTTGCTTGCTGTTATGGATCTTCGTTATCAAGTTGGTTTATATTAATGAAGCAAGAAAGGTCTACTTTCTTTTGCCTTTGCTTTCGTTTACTATTTTAATCTGTACTTTTTCTTCCAATTAGTGCAAGTTGGGGAAGCAAGATTTGTAGTGCCAGCCCATAACCGGTTCAGTGCTGATTAAGCCAGTATAAGATAATGATTTCTGGATAGGGTTTCCCGCCGGTGCATGCACTTTTCTTGAGAACGAACGTTTAGACGTGTGCACATTGAAATCAAACCAATAAAGAAATTCTTATCTTCCCCTTAATAGTCAATGGGTTATTCCAAGTCAAGGTGAGAAGGGGGAAAACAAAAGGGAGTTTTTACTGACAGATCAAATAATAACAATTTCGATGTGATCCATAAGAAATTATTACATAGATTTAACAATGAACATTGAAGTACTCATTTTCAGTGGCGTTGGAAGTAGCGGCGGTGTGCAGGGACGGTGATCGTTTGGTTTAAATGGAAAAAGTTGCGTCAACGCATCTATACTTTAAAAAATTAATGATGTAAAAAGTATTTTCTCAAAATCTAATCGCTCGCATCATCGAGGAACATTACTGCACAGAAAAGTCTATCGTTATCAACATCAACTTATGCCTTATCAGTTTGCAAACAGGATCGACTCAGCATATACATATTCCTCTCTTGGTAGGAAAATTGGGCATAATATACGTTTCGGTGATCATTATCTTATTCAACACGAACCCTCGATTCTAGCCACCCACTGCTGTACCAGGTAAGCGAGCACATGGGCTTGGGACAGCTGGTGAACCATTCAAAATTAGTTTTATATCCTTCTCTGCCTTGATTTGTGGGAGAAGGCAAATGACACAATCATGGCGTATCCCCTAGAGAATACCAACATGTATAAATTAAAAGGGTAACGGTCGGAATGGGATTGTTTAATTTCTTATCAATTGATTATTTTCTAGCCTCTATACTTAGAGGTCTTTCTTTTTCTTCTTTTTAATATGATTTCCTTGGCCTTATTCTCAACGCAAGGACAATAGAAATAAGGAGAAAGCTCACATAAAATAATGCTACGAGACTCCCCTTTTTTCAACTTATGGAACATTTCGATGTGATCCAGCAACCGAAGAATATGACTCTTTAATCGAATCCTGCCCATAAGAAAATAATTATAAAAAATATACGTTAGAATTCTATTTTTTTTTAGATTTAATCGCATATATTCTGCCACAATGAAAAAGGGAAAAAGAAAACCCTCCGTCAATCCATTAAGCCAGCTTTTTTTTCTTGCACGAGCTGTACAGGTTCTTTCTACGATCTTTTCGAACGACAGATTCCTTAATCACAAATTATCGTAATTTGTTCACTTTTTTTTATACATAAAATGTCGTAACACATGGACTTTCAAAAGTTTACAATCAACGTAAGAAGAAATTGATTCATTGACCGTCCCAAAAATGAAATTCGTTCTTCAAGTATCCTTAAAAATTCATTTAAAAAAAAAAGAAACAACAGAAATTAGTACTTCTTCAGCAATTTATTACTGTGGACTCGGATTTCGCATTGATTAATTTCCATCCGAACAAAAATAGAGCAGATGTTTTGTATAAAAAGCCAGAAATCAAATGGACAGTTTCCTAGTTCCACATTGCAGGTGTTCGCTTTGCAGTTGGCAGGTCATCTTAATCATTGTCCTCGAACAAAGGAGGCCCGAAAGAACCATCTTGTGATCCTACGAAAGAACACTGCAAAAAGATTGGTAAAAAGAGAGAGCGTCTCCCGCCCTAAAGATTGGCAAAAAGAGAAAGCGTCTCCTGCCCTTGGCTGACGAACAATGGATCGTCTGCTCTGCTTCATCAGAAGAGCAAACTGCTTCATCAGAAGAGCAAACTGAGCAAACTGATCTGCTCATTGGACGGCCGTCTTTTTTTCCTCAAAAAAAAGAAAAGCAAAAAAGGATGAACCTCTTTTTTTTTAGAAAAAAGACAGCCGCCCGATTAATGGTCGGACGGCTGTCATGGACAAATCAGTCTGCTCTCCTGATAAAGCAGAGCAGACGATCCATTTTCAAATAAGTACGTAACCACAACATCAGCTCATTCAAGAGATTTAATTTTTTTCACAAACCGGACATACATTCAATTGAGAGAGATTAAAGGGCAATATATACCACCTAAAAACGATGATGACAAAGAAAGAAGCTACTCGCCACGCAATCAAGTATTCCGAAAGAGAGAACGCAGAAGACAGAGTGCCAGAAGGGGTATTACATGGTTACATATAACCGATGGATCTAGATCGGGAATCATAGCTTACACGGCAATCGACCTCTCGCGTGAACCTCGTGTGTAACTAGCCATCAAGGAATCAATTCAAATGACTAAAGAACAGGCTACGCCCTACATGATAATTACAGGAGAAAAGCTCATATTATTCACATGTACAACGATACCCGCCACACCCAACTCCTCGTCGGGAGTAAAAAAGTTCCCTTCGTGTTTTTGAAAAATGCTATCCTGGAAAAGCTTACGTGTCGCTCCAGCAGCTATCATTTTCATCACCGTCGTCGCTTGCGACAGCCTGATAATTTTCACCAAAGCAGACTTTTCTATCAGGAGACTGGAGAAGACAAACGAGGGATGAGAGAGAGAAGAATTTGAGAAACCTGGCGGATTGCATTTGCCTTCTCCAAAATCACGGTGACATTTCCACTGATGGTTCGAGCAGTTGTGACAGTCGGCCTCACTGACTCAGTGCGCCTTAAATTGAATGACTGGCATGACAAGATTATGAGAACAGGCTATTAGATTGTTGCAACAACTTGCCTTAATTTTGGGTACTACTGAAATCTTAGGCAACCACCGATCAGTGCACGCCCTCAAAATTATTATAAGATGGAACTAGCAACAATATGGTCATTCAACAAATCAAAAGACGCCACAGGATATCTGTATTAAAAAATCAACACAGAAAAGAGCAGCTCCTTTCTTCACAGGATAACCACAAAGCTTGAATTTCATTCTCATTGTTTCCACAATGGCAGAACATAGTGGGAAGAAAAGAAAGGAAGGTGGAAGTATAGAGAAAATGGAAAGTAACGTATTTGTTTTGGTTGTTAGGATGAAAGTTTAGAGAAGAAAAGTTAGATTTAAGTTTAGCGCACATCCTCTGTCATTTTGTTGTTGTGTTGATTTTATTAGTTTCATCACGAAATAAAATGGACCGAACCACTCAAACCTTGAGCTGACAAGTCTGCAACAACATCAGGGAATGTGAACCACATATGGGATTTTATCAGATTATAATGCAGTACTAACGCCAATTCACAAATAAAAATAACATGTGTTTGGGCCTCTGGAAAGGAGTTATCTACTTTCCCTCAACAAATTTGCATCATTGCTAAAACAAAAGAAAAAATATATATTTAGAAACAGATGTTTGAAAATACATTTTAGATAACTCCACAAAACAATCACAAAACGATATCTGAATCTGTTTGTGCGTGAAGTGTTAGGTATTCAATAAGAAATGCAGCAAACTCAACAAACAATAAGTATGAAGCAAGAAGTTGCCCCAAACATACTTATGCGCCTTTCTAATATAGTTGGATCTTCAAAAGTAGAATCATGATATGTACTCACTTTATTTCTTATCTGAAGTAGAAAATCCTCCTTTTCATCTGTATCCTTGACCTTTGCCTCATTAGCCTCTCTATGTAGGTTCAATTTCAGCTGATCCTGAGGCTGCACCAACTCTTTCTTTTATTAGCTAAAACAACCATAGATGAAAGAAAATGAAAAGTACAAGTGAAAAACAAGGTACCTTTCCACTTAACAATTCAGGGGCCTCGATTTTACCAGCTTCCGATGCTGAACATTGTTTCGGTTGCTTAAAGTTACTGTGATCTAAATTATTACACTCAGGATCATGATCTACAGATTCAGATACTTCTTCTCTAACTTGCGCAGCATCTGAGTATGGCTTCGAAAGCTGCCAATCCACAGGAGGAAGAGGAGGTGCTGGTGGCATAGGCTGATGAGGATAATGCTTCTCTGTATAATTCTGTGGATCATGGCCAACATTTTTTTCTTGCATAGGTACAGATACCATGGAATCAAAGCTAGGAAGATCAAGTGAGGGACCATGAACATAGCTAGAAAAGGCTGGTAGAAGTTCTAGACCATCTTCAGCAGGCAGACTCTCACAGTCACCATTGACTCGCATTTCACAATTGGTTGTTCCACCATGCTCCAAAGAGGTTGAAATAGATTCTGTTGGTGAAAGTCTGCAGAGAGCATCAAACTGATCATGCTCCTTGCTCCTGGGTGTGTCACTGGATTCCCACTGCTCTGAGTTAGACTCAGAATGAGGACTGAGACAGTCATCTGAAATATAAAGAGACGATCTACAGAATGTTCCATCGTCAGAGTCAGAACAGACGTCATGAAATGGGACATTAGGCTCTGGAACCAACTGGAAAGAAGGAAATGTATCATTACTGCTTTCCTGACGGTTCTTATCATGGGGAAATTTCAAGGTCAGTCTCGAAGCTTCAAAGCCATGCAGAGGGTGAAAAGAAATTTTCATATGCTCAAGTGGTGGGGAAGGCGGAAGTGAATACGTAGGAGAAACACTTTGAAATTGATCAATGAAATTTCTCCCTGCAGTTGTATGAAATGAAGACTCGTGCTTCCTCCAGCTCTGCTCCAGGACATTATCTTTCATGGTGTCAAATGATCTTGGTTTTTCATCACTAACTAGCGAGATTTTTCTGCGGAAGCTATTCATGAGTAACTTATGGCCAATTCCAAAAACTCCAGATGAATTTTCATCATTCTCCTGTGTGGATTCACTACGTGCAACTTTCGCTGTTGAAGCAACTGGCAATGCACTTCCAGGGGCCACTACTCTGATGGGACTAGAAAAGTCTCCATTGGGGTGACCAGACTTAAACCTTCTATCTAAATCATCTGACTCACCAGACTTGGCATCCAAATCTCGACCTGACAACAAATTATGGCTCCTTTCTGCAGAGGTACTGTTTTCCTTGATCTTGTGTGATGCGGCGCACTTAGAACTAGCATCCCTTTCTATTTTATCAGCATTTTCAGTCAATATGTCTAGTTTTCCATCACGTTGGTCATCCTTGTTTCTCATCCCACATTCACGATTTGATACTGCAAAATCTGGTGGTTTTGCTGGCTCAAGTCCAAGCAAGCCCCCATTTGTCCAGAATTTAACACCAGTATGTTCTGGCAGTGATTCTTGACCATCGCAGATGTTGTGCGTGACTTCACTATGCGGTGGAGCAAAGATCACGGATGATGTATCACCAGCAAAAGTTTCCATTTTCATATCATCAAGAAGATCAGCACTTTGACCAACTTTAATGGGTGGTAAACAATCTGAATCCACAGACGTTTGAGGAATTTGACTCGTATTTTCATTGTCACAACTTTCAGTGGAATCTGATTTAGGTAATTCGGAAGACACTTCTTCATTTGAAACGAGATGAGAAATTGTGTCAGATTCATGATGTGAAGGATGACCATCTGAAGCACGTGACGGAAGCTCATCAACTGCAACCTTTATTTCTTCAATGTCAACACTCAAGGACTGTTGCTCCAGTTCTCGTTTGGTTTGATAATCAACATCATTCTCAGATTCTGATTCAATTGTATTCAGAGCATCTTCGTAATTATCGAGCTCACTATCCACATCATCCACCAGGTTCTCACAGGATTTTGGTTTTGAAGTGCCGGCATTAAGACATAGATCAATATCTGACATATTGACATTTCTTAATTTATCAACTTCTTCAGCATCAATGCCTGAAGTCATAGAGATGGTAGCTGAATCTTCCATTCCCTCATACTTCTGCTCCCTGGGCTCCATTATTTCTGTCTTCTCATCCCACCTCACATAATCTGATTTGGAGGCGACAGACTCCTCAGATGTTTTTTGTGGAGAATAGTTATCAATTACCTGGTTTTCTTCGTACAGGGAAACTGAGTCAACAGTTTCCTCACGTACCATCACCCTAGAAGAGGATGACCTATTAGACTCCTCGTCTTCAGGTGGCAAGTCATCACTTGCATGGAAGATGCACTCTATATAGCCTGACCCAGCTCTGAAATCAGAAGTACTTCTATGGTCTCCAAAATCTGATTTTAATGTAGAATCGGCTAGCGAAGCAGTGGGAGATGACTTTCTGTTCGCAATTGGAGAAGCAAATTGCATCCTGCAAATTGACAACCAAATATAATTTATGCAAATCAAACTGACTTACTGTTATAATCATATGAGAAACATACCTGCCACTATGATTGGCCATGGGTGCACCACGTGAAAGTTCCACATTCTTTGGGAATGATCTTCGCTTCTGTCCATATCGAAATTTTAATTAGCATAAGATCAAGTAGAACAATTCTATGTAGCTATGTCCGCTTAAAGCAACTATACCAGAGAAACCTAAACAAGTAATAGACCTCTGAAGATAAAAGAAGATGGCAATCAGACTATTTCGTTACATAAAAAAATTGATATTACATACTTAGGGTGTCAACCTTGTGTAACACTGCCCTTTAGGAAAAACGCACCTTCATCTTGCGACCCCGCTTGTCTCCTCGGACTTTTCCTACATTTCTTTCATCGACGGTGGCTGAAACTCTTCTAAAAAAAGTTGGATCTGAATATCGCCTCAAACATGATCCAAGGCCACCAGTATCAAATCTAAAAGCACAAAAATATATCAATATCTTCTATCCCTAAGCTAGTCACACCTCTTGTCAATAAGATCAAATAAACAACAGAGAAAGATGTGACTTACTTGTCAAGCAAGTGCAAACGTGGGGGATCCCGACACTCTTCATAGGAATCCATGATAAAACGTGGCAAGTCACTGTCAATAAAATGATGTTTCCCATTTCGAATACGAGTATGCCAGTCAGAACCTGCAAAGCAACTGTTCTCCAATGAGAATTGAGGTAATTTAAGAGAATAAAAAAGAGATTAATTTTGACAGCCTGGAGCCATCTGGAAAATGATCACAGCATGAGCAAACTTTCAAGGTATTGCACTTTCAGAATTAAGGAAATTTTCGGGAAGTCAGTCACTACATGCAATTCTAGTCCCCACATACTGCAGCAGAAACATCCAGCTCAAAGTCCTCACATGTGTATGATTTTCACAGTTCAATGAAGAAGGAAGCTAATGAGCGGATATTTTATACCAAAATACTATTTTGCAGAGTCCACATGAGGTGAAACATGCCAACTACTGCTTGCCGATGTGCACCATGTTATATCAATATTTTCTTGTAGCACTACACAACTTCCTTCCCAAAATTTATCATGAACAAGATGCTAGTAGAGGTTTCTTCCTATAACATCTTGGTGTGGTATGTTTGACCCCGGGTTGACACACCCATTGCAAAACAGTTTATGTGACAGTTATTTTAACAAGGGAGATTTGGCATCAACATATCAAAGTAACCTAGCACCACTTGTACAGACAATTTCAATGTCTTTTTGACTTGGCATCTCCACTAATTGCATAGCGAAGTAAAAAAGTTCAAAAGTAACTCAAATGTAAGCAGGGACAGCAACATAGTACTTGAGCAAGCTCATAGAAAACAAGCACACTAATACGTTGGGCAGGCTAATTTGTAGACTACTCCTCAGAACAACAAAAGAAAGTGCATGTAGCTTTAAAACCAAACTTTCAAGTCAATAGAATTGAAATTCAAAGCTTCAGAAGAGAAAAGCATAGAAGAAGAGATGATTAAGCCGCACCTGCAGTGTAAGCAAAATGTATATGGCTTGTTTGGGCCAGTATTGCCTTCTCCAGAGGAGGAAGAGCAGCTTCGATACGCCGCACACGAGCTGTCAGCTTATGACTTCGCGAAGTAGTTGTTGCCACTTGCTCCTGCAGCCCATGGAAGACCTCTGCCGCAAATCTAATGTCCAAGGATGAGTTCTCAGAAGATCGTTCAAGAAAAGAAAACAACAAGATTCAAAATTTCTCACCGGTTCCAAGTCCAACAAAAATTCACATCATAGAGGGAAGAGCAACAGGAAGCATTCAAGAAACTAGTTCAATCAACAAATAATTAAACACAAGTTACCAAACAAGCTTCCATCACTAAATCGAACGGCGAAGCTGCACACCCGAATCGAGCTTTCCCAAACTAAAAGCCCAAAATCCAGAACGAACCAAATGAACACCCCCACACGTCAAACAACAGGCATTTCGCGCATACCCTTTTTCACCTATCCTCAACTTCCCAGCTAGTCATTTCACCGCCCTCTTCGAGCATGCAAGCACCAGAACAAGAACAAGAACAAGAACAGCCACCAAGCGCAAGCTCCAATCCACTCTAAACCCAATTAACTAAACACCAAGAAAAACCTAAACACAGCCTCCGCCGCTCGAGTTCGCCTTAACTGCCGAGCGGAAGAACCACAGAGAGAGAGAGAGAGAGAGAGAGAGAGAGAGAGAGAGAGAGAGAGATACTCGGCGAGATCGCCCAGCTGGCGCAAGATCCCGACGAGCCCGGCGACGGCGACCCCGTCAAGGACGGCCTTCGGATCCTCCCGGTCCACCGCCTCGCCGCCGTGCAGCTCCGGCCTCCCCAAGCCGTACTCGTTCCTGACCTGGAACCTCAGCAGAGGCATCTCGCCCCCCCGCGCGCGCGTCCCTAGAAGGAGCTCCCTCCACCCCTCTACATATGCTCTTGACCCGAGAGCCAAGAAGGGAAAGCAACAGGGCGCGCACCGAAGACGATGAGTGAAGTAAAAGATCAGTGAAAGAGAGAGAGAGAGAGAGAGAGAGAAGCGAGAGAATATCAGGGGGTGTTGAATGCGAGCTCGCGAGATTAGGTGGAGGAGAGATTGGAGCTGCTTAACTGCCCAGTAGCACAGAAAGAGAGAGAGAGAGAGAGAGAGAGAGAGAGAGAGATTGCCAACTCTGCACGGTATTCTCTCTCCTGTTCTAGATGATGGAGATCATTGTCGTCGTCAACCCCTCTCTCCGTCCTCGCTTCTCCTTCTATGGCGTTTTCGGGGACCTTGCGGATGGACGAAACTAGCCCTGGCGATCTCCTATAAATGACTTCACCGTCCTTCCCTGGAACGTCGCCGTTTCTCGAAGGGATCGGGTCAGAACGGGAAGGGGACGAACGTGGTCGCCTCTTTCTTCTTTGGGGGTTGGTTATATTATTACGTATTAATTGGTTTCATATAATAAAAAAAAAGATTAAAAGGTTTTTGCACGGTCAATAACGTATTATTAACACAAGAGAAAATCAAGCTTTTTTTTAGTTCTTGATACAAATATAAGTGAAACATACTCTCTTTTTTATGTCGCAATTTGAACGATGGTTCGAATTTCAACATATCAAGAGAGAAATGTACATAATTTTCATGCCGATATTAATATATCGCGAAATGTTTAGATGTTTTGGATTGGAAAACAATTAGAGTGCTTCTGAAGGTACGAAAGTTAAGGTTAAAAGTCAACTCTCACACTCCTATGCACCAAAAGAGTTTATGTGATTATAATTGTCAAATCTAACTGAGGGTAATTTAAAATTGTTCGCTTCACGGAAAATATAATATTTCTGAAAATTATTTTTTTAGAAAATGATAATATTTCATGGTATTTATTTGTCAAAAGCCACCGACTTACCGGCATCGAGCAAGATCGAAATACACTATTAGAAGCCGCGTTATTTAAAAGTAAATGAAGGAGACGGAAAATGTTTTCTACTTTCAATTCCTCTCTTTTGAATGTGTTTTTTCCATGGTGGAAAATACTTCCTTTGATTAGTTTATTTTACATGAAAGTGAACATCAGAAATTTCAAAAAATATTTTCCTGAAAGTTATTTTTCGTAGAACGAACAGAGCACAAAAGTGATTTCTTTTTCTTTGTTATTATTTATTTATTTCTATGTGTTGGTTATTTGGTGAGGAAGTTTTCTGTTAATATGGATCCAACCCTGACCCGAGGGATGTTGACTTCTTTCTAATCTCTTCCATGGGCGGTGGGAGGCCCCCATCACTATCGCCATCTTACCAAAAAGCTTGGCTTTTTAGGTTTCATGACAAACATGGAGACTTTACCCCACCGCTTTCCCCCTTGCCCCTTCTTTTGCATATTAATCAGAGAAAGTACTGTATTTCTTGTTCATATTTAAACCATCAACAAGACTGGTTAGATGTCCTCTATAGAATGAATCCAAATGATTCATGCAACTTGACTATTTTTCTAAAAATTTTGATATCCGAATGATATCATACCGGTTCATTGAATGGCATGATTTGTTTGGAAGTATCCTCGATATTTTGCATCCCTAAGCAAAACCCGAAATTTTGATTTTTTTTATAAGGAATTATAAACCCCATCCATATAAGGAGAAATTCTCGAAAGAAATGCTCTGTTTCATCTACATAGGAGTCTCTTGGGTAATGGCACGTGACTATGACTACCGGAGAACTTTCAATCAAGATACTCTCATTCTAATATGAAAATATAAAGTAAAAATGGTGAGATGGTTTTAAGTTATGACAAAAGATGGAAGAAAAATCAATCGTTGACTGGTTGGAAGAATACATAAATCCACGAAGAGCCATTTCTAATACTCCTCTAGGCAAAATTACTTGTTTTCTTTATGGTAAGGGGTTCTTAAGGAGAAGAGTTGGATTGAATAAAAGATTTAATTCTACCCATTTGCTTTCCTATTGTATGAAGATGCTTATGGAATAATTATTATGCTCAACAATCTTCTTGATTTCCATCCTATCTATTTCAAAAGTTATTTAAAAATTGCAGCTAAAACCGGATCTTTAAAAGAGATTTTTATTTGATTGAGAGGAGGACGGTTTGGTTCAGTAACTTGTCCATCATTCATTTGCCATTTTATGAAAGTGGTTAAGAACAAAAATCTCTTTTCGAAGAATTGAACTCATTATTATAGAAAAACTCTATTGGGTTCTAAAATATTGATTAGATCAGCCATCTTAGAAGGAGTAGGATCAAAATATTCATGTCTCTGTTCTTATTGATAAACAGTTATGCATATTCCTAGTCTATTAGCTACTCTGCTTATGGAAAGATTTATTGAAGGGGTCAATGATGAAGCACTGGGTTATGCTTTTTATCTAGAATGATAACATAAGGTGGATTTGGATTTAAATCTACTAATCTTCTTGAGGAAGTGGAGTGAAAAGGAATTGACCTTATATCTAAGGACCTTCTCGGAGTATCAAATGACATTTTAGAAAATTGAATGGTAACCCTACATTCGAGGTGTTGAACAATGTTGGTAGGATCAGAATTGTGAATAACTTGTTTGGGAGCTTGATTTTCTAGCTCCTATTGTTCGGGAAGAGATATTTGGTTTCAAGAATCATTCTAGGGACAACCGTATTAGCTTGAGGAATATTAGTTTGTAAAAGGAGAGTTTATCCTTTATGGCTGATTTTGAAGGCTTTTGAAGACTTTGCTTTCAAAAGTAAATTTCATTACTTTTGCAATAAACTCTGTAAATAATTGCTAAAGGGCTTCAATTATGGAATAATTATGGGTTTTTATTTATAGGATGTGGGCTTTGAGAATATTATTGTCTTTAAGAGATATAGTAAGGTTAGGATGACAATTAAAATGAATGGGAGCGCTACAAAAAATGGTTTCTATAGTTCCAAGTATCGATTCGTCATTTCAAAAGCGTTGCATCTCTTAATACTAGTAAGAGAGTATCTAAACCTTCTTTAGTAAAAGTTTTAGCCCTTACCTAAACTAGACCAATATGAATGTAATTTCACTTCTGAGCATGCTTTCTCATGTTTGGCCAAATAATTATGGACCTAGATTTTAATTAATTGTGAAAGAGGTGATCCAAACATAATTTAGTGAAAATATCATGCAACAACTAATTAGTGTAACATTTCATGTTTTTAGTAGGGGAATTGAGGGAGAACAGAAAAAGTATAAAAGGTCATATCTTTGCCTTGGGATAATACAAATAAACCATCCAATAAACATGAAATGAAATACGATAATGTTATGAGCTACAAACAATGCACATCGTTATTATTTCTTAAGAGTAGGTCAAAGAAATTCAATGCTATTATAATAGAATTTGAAATAACATTAGATTGAGTTAAAATCTATTTGTGTATCATAAGTATGAAATCTTGTATATTAAAATATGTTTTATCCAGATTATGTGATTTCACAAAGATATTGTATCTCCTATTGAATTATGTTAGTACTTCATTTATCTAATAAGAAATCAACCAAACATTATGGCTCCATTTATTTCGCAAAAAAATAAATTGTTCATAAGATATTTTCCTAAAAACTCTTATAGCACTTTCAAAAATAGATGAATTTCATTGTCTATATAAATATTTGGACCTATATTGTTGTCAATAATAAAAACATACTTTTATTGGTGATTTCAAGCAATACGAAAAATCTTTTTTAGCAAATTAATTTTCAAATTGTACATTTTTTACGAAACAATTGGAGCCTATATGCACTTGTATGAATGTGATATGTCAAATAATCATCTTTTTATATCTAAATGACAGTTGGCCTGCTTATCGCTAACCAAAAAATTAATGAAAAGATGCCAAATAAGTAAATGGAGGAAATAGTATTTTTATCAATGCACAATATTAGAAGAAAAAGAGTGCTTTTACACCAATCGAAAGGGCAAAGGTCGCTTTAACCAAATTCGAAGTTTATTAGTTGATTGTTACATGTTTGTCATCAACCACGAGGTCAAGAGAGATGGCGTGATTTGCTCAATAATTATTTGATGTTTTCTTTGACCTGTTGAGATGTTTAAGTAAAAGGTAAGCCAATAGAGGTTAAGAACAATCCGATAGCCCGAATTTGGACAGTTGTTATGCAATAAATTTATTTTAATCACGGCAAAGGAGAAACCGTTTGCCCATCTTAGAACAAGATCTACACATATATTAAATTATTTGATAATTATATTCAACGCAAGCATTTAACCGTTCACCCCGAATTTTGATTTCCTTGTTCCCGAGAAATACAAAATTTGGTAATAGCAAGTTGTTGCTTGATTATTAATGTTTATTCACCCACTTTGATTATATTGGATTGAGGCCGTGATGATCACTAGATTCCTATCCAATTGTGATATAAAATTGTCATGTTATGCCTGTCAAATGAGTTGACTAGTGAGTAGATGCAGGTTTGGTGAAGGGTTTGACTTATTCTTGTGTGATCTGGGTATCTCAGTTAGCCTTCACTCCACCCGACGTGCTCAAGTTGCTGCCAGGACAGGTGGTTTTCATCGAAGTTGCTGAACTCATTTTTAACTACATCTTGTCATTTCCAATGCTACCTAATCCATATCTTAATATTTCAACCAATGAAGAAGGAAAGTTCTACGTTGTAAGCCAAGTGAGGCAGTTGGTGAGCCTAGCAGGATGTCATAATTACCTCATTAAAGCTTGTATTTATAGCTTTCGTTCAGACATCAATGGAGAAATTTTATTGCACGACAGTGACCTTTTCCATCGCTTGGTTACTTAGTTGTTTACTTACCATTACAATTTGTCATGACATAATTTGTCTCTTGATATTATGAATAGTGATCCCTTGCGCATAAGACGAGTGGAAGTAACTAGATCCGCTGCATGCGCCGCGCATATGGCAAGTAAGGATATGGATAAATGTTGTTCTTCAGCAAGAGAATTGATAGATGGATACATGGATCTTATATGCGAGATATGTGCTCCATGAAAATAGGAGGTTCATGACGAATTTTAATTACAATAATGTTCAATCTGCTCCTTAATTTTTCGTACTGATAATTAGGGTTGTTTAGTTCATTTAAAAAGTGGACACCATTATACTGTGTGTTTGAGCCAAGAGCATGTTTTCCTCCAATCACACCTCTTATTGTTGGGTAACTAGACTCTTAGTTACCCTTTTTACTTAATTAAATAATTTTTTAGTTTTTTTAACTCGAAACATGTAAAAAAAACTTTTAAAACGTAAGAATATTGACAAATAAATTAGCATTCAAATCTTATTTCGTACTTTTTTTGAAGTTTGTATAATATTGTAATCATACCACGTGAACTTCCAATCTAGGGTCAATTAAATTTTCAAGATCCATATCTAAGTTGGTAGGTACTAGGGTTTTACGAGCAACAATAGTTTAGTGAACCGCATATGCATGGCAGACCAAACACATTATTAATCAAAACATGCAGCCATCATATCTCTGGCGATCTACTTTAACTATAATATTCAAACCGGGGATTATGAAAATCTAAGTTTCAATTTATTACTAACAGTAATAGTGCCGACGGAATATTTTATGACTGGTGAGAACGTGATGCGATCCCCACTCTCTCTGAAGTTTGCTTTTCTAGGAGTGTTCAATTTGGGCCATGCATTAATTTGTTTGGGCAGACCAAGACTGCAATCACTGGGAACGTAATTTATTTCTATCTTGGAATTCATAACAAGTAAATTCTCGTCTCACATTCGAAGTTTGCATGGTAAGTAAAGGTAGAGTCAATCACTTTTAAAGTGCTCAGCATTCTTCTATAACGTACAATCAAAAGGCAAATTCTTGCTCGATGCATGTGAGTCCATATGATGCAATTCACATGCTCCATGTCGTACCAACATGTTAATGACATTTAATAAGGATATTCTCGATGATAATATGGGATCTCGTTAACAAAAAATCACATTCACACTCGGTATTTCACGTGCCGGCTCATCACTAGCTATAAACTTTGCATAATGTTGTCATTGAATTCAAGTATGTCGTACATATGTGCGGTCCAATGCGACAAGATTGATACCCTATGTGTAGACTTACCAATCCTAACTCTCACGTTAACATAGAGTAGACATTAAGGACAAGCTCCCACAATTCCCTCTCGTTTCAACAAGAGATGTTCTTTTGGACGTGGTCCCTTTTTGTGGAGCTGTTGAATACCTTGTTGTCCATTGATTTCCCACCTAATTTCAAAGCACCTACTGACATCTCCTCGAATTAGAAGGCTATTCACCTTTCGGGTCGTTCTCGACAACTTACTCCTTCGAATGCAGGACCGAAAATTCACAAGTTTCCGAACTCATTACCCATTTCACATCTTATTCTAGGACCCCACCAATCGATCCAATGTGTGAGATGGCATAGTATTCATTGAACGTACAATGAACCAAAGTGTACCAAAGGGATCATATAAATGGGACTTTAACATAGTCTTACGCTCGACCGCGAACTTCATTCGGGAATTGCTGTTTTGTTCCGGAATTGGGAAGATCATTCATTGCCTCCCACGTGCTTTCTGCAACTGCGTAATAAAACTCTGGCATGAAAACAAAAAAGGACAAAAGAAACAGAAGAAGAAGAAGAAGAAGAAGCTGTAAGTCAATAGCTAAGTGGACCCATAGGCCCATAGGAAGGTGGCCCAGTAAGACATTAGCTTGTGGCATCTGATACGAGCTTTGGGCCCAGTTCGCGCGTGAATCTTTGGATGCGGCAATGGCGACGAGCGCATGATCGAAACCTTGGTCTCCTTTCGGTCACCCATGTAGATCCGGCAAGTGATCAGGATCCAACTGGACAAATAAACAATGCGACACTCGTTTTTCAATTGCAGGTAAAACATTTATCCCGACTCGATTCATGTCGGATCGAGAAATCAAAGTTATTGGGTTCGGCAATTCGGAAACGAGGCCCGTGTGCATCCGGCGGTCCAGACTACTCAGTTTACAGCGGACCGAATCGAGAGAAGAAGTTCTGTCGGATGTTTGATTAAGCAGGCTTGTGGATATGCCTTGCCTGTGCTTTCTTCTTCATCTGCATCTTCTTCTTCTTCCGTGCATGTATTATTCATCGACTAGGGTTGGTTTTGTCTTCCCCGATCAACGCCTTTATGTTTGACGGCACACTGGAATGGTTTCCACCATGTGTTTTTTTTTTTTTAAGCCAATAGCATTTTTAGCCGACAGCCAAATTCCAAATGCTCAAAAGCTGTATTCAACTTCTTCCTGTGCTATGACCGGACCGAGTCCTACCACCATCAGCAAAGACAAACGCTAGCGATCAATCTAAATGCGGGTGTTGAGGCCAGGAGTTCGAAAGGCTTTACAAAACAAGGACAACTTGAAATAATGAAACGAGATTTTATCTCTTTTATACTAAATGAAGGGGGATATATACGTGAACCGTACATATCACTTAAAAGACGAATCAACGTCGGAATCTAGTTTATCTTCCATTGTCGCGAACACAAAGTTATGAGTGGTTTTTTACATATAAACTCTGTTCATTTCACGGAAAATATAGTATTTCTGGAAAAAAAAAATTTCCGGGAAAATTTTTTCAGGAAAATGATAATATTTTCCGGTGTTTGTTTATCAAAGGCCGCCGGCTTGCCGATTTCGAGCGAGACGAAACACATTATTAGAGGCCGCAATATTTAAATGTAAACAAAGAAGACAAAAAATATTTTCCACTTTCAAATAAGTGGAAAATATTTTCCTCACTTTTGAATGTATTTTTTTTCATTTGTGGAAAATATTTTCATTGACTATTTTATTTTTCGTAAAACAAACGCCGGAAAATTCAGAAAATATGTTCCCGAAAATTATATTCCTTGAAACGAACGGAGCCATAGACAAACTTCATTTTCTCAATTACAAGGTGCTTGGGAGTTTAAGAATAGTTGACTGATCATCACTAACCCAGTAATTATTTAAATATACGACTTTGTTTTCTTAGGGTTGTTTTCTTAGAGTGATACCGGCAAAACAAGCCAAATGCTTGAAAAGAAAAATAAAACTCAACAAAATGACCTTAAACGTCATTAATTGTTCAAATCAAGATGACAATAAACAATCACTTGGCGTGCTTGCCTTGCTTAACTGAGCTGATTCGAATTTATAGAAGCGTAGCTATTGCGTTAGCAACTAACTTTAGAAATAGGGCACGTGGTCTCCATTGGAATGGAAAATCAATTTGGAAAGTTGCATAAGCTTGGCAACTCAATTATAGCTGTAACGGTGCTTTTTCATACTCTAGATGACAAAAGAAACTGCTCTGTCCTTTTACATTGGTCATCTTTTGAGAGTACATTTTGATTTAGGTGTCATTAAAGGGTCCCCTGGCATTTGCTCACGATATTTATATGCTCTTTATATATACACGATTTATCTTTATTTGTCAATTTAAGTATTTGGACTTGAATTTTTTAATATAGTATCAACTCTAGGGCGGTCCGAGGCGCTCGGTGCTTTGACAGGAGAAGGTGACAAGATCAAGATGATTTTCTCTGTTTTGGACAGTACCTGGCATGAACAGGTTCACCATAAGAAAAGAATGACCAATCAGCATGACCAAAGCAAGCTCACTCCTTACTTGTAGGAAAGGGCACTGTCTATTTTTTTTTTTCTATAGCTTTCCAACAAATGCCATTGCTGGATGTCCAATTGCGCATAAAATAGAATTTATGTCAAATCAAATAATTATGTCCATAAAGAGCCCAAATCATCAAGAATCTCACCTGCCTCCAATGGCCCATCAGCGTTATCACAGGGAGCTAACAAGACATCCATGGAGTCTAAACAAAGAAGAAGCACCACCACTGCCATGGAAGAACAAAACAAGGTTACAGAGAACACAGGATTCAAAGATCCTTCTCGTGCTTCTCATCTGCAAGCACCAGCACATCTGCAAGCACCGCTGCTGTTCCTTACTATTACAATGGTCCCGGCCCAATTCTCCAAAAAAAAAAAAATCAGACTTTAAGTTCAATTTTAACTTTGTCTCAATTTTTTTTGGTCAAAAAACATCATAAACTTTCATTAGAATCCCAAATTTATCCTTCGTCTATAAATCATCACCAATTTTTTCTTTTCAAAATTGTTGACATCAGAGCTATTGTTTTGTTCCATAGGAAGGTGATGGTGTTGGTGAAGATGCGGTTCCTAATAATAAATCTCTAAAATTATTTCCGATATTAATAATTTTGAAAACTTTTGAGGCGATTTTTTGGACATGGGGGCATCTTTGGAACTATAGTGAAGGATTGTGATTTTTCTTTCAGATAATATAAGTTCAAAGCAGAATTAGAACTGAACCTAAATTTGAAATTCTTTTAAAGAAAAATAAGCCTAATGTTGTCATGAACTTTACATATATTTTATTGGATATTCCTGTGGAAATTTCTATTTTTAGTGAGGACAGCAGGTTGCGTGGGTTCTTCTATAAGGAGGAAAAAGATAATTGATTATGGTGAGGGCATTTCTCAGATAACAAGCCATGCCATGCGCATCTATATTTAAAAGGAAAACTGACACAAATGATTCATGAATTTTGATCTGTGAACTATATGAAAATATCAAATGTTATCCTTTGATTAATTCAAGCTAGTAAAATATGTTGTAAAAAATAATCAAGATATATTATCAATAACGATAGGTATGTTGACACCCTATTTTTCTTTTTCCTTTTCACATGGATAAATAGATGGATGTATTGACTCATATTTTTTAAAAATCCAACTTATCATATAATCGATGTAGTCAAATAACATTTGATTTATTGTTTGAACAAACAGAAAGACTATATTACGTTGACCAATAGTTTACAGATCATATTGAATAAATTAAAAGTTGAGAGACGGCATTGCATATTAAACCAAAGTTCTTGAACCATTTGTGTCATTTTCCTTATTTGACAAGCAGGATGCTTATACAAAACAAACAAGGTCATTGTAGTTCGTCCCTCTATTTTCATAAGCGAGGGTATTTCAGTGTCCCTAATTGAAGCAAGTTTTCTTGTAAATTAAGCTTCCATCTTTGAGTCAATCAAGTGTTTGACTATATCTAATTTTTTCCCCTCCATCTATTGATATCATAGGTCAAGAAATCGTGATGCAAACATATCAACTTAAAGCGTGCCTAACTTGATTGCGTGTCTATCCATGAAAGTCTGCAATATCTGTCAACATCTCATTCCTTCTATGTTGCAATTAGGTCAATTCATAAAGCATGTGCCTTAAGTCGCCTTGAACTTAGCTCAATTCACAGTTTTTCAATCGCATCTTGCAACGTCCAAGGAGTGTGAACGCTGACTAGACAAACAAGGAAATTTTGGCGGCTCTTGTCAGATATAATCTGGAGAATTAGACCGACGTTATAGAGATTTTGTTCACACCGAAGTTGGAATCTGCATGAAATTACTTCCTCACGACTTGGTTCTATTAAGATGCAAAGTGTCGGTTGTTCTTATCGATATGACTAACTCCTAATAATTTACCATCCCATTTTCGCAGTACAGATTGATTGGTTAGGGAATAATAACGCTAGGCCACGAAACTATTTGCTAGATCGATTTACAAAAATGAAGTCATAAACTATGAGCGAATACCGGGTTAGCAATTGCAAGATCACTCTGCAAAATAGTTCATCTCTAGCATTACCCTTAATTAAATCCCCACGTTTCGGTTGATGCTTGTACAATTTCCAATAGATTCCTGCATTGTTGCTGGGTTCCACAAGCGAGTTTGAATATAATTGACTTACAAAGCCTTCACTCCCTAAGTTTAGGGCTAGCCCATGGTCCATATCTAAGTTTTCACATTTGAAGGACCGATGTCTCTGCAATATTTCCCCCCCAATTCTACGTGGACCCTGATCAATCTGAACAACAGGATCCAGATAGTGTCATGTTGGGCTCCGTAATCCGACGGCTGGTATCATCTGTACATGTTTATTCTTTCTTGACTTTATGATTAAGATCTAAGCCTTTTCAAGATGCGCGACACATGCGCGCGATTATTTTTCATCCTCTGTATGACGTCACGATAAATTAATAGTATGGTTTCTAAATTCATTTGGATGGAAAAACAAGATATTGACATTTTTTAGCTTCTTTTTAAAATGCCATAAGGATTCTTTTCTGAAGAATAAACATCAAATAAACATTTTGCTATCGATAACCAAAAATACATATTAACTTAAAATTTAGAGAAAGGTCAATTTTTCAACAAATGAGATTATTTTCAGTGGAAAGTAGGTAGTTAAATTTTTAATTTGCATTTATTCATCATTTTTCTTGGGCCAACTTTAATTTCAATTTTTAAAGTTGAAGTGCATTACAACATCAAAGTAATATTTAGATGATGTCTCAATGAGAAATTTAAAGGCGAGACAAATCCCATTTTGGCTTAAATGCACATAGATTTTAGATTGACTTTTATTTTGGCTATTTTCTTCTCTTTTAGCTTAATAAGATTCTTTCCTTCAACAATCAAAACCCCTTCTCATTAAAGACCCACTGTGCCATCCTCTTTCTATCAACCAACTAGCCTGCATCAGCATCAATACAATTGCATGCTAGTTGGAAGAGAATATGGCTGTACGAATTGCACGTAGCCGAAAGAGTAAGCCCTGCCATGCATGAAAGGAATTGCTAGCCCAAATCCATCTATCGGCTGAACTAGGACCCATATGTACCCGAAAGACTAAATAGAATTCGTATTCATGTTAAACTTCTTTCGTACGTATATAAATACACACAAACACCAGAAAGGAAGGAAATTATGTTTGTCTCTGATAATGGGGACAAAATTTCAGGAAGAAACGCCAGGTTTGTTGATAGTTTTGCTGGGTCCCCTGGACTTGGATTGTTTAGCACTTGCTAGACAATTTGAGAAGGATTCGTGGGGCCGTTCACGTGGGATGGCCGCTTCGTTCCTTCACCTAGACGATAAAATTGGCGGATTGAGGGATTCATTTGGTTGTCGCTACCATAAATTTGTCACAAAAAATGACAAAAACAAAGAAATTAACCATTACTTTGCAAGGAATTTCTGGGGCGGCGCTTCTAAATTCTTGATTCAATTTCAATCATTAAGGTAATTCAAGTGGACATTTTTGCCAATGTGAGCATTATGCGCCTTGTAGATAGTTGATCGCAACCTAGACTTTAGGGTGTGATTGTTTGACTGGAAGAGTTTTTTGCAAAATAATCCTCCGGATTTTCACGTGTTTGATTGGTCATTTGAAATTGGTCGCGTCAATAGAAATATTCATAATCAGAGAAAAAAACCCATAGTCAAAATTAAAATTTTTAAAAAAAAATTATTCACACTTTTTGACACACTATAGTGGGTAATACTTCCGTCGCAAATTTAGGGATGGATCATTCTTCCGTTGCTAAATTTGCAACGGTACATTCCATGTTTGTAGCTAATTAGCGATGAACTAAAATTATCGTCTCAAATTAGCAACAAATTCTATTTTTGTAGCTAATTAGCTACGGATTTTGCCATACAAATTTTCCTTGTTGCTAATTAGTGACAGAAGAAAACATTTGTCTCTAATTAGTGATGAAAAAAATTCGTTGCAAATTCCATAGCTAATTAGCCATGAAAATAACATTCGTCACTAATTTGTGACTGATTTTGTAACAGATTTCTTTTTCGTCACTAATTAGCAATGAATTTTTTTGGTCGTCGCTAATTCCGTCTCAAATAGCGACAAATTATTTTTTTTCGCAAATTAGCGATGTTTTTTTTTGTCGCTAATTCGGTCGCAATTAGCGATGGATTGTATTTTGTCGCTAATTTTTCATAGCTAAATGTCAGTTTTTTTGTAGTGCTACCAAACAAACGAAAATAAAGAAGTTTCTTTGCAAATAGTTTTCACATAAAAGAATTTTCTTTATCACAGAGTTTTCCATGAAACAAAGCGTACCGTCAATCTCATTAGGCGAGGAGCAAATAAATTGGCACTAATACCACTTCTTCATTTTAGAGCTAATGCTTCGTTTTAGAGCTAATTTTTAAATGCAAATCCAAGACCAGAACTATGTGTGTAATTACAGGTTCGATGATACTTGAAAATGTCTTGCATTTGGATCAACATTCTCAACCCTACGGATTGACAAATGACACAATAAGCCAAATAGAAAATATTTCGTTCATTTCTTTTAAGTTTGATTGGAAGTATTGGTGTAATCTTAGGGAGATAGGATGCATCACCATTATTAATGCAAATTCAAAGATTCCAATAGCGAATTTCTCCCTATTTTCGTACTATCTATCATGCCCCTCAGATTTAATGCCAAAAAGATTAATATTATTTTTTCTATTTGTGATAAAATCGAAAGTTGGATATCGAAGCATCAGACGCCTTTACTTTTCCATTGAATGACTACACACTGCCAAAATTGCTTTTTATGATTGGAGTTCACATATATTGTTCTACAATAGCAAGTGGCTTAGGTTCTTAGTAGGGTCTCCCCACTCTTACTCATGTGTTAGTTTTAGCATGGATGTACATGATCTAAATAGGGCATAAAGGCATAAAATTCTTTATCTTTGTACTGATGCTACCCATAAAAGAAATATTTACTTGCAATTTCTCTAATAATTGTATTGTATTAAATAAATATTGTAAATGAGAAGATTCTTGGAGCCATAACTCCAATAATTCTATTGTACCCAGAAAGATGATACGAGGAGCAAAATTCCAGAAAACAAAAAAATGCATCAGTATAGGCCTTAATAGTAAGGTTTGATTTTAGTATGACTTGGCTCAAAAGTCAAGTCAAATGGAGGTTTTTTAAAATATGTCTCAAGTTTGAGCTCAAAAATAATTTTTTTATTCAAGTAGGTTTCCTACTTTGAATATATTTCCTAATTGTATAATCTCTTAGTTGGAAAAACTTTTCTAAAAAGAGACTTTATATTTTGGATCAGATTTTTGCCTATATATAAGAAGTGGATGTTCTTTGTGAGGATTATAAAAAACGAGCTTTTGCTCGTGAATTATACCATGAAGCTATAGAGTGTTGAATCTAATTAATCTTGTGATAAAATTTGTGAATTCCTTAATGATATTGAGATATTATTTTGTGAAGAGTTGTGGGGCTAAGCACTATGTAAGTTATTGAGTGTAGTTGGGACTTGAGAAATATTGAGAACGGTTGAATATTTTTGAGTGTAATTGTAAGGTTTGTTATATCACTTGATTTATAGTTGAATCTTTATTGCTTTTTTCCATGAACATAAGTCACTTGATTAGATCACGAAAGTATGATGTCCTATTTATTTTCTCGTTTTGTTTTTTTATTGTTTGATTGATTATTTTCACAATACTATCTAGCACACTTCGATGCATGCACCTCAATAATCTTGCGCTTAAATCTCACCTGCAAACCTCACTTGTTATATATGCTTCTCAATCGACAAATCATTTTGCACCAACACTTCTAAAATTAATTTTCATCTTGCTATTGTGAACTGCGGCTAGTGCTGCCTTAATGGGTCACAAATCTCTATTTTAACTCATATTTAATTAAATGAGTCATATATGAGTTACTGCAAATTTGAAATATGAGTCATAAATGGACTTTAGAGATGAAGGCCCCAAAAAAAAAAATAATGGGTCTATTGTACACCCACTTTCAACCCACTTGAAAAGTTAAAAGAAACTGTTCTTAATCCGCTTCATATTTGCTCCTAATCTTCTTAATTCCAAAGTTTTCTCCCTTCTCTTTAATCAATATGACCGGCTTTGACATTGCTTACCCACCCACTTTTGGTGATGCCACCACCCATATTTGGCATCATCAGCTTCCATGCTTTACTTCTCTGTAGATGTAGCTTTGCATAGTTAAGTGGTTGCTGGAGATGCAAATAGACTAGATTGCGTAGAAAATGTCGCAGACTACATACTTGTCATAGGATAAGGTGCTGATTGGGTAGTCATAGATATATGATCGCTTGAAGCTAGGGAAGTTACATTAGTAAGGTGTCTAGTCGTACATTCGTAAGGTTGCTACTCGTGGATGTAAAAGGTGATGTTCCGACCAATGTAGGTGATAGGGAGTGCTGCAACTTCAAAACTCGGGCTATATAAGAGAGAAATTATCAGGGTGACAAGGAGAGAGAAGAGAGTAATAGCAATGATAGGTTTTTGTGGGTTGGGAGAGGAGAGAGGAGGTGTTAGATTGATGTGGATGATGGAGATTTGTCCAAGAAGATGGGACTGTTGAGGTTCTTAGAGGATGGCTTGTGTCTGAGTCATCATTTTCGAAAGTTGGAGAAGATTGAATGCTTTCGTGAAGTATGAATAGGGAGTTCAAATGGGAAGTCCTAAATTACTTTTTTTTTCTCCTTATCTTCAACTTTCCATCTAGTTTCATTTTGCCTCTAGTTTGATTTATGGCATAATTTGTCTTAATCTCTCCATAACTTCATGCTAATTGAAACTAAAATGATGTTAAAAGTAAGGGTAAGTTGATGTAGATCACAATTTCTAAGTGACAAAATGAAACTAAATATAATTTGAGGTGGTAATATTTTATCAAAAATCTACAAATAAAAAGGTAATGATTGTGCTGCGGCCACAATAGGCCAACCAATGCTTGAAAGCAAATCAGCTTTTGAGAGCAAGAGCATTGCTCCTCACCTCAACAAATATTTACCGTTCTTTGGCCTCACTACCACCTTCATGTCCCCGTTCATAACTCAACCCCCATCCATAACCTAACCCCTAACTTCTCCAAGTAGGTGTTTCTATCCGCCAACGTGACGCTCACCCGTAGAGTCACCCATTCTTCAAATACAAGAATCTATGGAGAAACAATTACTAAGCACCGGATCTAGATTGGCTTGAGTATAGATCATTAAAGTTGTATTGCATATAAATAGGTCAAAATGAATTAATGAATCAGACCGTGTTTTCGACTCCATCTACTCATTTGACAGGCTTAACAATGGTTATACACTTCAATAATCATCATCTCTAAGTCAAGATCATATTATTACACCAAAACAACGGCTTTCACTTGTACTCCCACTCGCATGTGCACTCCACAAATTTTTGCAACTATAACTCAAAATGCAAAATTTTAGATCACATCTCCTAAGCTCCCCTAAGAGTTTAATTTATAGAAAAATAATTAAACGAAACTAAATAAAACAAGACAAGACAAGACAATGTCCTCTCCAGCTTATTCTCCCTCACAGAATAAAAGAATGCCCCATGATCCACTATGTTGAAAGAGTTAATACATGTAGGAGAAATTTCATCATAATGCTTTATACATGCAGCCTCATTTTTTTCTTCAACTGAGGAAATTTTGCGGATTATAGATGCATAGAAAATAAGTTGAAAGTAATTAGCTGATGTAACCACATTTTGAAGAAATAATAGAAAGTGAAAGAATCATCTAGCTTCTTTGGAAAGAGAGAGGAAAGAGAATTAAAATACCTTGAAACAACACCCAAATGTGTCATCATGAAAAGCCGAAAGACAAGGGCACAAAAACAAGACATCATCGATGCTTTGGTTTTTACTATGAGATTGGTTCTCACTCCAAGAATAGAATGAAGGTGAAAACAAAAGGAGGACATAGAATTCTTACTGATGGGAAGGTGGACCAATCAATAATTTTAGGAAGACAAAAGGAACTCCTTAAACAGTGTTCTACTTTAGAATAGGTGACTCTTTTCAGGATTCCAAATTATCCATAATTTTAGTAGAGTCACTCTCATATGATTCCTTCCTCACATTCGTTTATACTGGAGGATGTGTTATATTGGAAGCATTTGATGAATACAATTATTAATTGCTAAAGCACATCAAAGAGAAATAGGTATACATTCCAAGTCTGCGGAGCCTTTTTTAACTTAATACTTCATGGTGAAAGTTTAAGGATATTGTTAAATATTTAGCGAATCTATATCAGTATATTTTTTAGGACATTAGACAACTCTACTCTTTATACAAAGAATTCCATAGCAATTATTGCAATCCTCTTCTTCTCTAACAAATTGATTTTTAGGCAAGACGGTGCACAAACAAAATCTCAAATTGGTTACATAAGAAATTCAGAGTACACTGATGAGATAATAGGCTTTTATCATTCTAATTTATAGCTTTGGTTGAGAGTTCTCTTTCATTATTTTTTCTACATCTTCCTTATTATTTTTATTTCTGATAGTGAATATTGATTGACTAGTTCTCTCCATATATCTATGGAGAGACACAATTATTTTTTATGAACGTGGAGGTCCTCAAGAGCCACATCCACATCAAGCATTGTCGAAACCACTGTTTCATTAAAGTTTAATGTTATTGGCTTCAAAAGCACATCCTCATCATGACACATCAAGGAAACACACATAAGGGAGATGGACCCATTTCAGATTGATGTCTTGCAACTTTGAATCAAATATAACCTTTCTAGTATCTTTTAGCCCTTTTGCTTTTGCAAGAAACCTTTATCACGATTGATAATTATTCCTCGGTGTCATGTTTTTGCTAGATTTAGGTTAATTTCTCATTTGACATCAAATAATTGTGTGGAAAGGAAGAGCAATTTGGAACCATAGCCTAACAATGTGCAAAAGTTTTCTTTTTTTGTTCTTTGGTAGACAAATTTGTATATTAGTGGCCTTATCTAGAAGTCGCACTCTCTCCTTTATCATCATTTTCCCTAAAAAAAATTACCATTGTTCTTTAGGGAAATTGTTCAATCAATCTTAAACCTATAGTATGGATATCAATTCAGTCATAAACTTTTCAATGTAGTCATTCCAACCAAATTTTATTGGAAATTAATAACATGGGACAATCGACGACGATTGAACCGTCACATTAGCAATTTATGGTGAATATTAATCGAAATGACTATATTGAAATTCCGTTTAGAGAATAATCATTAAATTGACAAATTAAAAAATTTTATGATTGAATTGACATTTGTACAATGTGTTTAGGATCGATTGATTCATTTTCTTTCTCAATTATGGTTGACATTCGTAGGAAAATTCAATATGAAAAAAAAATATTTTTCTTAATCTATAATTAGATATGAGAAAATCAGTAGTTGAAAGATATGTTGTATATTCAAAATATACAAGAAGAGGAAAAAAAAACGTATCATTCTCAAATCTCACTACATCCCAATATGTTCCCCTTATTTCTAAGCCATTTATTTTACCACTTTAGTGCAAAAATACAAATTAGAAGGATGAAGTTATCCTTCCTTACAATATAAAAAGTTCTCAATTCTTACATCACCGCAGACCACTCCTCCGGAATCCCAAGACCCCCTACTCCTCTCTCTCTCTCTCTCTCTCTCTCTCTCTCTCGCACAGAGAATGGCAGTGAGCGACATAAAATATTGTCCAAGGGTTTTGACAATATTTGAGATTTAATGTCATTTTGTCTGATGATATTTGAAACCCAGTAGGGTCTTTTGGGGAAAGGAAACGATATTTATGTGAATAAAAACACGATACTGGTTAAAGACACGAGCAATCTAAAATTCAATCAACAATAAAATTCCCCAGGTAATATGTTCTTGTCAAATGATGGTCAAGGGGAGTCCATGGTTCAAACTTCAAAATGGCCCATTTTGAACTGCGTAGTTACATAGGCCTTTCTTTTAGGCTTGGTTTTAAAAGCTATCCTTAAAGCTATTGAGTTATATGTGTAAATTATGTTGGATAAATCCCACTTCGAAAAATCAATATGGTGTGGAAAAATTACTGTATCAAAGTGATTACATAACTTATTGGTTTAAACTTTTGGGTAAATATGAGTCTAATTGGACATTTTGATGGGCTCAAACTTGGGACTATCTCTTGGCGGTCCCTTTGGATGGAGGTGTTGGGGTTATGTTGCATGCTTCCAATAAGTGGCATCAAAATTGATGGTTGATTGGTGGACCCTCAATCTGTTCCGATATTTGGTAAATATCCTAAGGATCAATATTATGATGTGAAGCATAAATTCTGCCTTGTGCTTCCAACAAAAGCAATGAACTTTGTTTTGTCAAAGCTATGACCAATTGGTAATTAGATGACTTCCACACAATTTTTGGGTCAAAGGGTAATTGAGTCTTTAAAACTAAGTTGCCTTATTCTTGTCAAGAGGATTTAAACTTTTTCTTTATTTACATTTGAGAGAGTTATAAGAGCATTGCCAATTGCTAGAGAATTTCAATGAGAAAATGTAGCCTTAGCGTGGTTACTTTAAACTTTACATATATTGACAGCAATTTTATAGTCATTTGTATTGTCAGAATAAGAAATATTGTACTTTGACATTCTCAACACTCTCGTTTGTACACTAATTAGGATTAGTTTCCAGCCTTTATCTTCGGTCGGATTCCAATTTTTGCATAATGGTGAGTGTCGTAACAATTAAATACAACCAAACCAATTTTCCTCACAAAAAAAAACAATTAAATGAAATTAAATGAAATTGGGTGCTTTATTGAGCCCTTAAGTACATGGCATTGTTAAAATGTCAATTGATTAACAGAATTCGAGTTCAAGATCATCAAGGTGGTTGATCTAGTAATAAAATGATCAAATACTTTTGATGTGTTCAATTCATGTTGCCATCATGCCTTTAGATAGCTTGTGTTAAGTTGCTTCCTTGTGGCATTCTTTATGGAGAGATCTTTAAATCATCGACTCTAATATCACTTGTTGGATTGACGCAAAAAAAAAAAAACCTAATACTTTGAATCAGGGAGACCATCCAAAGAGATTGTAAATACAAACTTATCAACATATTTAATTGAACTCATGTTCTTTAAAGAATTTAATAAATAAGTTATGGATCAGTTATCATATATTAACAGCTATACCATTACCACATTCTTGATGGGGACTTCTTTTGTCTAGAAATTTTCACAAGTGTACATCTAATAGGTCCGATGAAGTGAAGAGCAATTTCCTTTTGAAGGGAAAAATCTTGACACAAGGGTAAGATCTGGGCATATTTAAATTTTTCCATGACCAATGGAAATAAATCAACCTGTGAATAGATTCTCTCTCTTATTGAAGACAAAAACAGCAATAAAGCCGCATCCTGGTCTACCTTGTAATCATTCCCACACATCTGATCCATCAATTTTTTCTTATATAATATATATACCCGCCCAATTCTTTTTATATATGCGTTGGTGTTCAAACATTGTTTTTTGTCAAAAAAGGACATGTACAAATGGAGGTCGAATCCAATATAAAACCTCACCAATCCCAAAGCTCGTTTCCTAGCTTCAATCATGGCCACTAGCTCCAGACCCTAGTCAGGACCTTTTGTCCACTGGCCACACAGGCAAATAAGTCTGAATCTCGAATACATTAAACTGGAGAGATCACAGGCAGCACAGTATAAAACGCGTTTGCATGCTCGAACCCCACCAAATCACACACAATCAAAATCCATCTAATTAGTCCCACCAATAAATGAGGAAGCAATTGCTTCTACTGAAGAACTAATGAAAGTTTTTTTTAAATGAAGCATTGACATTACTGTGGTAATAAAGAAATTGTTGCTGCATCATGAATCACGTGCACTCACCAACCCCAAGCAGAGTCGAGAGCTGGAAACCTGCAAACAGGATTTTCGAGGACGTCGCTTTTGTTCTGTAGGTTTTGTGATTGCGAGGTGAAAAAAAAAAAGAAGAAGACTTTCTGGAGAGAAAAAAAGGGGCGACGAAGACACCATCCGAGGAAACATGGCCAGCGAAAACGATGAAACGGAAAAGTAATTGACAAACAAAAGGGAAAAACACCGCCACCAAGCACCAATACCAGGTTGTCATTATTATCATATTAGTGGTGATGAAAAGATGATGGCGATGACCTTGGAAAACACTTGTTTATTTGATTGGTATTACTTATTTTATTGGAGTAGTTTCTTCTAGAAAGTCGCGTCACACTGACACTTGAGAAAGATTTGCGAGTTTATGAATTATGAAATTGACAATATTTTATAAAATGTTCGTTTGAAACTTAAGAAAAATTAATAATAATATTTTTTAATTTTTTTCCTATTTTTTTGTTATACAATGACATGTCACCAGTTCTCGGCTTGCCGTAAAGGCCATGAACTTGCCAATCCAAGACAAACCTTGAACTCGCCTTTAGAGGCTACAAGCTCACTGTCAAAGGCCATTAGTTTCGGGTGAGATCGAGGCACGCTGTTAGAAGCCGCAATATTTAAAAGATAAACAAAAAAGACGAAAAATGTTTTTCACTTTCAAAAAATTGAAAAATATTTTCCTCACTTTTGATGTGTTGTTTTCCATTAATTGAAAATGTTTTCTTTGACTATTTCATTTTTTGTGAAATGAACATCGGAAAATTCGAAAAATATTTTTCTGAAAGTTATTTTTCGTGAAACGAACGGAATCTTAACTAGCAAGACACCACACGTGCCTTCGTGCAAAGGAGAAGAGGAGAGGAGGAAAGGCTGATGTTAGTGACGTGAGCACGTAACCAAACGAGGCGTTAAAATGGTGGAATGTTATTGGTGGGTTGAATCAGTGAATAGGTTGAGACCCGTTGATCCATGTTGGCTTTTCGTGACCCCTTCCTCAGAAAAAAAGGCGATCCTTCAATCATCTCAATAGGGCTAGCGTGTAGAGAGAGAGAGAGAGAGAGAGAGAGAGAGAGAGATGTACTTAATGGGATGGAAGTGGTACAATCTTGCATACTGTACCCACCTCTTGTCACCGCCCCATCTATCATTTGATTCGTTTCACACGCCGCTCCATTAGATAATAAAAGGAAAATTTGGCCATCCATTCGCCATTCTTGGTGATTTCTCTATCTCATCCTTCTCTTACCCTTTAAACCCTTTGCCATGCCCTAGCCCTAACGATGCCCCCCGGCCACCTCTTCTGTCCTACATCCACAATGTCACCAGTGACCCCGTGACCCACCTTCAAGAGCAATGCCAACCACTGAGCTGACCAGCCTAGTTGCACTCCTATCCCTCTCCTTTTCTTCCTCGCATCTAAGATAGAGGAAATGCCAAGCTTAGTGATTCGAGTATGCAATCTATTGGTACACCAAAATGGTGGAAATTGGCGGGTTGAATCGTTAGGTTGGTTAAGACCCTCTCTCATCCATACAGGCTTTGCATGACCTGTTCTCGAGCACAAGGGACTCTCAATCAAAGCCGATTGGGCTAACATACGCACATACTTATATATGGGACAAGTGTACTAAAAATCTTAAAACATGGAATGAAAGTAAAATTGAGTTCTAGAATTTTTTAAAAATACAATTAAGTCCTATAACTCATCAAATCAGTACACTCGAGTGCTTCAATTAACTCCATTCAACTTGACCAATGAAAAACGTCAACTTGACTTTTTGTTTTCTCCAACACAGTGATAACATGACTAAAACATGAAACATGAGGTTAAAACGATGTTGTTTTGATCAAAATCTAAAATTTTTAAATAACATATTATTCGAATTGTATTCAAAATAAGAAAAAAAAAACAGAGAAAAAAATAATGAAGAAAGAAGCAAAGGCTTCACCTTCGTCGCCATCCCTACGACGGCAGGAGAATGGTTAGTCAAGGTTGCTAGGGGCCGACAACCATCACCTAGGTCTACTCCAGGGCTGCCGATCCACCCGTGCCATTAGTAGTCCTTGTCTAGCCCTAAGCTATGGCCAGCACCGGAAGCCCTTGTCTATGATCGACGAGGGCTGTCAGCCCTTAGCTAGGGCCTTATGACCGCCATTGGGCATTCCCCCACCATGATTGGCTCTTCTTGGCAATGGTGGAATGGTGTCGGTGAGCCCTTGCTTGATTCCACTCCTTTTTTCCCTCATGTATCTTTTTTAGAATTTTCTTTATTAATGTAATTTATATAACATTTGCATTAACTAGATTTTGACAAAAGTGATATTGTTTCATTGAGGTCATTGCCACTAGGAAAGAGAAAATTAAAAAAAGATATGTCGTTTTTTTTCGTTAGCAAAATTGGGTGGAATTATCGAAAATACTTGATTGCATCAATATGAAAAATTTTAGAACTTAATTGCACTTTTTAAAATTTTTATAATTCAATTAAATTTTCATGATAAGTTTTAAGACTCCCAATACACTTATTCCTAGAGAGAGAAAGAGTTACTTGATAGGGAAGAAGCAGCATTGTCCTTAATACTGTATTTACTTCTTATTCCCATCTCATCTATCAGTGAATTCGCTTCACATGCCACTATATTTGACAACATAAGAGAATTGATCCATCCATTCAATCTCCCGTTTCCCCTCCTTTTGATCCCTCTCTAATCCCTCCTTCACCTTTTAATCCTTTGCCATGCCCCAGCCCCAGCTGTGCCCTCTCGGCACCTCTATTCCCCTTCACCAACACCGTGGCCAGTGACCCCATGTCCCACCTTCAAAAGCGATGACCACCGCCGAGGTGCCTAGACTCACGAAGTTGTCCCCCTACCTCTCTTCTCTTCCCCTTCTCCGCATATGTAACAGTTGGGGCCGAGGTGAATGGGCAACCTTTGTCGACCTTACTTAACCTTGGATCGACCTAGGTTTGAGGCTGACTAGAGCTCTGGATCTTAGATCTAAGGGTTGGGGTTGAGATCTGAGGTTCAAGCTCGCCCAAATTTTTGCTCCGGATAACGCTTACATCCTTTGTATTACCGCGTCGCCGTTGCCATTCTCGATTGTCCTTGCCGATGACAAGGGAGGAGTCTAGGAGGGTTGAGCCACCTAGAGATGCGAGTGAGTAGAGAGAGAAGGAGACGAGGTCTCTAGAGAGGGGACGAGCAAGGGGGAGACTTAGAGGGCCCATGGCGCCATATAATAGTTGGATGAGTGGCGTTGCCATGGACAAAGATGTCGACGGTGATAATGGCTGGTGGGATTGAAGGATAGGATGACTAACAGGGAGAGTGGGTAAGTGAAGGGGATAATTGTCCAAAAAGTTATAAATCTTTTGGAATTTTACTGATTTGGCCTTAAAATATATATATATATATATATATATATATTTTACCAATTCAATCCTAAACCTTTTGGAACGTTGCCATTTCAGTCCTTCCGGCGACTTTGTGCTGGAAAATGCCTACGTGTATCTAACTTGGCCAAACATCCATATTGGACTTTTCGGCACAAAGTCGCTGTAAAAGACTGAAACGATAACTTTCTAAAAGATTTATGACTGAATTGGCAAAAACAAAATGTTTAGAAATGAATCGGCAAAATTCTAAAAGGTTTACGACTTTTTGGACAATTACCCCAATAAGCAATTGATATAATAGTTGCCTTTTTAAATAATTTAGAGGCATGAACACAAAGGTCTAGCTACTTGAAGACCTGTGGGATATCTAGCAAATCCCCATCACACGGTTAAATTCAACCCTTTTCTGCTTACACATTTGGCCTCAATCCATGATAGTTTGTATGCTGTTTATGAAATATGAACAAGTAAACTAAAGTTTCATAGCTGAAAATTCCCCATGCTCCAATACGCCAACCATGAGTGTCTATCAGAGTGGCTCAGTAAGTAGTTTTCGTGTAGGGCAATTAATGGAATCCGATGTGAGGATAATTACAGAATGCAGTGGGATGAGAGAAGCACGATTGGATGGGAATTATATGCTCTCTTTTTTGTCTTCTAATCCGAAATGTCATAGCGGACGCACCAACGCAACATCCGACTATCCTGGCAAATGAAAAGCTATTAAAAGGACAACAATCACATTAAACATTGTGGTCAATGGCCTACAAGGGGTATGAAAGAAAGGAAACTTATCAAAAATCTCACCTTCATGAAAGAATTTTTACATGATGTTTCGATAAATAAAGTGCATGACTGATAAAACCCACCCAAGAATTCAATAGTTGAGAGCATCGATCCTCACGAATCCACTTGAAGTTTTATAACTATACACATCTAAAATCAAGTTCGTCTTTACTCATGAAGTCGGTCGGGATTCGAGCAAACCGAGATAATCATCTCCGACTAGAACACCATCCTCTAAACTTTGAGATCCCAAAATCGAGTCAATCTTGCAAAAAAGAAAAAGAAAAAGAAAAGGATTTAGGAAAGAAAATACGAGCCTTACATAGAGCAAGACAATTAATTTGGTCTAGCAAGTAGTATCCCCCTGCACCGTCTTAGGAGTCACAAGACTTTATCTGATAATGTGATCCCGATGGCTATGAAAAGACAATGATTGCACTGATTGAATTTGATGGCTACTCATAGTCACTTTACTCTTATAAAAATAATCTAGTGAGTGGAAAATCGCGATACTAATTAAAGGACCCATGGAAGAGAGAGAGAGAGAGAAAGGAAAAAGAAGGAAGAAAAGCAGCTTCACAAGGGCCCATTGCTTGTCTCCTTAGTAATACCCGAGAATGATGTGATTTTCATCTTTCTCCATTTGTGCGAGCTCTCTCTCTCTCTCTCTCCTGCGTCCTCTCTCTCTCCTTCCAAATTTTTTTTTTGACATAAAATTCCCTCAGAAGAATAAAGCTTTCGTGTAATTAATCATGTCGTCGACCGAAATCCAGAGAAACATAGCCGAAGGATCATCTCGATCGGCCATTGACCAGCCACCACTGCCGTCGCAGCCACCGCTGAGCCGCTACGAGTCCCAGAAGCGACGGGACTGGAACACTTTTGGCCAGTACCTGCGGAACCAGAAGCCGCCGGTCGCGCTCTCGCAGTGCAATTGCAACCATGTGCTCGAGTTCCTTCGCTACCTCGACCAGTTCGGGAAGACCAAGGTCCACCTGCATGGGTGCGTCTTCTTCGGGCAGCGCGACCCGCCTGCCCCTTGCACGTGCCCGCTCAGGCAGGCGTGGGGCAGCCTCGACGCGCTGATCGGGCGGCTGCGGGCGGCCTACGAGGAGAACGGCGGGGTCCCGGAGAACAACCCGTTCGGGAACGGGGCGATCCGCGTTTACCTGAGGGAGGTGAAGGAGTGTCAGGCTAAGGCCAGGGGGATTCCATACAAGAAGAAGAAGAAAAGGAAGAATCAGATCAAGATGAGTGATGAAGCCAAGCAATCAAAGCTTTCTTAGGGACAACAGCTCGGCTTTCACTTCCTCATGGGAGGTAAATTAAATTTGCATTTTATTGCAAAAACAGCTATTTTCTTGTTCTTATTTTCCGACCGTTGCTTAAAGTAACATCAGTGAAGACTCAATCATCACCTTACCCAAGACGAATTGACAGAAGCATCGACACTAGGACAATTTTGACCATCAATTGGTTGCGAAATCATCACGACATGACACAGATCTACCGATTAGAAACAAATAATACCTACCACTTTAGATATCTCGACCAACAAGTAGCAGTTGATCTTCCACTGTGGAGGTATTATCCTTCTTTCTCTCGTAAACCCTAAAGGCTGAAATCTCTAAAAACCCTAATCAAAGACTCTTTTCGCGACGGTTATGTTTTTAGTATGTAGTTTGAGTAGAAAGGTTCAGGTGAGTAACTTTAACGACTGCAACACTTAATATTTGCGATATCATTAGAGAGAGGTATAAAGTCTCTCTCTCTCTCTCTATCTCTCTCTATTATTGTGACAAGCACTGTTAAGTTCCATAAGTGCTTTTAAGGAAAAAGAATTTTAACTTCTTTTCCCAATGATTTTGTCACTTTTGTGATTCTGTGAGATTTTGTGTTCCCCATGGATGGCCATGAGAGATAAGATAGCTTGCGCCTAATTATAAACTAGATATAGAACATGGAAGGAATGTCGATTTTGTCGCTAGTAGCTACAATTTGCATATATCATTTTCCTTAATCACTCAGCGACCATTTTTTCCTCAGATGTTGCTGGCTACAACATCAGAGTTCGCAAACATGTCTTTTTTTATTCTTGTTGGCCCAAGGAATCACTCTTTGGCATTGTCATAGAATCTGCTGCTTCTTGGGCAGCACATTAAAAAAATTTGCACAAGGCCATGCACAGAATTTTGCATGGCAGTACGGTCGTTCTTTGTCATAAATTCTTTTCATATAAGTGTGATCGTACCTGTGCTCGGATTGTCTCGTACGAATGTCGTTTCTTCTGTTCTTTCTATTGGTTGGGCGTCTGTGTTTCGAGCTATCTTTGGTTTTGCATTTTCTTGGGAGGACATAGATGAGATCAACATCAAGCAAATAATACATAAGATGTCTATCGTAGAGACATGCTAAGAAAACAATTGAATGAGTGCCATGATTGATACCTTGTCGCCATTGAAAGTTTCTTAAAAAATCTGGCGCATGAATCTAGAAAGGTTAATAAGCCATTGATTATGGGGTCAAGGAAAACTCCCACCACGACTATTTTCTTCCAGTGTCCCTTTGGGGGGTTTCACTAGATAGATTACAGCACTGTTTGGATACTCTTTGTTATGCGCCAACATACTCTTGTTCTTAATTTAATGTCTTTTTTCATAGTAGACTTATCTTCATTAACGTCACACCCTTTCAATATCAATGGGGATACACTAGAGAGTGCAGCCATACCCTTCGCATCTCTTTTGGAAAGTGAAGTCCTCATTCGGTTGCCTCATCAATTATCCTTCACAAGTCTTTCAATCTCACTCGGCTGCTACGATGATCCATCAGATTCCTTGTTAAGGTTATGGAGCTGCAGTCCTTGTTGAAGTTATGGAGAAGTAGATACACACAAGGCCTATCTTATCAACTATATCCACATCTATACTAGCTTAAGGTTGAATGCATAACCGCTTATTCTAGAGGACTAAGTTGTCAGAGTACCACATGACAACTAGCCACAAAGAATTAAACTCAAGATCTTTGACTGTAAAACCAACATATAGTTTGATACTCAAGTGTTTACTCCGAAATCTTTAAATCTATGGATTCCAAAATATATCTTACTGTCTCACAAAAATCATAATGATGCCCAATCAGCGTGACCTTTGATGGATACCACCCATCAAACAGTGCAGGCGGAGCATCACTTGATGCATAGAGTGGGTTGAAACGAAGTTTTGAATAGAAGGTCATATACAAGTTGAAACCAATATGTTTGGATTGAATTGGTTGCTTTAAAATTAATCTATAGTGAGACTGTATCATTTTGTAGAATACTAGAGACACTAATAGGAGTTTAAAACCTAAAATGGACTTACTGACTTAGATAACCACTTGCCATTTGCCACACTCCTTCACGAACCTTTTTTTTTTTTTGTAGACAATCTTCATATCTCTAACAATCCTTAATGGTCTTTTTAGTTTATTTTACTTCTATCTTTCCATCCACCTATTAATTCAAGAACAAATTATTTTGATGAGTTGCTTGCCAGTCGATGGGGTTTTTGGACAGTCTTAATGCTTGTTTAGTGATGATGATAGAGCTTAGCTTGATAGTCAATCTTGCTCGATGATTGGCACAACACCTATTTTAACACCTTAGAGCAGGCATTGATTTTGGTCCTGTTGAAAATATGTCTCGAATTTGGACCCTTAAAGGAAATCCAATATAAGTAGATTTCTTAATTTGATTAGATTTCATAGTTAGAGTTAGATCTTCATTGTGAAGAGCATCCAAGAGGTTGTTTTTTTTTTCGTAAACTACAACAATCAACACAACAATGTTCAAAGCCGTAAAAATCTTGGGGTAAAGTTTTGTGTAATTCTTTTGCATATCTAGTGAGGAATTATGAGAGCTCAACTCCGCAGGTCATTGGGTGTAATTGGGGGTTGGATAACACCAAGAGTGTTTCAATGACTGATTGATGTGGTGGTATCTCTATTTATTACTTGATCCATAATAGAAACCTATGTTGCTCTCCCCGATGAGTAGGCCTCATCGATTGAACCAAGTAAATCTGGTGTCCAATATACTTTTATTCTAGATGTTATACTGTTTGATTACTTGTTTTTGCAATAGTTCTAACTTCAAGATATTCAATATTCTTGGTCTGACTTGCTATATTAAGTGGTATGCCGTCTGCTAACAAATAACAACAACAACACAAGATTCGAGATTGATATCTTTCTGGGGTTTGACAAGAGATGTATAAGAATTTGGGGCTTGAGATAACTCAATAGCATCATTTGAGCCCTAACTTTATGTCATTCTCATGATGAATATCGGCATTCTATCCGACACTGGCAGAACCATGTATCCCTCGTTCGTCTTTGTGTCTTCAATGTTCTTGTTGGTCTGTTTCGGTTGATATGGAGCTGCTCCTACGTTCTTTATCTTCCCCAACAAATTGGTTTTCTATTTGGCATCTTCATCAGTTGACTGCTTGAAACATTTGGTATTGTTGTTAGTTGCTGCAAGTTTAAAATTCCTATCGGAAGAGTGACTTTGGTTAAGTTGAATAGGACGAGTTTAGCAATCTTCAACTTACTCCTTTGGATTTCGATCTTAGTAGTGTAGCGACTTTACAGAGATGAGATGTAGTATCTATAATTAGATAAAGTGGGTCTCAATCTTATTTAGTAGGGTGTTCTTAGGCTTTTGGGACATGGTAGAGTTAACTGTTAACTTTGTCTAATAATGCATTTTTGAAAAAAAAAAATGTAACGCCTTGAAATTGGGTGGGATAGTTCTCTAAAAGTTACTATAAGCTACTGGAATTTTGAAGGTAATGCCATTCTGAGTTGTTTAGCAGATACCTCGCCTCCACTCAACTTCCGAAATGCTGTATGGTCGACCAAAATGTTATGTACATTTTGAGCCTACTGAATTTTCTAAGCAATAAATTTGACCATAGCGGAACTCAACAAACTCGTATTAGGATAGTGGATCATGTTATGGACCCACACAAAATTTTGTAGGTATTTTCTAAAAATAACATGCATATTTGAGGTTTCTAGTCCCTAAATGTCTTAACTTCGCCTGTCTACAGTCTCTAACTCTCATTGTCGTTGAAATTCTGCTGACCAAATGACATGGTGTTTGGCATATCTCTGGGCTATGTCTACTCGTGCGGAGACACTCTCTTTCCTCTTGTTCTCACTCCTAAATGATACTAAACCCTTGTCTTGGGTTTTCATAGATTTCACTATAGTGCAATCCAAAATCCCATGTCGAATGATCGGGTAGAGACCTGTAAAGTAATTCATGTGACCATAGGGAATCACCTCGAAGGTCACTCCTTACGTATACTTCTATGGAAGGCCCTATGCACCATCTTCATGTAGGGTCTTCCATATGATATCGTGCCTTCGAAAGTGATCACAACCGGGAAACTATCTCACGTCAATTACGCACGAGGTTTAACCGTAGTGTTATTTTGGCGTCCCGTGGTCGTCCTCCTCGAAATAGTTTATTTCACTTGTGGACTTCTTGTTTATCTCGTTCGTTGCTAGATTAACCCTGGGAAAATCACCAATTTGGTCCTAAACTTATTAGACGTATGTCGGTTCAGTCCTAAACATTTCTGTTTTACTAACATAATCCCAAACTTTTACATGAGATTTTAATGTAATCCTTCCTGTCAAATGCTACCGGAAATCGTTGATGTGGCAAGCCGCAATTTACTCATGTCAGCATGCCTCATAGTATAGCCAACAAAGGCTGAACACCACGTCAGTGCTTTCCAGCAACAATCAGTCGAAAGGATTGCATTGAAATTTCAAGGAAGGATTGAGGACTCTATTGGTATAATTGAAAAGTTTAGAACCTATTGGCATCCAATCAACAAGTTTAGAGCTAATTTGGGTATTACCCGATTAATTCAACCTCTCCCCCTTACATTCTGCATCAAAACAAACATAAGAATCCAGAATCATGTTTGTGATCCATGGTTACCACGAAGCGTAATTAAGTGGGATCCTCCTATCGATATTTTCATTTGTAGTAGAGAAGAGATGCATCCTTCCAGGAGCACAAGCTTATCTTTTGGCTAAAACGGCATCGCTCGTGATTTGTTTGCATATTCACCAGAGTTCAACAGATTCAATATGCACTATTGATTGGTAAACCATTAGTAATAACGTTATGTTGTGGTGCAGGTAACTCAAACCCGGTTAGCTGCTGGATCGGACAGACGTCAAACAGTGTAGCCTCGCGGACAGCACGTCTCGAGTTAGATATAGACTTTGGTGGGTCTCTAGGAATGCTTAAAGTATATGTAAGCTTCTATTTACCGTAAAATTGCATAGACATCGTGCATGATCATATAGAGCAACATATAAAACAACAGCCTCTTTTTTTTTAATTAAAGTAATCACTGTACTTATGTATTCATACAAGTGTTTCCGGACTACGTGCGTCGTCTTCTCATTGTGTCCTCGAAGAAATAAGGCCTCAAGAACTTCTCTCTCTTTCCTTCTGTTGTGTATGAACTTCAGTGAGTTGGACAAGTGGTGATCAGTTTTCTCTCGTTGAGTGTAAACATTACAGGCCATCACCTTTGGTTCTCCTCCACGAAGGACAGGAGATCTGGCCAGATTTATTGTATATATGTGAGATTCTAGATCAATTTGCCACGCTTGCGTTGCTTCTTATTCTTGAGCCCATTCTTCAAACCTCAACAAGGAGATCTTTTGAATACTCACATTCTATTAACTTTTAGTAAGCAAATTATTTTGTGTTGTGTTCAATTAATTTTGTTTATGACTTCAACGCACTCCTTTACTTCCTTTGACAAGCGAGTTTATATTTGAGATATAAGTGTGCTATATCAGATAGCTTACATTATCGGGATATTTTTATATACATTAATGCGATATATCAAGAGAGAAGTCCTTGAACCCTCATCGTAGAACCCCATGTGTCAATCTTTGATTGGCCTCCCAACCCCACTGACTTAGCCTTTACATATGTATGCTACATAGATATAAAACATGCTTAACCCAATGACACTTAGAATTGAGCACTAGGTCCACTTCAACTCGAGAAAAGCACTAATCAGTTGGTTTAACGTTGGTTCTTGTGAGAATCAGTTTAGCTCCCAATTCTAGTTCTTAGGTTAATCTGCACATCAAGCATAAGATATCATATATTTATCATTTGTACATTTTCTCAACTTATCTATTATGCGTGAAACTGTACTTGGTTTTTTGGTTTCAAAGTCAATCCAATAATGTATATTCTATGTGATTTTGTATTTTTTTTTTCTTTCATTCTATTTTTTGGATACTCCTTTGGAAATATAATATAATACAATTCAAGTTTAATGATTTATTATGTCTTTCTAAATGTATTTATCATATGAAAATCAACTTTAGGATGATAAATTGGAATTCTATGATAATATTGTCAAATGATACCATTAATACTTACCCCACTTAGTTTGCATTTGATTAGTGCAGGCATCAAGAAGAAGTCATCTGTATCATCATATCCACACTATAGTAATGTTCATTTATGCTTAACGATATAAATATTATCCTGTCCGTAAGGCTCTTAAATATACGAAATCAAAATTTCTTTCTTGAATTGATCAATTCCATTCTATTAACAATTCTATCAAACTAAAGTAAAAAGAAATAAGTCAGGCAAAGAAATTAGCTTATTAATTGAATTGTAGATAAATAATCAATTTCCTTTAAGTCATAATCGTTCACTTTTCATTGTAACTAAATCGATGTACATGCAAATCAAGTAATGTTTGTTTTATCATTAATGAGCAACAAAAATAAGAATCTCATAAAAGTACAATACGAAATGGAAAGAAAACAGAAGATCATTATAAACCTCTCACAAGTTCATTGACAACATACTTAGATGATGTCGGTGACAGAAGGAGTTATGGAGACAAAATCAAACATAATGCTTGAACAGTTTCATTGACAATCAATCCTTGTCACCACGTCGCCGTTGTACGTACAACAGGCAAAGATGACCGAACTACCACATTAAATAGATCAAATGAGACTTGATCGAGAGGTCATGATTGGACTTTCTCAAAAGTTTAGACTACATTGGTTTAATCGAACGGTGTAACACTCGATTGGTTTTGGTATAACAGGTTTAGCATTGATGGTGCAAATTTTCATTCTTGTGGCTAGAATTAATATAGGAAAATTATTTGGGAGAACATAAAAGCAAACGGAGGGGGAGACAAAGATATTTTTGAGATATTTAAAATTTGAAAAAACTATGATTGCTTTAATGATTTTAATGGAAGCGAATTGAAGAAACGGTGCGGATGCAGAAAAGGTGGAGTCAAAATGCGTCACTTCTAAAATCTGACTACAATGAAACATAAAATTCTTCTGCAACTAACATTATCATGTATATTAAAAGAAATTCAAGAGGAAACTTATAAAAACATATAATTAAAAAAATTAAAATAACCATTAGAAACTTGATATTCACTATTACATTTTTTTTTTCGCATGCAATGACTCCGCAACTTTTCTAATCTATTATTTAGACAGCAATGATATTCCAACTTTTTTTAGCAAAAAATATGTTTTAATTTCTTTAAGTGTCAACTAGCTTATTGAACTGCAGATATTCAAAGGATAAAAGAGTGACAACGTGTAGTTTATGACAATTATCAATAGAATATCTCTATTTATTCAAATTCCTTAGTGGATCACCATTTCGTCGATATTGAGAGGTTGCAAAAGCAAAAATTAAGATGAAGACCGAACACTATAGATCAAACAATGACACCTTCATGGTTCAAAATATTAATTTCTAATATGCACAAATTGAACTAAAAAAGTCAATAAAAAGAGACCGGGACATTAATAAAACATCGATTGTGTAGCAATGCTACATAATCAAATAAGCCTATGTTTGATTTAACTTTTGAAGAAAGTATTACAGAAAATACAAAGTATTTAGGATAATGGGGTTTGGTAAATTGTAACTTTGGAAATCCATTATAGCTCAACTGTTGCTTGGAAAAAAAAACTACATTTGAAAAAGGATTTTAAGTACTTTTTAAATTAAGTAATTAAAAAATTAAATATACTTTTGATTGTCAGCCACCCAAATTTGGCACCAGTTGGTAGCTTAGGTTTGTGCCACCCCAATTGCGACCCCTGGGGTCGCGTGACCCTCGGCATCCCATAGCTAGCTAGCCAGTCACTTGCCGACAGTCCTCTTGTGCCAAATCTAGCTTATTGCTCAACCCCCAACAATGTTGCGCTACGTGAGGGCAGCTTAGAAATTATGAATTTTTACTGATGGAAAAGTTGGAAAAATAATATATCAGCATCCTCGAAATGCAAAAGCCTTCGGCTGGTCAACTTACCTTAGATTAAGAGGTTTTAGAGAACTTTGAAAATATAATACATTTGCTAGAACTTTTAAAAAAAAAATCCCAAACACCTCAACATTTTGCCTAAGGGCCTTTGAGAATGTTGTTAGCAAACATAGCCTAATTTGATCAATCGAGTCATAGGTGAAATAAACAAGTGCATTGAAAGCAATTCAATATGAGATTTATGTACATGCAAGTACCATAAGAAGCATTGAGAAAAAAGAGACAAATCTAACGAAAGTATAATAAATTGGAAAGATAATAAAAAAAATCCATTTTTTTCATGACACATCTCATCACACGAGCATTAAGTAATCATAAAAATTAAGAGCGATCGATCGTAAAGTGAATTATTCTCAACTTAAAATTAGAATAGATCTAATTTGACTCCCAATTCCAAAGAATTGGAGCCGGAAATCTCAATCAACGAATATCGGGATTACCCTTGACATAAAAAGATGAAGCAAAGTTTGGAAACACAAATTCATCCTTAATAATACTTTGTATATCATTGACATAATAGAGATGTAGATTTTTTTTTTTGACCTCATCGGTTTTCGTCTACCTTGAGAAAAGTTCTGTCCGGCGAACTACGTGAACAGATTCTCGAAAGAAATCCAACGCCTCGAAGATTTTATTCTCTGAAAAGGCGAGGATGGTGACCCTTCACCATCCCGATGGCTCCAAAGTGAGAGGCGCCGACTGAGTGGCCTACCCTTAATATTCTATACGTCTCTCCTGTACGTGCTTCCCTTAATTTTGCACCACAAAAGGAATAAATAATCTATGTATTATATATTATTTGATTTTCCCCATATTTATCAATTGGGAGTGGGTCCAATAGCCAGCGACTGTGTATAGATCGAATTGAATGAGAAGGTTTAGTGTTCTTAAAATAATTAATTAGTGGGCGAACGTGGGGTACCCAGAAATTGGGAGAATGTATATCAATGTCGCACGCTTTATTTTGATTAAAGTTCTAAATTCCTATTTTACTTAGATTCCGGAATAATTATGTCCGGTTTATGTTATCGATGCCAACTATTTGTGATAGCGAGTTTCTACCACACTCATTTTATACAAGAGGAGGGTCCAAAGAATACAGACAATGAAACATTAGATCAATCATAATGATTCTATGTAGATCAATTATATCTTAACCTCCATGTTCTTTATCGGTTCATGAAAATTAATTTTTCTTAGTGACTTTTGGTCTCTTTACTGTTCATGAGATTTGATTTTTAGCAGTAGGATATCTGAAATTTATGTTTGTATGTTATTTATCGAATTCAAAATTTCACATTTGTTTCCTTTTTTTATTTGAAGTAAATGAAAATAATCATGATACAGGAGATGGATTGCACTGCCCCACTGCTATTCTGACACTACATGGAACTCATTTCTGAGCTGTTTGCCTTTTCTGCTGGCCCCAAAATGAGGGAAGCTGGGGAATGATCACTCTGATTGAGTTTGATTCAAAAAATTGATCAAGAATAAAAAAACTAAATATGTAATTAGTCCGCGCTTATCATCGAAGGACAAATTTACTAAGGTTTTCTACCTTTCTCCTAACGAGTGATTCATAATCTACTTGTCACAACATTCATCAATAAATCACATTGGACGATACCGTCGCAATTGAGAAAATGGGCTTGTGCAAGAAGTCTAGCCCTTGAAGATTTGGCAGGTTAAAGGTCAAACTTTACTTTGACTTAATTATTCCTTGGGGGCGCAAGATGCTGTGCATATTGGCACTATGTAATCATCTCTCCAAGGAACGAATGCTTTAAAAGACATGCCCACTTGATAGTGCAAAGCTACATTGTGCATTATTCTATGGTTGGGATAAAGAAAAGTGGGGACTCCTATAGCCACTATTCCCATCCACTTCAATGCCGCCTTGATGAGCTAAACTAAATTAATTAATAATTAATCCACCCCCCTTTTGCGTATTACAAAAATTAAAAGGAGAATCCTGCCCTCATTAATTTAGAAGAGGGAATTTCCACTGTAGTTGAGGGATCTAGAAAGAGGCGATGGACTCGCAATGATTTGATGGGGCAACGAAATCTTCGCTTCATGTGATCCTATGAAATCGATTGAATAAAAAAGTAAACTAATTAATAGATAATTACAAATGAAAAAAAAAAAAGATCCCACACCATGCAAACTCATAGTTTGTTGTTTGGCCTGTAAATTAACATGAATTAGATCGACACAAACATTTTGTTGACGAATTTGTGTGGAGTTGGCGGTCGATGATTTTGCGCTAGGGCTGAATTTGGTGGCGCTGAGAGATGAATGGCGTCACCGATGGTGCACAAGCGAACGTGCACCCAGGAAGTATGTTATCATTTCCCACGTTCAGGAAATCATGGGCAAGAGAAAAGTTTTATAAGGTTTTTACAACGCCAGAAATGCCACTGTATAATGATCACATCCCAATCACCTTTTCAAATTTCAATTCACACAAGGATACTCAAATCACAATCTCTCTACCCTCAATTCAAGCACAAGACCTTTCACTTGATATCTCAACATGGAAAAATTACACATCTTGTGTATGAAGCTCATAAGGATTGCATTCTGATGAGATCGGATATGGCCATGACTTTCCAGCATCACAAATCAATTCAACTTATGATGAAAGAAGATTGAACTATCTCTTTTTTCTTCTTTTTCTTTTTTTTGTAACTGTTCTCTGCCCATATGTACCAAAAGAAGCGCATGAAGAAGAGGGAAGAAAAGGGTTGCAGCAGTTTCTAACCCTAGTAAGATGGACTGGGAAACCGTGACATGATCCAATTCGACCAATTACGCGTCACTCGATGCCTCTGAAATGCTCTCTAAGTGAGGCCTCCATACGGCAGCGCGGCCTCGCCTGCGATCCCTTTGTGTCGACAACTTCTCCGATAGTATTTCGCTCAAATACCGATCAGAGATGAGGAGGTCCGCCGTCATAGCAATGGTGGACTTCTTTTCGCCGCCCTCGGACTCTCTTTTCTTGGTCTTCCTACTCAAAGATCTCGACCGGGTCTTCTCAGGCATGGAGGGGACCGGCATGAGGAAATAAATCTTCCCCCTTTGAAGCTCTGCATCCGGTGGCACTATGACTATCTTTGGGACGACTCCGTCGTCTGATGGGGATGATGAGGGTTTCTTCAGGACGTGCTTGGGATGCAGCTTCATGATCTCGCCCGCGCAGACCGTGCCACTGATCTCCTCAACGCGGCCGTTGGTGTGCACGATCCGGATCACGTCCAGAGCTCCACATGGTAGAATGCAAGAGATGCAACACCTTATGGTGTTCTTCATGACTGTCCTTGCTTTTCTTTTTCCTCTCCTTTCAATGCAACTAAACTCGAATTTCCCTCTCCTTCTCTACCCATGTCCTCATATTGGAAAGAGAGAGGAGAAAATTGGAGAGAGAGAGAGAGAGAGAGAGAGAGATTGATTCTACGACAGAAAATGAAGAATATTGAAAGAGAAAGAGGTTTGGAGAGAAGTGTCCTTCTCTTTTCTCCTATCTAAACGATATGAGTAGGAATCAATCACCTAAAATAATATATATGTCTATAATATATATGTGTGTGTAACGCATAGCGAATGACGTTGTATTGCGGCCTTTTCCACTCTCCTTTTTTTCTGCTTTTTTGAGAATTTGGGGGAAGGGAGGAATTCTTTTGGTTCTTGACTTTTTCATTGGAATGAAATTCATGGCATGAATAATTGCACCTTACTCTGTACTTTACCTTTTGGATCGATCATTTTTAGGGCACCTTCACTAACTCCAATAATTTCACGGGTGCTTGGGGATTGAAGGGGGTGTGGGCTTCCCATTGGGGACACATGTTGCAACATGATTGGAATTGCCAACCGAGCTCAAACAAATCCCTTTTTTCTTTTCTTAAATTTCGCAACTGGGTCACAGGAGAGAGAGAGAGAGAGAGAGAGAGAGAGAGAGAGAGAAAGCTTTTGGGGGTGATAGGATTGAAGGAGATGGGGAATGGGGTGGAGAGAAATCTTCTTTTGAGAGAGTTGGGTTTGTGAGCTTTCAATATCCCCAAGCAAGATCATGTGGGATTGTGGCTTCATTGGAAAGTGAGGTGTTGATGGATCTCGTTTCACCTTATCCTAAGTGATTTTCTCTTTCCTTATCATCATTTTTTCCCCTTGCTAGGGTTTTCATTTTCAAGTCTTTGACCTCAGTGAAGGCGATAGTCACCATATACAAGTGGGAATCTCAGCCAGGAGATTCAGATCACAAGTTGGGTGTCCTTGTATTTCACTTCCGCAAACAGTATATAATGGACTCTCTCTCTCTCTCTCTTTCTGTGATAGTTTTCAAAATCGAGATCATTTCACAAGGAAAGATGGTCCACCTAATCTACTCGTTTCTACTCTGATTGACCGGTGTCACATAATTGCCATCTGTTAGTGGGCCCAATCCACAGAGAGAGATAAGCAAGGGTGCAACGAAAGTTCACAAGTTAGCTAGCTAGGTTTGAATCTCGTAGCTTTATTGTGCACAAATAGGACTTAACATTTTCCAAGCTTCAAATAATTGTGATTTGAAAAGACTTTGGGTGGAACACATGGCATGTATCTAAGTCCACATCTAAATGGAACTTTGCATAAGCTATTTTACACAAAAGTGAAAAGGAAAAAAAATCATTAATTTGGGGTTTTCTTTAAGTACCATCAAGAGAGCGGGCCCTCCCCATTAAAGGCTACAGATACAAATGTTGGTGGGCATCATGTGTGAGGAATGGCCCGGAGGGTCCATTGATAGTAAGTTGACATTGATTTTGCCCGCTGTGTGCGTTCATGATCCAGCATTTATAATAGCTTAACTAAGCTTTCCATCTGTTAATGCGTCTGCTAAAAGGAAGAAAGAGAGAAGAGTTCCATTTTTCTGAAACGTTGCTTTTCATGGAAATAGCGATGGTGCATTGAAATCGAGAGGGACCATTCCTCCATCAAAGCAACAAAACAGTTGTGGTCGATCTAGAGAAAGTTTAGAGAGTGTTGGAAATTTGGGAAAAAATAAGAGTGAATGAAAAATTATTCTCAAAAGCAAATCCTTAGTAGGATGTGGGTCCCATATGTAAAAAGCAACTTTATGAATAGAAAGTGTAGAAACACTTGTCTCACATAAACTAAAAGGAATGCTTTAGAGTGCTTTGTGATTACACTCATTTAGAGTGCTTTGTGATTACATTCCTTTATAGTGTTAACGTAAAATCACAAGCATTATATTCTTTTAGAGTGTTAACGTAAAATCACGAACATTATGCCTTGCGCGCACACGCAGGGGAGATGCAAATCTAGTTCCCGTCGAACCTGAACTTGTGTGTGAGTGTGCGACCTGCACATACGAATGCAATCTTGAAAAAGTCTGAAAAGTGGGCTTAGTTATGTCTGAGTCAGAAGGTGCGTAATCTGCAGACTATTCACCTTCTGACCAGTACCTTTTGGATTTTGGAGACGACCAGAACCTTCTAAATGCTGTTAGAATAGAACGTTCTGAAAAACGAACGAGCTCAACGAGTAGAGTTTGTAACCACCAGTTTGGGATTAAATGATGGGTTTAATCCGTTGATTCGTACAGAATGTTGCAATTAAAGATGTAACGGCTAAATTAAAAGCCGTGTTTTTAAGGTTATAACGGTTGATTTAAAGTCGTGTTTAATTCCCAAACGTCTGAATTAATTTAGCGGTCTCCCTATATTATTGATGTTTTTTCATTCGTTTTGCCCCGAGCTCACACGCATACAATTTTTGCATCTTCTTCGAAAAAAACAGAGATTGCATAGTTTTGTTTTCAGAAAGCGTTCAACGTAGTTCGTTGTTCGAGTTCGTCGAAAGCCATGAAGATATACTCTTTATTGATGTTAACCGTTGTATTATGGGAGATAAACATCGACGTTTCCTCAAGTGTACTGGAGAGAGTCTCATTGTGTACTGGAAGGGATGAGTCTGTTTCAAAGAGACTGTATGAAATACATGCCTCAGTTTTACATATTCTGTTTATTCCTCAACATTGTAATTACGTCGGTTTGTAATCACGTCATTCTATTGAAGTCCATTTGACTTGTTTTCGTCGTCAGATTTGATCGTATCCTCCACCAAAGAGTACAGAGAAACTAAACAGATAAAGACCGGATCGATGTAGCACCGTTCAAGAGGCTAAAACCACGTCTTCTTCTTTCAACTTCGTGGAGTTGCCCATACACCCAGCTCAAGAGCATCCTCGCTCAGTTACTCCAATTGCATTTACAAAGTCGAGCAATGGTGATCATCGACATGCAAGATGAGACTAAGTTGCAACCGTAGTGAATATGAGCATAGAATGCCGTTCTTGTGAGGGCTTCTGGTGATATTTAATTTCCTCCTAAATCAGATTTCTATCATTCTTGTTTTCTTAAAAATACTCAAATCAAAAGAAATTACAACAGATTAAAGAGCAAAGGGATATTTGAAGTGCCCGAGAATTTCTTGGGTCCCATTTGTTTCGTGAAAAATGAATAATTTGAAAAGTGTTTTCCTAAAAATGATTACTTACAAAATGAATGAATGAAAAATATTTTTATCCTCCATGGAAATATTTAAATATAATTTGTTTTTCAATAATAAAAATATTTTTATTAAAAAATTATTTCAAGCGATACAAGTTACTATTTTTAGGGAAATGCTTTCAAATTATTCATTTTTCATGAAATAAATGGAGATTTAATTGAGTAAAGTTCTCTTCAAAGACCACACTTTGCGTTACTTTTCTGTTGTCCGTTATAATTTGACATTGCTTTTGTCTAACTTTATTTGGCATAATATGGCAGAGGGTAGCATAATTAAAAGTTTAATTGATTAAGTATGCATATTTAGTTATTCATATAAGTGACTAAGAACTGTTGACATTGTTCTATTTACCAAAAGAAAAAACTGTTGACATTGTTCTTGAACTAATATTTGAGATAATAAAAACTAATTATCTCAATATCACAAAATGAATATTTCCATGTACATTATATAAGTATAATACATGATTATCATTAATATGTGCATCATAGAATTTTTTCAACCAAGTCCCTCTATCTCAGATTTGAATAGCTAAATATAAAATATTAGTCGTTTTTTCGAGGTTTTGAGGATATCGAACTACAGTTACAATGATTTAAGACACAATGAAGCAAATATAATTTCGATCACTAGTCGACCAATCAAGGACTTGGTTGCACTAATTAACGAAATTGAGGACTACAACGGAAAAACAATGCAAATTGAAGGACCTGTTTTTTTTTTTGGTTAGTTGGTTTTTGGGGGTGTGCATGTGTGTGTGTGTGTGTGTGTGTGTGTGTGTGTTTTTTTTTTTGGATGCAGTTGGTTCGTGTAAGGTGGTTCCAAGAGAAGAACAGTAGTAGGTTATTGGATGTCGTTTCAAAGATTCCACTTATAGACAAATTAAGCGTCAATTTATTTGAGAGTGACCCCCCCTAGTTTACATTAAGATGGATTTGTGCACAAGATCCATTGAACTAGGCATCACTTCTAAATAATTGTGAAATGAGATCGACAGACTAACAATGCTGGTGAGCTAGATTAAATCAATTGGTTAATATTGTCTCTCGCTATATCAAATTCAATGGAATTAAAAATGAATACGGTACAATACAATATGATTGGGCTATGCAATGGGATGGATTTGATCATCAAATTTCCATGAAAGACATCGAAGAACTAACCCGGCCCCGACTGCACACAACAAATTATGTTTGTGATTGGTAAAATACGAGAGAGATTTCACAATCATTTCAAACATTCAAATAATATGTTTTATAAGAATATATACAAATTGGCTTCAACAATAATCTTTGATTCGTCCTCCATGTAATTTCATTTTTAGGTCGAAAAGTGCCTATATTGGTGAATGTATTTAAAGTATTATATAGGTTATTTTTTATCAATTGAGTCATAAACATTTTACACTTATACTAATTTAGCTCATCCGATCAATTTTAACTATAATTCTCTGACATGAATGGTCGGTGCTAATGTGGACTTTTTTAAAAATAATATTTTCTTTTCTTTTCTTTAGTTTTTATTTTCCCCTTGAACTTATAATCAGTGAGGGTCACCAACTGACCCTCTCAAGCTATAGGCGACAATCGGGATGCCATCATTGGCCCGCATGTAGACCAAGGGAGGGCTGCAGCACCCTTGGCTAGCCAAAATTGGCGAGGGCATTCTGACCTCCATTTGTGGCTATGGAAGGTCGGCTAGTAACCCTCGTTAGCCCTAATTCATGAAAATAAATAAAAACTAAAAAAAGAAAAAAAATTAAAAAAATGAAAAACTTCAAAGAATTATCAGAAAGTACTTAAAAAAAGTCTATGTCATTACCGGATGGTCGGCGTTAACGTCATGAATTTTTAACCAAAATTAGCATAAATGCAAAAGGTTTTGGACTCAATTAATAAAAAATAGTTGACTTAATTAATATAATTGCGATATATTTAAACATTATTTTTGTAATTTTCCCATTAAGCAAGTATGGTAGAGAATATTGCAAAAAAACAAAAATTCCCTTCCATGTAATCAGGTGCGCCTTCTCGATGCCACGTGGCAAATCTTTCTTCTTTTGGCTTTCGAATCACCTGGCCAATCTTATATTATAATGTGCATTTTTTAATGTCTTAAGATAGGATTATTTACTGACATTTGGACTCGATATGTCCTTGTTTCCTTAGTAGCATCGCCTTTGTCGATGTCTCACTAGTTTCAAGTGAATGAGAAACCATACAGAAAAATGTAAATTTGGTAAAATTTTAATAAAATTTTTACTTACCAGATGACATGGTAAATTTCAAATGAGTATCAACACAAGTCCGACCCATTTATTAAATCATTAGTTTCTTTAAATATGACCCAATAAAAAATTGCCATCACTTAGTAAAAAAGAAACATGTGTATCTAAATATCTGTTAATTGATATTCACTCTTAAACTTAGGATCAACAATAACATTTGACTTGGCCTCGCTGTCAATAGGGAAATCATATAAAAAAATCATAAACATACTGAAATTTTGCCAATTTAGTTCAAAACTTTTTAATCATGTTAATTCAATTCTAATCATGTTCACATTTTGTAATTGAGTCTATATGCTCAATTCTAATCGGGAATCGCTAATATAGCCATAGGTTGTCCTATGTGAAACAATCAGCACTAATGTAGATAATTTTGTTTAATCTTTTAATTTATCTTGTAGTTTACTACTTCTTTTCTTTTCGTTCTCTTTTTTTTTTAACTTTCTTTTTTCCTCTAACTAGTTGCCAAGCCTTTGTAGTCGACTAGAGGCAAGAGCTTGTGAGGAGCTCGCCCTCACTGACCATTGGCAAGCTCACCTAGCACTGGTGGGGGCAAGCAAGGTTGACTTCGCCTGTCATTGCCTCTGGCTGATCATTGGCCATCACCAAGGCTTGATAATTGATTGGAGGAAGAAAGGAAAAAAAAAAAAGGAAAGAGTGAAGAAAAATAATTCAAAAACATTAAAATATTATTAAGAACCGTTCACATTAGCACTAGCCATACTAGTTGACATCAACGTCAGTAATTCCCAACCAAATTAGTCTAACCAACTTCACTTGTAATACGTAAAAAGATTTGTGACTCAATTGACACGATTATAAAATTTAAGAATGAATTGACAAAATTGCAATATGTTTGTGGCTTTTGAACGAATTTTCCTTATTGATACAAAAAAAAAAGATTTAAACATCATACTCATTTACAATACCATGCCTAAATACAAACTTTTTCCTTCATTTAGGAATTTGATAGAGGGAGAAGTAGAGAATATTTTAAGTTCTATAATTTGTAACTCTTTAGATCTGTGATTAAAAAAACTATTATCCATGGAGAAAGAAGACAATTACAATCCCTATTATCAATATTTTGGTGTCCGAAATTTATCCTCGCAGTTATGTTTCTTTTTTTTCCCTATATTTAATTGAATTTGCTATTGATCTTGTTGTTATGGTATCGCAAATGTTGTATGGTGAGGCAATCAGTAATTGAAAAAATTGTTGCTCTGATACTACTGAATCGGCTTTCTCTTGAGTAACACGGGGTTCAGCAAAAAGAAAATTGTAAATAAGCTCAAGACACGAGTATAGGAGCCCAACTACCTAGCGATTTATGAACATACTACGAAACAGTCTTTATAGTTAGCTCTATTTATTCTACGTATAAAATTGTCTCTACACATGCTAGACTTCACGTCCAATGTGAAATCAATGTGTTTTTTCCTCCTCTGATTGTTGACTAAATTATATTTTCTATTTACCTTTTGAAATTTTAAGTTGTTCGTTGGATCAAATTTCATAAATCATTTCTGCTATCATTCCCACTTTTTTAATTGCATGCACTATTTTGCTATTATGAGTTCAGCAACGAGCCGCCATTTCACAAGCGAAGATTATCCTGGCGGATCGCCCAGAAATCAACGAGAGGTGGAGCGGACAGATCTCCACGGCGCAAGTGGAATTAAAATCCCAACAGAGATATGCAGATTCCAATGAAATCCTACTCCAGCCGACTCTCCCTGAGCCCAAAATCTTGCAAAACTCAAATTGTCCTTTGTCGCTTTCTTGAATCAGCCCCTCTTTGAATTCAAGAGCGCGTCGCCGGTCATGCCATGTCTTTGCACTTCTGTACCCAGAAAAGAGAGAGAAAATGTCTCAAGACACCATCAGAACACAAGCCATGGTCCGCCTCTACTACACCCGGACTTCCTCCCGAATCAGGGCGGCTCACACCTCACCCGGACCATCGATGCGCTGCTCCCGCTCGTCTAGTCCCTCGTCCGCCAGCTCGTGAACCCACAGGCCTACAAGCAGTTCGCCAAGAGCTGCTACCTGGTGGCGGCAGGCGACAGTGGCACTGCCAGAAGCATCCGGGAGGTCATGGTCATCTTGGGCCTACCGCTCCGAGACAATATTGCGCAAGGACGATCGAGATGAGGCGGGGCCGGACGACAGCAGGAAGTCCAACAGAGAGTCGTACGTGGTGGATGTTCCTGAAGATCGCAACAAAGAGGACGCATGACTTGTTCATGGAGTCGATAATCGGGTGCAATCTTAGGTGTTTGGCTAAGGTTTGGGAGAAAATGGCTCGTGTCCTTAGGGCTCGAGTACACCTATGGAGATCAATGTTTGATGTTTGAGTTTGTTTTGGATTATAGAGAGGATGCAACTACTATATACATTTATGAGTTACAAGCCATAAACAATTAGTTTAGTGAACGAAAATTTTGTGTTTGTGAAATTACTTGTCATAGAGGCAGGCTTCAAAAAGTACCGTTCAGTAGGAAATTGAAAAAAAATGAATCAAATTTCCAAATCCTATCTGATGACTTCTTTGTGAACATATCGATTTCGAAGAAAGTGATGATCATTTAAGAAATTGAATGGTAATTGTGCATACGGTATCTTTTATTAGGCAATTTGTAAAGACTAACGAGAGAGACACAGAAATGATATAATATATACATGTACATAGGGCGGGGCCTTTGGGCTTTTGGAAACCAACCTTTTAGGTCCATTTGTTGTGATGGGCCCCTTAGGTGTTACCTAAGTCTATCTATCAACTCTATGCAACATAATAACATCTAGTGATGACTAGTCGGAGTGGCAGGGCTTCCCTGAAGATTGACCAATATATCAGAATGAATAACAATTGAAAGAAGACACACAATGATAAACAAACTTAGAAGGGAATCGATGAGATTTGTTCACAAGACAGAGAATCAAGAGAAATTGACTTAGAACTAGAATTACAAACATGACTCAAATCTTGTTTATTAGGATGACCATGCCCGTATGTGAGTGAAACGCAAAAAGTCACAATAGAATGTAAGTAAGATAACACTAATGAGTTGGAAATTGGATCAATACCATGAGAAGAATCGGTTTGGAGGAGAAATTTCCTTATTCTTTGGTCCTTCCAAAGAAGGATGGACCATTGAAATCAATAGTGCAAGAATTTGTAAGGCAAAGTTGAGTGATCAAGAAGAGATTGTGAGCAAGAATAGGAACATGAAAGACAATTTATAATAAAAATGATCGGCAACTAGTATTAACAAGACTTCACCAACTTGTCTAATAGGTTACAAACAATCATCACCAATCAAGACTTTTGTCGATCATAAAAGTGTCTAGGATCTAGTATTTTACCAATGTCAATTCTCATTTATAGCAACACTCCTCTATCAAGATAACACATTAAATTAGAAGTCTCACCAACCGAAAGACCCGACAAAGAGTCCGAGAGATTGGTAGTGATGGTGTGGTTGAATCGTTGGGGTTGAATCGATGTGGATGCGGTAGCACGGTTTGCCCAGCCCCGTTATAGATCAGACAAAAAAGATGAGGCGATGTCCCCTTGTATGGACAGCGGAACATAGGGTCTCGACCTACCACAGGGCTGACCAAAGTAGGTGGAGGATCAATCAACATAATGGCTTAATAAGGATTGCCAGAGGATTGGAAACTCGATTGGTCACACAAGAAGCATCCACCTTGTTCCCTACTAGATCTTCTGCCTCTAGAATTACCTCCACCTCGAGACCTTAGAATGCTGGAGTGGATGAAGTGGCATGGCCAATCAAAGCATGATGACTATCGGAGGAAGATGAGGCATTCAATTTTCAAAGAAATCGTTCTTCATGGATGAGGAGGCATGACCGTAAATCATGGAAGGAAAGAATCGTAGGGCTATTAGTGACCCTGGTGACAAAGAGGGCTTGAGTCACCAAATCCTTGTCAGAGACGAAGCAAATAATTGTGGTGAGAGAGTCCGCAATTGACTTCAGAGGCCAAAGACAGACAATGATTGGTTGGCTTGCTTGAGGGTGTTCAAATCCAATTTCCTTGGCCGCATAGTGATCAACAAAGCATTGTCCTAGAGTAAGTCAAATCTCCCGAGATATCTCAAGATCGTGAACTTCATGGTAAATCTCGACTATGAGGGTTGAATTGATCAAAGTAGAAATGCATTTATCCATTTTGAGCTAAATGGAATAGGAGGGATTGACCACCACAGTACCATTTTAATTAATGACAAGCTTAGTTGGACATGAAAAAGATCCATCTACATAGCCCATAAGATCATTTTACATTAGAACGGGCTCAAACTGAGATTTTTGTAGAAGAAAATTGTCTGCATCAAGCTTGATGGAACAGGAGACGGCAAGGTTGATTGCACAGCCATAATTTGAGTAGCAGCAGAGAAGAGGTGAAAGTGGGCATAATACCATTGAGACATGATAGGAAATCGAGATTAATGAAAAGACAAGACGATTGGGTTAAGAGATGGAAAAGAAGGAGAAAAAACTGGAGATGCAGACATTGCTGAGATAGCGATTGGAGGAAAGGAAGTTTTGACTTAAGGTAGAGATGTGGAAGAATTTGGTGTCTTTTCTGGCTCTAATACCTGACGAAGTTTAGAGTGATAGGAAGAATAGCGAAAGATAGACACATCAATTGGGTGGATCGGGTAAAAAATTGTCCGATCCATATTATTTTGAGCCGACCCATATTAATACGTTTAACCCATTTTGACTTATTTTCCACATAATATAATTTCTAGCGACTCATACTCGACCTGACATATACCTGTCTTGACCCATACTAAACCCGGCTCATGTTAAAAACACTTTCATATTCAATTGAGTCTAGAAAATTTTCCTTCATGATTTTAAAAAAAAACTTATTGACAATTTAGCTAATAATTTTTTTTATTTTTTTTCCAAATTTTAATTATTTTCAATGTTTTGCTTTTTCCTCTTCTAGTCGTTGGCGAGACTTCAGCTTGCCGGATTTCAGCTAGTGTCTAATGTTTGAGTTTGTGCTCTTAAGGCTTGAGAGTAGCTATAGAGAGAGCTTAGTGTCTCATGTTTGAGTTTGCTTTGGACTATTTAGGATGCAAGTACTATATGCTTTTATGAGCCAAGTGTTATGAACAATTAATCTGGTGAATGGAAATTTTGTCTTCGTGCAATTACTTGACATGGAAGGAAGCTTCCATAGATATCTTAAGTAGAAATCAAGATAATAAATAAATCGAATTTCAAAATTGGAGTTTAATTAGTTCCGAGTCAACATGTTGATTTCACGAAAATCTTGATCAGTCGAGAAGTGAATGGCAGCTGTGCATACAAGACTCTTTTGTTAGGCGATTTGTGTAGACTAATGGAGACACGGAACTAATATATATGGATGGTGGGACCTGGTCTTGGGCTGGGCTTTGCGAAACCTCTCAACCCATTTGTTGTGCCCATCCCAACTTTGGGACCGCGAGATGTTGTGCAAGTCCATCTATTGATATGATAATCCATGAAACATGAAAACATTTGGGGTGATGACTAGGGGTCTGTATGGCAACGTTTCTGTTTCTTGATTTATATATTCTTTTGTTTTTCGGAATTAAAAAAAAAAGAACATCAATCTATTTGATAACGTCAAATTGTTTCCCAAAAATAGAAAGCTATTCCATGAAATAGATTTGGACTAGAAACAAGATACAAAAAAAAAGTAACTTCTTGTTCTTGGGAACAATTTATATAAATAAGCTATTTTTATTTTATTCTTATTTTCTTATCTCTTGATGCAGCCACCTCCGACTGCTTGCCACCAGCTACCCACCTCCACCGGCCATTGCCAACCGCTAGTGACCCCACCACTTGCCACCCCTATCGCTTGATTGCCGCTCGCTAGCAATCCTTGCCGCATGCCAATCGTTGCTCGACCTACAATCGTTGGCAACCACCACCGCCGTTGCCCGCCACTTGACCCCTATCGCAGAGGCAGACGGGCGACAGTGGGCTGTGGGTGGCCACCAAGGGTTGAGTGGGCAGCTTTTAGACATCCGTGAGTAAGAAGAAAAAAAATAAAAAGAAAGAAAATTTTGTGAATTGTACCAAACGAATTCATATTCTTTTTCTATTTCAAGAGTATAAATTTTATTTAGTTACTAAACGCCTTATTTTACTTAAAAATTATTTTGTTGAGTAGAAATAGAAAATGAATGTTTCTATAAAATAATTTATTCCATGGAACATAAGCATTACCATGCGCAGTCTAGTTAGATAGGCAGGTCTCGAGACCAAGTTGGTTTAAGAGAAAATACTTGTATGTATGGGCCTAGGTCTTAGGATCACGTGGGTAATATCATCCACTCATATTTGTGGGATCCACGTGAGACCATCAGTCAACAACCGTTTGGGCTAGGTTGGATCGATGGGCCCAAGAATATGCCCAATCGATGCGTTGCATGCTACCAAGCCCATCAAACAAATCTCGTTTGTAATATGGTCCTTCATAATTCTATTGTGCCATAAATCCTCAACAGAAGTTTACATTTGCAATCATTTCAATAGCACACGTTTTTTGTTTTCATAGTTGTCATAAACGAATTTAAGAGGATTTTCCGGGACATAGTTTAACAATTATGGATCCAGATGCATTGTGAATTTTAATGAATTTATTGTAATCTAACTGAGATTGTCACCCCCATAGTTAGTAATTTAATTTATGGATCATAATTTACTCATAATCATGGTAACTACACTGCACTCATAAGTAGTAATTTGCCTTTATAGATGGTAATTTAACTATAAAGTTCATCGCATGGAAATATTTACACTTAGTTATAGCATAGTAAAATACTTCAATTTGGCACAAGTGCTGCTACCTGTACTTGGAAATTATCTTCATGAACTGTAAATGTCATGGAATTCCTAGTAAATGGAAATTAAGTAACCTTTCAAAGATTGAAATTTACTTGAAAGATTTGAAGGTCAAATATTCTGACTAATGAGATACTGTAAACGACTTGAATTTATCTGAAATTTTTTTTTGTCCAATTCTTGGTAAGTAGCTCAATGATTATAACATTCCTTTGCTATTAGTAAATTTACAGGCCTTATCAGTGATTGCTTATCCCTATACGTTGAAATTCTCATAAGTTGGCACAAATACTGACAATTTTATTGTTGTTAATTTCCTTTAAATGTTCAAAATTCGGGTTTTTTTTTAAATCATTTGACGGTCAAAATTTATTCTCTTAAAATCGTTCTCTTAATGGTAAGAGAACGATCTGTGCTGCTAGACCACAAACTTTTCCTTGCTGAAATCATGTTAAATGTAAAAGTTCAATTGAAAAGACTGCTTCAGGCCCATTATCTAAAAATTTTCCTTGATGCAAAAGTATTTTATGTGTTGTCACATGATTGATGTAGTATAAATGACTAATCACATTAATTACGTAATCACTGCTAGCTATTTTAAAAATCTAAATTATTAGATGACACGATAGTTTATTATATAAAAATTTTAACACTTCTCCCTCACACATTGGTTAGATTATAGCCTAAGATTAAAGCGTAAAAATATGTAATGGGAGATATAAATAAAGGCAAAAAAATTTAAAATCACAACTTTATATTTTAATAATATGTAAGATTTTATGACAACATTTTCACCATTTTAAAATGTTAAATTATTAGATAAGCATATTGCTTACTATCTAAATACTTCAACAATACGCTTATTACCTTATTGGGAGCTAAACTTATCGAATCCTTTCCTTTTGATTATGTTTAAAGCGTAAAGTGGCCTAGCAACACAGGTAAACATATGATCAAAACTTAAAAATCAAGGAACACGCGACTCGTTGTTGACGACTATTATGGGCATCAATGTGTTGGCACACATCAACGATTGTCACCAGCTGGTAGTTGACATATGACGATGTCCAGTTACCAAGATGACCGACGAGAGCGGTGATAAATAATGATCAACGAGTGACCAAAGCGTTAAAAGAAGGCCAACTACTATGGGAGCATTGTGATATAGTTGCGAGTTCGAAGCCGCTAGAGGCATAATGATTACAATTGGAGGACAATTGACATATATTTAGCATCCGTTCGTTTCATTAAAAATGTAGCATTTCTAGAAAATATATTTCATAAAGTCATTTTCTTTTTAAAAAAATAATATTTTCGGATGTTACTTTGAAATTTAGGAAAAATTATTAAAAATCAAAATTTTAAATTTTCTTTTCTTTTCTATCATTTTTTTCGTTTTCTACATTGATTGGTCGTTAGTCACAAGTCACTTTTGAAAGAAGATAGAAAATTCTTAAAGATAAAGAAAGAAGATGGAAAATATTTCCACCTTCTAAAAAGAGGAAAATATTTTATCCACTTTTGAAGGTGGTGGAAAATATTTCATTGACTATCTTATTTTCCAAGAACCGAGTGCCAGAAAATTTGAAAAATATTTTCCTATAAATTATCGTGAAGCAAACAAAGCATTAATCTCTAAATTAGCGACAAAGTTTTTTGCGATCAATTTTTTGTCGCTAAGTTTTGCGACGCCGAATTAGTGACGAAATTTTTTTGTCACTATTTTGGCGATGAATTTGTCCACGAATTTTTATCGATGAATTTTGTGACCACTGTACTTTTCGTCGAGAAATGGCAATGAAAGTAGCAACGACACTTCAACGACTTATTTAGCAACAAATATTGTCCGTACAAATTACGACGAATATTTGCGTCAGTTTTCTTCGTCACTAATTGGCGATGAATTGTCAAATTTTTCGTCGCTTAAATTTGCGACACCATTTTAGCGACGGATTTTTATACATAGCTAAGTTCGTCGCAAAGTCTTTTAGCGATGCATTTGGCAAATTTTCCATCGCTAATTCCATCACGAAATGACTGTTTTTTTTTTTTTTTGTAGTGAGAAGGAAGAGTTAATCAAGCGAATCTGACTTGTTCATGCAGTTGAAAAGAATTCGTTATACTATACAAAGCACAATAGTATTCTGATCCTCCACTTTTAGCAATTTTTCAGTTGCAAGATGATAAAATATACAAGTTTATTATCACTAAGTAAAATCATTTGATAAAAAAAACTGTCTCCAAATTTACTTTTTCTAGAACATGAAAAACCTCCAGTGGTTTTGCAGTAAAGGAAAAATTGCTATACCACTTTCCAACTGTGTCATGAGTGCGTTTACAACTTGAGGATTTGTGAATAGAAACCTGCTTGGATTGGAACTGATGGAATTATGGGTCACCTAAAATGAGTTATGTGCCCAGGGCCATCCAAAAATGGGCCAAGCCCAATATGGGCTCATAGATAATGGTTATGAGAGTGGTTATTGTGATAGACATTATAATCGCAAGAATAAAACTAACAAATGTACGATGTTCTCTCTGGTTCTTTATTTCTCATAGTGGACATCGTTCTTTCTCGCTTCTTCCTCTCTCCCGGGATTTCTCGAAATTCTCATGCCACAAAGGGGATTCTTAATCTATGGAAACCAAGGTAGGTTTGTGTCTTTCCATCAGTGAAACAATATATCTGGGGGCATGTCTTCTGCACATTCGTAATCAGAATTTGTTTCTGATTTTTGAGGATTTTGGTAATCCAAAACTTCCCTACATCGGTATTAGAGCATGCATTGTTGTTTCTCATCAAAAGGTGATTGCCTTTTGCAGAATAGATTTGGATTAGGGTCCAATATCAAGTTATATAGACGTACTGTTCATAGGCATATTTTGTTTTTCGCTAGATGAAATCATGGCTAGATTATATAGTTACAAAGAAACCTTCAATACGAGACATTTTAAGTGGTCGCCAGCCTCAAGAGGCCACCGAATGAGGCTGCACGCGCCCCACGCTCCGCAGCGGTGTTAGGATGGGGGCAACGACGGTTTTTTCGTATTTTTCGAAAAAGCTAATTAAAATACGATGTATGCACATATACTATTTGGACGGGCTCGTCGATACAAGCATTTTAGATATGTGGCCTATCACGAAGGAAGGTTGGGAAGGCCAACGATGAGCCCCACGCGCCAGCAAGGAGCTACCCATGGCCACGCACAGCACGTGCCCCACACGCGTGTGCCAGCAGTTTCGTAAATGCTAGCATTAACGTCAGCGTGACGTCAACCATGCGGGCATGATATCGCACTAATTTCATCCCAGGGGCCAAGAACCCAAGGCCAATGGGCCTAGAGCCTACGAGCCCAAGGCCCATGGGCACAAGGACCACGGCCCCGGCCCACGAGCCCAACTCACACCTAGGGCCCACGAGCTCCAGCTAATGAGCCAAAGGCTTTGGACCCAGCTCGTTAGACCAAGGGCCATGGCCCACAGCCCACAATCCAGTTCACGTGCCTAAGGATCGTGCGACCCGTTTGACCATTGACCTATTTTGACCTGCGACCCATTGACCCATTGACTAGAGTTAATCGCTGAACGAACCTGACTGATGGATCCAGTCTAGTCCGATCCAAGACTTAGGCGGTCCAATCCACGATTCTAGAGACCGGGAATTGGTCCCATCTGTCCAATTCTTAGTTCAAGGGGGGGGGGGATCGGATCGCCTTGAACCATGCATATCCCTAGAGAATTATGCTAATTTCGTTCAAAGGTGTTGACACCTAAATTTTGGCAAGTCATTTAGGGTTAATTGCATAAATAAAATAAGGATTTATTTTGATTCCTAAGAAAAATATATTGCATATAATTAGAGCATCTTGCATGTCAGGAAATTATCGGTGGCGATTATTGTTTTTGACTCTAGCTAGAAAGAAATATTGGGCGGAATATATTTATTTTAAAATGAGAAAAAAAAAGGCAAAAGAGAAAACATGAAAAAAGGAAAAATAATCCTCCGGTCAAATCTTCAATTCCCACTCAAATGGTCTCATTAGCCACGTAAGGATAGTACACATTAGAAAGCAGTCACAATAATGCCATCAAGCATTCAAAACCTGAATTTGTGTTTGGGACAGAAATAAAATAAAATAAATATCAATTCCCACTCCAATTTAACTTTCATATTATATAGTACGCATTAGTGGTCTTCCTGAAGCCAGGCATTTTTATAATCTCATCTGTATCGGAAAATTCATATGAACTAAAGTTCTTGGTCTTCTATCAATTGGAAATAGTAGCTTTCTGCTGACTCGGATGGTAAGCTCTGTCCCGGTAGTAATTAGCGATTTGGCAGATTCTTTGTCTCAACAAAAGACATCGAGTATATTTTATCATTCCAAAGTAGAAAAAATGGTGCAGTTCAAACCACACTTGATCTAAATGATTTTTCTAATTGCCTAAAAGATAACATCGGAGCATATTTAATCGTCTAGGTGTAACCTCAAATGACTCATGATCTTCCCCTAGTCAAAAAATGCCAAGAGATCTTCTATGTCTGCTCATTTGGATTCTTCTGCGTTGGTTCCATGGAGGCATGTGCCAAAAAGCAGGAGCACAAGAGCCCACCATCCATTGGTCAACTAGCTCGTCTTCTCCATAGTCTCAGTCCCTGCGAAGCCCGCATATCGGAGCCGTACGTCGTCCGAGATGGAATTGCAAAGGACTGGAGAAGCCACTGCAAACCAAATTAGCATCACGGTGGCGATGGAGGGCGAGCGCGACTGGTCATCCCAAGTCCATCAGCGTCTCGACAAAAAGCCGACCCTTCTGAAGGTCTCGGCAGGCAGCTTCTCCTGCTGCATCTTCAAGGTTCCCGAGACATTTGTCAAGATCAACCCGAATGCCTATAAGCCCCACTTCGTGTCCATCGGCCCGTACCACCACGGGATAGAATGCGTCCGGATGATCGAAGAGCACAAGCCGCGGTTCTTCTCGGCTCTTCTCGCCCGAACCAGCAGCTTGGGAGTCAATCTCAACCATTACTTCAATGCCGTTGCGAATATGGAACGAAAGATTCGAGGATGTTACTCCGAGCCTCTCGACATTGGGAGCTCGAAGCTCATTGAGATGATGGTCTTCGACGGCTGCTTCGTCATCGAGGTGTTCCGAGTGATCGAGGGCATCATCAAGAAGAAACCCAATGACCCGATCTTCAATATGGTGTGGCTGTTTAGTGCGTTCATGCGTGACTTCCTCCAGCTCGAGAACCAAGTCCCCTTCTTCGTCCTCCAAACGCTATACGATATGTCGAGGCTCCCTACCGAACCCCAGTACTCTCTGGTCGAGCTCACACTGCGGTTCTTCAACCATGCGATGCAGCGGTCGCCAGAGGTCCTTGAGAAGCACTACAGTGTCTCGCATGCCAAGCACTTGCTCCACCTGATCCAGCTGAGCTTCGTTGACCACCTCCCGAAAGCACCGAGGGAACCCAACAAAAAGTATCTCCAGCTGGTCCACTCAGTGGCGAAGCTACGCCGGGCGAGCATCAAATTTAAGCCGAGGAAGAGTCACGAGTGGCTCGACATTCAGTTCAAAAACGGAGTGCTCGAGATTCCCCCACTGAGGATCGATGACTTTACCACCTCCTTGTTCCTCAACTTTGTCGCGTTTGAGCAGTGCTACAGCCGCTGCTCGCGGCACATCACTTCCTACATAATGTTCATCGGGTGGCTTATGACCTCTGCGGATGATGTGAGCTTCTTATCAGATCACCATGTTTTAGAGAATCACTATGGGACGGACGCCGAAGTCGCGAGCTTCCTCAACAACGTAATGAAGGAGGTGGCGTTCGATATCAAGAAGTGCTATTTGGCCAGAGAGATCGTGAAGCTGAACAGGCACTATAGCAGCCAGTGGCGCGTGTGGTGGACGGAACCGAGGAGCAAGTACTTTGATACTCCTTGGGCTTGCATTTCGGCAGTGGCGGGGTTACTGCTTCTGATATTCTCTTTCATTCAGTCTTTCTTTTCGATTTACTGGCGCGTGCATCCCCCGCATAGTTAAGACCAGCGCGTGTGCTTGTATGCTCTCCCGGGCTCGGTATCTGTAATAAATTTTGACTGCAGGATCGGGCAGATATTTTTCTGCGCCATCAATAACCGTATCTCAGGATGGAAATCGAACCGATTGTTCAATGGACGTTGTCAAATTAGCAAATATTTGTTAATTGAAAATGCTACATCGATATTTCTACGAATAGGGTGAAGCATGCCAGCATTTGAAAAATTCAGCAAAGATATTGTGTCATTCAAATTAGGCAACAAAATCATAAGTTTGGATCAAAGAAAATCCATGACCTGATTGGAATTGCGCCGGAAATCTAGGTACCGGATTGTGGATGAGGATTGATTGGCAGCTCACGGCAAGGCAGCTCGTCTTGCAACGTCGCTCGACTATGAGCTCAGTTCATCTCATGCCAAGGAAGTAGTCATTGGCCATTGGATGGTGTAGGGTGCAGGTCGACAAAATCAACGTCGGGCTGAGAGGGATTCTCGAGTCGGGGCTAGCGATGCGCTGTCGTTGTTGCGGCTCGAATTAGCGAATTGGGTCATGGACACAAATCAAGCAGCAGGTGGATCAGTGCAGTCGATCAACGAGTCAGGTCCGCTGGAGTAGAGAAACAAAGCAGACACTTCGTTGCAAAACAAGGTAGGGGCGACACGAGGAGGACGGTCGAGTTCGTTGCATGATAAGCTAATTAGAAATTGCACAATATTTAGCAATTTCATGTTCATGTCGCACTTTCTTAGAATTAGCCAATCGAATAAATGCCTCTTATACTAAGATAGTTTAAATTATATGCATGGCATTAGTGGTATAACTTCATTTAATGTAATTGCATAATGAATGCATTGCATTTCATGTAAATAAAGTGAAACCCAAAAGGATCATATTTGTTAATCCTTATTATTAGAAACCATATTAGGATGGCTACTTAATTTTTGTATTAACATTACATGTGCTTTTGTTTATATCAAGGTCAGTCCATCTTCCCTATCTTTGCCATTATTAAATGCTTTTATTATTGAGTGTTAAATAATGTTTGCACGCCCGCATGGTCACTTCATATGTTAGGTGGTTAGAATTAAAATTAATTCAAATTGCATGCAAAAATATTTTCATGAAATAAAATGGTATTGAAAGGGAATTAGATTAATGTAGCGTAACCAAGTCCATGATATTAAACTCTTTGGTTCTAGAGACAAAGTAATTTCCAAATACTTTATATGGGTTTCTAATCAATTTATCGTAAATAGATTAATGGCAACTTATAATTAAAAATTATTTGCATATTATGAACTTAAAATTTAAGTTGCAAATTGATATAGATTTGCGAAACCAAAGTTAAGTATTAGTCCTAGTAATATATTAGTTAATTCTTGTGTGGTATGTCATTCGGGAAGTCGCGACACTATCGAGCAATTATTTAAAAAAGGAACGTGCCTTCTGCCTTCCAGCTAGTCAAGACGTCAAGGCCATTCGGGTCAATTCTTATGTAGTAATATATTAGTAATATATTAGTTAATTCTTATGTGGCATATCATTCGAGGAAGTCGCAACACTATCGAGCAATTATTAAAAAAAGGAACGTATCTTCTACTTTCCAGCTAATCCAAACGAAGTTAATTTTTATATGATAGATCCCGGCACCCGTGCATTTGTTTAAGAAAAAGCAAGGTGCATTGCAACAAGTAGAGGCGAGAAACGGTCCAGGGTCAACCTTGAATCGGCCCAATGTAGTAGGTATTGGTTGGGTTTTTAAGACAAATGGATCACTTCTCGGTCCTAAAATCTTTGACCTAGTACTGTATGGATTGATCCTCGATCTTAAGATATCGAATTGGTCCAACCCGATAATATAATATACATAAAATAATAAATATTCATTCGATTCTTCCTCAACCTCACCTCAGCGAACACCTCAGCCTAACCTCAGCCTTCCTCAATTCTTCATTCAATTATGTTCAACCCAAGCCCAAAAGAAGAAAAAAGCCTAACCCACAGGCCCAATATGTTACGTCGTCTTCAGCCTATACTTCAATCTTCACTTCTTCCAACCTTAATCTTCGCTATTGCTTGCCCACTACTGCTAGCCTGCTCGTCACTAGCCCGTTGCTTGACCACCTGCCGCTCGTCGCACCGCTCGCCGCCTCGCAGCTCTTCATCAGCCTCCCTCCTCCGTCACTTGTCTAATATTTTAAAGTGGAAAGCTTGTAAGAAATGTATGTCCTTATTTGAATGATCACGTCTTCTTGTTTCCATTTGTTGGGCCTTCGTTGTTTATAAAATACACATTCACCATGTCTTCATCGGACACGGGTTGTTTCATAAAATTACTCATATCCGAGTTAACCTTGGGATCGGACCGAGTTAACCTTGGGATCGGACTAGACCGATAGGGTCAGTTCGGTCCCCTATCCCAAGATTGATGGGTCGGTCAACAGTCCCAAAAATTGAGGACCGACACTGTGCAGGTGGGTCCTTGGATTGAGCATGAGACTAGCTCAATCCGAACCATGCTTACCCCTAGAAACAAGGGTCAAGATCTCCTAACGTCCTTCAAGCATGACGTATGTAGGCACTGGCGCAATTGTCAAAAAACAAACAAACTCCCCCCTAATAAATGGGGACCGCTAGTCCAAAGCGAAACACACGAAGGCCATTCATGTCAATTTTGATTCTAACTCACCTAATGCTCCGTAGGTGTGCCGACAAATTAGTAAGCACAAATAATAGCAAAGAAAATTCTTTTTTATTTGAGATTCTTTCTCTTGCTCACTCATATTTTGTCCTTCATAAAGCTTTCCATTTTAATAAAAGGAAGCTCAAAAGAAAACAAAAGTAGCTTCCATAATCGTAAATATACAATGATTCGATTGAGAATACGTGTTGAATTTGAACCCAATTACCGAACCTTGAATTATTGTGAGGAAAGGCTGGCCATGTGCAAGTGATTTAAACAAAGGATAGTTGTTGCGTCTTTCTTTCAAAGTCGACTTGGTGTTTCAAATTTAAAAGAAAAGTCCGAACTGTTGCCGGTATTGGTACTTAAGGAGCAGGTAAGTGATCATGTGACTGTTCATCATCCACAGTAATAATAATAGTCTATCCTGGGCCTCGAGAAAATAAATAAATAATAATTAAAAATTGATGTGCAGTTCACTCCTTTAAGAATTTGTGATTCGCAATATACTATCACTCTTACAATTGCTTAAAAGCTGTTATGTTAGTATGACTAAAAAGTTAGAAGTCAATTTCTTATTGGAGTAGTCGGGAAAAAAAAAACGTTTCCTCTTTAGTGGTCAATTTTTCCGAGTTTACCACAAAAGAGATTTTCTCTCGATTGTGTTGGAGTTGGCGAATACTTCGGGGACCCTTGTTTTTCATACCGAGCATACCCAGATGAGTTTAGGGGAACTAAAATATAAACCAACGACTAATAAGTCATACGCACAAAATCACAGGGTCTTACTCACCGGTGAGCAAACGGTTGGCCCACTTGCCGGTGAGCGAGCGGGGGTGCAAGGGCAACGCCCCCATAACAAGAATATGATTTATATTTATGTTTCCTATTTTAACATATGATAAAATAGAAATTGATGGGCTTATGGTTTTGAGCCTATATATTTTGCTTTATCATAGTTTCTTGTAACCTCAAGAGCTGTTGTAAAATATAGTCAAACAATTTGCGGAACATAGCCCAAATTTGGATGAATTTGAGTAAAACTTTGCGCCATATATTTATGTTTCCTATTTTAGTGTGGAAATATGATATATATTTATGTTTCCTATTTTAACATAGGATAAAACAAGAATTAGTGGGCTTAGAGTTTTGAGCCTATATATTTTGCTTTATGAGATTTTCTTATAACCTTAAGAGTCGTCACATATAGTGAAACACTTTGCATGACGTAGCTCAAATTTAGGTGAACCTGGATAAAATTTTGCATCGTCTTCTTGTCTTTTTGTGTGATCCTATTGATTCAATTTGTGATGCACCCCATTCTTCTCTTCAGATTGGATCAAAGTAGGTACTCAAATGCTGTATACATCGAGTTTGTCGGGATCCTTCTTTTTGTAGAAATAAAGATCTGTGCAGAGGCCAGTGCCATGGGCAGGCAACATGATTTGTGACATCTAATTGGCGGTAGGCTAGTGGGCCTTCTTTGTGCATTGCATCTTAGAGATAAATGCTCAAGCAAATAATTAATGTGCTAACTTATATAAATTGCTTTACGAGACTGAGAATTTATTATATTCAAATTCGAGGGGTAAACACTATATGAGATTTTAGGTATAATGGATCGAAGAAACACTAAGAGTATGTGAGTAACTTGTAAGTTATTGTAATCTCCATTGTAACATTTAATGTATAGTGAAATCCTATATTGCTCTCCTCACTGAGTAAGCCTCACTGACCAAATCATGTAATTTGAATATCAAATCTATTTTCTTCATTTTGTTTCATTATGTTTTTATTCACTTTTTTTTTTGCTTGTTTCACTACAGATTTTAGGGTCTAAAAATTCAGAGAAGATAAGGAGCAAGACGAGACTAGCTCAATCTACTTCAGGTTACACATAATTCCCTGACTGATGAATATTGTCTGTGAATGGATGCTGTCAAATTTAATAGTTGTTAAGGTTTTGTGGCCAGATCCATGTCTTGAGGATCGAATTTGTTTGGCCTGTATATGTACTTAATTGCAATTTTTCTTAGAACCGTGGTCATTTCTCTTCTTCTTCTTCTTCTTTCCTTCTCTTTCTCTCTCTTTCAGTGGCAAATTGCAACTAGCATGAGGTGTCGTTGCATGTTGGTTAACTGACTTATTTCGCACGCCAAAAAGGGTGTAAAGCGTCGACAAATTATGGATAGCCTGGCGGCACGACGTTGAAGTAGTTCAAATAACTTGTAGCAGCTACTATGAAAAAAGTATCTCCTAAATTGTGTGAATGGTTTTCTATTATGCTTGAAATAGGATTACCACCTACATATATCGCTTTATTTTAATAACATCACTTGCTTATGTGGCATAAAGAAAAAACGTATATATCCTACATGATCAATGTTCTTCCTTACGTAGACAATTGTTTATATAGGAAAATTAGTTTTCTTATGAATCAATAAAAATACTATGGCAAAGAAAAAGTCGAGGTAGGAAAAGAAAGAGATAACAGAACCTTTCAATAGACTCCGAAAGAAAGATCTTAGACGGTAACAAAACCAATCAAATTGCAAAGCTTCAGAACATGCAATTGAAGCTTCAACAAGATACTTACAACATTGAATCAAACAAGTCTTATATATGTGACAAGTCAATTGGTTCACATAATTGAATAATTCGTACGAACCCAAAAATACACACTCTAGTTCAAATCATAATTAAGGAGCTAAGTCTGCGATACTTTTATTTATTTATTGTTGAATATGCTCCACTTATTGATACCCGTTTACAATCTGTCATATCATTTAGTATTTAACTTTGTAAAGCAATCGTAACATGCCCAGCATTGCTTGCTATAATTTTCCAAGCCCGAGGAATATCTTATTTGACTTAACTTAATTATCAAATGGAGTTATGAATGCGTAATTTTTTCCAGGTGGCAATTCATATTGACCAATCATTTATTTGTATCATGTCATTGTTTTCTTATGTTAACATGATGATGAAGTGTTCTCCGATAAAATAAATCAACACGCATGAATTTCGAGTTAAACCGTGTTATTGTTAAGAATCGCACACCAGCTCTAAATAAATAACACAAACAAATAATACTCTTAGGCAGAATATAGTAATAACAAAATAGAATCAAAGAACAAATCAAAAAATTTCTTAACGAAATTTATAGTAATAAAAAAATAGAATCAAAGAACAAATCAAAAAATTTCTTAACGAAATTTATCCAAATCTAGTCTACCTCTCTCTATATAGAGGCAATTTGTGAACCCATTAGATTTCAAACAAAGCAGAAATATAATGATAATTTTCTCTCAAAATCAGGAAATAAAAATATTGATATTACTAAGAAGAATCACTTTTTCTTCTCTCTTTTTCTTTTCCCTTTATTTCCTCTTTTGGGCTGAACCTGCTGCTTCTACATTAAACCCGGTGCTTCTCTATATTTAATGTATAAAGTATAGCCTTTAACATAAAATCAAAGAGAGATAAGAGACCAAAAAAAACCCTTAATAATATATTTGGTTTCAGCCGCCAATAGTTACATCATATTTGAATTTCTTTTATTACACAACTTTGTACTTTTTGCATATTTATGTCTCGTGGAATTCAATCTTCGAGGTCAATGGACGCCATTAAGTGGTGCTTTAGCGCCCTCCGAGATGAATTTTCTTCGTTATTGATGGATGAAATACAAACCGAATCATCCGACATGTCAACGTTCGATTCGGAGGGCGAGCTTTGGAGCTGGAGTATGGCTAAAGCGCAAGAGCAGCCGTCTGAGCCTCACGGCGATCACGGGAGGAACTCGGACTCCCCCTCCCACTTCTTGATCGACTTCGCAAACCAGGTCATGGCATGTGCTCCCCCTGCCAGCACCATCACGGATGAATTCCATGAGCTCCTGACGGACGCGAAGGAGGAGGTGCTGAAGAGGTTGGGCGGAGAGATCATGGAAAGCCTGCTCAAGGGGCTCTCCTGGGAAGAGGAGTTCCTCAATGTCTGCTTCACTGCCCTGTACGAGAAGGTGCCCTGGAGATCTCAGTTGAGTGTCGCCAACATGGTCATAGAGCTTTTGAGTGAACCGTGGCCGCCGCCGGCGCCACCGCCAGCACCGCCAATGCCCTTTCACCTGGATTTTCCAGATGCCATTGGTCATGGAGATGGAGATGGAGATGGAGATGATGATGATGATGATGATTATGATGGAGATGGTGGTGCTGATGGAGATGGAGATGGAGGCAATGATGAGACTGATGGTGATGATGATGATGATGATGATGGAGATGGAGATGGAGATGATGATGATGATGGTGATGGTGATGGAGATGGAGATGATGATGATGGAGATGACGACGATGATGATGGTGATGGAGATGGAGATGGAGATGACGATGACGATGACGATGATGGAGATGATGACGATGACGATGATGATGATGATGATGATGGAGGAGATGGAGATGGAGATGATGATGATGGAGATGGAGATCGAGGCAGCGATAGTGATGATGATGGAGATGGAGATCAAGGAAGTGATAGTGATGATGATGATTGAGGAAGTAGAAGGGGAGGAGGGAAATGAAACCGGCATGCTTTGTCGTTCTTCGCTATGTGCTCCTCCATGAAATGAGTCGCTGAAAGGGATGAATTCGATGTTGGATTGCTCTTACTATTTTCTCTCTTTCTATCTCTATCTTTAAAAAGCTGTCGAATAAATATTTTGAGTGACCTATTTTTTTGGTCAAAAAAACATTGTTGTCATGTTTTCATTGAGACATAAATATAGATTCAGCACAAATTAAATCCAAAAAGTTAGAAGAGGGATGATCGATCCAATTACTCAGTAAAAATCATTTCCTTTGAGCTTTGGCAACCCAATCCACAACCTAGTTGGAGCTTCTTGGACAATGGGCCGGCTTGAGATTTGTAAAATTCTTCATATGGGCTTGGGCTTCAGTGATAAGCACACTTGCTTCCTATACTGCTTGATCTATGCCTCTGCTTATCGTTGCCAACAGATCAATTCAATCTATTTCAAGTACGTGCATGTCTTCTCTTCTTCCTCAAATGGCTTTTAGGGCTTCCAGAAGCGTCGCTACTTCAACTTGAGTTGGTGATGGAAGCTTGCACAGATCTGGCGATTCCTTCTACCAAGAAGCCTCTGCTATCTCGATAAACAAATGTACGGCAACTTCCCTTGTATCTGGGTGAAAAGACCCATTGACATTTACTTTGATCGCCCTTAGGGGAGGAGGTTTCCAGATTTGAGGCGAGACGATTTCTTCTCTTCTTCCTCTTTGGTTTTTTATCGACCAAAGACTAACATTTTTTGCTTCTACCCTTGCTTATGAGATGATGCTGTGAGGGTTGGGTTGCTGTCCTCGGAAAATCATATTGTTCGGAGCCTTCCTGTAACAACCCGCTTCCGACCCCTTTTTCGAGGTCCAATCGAGTGAATTTACAAGTTTAGTTAGTGGCTTGTCGGCCTCAGGAGTTCTCCAGACTAAATAGTGAAAATTCATTTCGAGCGATTCCAAACTTTCGAAAATCGCATTTTGGTCCCCCAACTTTTAGATATTGGCATTTTGGCTTTGGGTCAAGAGATACTTTTGGAAAAATTTGTCCCGATTGACTTTTGGTCAACAGTCTACTCTGACCAGCGAGGGACCAGTTAGCTCGTAGATGATCCGGCCCAGACACACGACGAACCGGCTCGACACGCACGCAAGCCCGACTTGGCCTACACGCACGCAGGCCCGACCCGGCCCGCATGAGAGCCCGACCCTTTCTTTCTTTCTCTCTTCTATGCAGCCTTTTGTTGAGTGCATTGTGTGCATGCGCACACAAAGCCCACCGCGTGTCTAGTGACCAACCGACTACAAGCTACGCCTACTAGAAGCCGTAGGCATACCTCCCGACCGTTGGATGGCTACTAGCTAGCCAGACATGTCGTTTTCCCTCCACCCAAGCCCAAGCCCAAGCCCATGTTTTCCCACCGAGCAAACCCCTTCCTTTCGACTGCTCGTTCTCCCTCCTCCAGCCTCCGTTCTCCACGATGTTGGTGGCATTGGCTTCCTTGTGACACAGCCTTTCAATCTTGACCAACTGCCACCCATGTAGCCGTCATCGTCACCGCCGGGAGCCCTCAAAAGAAGCCTTCTCAATACTGTTCACCGCAGTTTTCCAACTTTTGGCTCGCCAGAGTTTGGGCCATTCCGATGATGCCTAGGCTAAACCGCTGCTTCCCACCTTTGTATTCAACTGTGTCGCTTAGTCATACCTTGTCTTTGCACTTTTGTACCATGAAACGGGAATAGAAAAGGTCACCAGACACCCTCAAAACACAAGCCATGGTCCGCCTCCACCACACACTGGACTTCCTCCCTCATCAGTGCGGCTCACGCCTCACGCAGACCATCAACACGCCTCTCCCACTCGCCTGGTCCCTCGTCCCCCAGTTCGCGAATCCGCAGGCCTACAAGCAGTTCATTAAGAGCTGTCATGTGGCGGCGGGTGATGGCTACACCATCGAGAGCTTTCGGGAGGTTACCGTCATATCGGGCCTACAGGCCCACCATAGCCGTGAGCAGCTGGACTTGCTCGACGACGAGCTACATCTAATGGTGTTGAACATCATTGGCGATGACCACCAGCTCATGAACTACCGGTCCACCACGACAATGCACGAGGATGACAAAGAAGGGGTGGAGCCGGACAACAGCAGGATGACAACCATCATTGAGTCGTACGTGGTGGATGTTCCTAAAGATAGCAACGAGGAGATATGCACATGTTCACAGAGACGATAATCAGGTGCAACATAAGGTCTTTGGCTGAGGTATCGGAGAAAATGGCTTGTGCTCTTATGGCTTGAGCATGGCTACGAAGAGGGCTTCCCCTATTGTTTGATATTTGAGTTTTGTTTTGGACTATTGAGTATGCAAAGTATTGTATACTTCTATGAGCTAGGAATTCAAAATAATCAACTCAGTGAATGGAAATTTTATGTTTGTGAAATTACTAGTCATGGAGGTAAGCTTCAGAAAGCAGCAGCCAATAGGAGTGAGCAAGCGGAACCGCCCGGACTAGTCGGTTCCGGGCGGTCAGTCCGGTTCCCGGTTCCGGAGGTGGAACCGCCCGTCCGGAACCGGACCGATATTATTCATTTTTAAAAAATTCAAAATAATTTTTTTTTCTTCACAATTACTCTCTTTCTCTCACGGACTCATCACACGCACGCACAATACACACTCAGTCCATTCCATAAGTCCAAATCCAGAAGACTCCACTCGCTCGGCCCACGAGTCTAATTAAATTGACACTCTTTCTTTTAGGCTAAAAGTCCAATTTTTAATCAAGACTCAAGAGAGAGCCCAACTAGTACACATACGCGAGTAGGACTGTAGGAGCAGCTAGTCTTCCTCTTCCTCCAGCTCTTTAGGGTTTCGCGAATTGGTTCCTCCGTCTCCCAATGTCGCCTCTCCGGCCGTCCAGATTGCCGACGATCGCAAGCCAACAACCAGCATCAGTAACCTTGCTCTCGTCTCGTCGCTCTATTTACTCTTTAGGTTGCTCCGTTTCGGAGCACGAAGCCTTTGTTTTGGTCCATCGCGACCTAGGTTAGGTCGAATTGCTTTCTTGCACTTGCTTATAGTTGTGGTGTGATCGCTCATTTTTTGGGTGAGCTTTGTGTGGGCATGCTTGGGGCCTTGGGATTTTTCGCGGCATCATTTTGTTTGGAGTTTCATTGTATCTTCTTACTGAATCTTTCATCTTCCAACGGCTTGGCAGTAGGTGTAAGATTTTCTCGGTCATTTTCCCGAATTAACACGAAGGGTTGAAATCTACCGACCATGATGGAAGGAATCGTGAGATTTGCAGGGGACTTTGATAGTTACTCTTTAAAGCGAAAAAGATAGTGGGTTTGATAAAAAGGGGGAGAATGACAGCCAATGGAACCACCTTCTTTTACGTCAGCTTGCGTGCAGATGGAGATGTTATTTTGCATTGTGATCCCATTAGCAACGATTCAATTCTGTGTAGAAAACAAAGAAATTGATTCTTATTGCCATAAATTATGTATGCAAAATTGTTGAATTCCAACTTATTATTGTATAAAATCTTTATCAATATATATCATTCAAATTGGCCAATATACGCCAATGTTGTTGCATGTAATGTAAGAACTCACTTATTATGCTGCTTGGAGACACTTTTTGGCAAATATATATCATTCAGATTGGCTGAGGCAATGCCAGCAATGCTTAAGTGATTTATTACAAGCTATTTGGTCTAAAAGAGTTGCTTTATTGTGAAAATACTGTTATAGTGCTTTATTGTGAAAATACTGTTATAGTTTCTTGCTTTATTGTGTTGAATCTGTAACAATGTCATTATTTTCGTGTATGGCAGCTAATTAATGTCAATAGAAGTGGAACAACCTGATGGTGCAAAAAGTCTAGTAATGGAATCACTATAATATGAAGATGAAGAAGACTTTGATCTTGAAGAGCATTCGACACAAACAAGGTATCTAAAACTTTTGTTTCTAGAAAACGAAAATCAGCAATTTGGATTCATTTTTGAAGGGATTTAAATGTTAAAAAGGGCAAAAATAATGTGATATGCAATTATTGTGGAGCCAAGCATGCCTACAATGTTGATAACAGTACTTCTGCCATGTGGAAGCATTTGAAAAAGGGCAATAAACATCCTCACAATATAGACAAGAAGCAAAGATTGTTTGTGGCACGTAGCGTGACACGAGTGAAGAGACTCAAAGGACAATGGGATTAGGAAATACTAGTACTTGTAGTGCTGGTTCAAGTTTTTTATCGACATGGAAATTTGATCAGGATCGTTGTAGGCAAATGCTTGTACAGATGATTACAGTGGATGAACAACCTTTCTCCATGGTTGAGTATGTTGGATTTCGAGATTTTATCAATCAGTTACAACCTCTCTTCAATCATATCTCACGATTTACAGTGTCTAGAGATTGCATGAAGATATATCATTGTGAGAAAACAAATTTAAAGACTTCTTTTTGTAAGCTTGATTGTAGGGTTGCACTTACAACTGATTCATGGACTTCAATTCAGAACTTGAATTATCTATGCCTAACTGCACATTTTATTGATGAAAACTGGAAATTGAATAAGAGAATCATCAATTTTGTGATAATGCATAGTCACAAGGAAAAGGATATTGGGAAAATGATTGACAAATGTATCTATGAATGGTAATTAGAGAAAAAAAATATCAACAATCACTATGGATAATGCTAGTTCGAATGATGTTGTTATTGATTTTTTGAAAGAAAAACTTTCAAAAGGGAAGCTATTAATCTTAGATGGTGTTGTTTTACACATGAGATGCACAGCCCATATATTGAATTTGATTGTGAGGGATGGTTTGATTGAGGTAAGTGATTCCATTACACGTATTCGAAATGTGATTACGTATGTGAGAAGTTCTCCCATGAGAGCTAAAATATTTCAAAATTACATTGAGCGTGCGAGGGTCACTTACAAAAGTTCAGTTTGTCTTGATGTCACAACTAAATAGAATTCCACTTATCTCATGTTAGACACCACCTTGAAGTTTAGAACAGCTTTTGAACAGATGGAAGAAGATGAAGTTTAGAACAGCTTTTGAACAGATGGAAGAAGATGATATTTCTTTCTCTTCGGATCTTGACTTTCATACTCCTAAGCATGAAGATTGGGAAAATACTAGAATTCTTTCCATATTTTTGAAAAAGTTTTATGATGCTACTAATAAGATGTCGGGAACTTTGTATGTAACTGCAAATGATTATTTTGGGGAGATAGCTAGTTTATACAAAACTTTGAAACATGCGGAGAATTCAACGGAGCCGAGATTGAAAGCTATGGGTATGAAGATGAAAGATAAATTTGACAAGTATTATGGAAGTTTTGACAAAGTGAACATGATGATGTTAGTTGCGGTAATTCTAGATCCAAGAAGGAAGTTGAATTATGTGCAATATTGTTATAAATTAATTTATCATGATGATACTGTGAAGGTTGATGAGACGTGCAATAAGGTAAGGATTGCCCTTGAGGGTTTGTTTTACTTTTATGACAAGTTTTCTCGTAATTCTTCTAACAAAGAATTGAGTGGTCAACTTTTAAACATTATTGGTACTAGCTGCAGCTGGAATCTTGATAGCCGTGAGGATAATAGAGACATGTTGGATGGTTGTGAATTAGAATTAGAATTCGATATCGATCGGAAACTTGAAATGTTTCTTGGTGAGCAGATAAAAGTTTCAGATGGAAACTTATCAGAATTTGATCAATATCTTAATGCTGAACGTGAAGAAGGTCGACATCTTGATCTCTTGATGTGGTAGAAAACTACTAGTCAAAAATTTAAAGTCTTATCTTTAATGGCTCATGATATTTTGGATATTCCTGTAACTACAGCCGCTTCAGAGTCCACTTTTAGTACATCCAGTCGTGTGCTTGATGGCTTTCGGAGTTCTTTGACCCCAAAAGTAGTGGAGGCTTTGATTTGCATCCAAGATTGGTTGAGAGCGATTGATAGGCCAATTTATGTTGAAGAATGCATCGAGAATGCAACAAAGTTTGAGTGTGGTAAGTTGGATAGATCTTTTTATTTTGTTATTCTTTTGTATACTAATAATTTAATAATATTAGATAAATGTTCACTTGGAACTTACCAGTAAATAGAGTTGATTCGAAGTAAATGATGAAGATGAAGCTAGTGCGGAGGTATCTTTTAATCTGTGGTTATAATTTCCAGCATTATCATGGAATGGTTTTCGAGATGACTTACTTTGCATATTTGTTATGGGCTGTAAGAAGGTCAAGAGGAGAAGGAAGATGATGATGATGAGGACGACTGAAGAAGGACGGTGTGGAACTCCCTGTTGAACATTGAATGTTAATCATGAATTTGAGTGCCTTCATTTTGTGGGTTTTTTTTTTATTTTTTTAGTGGTGATTCGGAACTTGGACACATTTTCTGCATGATTTTGTGAAGTTTGTGTTTGTGAGTTTGTGAAGTTTGAGAGTTGGTGAGTTTGTGAATTTTTGGACTAGACATGCAGTTTCTGAATTGCACGTGCACGTCCAGAAACTGGACATCTAGTGCAGTTTCTGGATATCCAGCGTCTAGAAACTGGACGTCCAGTTTCTGGATCCAATTTCTGGACGTCCAGTTTCTGGATCCAGTTTCTGGACGTACAATTTTTTTAGTCTTAGAACATGTGTTTTTTGCGTTAATTGGAACCGGGAACCAGACCGGACCGGGCGAGAACCGGACCTGTCCAGACTACCCAATCCTGTTTAGTCCAGTTCCTGGTTCTCCATAATAGGGAATCGGTTCCACCGGTCCGGTTTCTGGTTCCTAGGAGAACCGGGAACCGCTCGGGAACCGATCACCCCTAGTAGCCAATAGGAAATTTAGTAAAAAAAAATGAATGAAATTTCCAAATCCTATTTGATTACTTCTTGGTGAACATACTTATTTCATGAAAGTCATGATCATGTAAGAAATTTAAAGGCAATTGTGCATACGCGGTATGCGAAGAGTAACAGAGATGCAGAGATGGTGTAATGGGGAGGACAAGGCCTTTTTGGGCTTGGATCGGGCTTTGGGAAACCTTTTAGGCCCATTTTGATGCTGGGCCCAACAATGGGCCCGTGAGAAGTTGTGCAAGCCTTTTTATCAATACGATAATCTGCGAAATGTCGCGCCTGCAGGTGGTAATTTTATTTAATGGATCATAACTTGTGATCATCGCCACTTGCACTAATTGGTAATGTGCCTTTGCATATGGTAACTTAATTATAGAGCTCATCACATGAAAATACTAGCGCTTGGTATTTATTAAATAGAATAGTAATCGATTTGGCATAACTTTGCAATTTTTTTTTTAAGAATTGTAAATTTCGTCCCAATGAAACCTAACATGATTCGAGAATTCTGAGTACCAACAAGCCTGGCTCATCTTTGAACAAGAGAATCCGAACCGGACCTAAACCTGCAAGCTGCCCAGCTTTTTCAAGCCTAAAGAAGAATTAGATGATATATCGTCAAATAAACATTGATCAATCGTTGGTTATTTTTCACCGAGGTATGGCTAAATGGGATCTCAAACTCCAATTAACCATATTACATTTTCATCCCTTTGTAGTTAAATGACAGATTGATGTCTTATGCTTTTTTCCTAATGAGATGCAAGCATCTTTAATCAATTTGTCTCTTGGCGACACGATATTGGAGCCCTCGTCAAAATTCTACAAGACCAAGTCGAATCAAGCATATGAAAGATATCTATATCGATCCTAAATATGAGTTTTTAAGTCTCTAGGCTCAAAGCTCTTGGTTCATGAAGTGGAGATGGAGTTACATAAACCTTTCCTCAGTCTTTCTAAAGGTTGGCCTTCCTAGGATTCATATGTTAGGTTATGTTACTCCGCAATGCAACCAAAACGATCGTACGTCTTTCAGAAGTTTAATCTTGCAAGTCATGTGAGGTTCTTAATCAGAAGATGGAGTCAACTGTTAGCCCCATACGTATAGAGAGAGCTACCATGGCGAGCCGAGAGAGGAAACGACGAAGGTGGTTATGGCTGTGGATATGTTGGAGAGTCCGCGGAGGAGACAGGGCGGTGGAGGTGGCAATAGAGGGGATGAGAGGGGCCAATGGGCTTGGATTAGGCTGCTTGGGGAGGAAGGAAGGGGAGGCAAAGGGAACACATCTCCATCATCAAATTATAAGTTTATGATCCAATTCTGTCTAATTCGAGAGGATCTCAATCTTACCATCTGTTGATCTCAAGCGTGCAGCGAGCATAATGTGGTCTGCTCGAACCATCGTGCAGGATTTAAATGGTGCACTTCTTGTTTAGATTGCACAAGAATTATCCATTAGCGCAACAGTCTGAATTGAGTAGATATGATTTTATATTATAACTATCAAAGATTGACTTTCATTTTATGAAAACAAAACTGCCGGGCAAGGTACAATGTCAATATGAATACAGTATGTATTGAGGCCCCGTGAAAGAAAATTGTGAATATGATATCCTTCTATCATGCATGCACTAGAGGGATGCTTTTTTCTTCAATCCTCAAGAAAACTCATCTTTCTTCATTATCTGTAACTTGGGGAAAAAAAAACTATATTAAGTCGACAGAAAGTTCACTTAAAAAGATTGTCATCAAAGAGCAAGAACGTCATCATTTCTGTCATCCAAATCTGCGAAACATCAAATGTTTATGCATCTTTCCTAAAGTCAAAACGCTCGTATCCCTAGTGAATGAAATGGACGGCCTGATTTCTCTTCCAAGTTCATCAAAGCAGATGCCTAAGAAGACGACAATGGCGCAATCATCTTCATGATCATCCACGAGAACTAACTTCCATTCTAGTATCTATCTGAATATTCCACCTCAGCCGCCAGTTCTTACTCGAATAATACAAATTCAGGGCAACATAGGGTTTATAAAACTAAGGGGATCCGCCGACAGAACTGCATAATCAAACAAAAACACACGAGAAGTGCACAAACAGCTGGAACCACGTGTCCTGCAGTGCTCGCGCAAAGCTTTTGACAAGTGCAACGTGGAAAGAAGCAGCTGACATGGCACCATTCATGCATTTTAGGTGTCTCGTTTTGAGAGGGTGGAACTTAAAGTAGATGAACATTGCGAGCTCTGCAAGATTATCAGTATAGAAAGCATATAGAGATTCATGGTATGTGAAGATTGATTTCGCTTTCGTTTGCAATGTGTAGTCGCGGTTCAGAAATGATCATTTATGCGTGTGTTGGTGGGTAACAAATCAAACATCAACAGGTGAAAGTACAATAAAAGAAGCCGATGAGACTTCGAAAAACAGGTAGGGGAAAGAAGCCGATGAGTTTTAAAATTAAGAGTAATCCATTAGATCTTACGGTGGCAATATGGGATTTCTATATGCTTGAGCAAGTAAAAAAGGTCCATGCATATCTAGAATTTAATCATATGTTACATGCGTCTTGTTGGAGTTGGCGAATATTTCCATGACCCTTATTTCTCATATCGGGTAACATTCACATAACTTTAGGGAAATCGAAATAAGAACCAGAATGATGGGGTTCCGCCATTTTTTTCTTGTGCCGTCGTAAAATATAGTGAAACTCTTTACAAGACATAACCCTAATTTGGGTGAACCTAGGTAAAACTTTGTACCATCTTCATTTCTTGTGTGATCTTCTTGATTCGGTTTGCGATACATCATTTTCTCTTCACGTCTAACAGGAATAGTTTGTGCGCAAACTATAAACTCTATTTAAAAGTAATGCTAAGTATGAGAGTGTTAGGCAAAATTAACGGGGAAAAAAACATGATTTTAAAAAAGAGATGGAAAGAGAAGAAGAAAATTTGGAGATGTCGACGTTGTTGAGATAGCAATTTGAGGAAAGGGAATTGCTGATTTGAGGTAGAGACGTGGGAGAATTTAATGTGTTTTCCCACTTTAATACTATCTTTAAGTATAAAGTAAGTAGAAAGAATAGCGAAGGAGAAGGAGAGAGTAGCAAAAGAAACAAAGAGAGTAGCAACATATTATTTACAGTTGCTTAACTTCAATTGGAGCTGCACGATATGTGTTTATAAGATTGATTAATTAGAATCAGGATACAGGTAAAAATACATAAAAACCTTAACATTTATATAAATGACATATGAATACATTTTAATGACGGGTGAGGCAGGTTTCAATCCTATCCCAACTTTCATCCTTTCTTTCTTTAGCATTATCAAGCTGAAACTATGTACACTTGGTACGAATAAAGAGACAGGCTCCTCTCCTCGACGGGGTCTTCTCACCTCATGGATTTTGTTTGCTAATTGATGAATATTTTTGTATGAGATTCGCATTGCATAGGTGGACACGTCTGCCCTATTAGGCATGACCACAACTTAGGATTAGAGACGGATTGCCAGGGTCTTATTATTGATCGGGTTTCTTGACAGTGTTTAGAAAAGTAAGTAACTAGTCCAATTTCCTTGGCCGTGTAACGATCAGTAAAACCCTGTCCTAGAGTAACCTAAATCTCTCAAGATGTCCAAAGGTCGCGAACTTCACGGTTATCTCAACCTAAGGACTAAATTGATCAAATTACAAATGCATTGACCCATCTTGACCCAAGTGGAATAGGAGGGATCGACCATCATAATGTCACTTCGATCAATGACAAGCTTAGGTGGACCAAAAAAGATCCATCCACATTGCTAGTAGATCATTGTACATTGGAATAGGCTCCAATTGAGATTCCCAAAAAAGATAATTATCTACATCAGACTTGAAGGCAAAAATGATGGCGAGGTTTGATTGCACAATTGTAATTTGAGCAACAGTAGAAATCATAGTAGTAGAGAAGATTGAAGAGGAGGTGCAAGTGGGCACACTACCGTTGAGAGGTAATGAGAAATTGGAAAAAACGAAAAGAAAAGATGATTGGATAAAGAGATGGGAAGAAAAGAAGGAAAATTTGGAGATGTATATATTGTTGAGATAGCAATTGGAGGAAAGGAATTGTTCATTTGAGGTAGAGATATGGGAAAATTTAACATGTTTTCTCGATTCTATACCATTTTGAAATTCAGAGTGAGCAGAAAGAATAGCAAAAGATGCAAAGAGAGTAGCAAGAGAGTCCTTATGATTGCTTGGCTCCAATCAGACATATGTATTCATTAGAGTGATTAATTATAGTCAGAGTACATATAAAAAAAAACATACATGTAAATCTTACATTCTAATGGTAAGGGGTGGGGATAGGTTTCAATCCTATCCAAACTTTCATCTGTTTTTTTTTTTTCCCTAGCAATGTCAAGCTGAACTATGTACACCTGGTACGGAAAAAGAGACGAGCACCATGGGGATTACGATGATTTGGCAGAAACAGAGTATGACCAGGTGAGACCCTCTACATAATCAAAAAATACACATGGGAATGAGTTTTGATAGCACGCACTCCTATGCAATTAGGAGTTCAGCAACAAGCGGCCATTACGAAAGCGACGAAAGAGAAGAGGGTTTGCACGTTCCAATCACGTGTCCTTCCGAACCCCTCCCCCTTTAAATATAAGCCTGTGTCACCATTCATACCATGTCTTTGTACTTTTGTACCATGAAAAAGCGAGACAAAATGTCACAAGACACCCTGAAAACGCAAGCCATGATCCGCCTCTACCACACCCCGGACTACCCCCCGAACCAGTGCGGCTCGTGCCTGACCCAGACCATCGACGCGCCGCTCCCGCTCGTCTGGTCCGTCCTCCGCCAGTTCGCCAACCCACAGGCCTATAAACAGTTCGTCGAAAGCTGTCACGTGGTGGCGGGCGAAGGCGGCACGGCTGGGAGCATCCGTGAGGTCACGGTCACATCAGGCCTGCCAGCCCACTGCAGCCGCGAGCAGTTGGACCTGCTCGATGACGAGCTACACATGATGGTGTTCAGCATCATCGGCGGTGACCATCGGCTCATGAACTACCAGTCCACCACGACATTGCACGACGATCCAAGCGCAGCCGGGCCCGATGGCAACAGGACGACCGTCATAGAGTCGTACGTGGTGGATGTGCCTCGAGATAGCAACAAAGAGGATACGTGCTTGTTCGTGGAGACTATAATCGGGTGTAATCTCAGGTCTTTAGCCAAGGTCTTGGAGAAAATGGCTTGTGCTCTTAAGGCTTGAGTGTAGCTATCAAGAGAGCTTCAACTAGTGTTTGATGTTTGAGTTTGTTTTGGACCATTTAGGATGCAAAGTACTATGTATTTATTTGAGCTAGGAGCTATATAAAAAAATAACCTAGTGAATAGCAATTTCGCATTTGTGCTAATTACCTAGCATGGAGGCAAGCTTAAAAAAATAACATTCAGTAAAGAATTAGAAAATAAATAAATTGAATGTTAAAATTAAAATTAAATTTGTTCCAAGGCAACATATGCATTTCAAGGAAATCGCGACCATTTAAGAGATTGATGGAAATTGTGGCATATAGTATTCTTATGTTAGGCGGTTTGTGTAGACTAGTCATGAATAACATGAATATGATACATACAAGGGTTGGGCCTTTTGAGACTAGGCCCGAACCAAGCTTTGGGAAACCTTCAGCCCATTGGTCGTGCCGGGCCCAATCTTGGGTCCATGAGGTGCAAGTCTACCTATCAATACGATAATTTACCAGAGGTGAATATATCAGGGGTGACGGCTAGTCGGATCAGTGAGGCTTCCGTGAAGAGAGACCGACATCGAGTCGGTTCAAGAGAAAATATTCATATTCGTGGCCCCACGTGAGACCATCATAGTCAACGGATACGTGGGCCAGGCTGGTTTGATGGGCCCGATAAGATGTCCAGTTGTGTGTCGCATGCCGCTGAGCCCATCAAACAAATCCAATGAAAGTTCATCTTAAGCAATATAGTCCTCTATAATTCTACTACCTCATAAATTCTGAACATACGTTTATGTTTGCAGTCATTTCAATAACATATGGTTTTTCATCTTCAGAGTTTTCATAACCGAATCCAAAACGGTCGTGACATATTTTACCAATTTTGGATCCAAATGCTTTGCGAATTTTCATAAATTCATCGTGATTGAACTGAAACCGTCATGCTTGTAGATAATAATTTAATTTATGGGTCGTAATTTTCTTGTAATCACCATAACCTGAATGCCCTCATAAATTTGCTTTTATAGATGGTAATTCATACATAAATTTTGTCACATTGAACTACTAACACATAGTATTAGCATGGTAAAATACTTCTTACAATTTGACATAAGTGATTGTACCTGTGCTTGGTAATTATCTTCAAGAATCGTAAATTTCATGCAAATCCAAGTAATTGGCAATTGACTAGCTATTTTCCAAAAACTGTAATTTACTTGAAAGACTCGGATGTCAATATTCTTACTTGTGAAATATCATAAACGACTTGAATTTATCCAAAAACCTTTTTTTTTTCAATTCTTAGTAAGTAACTCGATGATCATAACATTCTTTCACCGTTCGTATATTCACGGGTCTTACCGGTGATTGCATATTATAACTATTAAAGATCGACTTTTATTTTATGAAAACAAAACCAACGAGCTTGGTACAATGTCAATATGAATACAGTATGTATTGAGCACGATTGAGGCCCCGTAAAAGAAAATCGTGAATATGATTTCCGCGTATCGTACATGCACGAGAGGGAAGCCTTCTTCTCCAATCCTCAAGACAACTCATCTTTCTTCATTATCTGTAGCTTCGGAAAAAAAAAATCTTTAATAAGTTGACAGAAAGTTCACTTAAAAGATTGACATCGAAGAGTAGGAACATCATTTCTGTCATCCAAATCTGCGAAAAGTCAAATGTTTATGCATCTTTCCTAGAGTCAAAACGCTCGTATCCCTAGTGAATGGAATGGACGGCCTGATTTCTCTTCCAAGTTCATTAAAGCAGATGCCTAAGAAGACGACAATGGCGCAACCTTCTTCATGATCATCCACGAGAACTAACTTCCATTCTAGTATCTATCTGAATATTCCACCTCAGCCGTCAGTTCTTACTTGAATAATACAAATTCAGGGCCATATAGGGTTTATAAAACTAAGAAGATCCGCCGACAGAACTGCATAATCAAACAAAAACACACAAGAAGTGCAGAAACAGCTGGAACCACGTGTCCTGCAGTGCTCGCGCAAAGCTTTTGACAAGTGCAACGTGGAAAGAAGCAGCTGACATGGCACCATTCATGCATTTTAGGTGTCTTGTTTTGAGAGGGTGGAACTTAAAGTAGATGGACATTGCGAGCTCTGCAAGATTATCAGTATAGAAAGCATATAGAGATTCATGGTATGTGAAGATTGATTTCGCTTTCGTTTGCAATGTGTAGTCGCGGTTCAGAAATGATCATTTATGCGTGTGTTGGTGGGTAACAAATAAAACATCAACAGGTGAAAGTACAATAAAAGAAGCCGATGAGACTTTGAAAAACAGGTAGGTGAAAGAAGCCCATGAGTTTTAAAATTAAGAGTAATCCATTAGATCTTACGGTGGCAATATGGGATTTCTATATGCTTGAGCAAGTAAAAAAGGTCCATGCATATCTAGAATTTAATCATGTGTTACATGCGTTTTGTTGGAGTTGGCAAATATTTCAAGGACCCTTATTTCTCATATCGGGTAACGTCCACATAAATTTAGGAAAATCGAAATATGAACCAGAATGATGGGGTTCCGCCATTTTTATCTTGTGCCGTCGTAAAATATAGTGAAACTATTTGCAAGACATAACCCTAATTTGGGTGAACCTGGGTAAAACTTTGCACTATCTTCATTTCTCGTGTGATCTTCTTGATTCGGTTTGCGATACATCATTTTCTCTTCACGTCTCACAGGAATAGTTTGTGCGCAAACTATAAACTCTATTTAAAAGTAATGCTAAGTATGAGAGTGTTAGGCAAAATTAACGGGGAAAAAAAGGATGATTTTAAAAAAGAGATGGAAAGAGAAGAAAAAAATTTGGAGATGTCGACGTTGTTGAGATAGCAATTTGAGGAAAGGGAATTGTTGATTTGAGGTAGAGATCTGGGAGAATTTAATGTGTTTTCCCTCTTTAATACTATCTTGAAGTATAGAGTAAGTAGAAAGAATAGCGAAGGAGAAGGAGAGAGTAGCAAAAGATATAAAGAGAGTAGCAACATACTATTTATGGCTGCTTAACTTCAATTAGAGCTGCACGATATGTGTTTATAAGATTGATTCATTAGAATCAATGATACAGGTAAAAATGCATATAAGAACCTTATGGTTTATATAAATTACATATGAATATAAATCATTAACGGGTGAGGTAGGCTTCAATCCTATCCAAACTTTCATCCTTTCTTTCTTTAGCATTATCAAGCTGAAACTATGTACACTCGGTACGAATAAAGAGACAGGCACCATAGGGATTATGATGATTTGGCAGAAACAGAGTATGAACAGGTAAGAACCTCTAGAAAAAGCACATGCGAATCGCACTACTATGCAATTAGGAGTTCAGCAACGAGCGGCCTTTACAAAAGCGACGAAAATGAAAAGGGTCTGCAAGTTCCGATGAAGTGTCCTTCCAAAAGACTCTTCCCTACCAATATCTTAAAACCCTCAAATTTTCCATTTTGGGCTTCTTTCTTGAATTAACCTCCCTTTAAATATGAGCCTGTGTCGGTATTCATACCATGTCTTTGTACTTGTGTACCATGAAAAGAGGAAGACAAAATGTCACAAGAGACTCTCAAAACGCAAGCCATGATCCGCCTCTACCACACCCCAGAAATCCCGCCGAACCAGTGCGGCTCGTGCCTGACCCAGACCATTGATGCGCCGCTCCCACTGGTCTGGTCCCTTGTCCGCCAGTTTGCCAACCCAAAGGCCTACAAGCAGTTCGTCAAAGGCTGCTACATGGTGGCGGGCGAAGGCAGCACCGCCGGGAGCATCCGTGAGGTCACGGTCTTATCAGGCCTGCCAGCCCACTGCAGCCGCGAGCGGTTGGACCTGCTCGACGACGAGCTGCACATGATGGTGTACAGCATCATCGGCGGTGACCACCGGCTCATGAACTACCAGTCCACCACGACGTTGCACGACGATCCCAATGTAGCCGGGCCAGATGGAACCAGGACGACCGTCATAGAGTCGTACGTGGTGGATGTGCCTCGAGATAGCAACAAAGAGGATACGCGCTCGTTCGTGGAGACTATAATCGGGTGCAATCTTAGATCTTTAGCCAAGGTCTCAGCGAAAATGGTTTGTGCATTTCAGGCTTGAGTGTAGCTATCAAGATAGCTTCGATTATTGTTTTATGTTTGAGTTTGTTTTGGACCATTTAGGATGCAAGTACTGTGTATCTATGTGAGCTAGGAGTTACAAAATAAAATAAAATAGTGAATAGCAATTTCGAGTTTGTGCTAATTACTTGGCATGAAGGCAAGCTTAAAAAAGTAGCATTCAACACGAAATCAAAAAGTAAATGAAATTGAATTTCAAAATTAAGATTTAATTATTTCCAAGGCATCATATTGTTTTCAAGGAAATCGTGACCATTTAAGAGATGGATGGAGATTGCGGCGTATAGTAATCTTATGTTAGGCGGTTTGTGCATACTAATGATGACATGGACATGATAAATACGAGGGTTGGGCCTTTCGAGCCTGGGCCAGAATCAAGCTTTGGGAAACCTTTCAGCCCATTGGTCGTGTCGGGCCCAATCTGGGGTCCACGAGGTGCAAGAGGGACCGATATCAAGTCGGTTCAAGAGAAAAATACTCGTACTCGTGGTCCCACGTGCGACCACCATAGTCAACGGCTACGTGGGCCGGGCTGGATCGACGGGCCCGATAAGATGCCCCGTTATGTGTCTCATGCTCCCGAGCCCATCAAACAAATCCAGTGAAAGTTCATCATAAGCAATATAGCCCTCTATATGTCTACTACCTCATAAATTCCTGAACATAAGTTTATGTTTGCAGTCATTACGATAACATATGGTTTTTATCTTCCAAGTTTTCATAATTGAATCCAAAAGGGTCATAATGACATATTTTACCAATTTTGGATCCAAATGCCTTGTGAAATTTCATAAATTCATCGTGATTTAACTGAAACCGTCACGCTTGTAGATAGTAATTTAATTTATGGGTCATAATTTTCTTGTAATCACCATAACCTAAATGCCCTCATAAATTTGCCTTTATGGATGGTAATTTATCTACAAATTTCGTCACATTTAACTACTGACACTTAGTATTAGCATAGTAAAATACTTCTTACAATTTGACGTAAGTGATTGTACATGTGCTTGGTAATTATCTTCAAGAATCGTAAATTTCATGCAAATCATAGTAAATGGCAATTGAGTAGCTATCTTCCAAAGACTGTAATTTACTCAAAAGACTCGGAGGTCGAATATTTTGACTCGTGAAATGTTATAAACGACTTAAATATCTCGGAATATTTTTGGGTCCAATTCTTAGTAAGTAACTCAATATTATAACATTCCTTCACCGTTCGTAAATTCACGAGTCTTACCAGTGATTGCTTATCCTTATACGTTGAAAGTTCCCCCAATCCGCACTAATAGTGACAATCCTATTGCCAGCGATCTCCTTTAAATGTTCAGAAGTTGATTATCCCTTTAAAATCATTTGATGGTCGAAATTTATTCTCTTGATCTAAAGGCTCAAATTGCAAGAGAACGGTACGTGCCGCGAGACCACGTATCTCTTCCGTGGATACTCATGTTACACGTTGGTAAAAAAAGTTCAAGATAAATGATTGTTTCGGGCCCATTATCCAAAAAAATTTCTAGATCTAAAATTATTTTTTGTGTCGATCACATGATTGATATAGGTATAATCGATGAAATCACACTACTTGCCTAATATTTAGATGGTTTAACACTCCCTCTTACAAATAGACCAAACTGCAGACTAAGACTAAAGCATGGGAATATGTAACGGAAAACACAAAGAATGGCTAAACAGATTTGAAATCAAAACTTCCTAATTCACTATCAATGTAAGATTTCGTAGGAACATTGTCGGTCATTTTAAAAGTATAAACTGTTAGATGAGCATGTTGCTTGATATCTAATTACTTTGATTCTATGTTTATTGTTCTATTTGGTGCTAAATTAATGGAATCGTTCTCCTTTCGATTGGTTTGTCGCGCCACATGTTGCCACCATATGGTGCGACCGTCACATGAAATATCTCCTCTCCTCGACGAGGTCTTCTCGCCTCGCGCATTTCATTTGCTAATCGATAAATATCTTTGTATGAGATTCGCATTGTGTAGGTGGACACGTCTGCCCCATTAGGCACGACCACAACTTAGGATTCGAGACGGATTGCTAGGGTCTTATTATTGATCGGGTTTTTTGACAGTGTTTAGAAAATTTAAGTTCTAGTCCAATTTCCTTGGCCGTGCAACGATTAGTAAAGCACTGTCCTAGAGCAAGCTCAATCTCTCAAGATGTCCAAAGGTCGTGAACTTCACGGTTATCTCAACCTGAGGGTTAAATTGATCAAACTAAATGCATTGACCCATCTTGACCCAAGTGGAATAGGAGGGATCGACCATCATAATGTCACTTTGATCAATGACAAGCTTAGGTGGACCAAAAAAGATCCATCCACATTGCCAGTAGATCATTGTACATTAGAATAGGCACCACTTGAGATTTCCGCAAAAGACAATTATCTACATCAGACTCGAAGGCACAGATGATGGCGACGTTTGATTGCACAATTGTAATTTGAGCAGCAGTAGAAATCATAGTAGTAGAGAAGATGGAAGCGGAGGTGAAAGTGGGGACACTACTGTTAAAAGGTAATGAGAAATTGGGATTAACAAAAAGAAAAGACGGTCGGATAAAGAGATGGGAAGAAAAGAAGGAAAATTTGGAGATGTATACATTGTTGAGATAGCAATTGGAGGAAACGAACCGTTGATTTGAGGCAACGTGCTTTCCCGATTTAATACCATTTTGAAGTATAGAGTGAGTGAGTAGAAAGAATAGTAAAAGATGCAAAGAGAGTAGCAAGAGAGTACTTATGATTGCTTGTCTCCAATTAGAGCGGCGCGATATGTATTTATTAGAGTGATTAATTATAGTCAAGGTACATACAAAAAACGCACGTATAAATCTTATGATATTACACAAATTACATATCAATACATTCGAACATTACATTCTAATAGTAAGGGGTGAGGATAGGTTTCATTCCTATCGAAACTTTCAACTTTCTTTCCCTAGCAACATCAAGCTGAACTATGTACACTCGGTACGCAAAATAGAGACGAGCGCCATCGGGATTATGATGACCAGGGGAGACCCTCTGATAAAAACAAAAAACGCATGCGAATGAGTTTTAATAGCACGCACTCCTATGCAATTAGGAGTTCAGCACCAAGCGGCCATTACGAAAGCGACGAAAGAGAAAAGGATTTGCTCGTCCCAATGAAGTGTCCTTCCAAACCTCTCTCCCTAAAGCCATCAAAAGCTCTGCCCACTGGTTTCCACTTTCTGCTCCGTCCTTGAGTTAGCCACGTTTCCACTTTCTGCTCCGTTCTTGAGTTGGCCACAGGTTTCCACTTTCTGCTCCGTTCTTGAGTTACCCCCCACCACCCCAACACACTTTAGATATAAGCCTGTGTCGCGCTATACATGCCATGTCTTTGTACTTTCGTACCACGAAAAAGCAAAGACAAAATGTCTCAAGACACCCTCAAAACGCAAGCCATGATCCGCCTCCACCACACCCCGGACTACCCCCCGAACCAGTGCGGCTCGTGCCTGACCCAGACCATCGATGCGCCGCTCCCGCTTGTCTGGTCCGTCATCCGCCAGTTTGCCAACCCACAGGCCTACAAACCGTTTGTCCAAAGCTGTTACGTGGTGGCGGGAGAAGGCAGCACGGCCGGTAGCATCCGTGAGGTCACGCTCATATCGGGCCTGCCGGCCGAATGCAGCCTCGAGCGGTTGGACCTGCTCGACGAGGAGCTGCACATGGTGGTGTATAGCATCATCGGCGGCGACCACCGGCTCATGAACTATCAGTCCACTTTGACATTGCACGACGATCCAAGTGCAGCCGGGCGCGACGGCAACAGGACGACCATCATAGAGTCGTACATGGTGGATGTGCCTCAAGATAGCAACAAAGAGGATACGCGCTTGTTCGTGGAGACTATAATCGGGTGCAATCTTAAGTCTTTAGCTAAGGTCTTGGCGAAAATGGCTTGTGCTCTGAAGGCTTGAGTGGAGCTATCGAGAGAGCTTCGACTAGTGTTTGATGTTTGAGTTTGTTTTGGACCGTTTAGGATGCAAGTACTATGTATTTATATGAGCTAGGAGCTATATAAAAAAAATAACCTAGTGAATAGCAATTTCCCATTTGTGCTAATTACTTGGCATGGAGGCAAGCTTAAAAAAGTAACGTATGGATTTCAAGGCAACATATGGATTTCAAGGAAATCGCGACCATTTAAGAGATGGATGGAAATTGTGGCATATTTAGTATTCTTATGTTAGGCGGTTTGTGTGGACTAATCATGAATGACATGGATATGATACATACGAGGGTTGGGCCTTTCAAGACTAGGCCCGAACCAAGCTTTGGGAGACTTTCAGCCCATTGGCCGTGCCGGGCCCAATCTTGGGTCCACGAGGTGCAAGTCTACCTATCCATACGAGAATTTACCAACATGAAAATATCAAGGGTGAAGACTAGTCGGATTAGCGAGGCTTCCGTGAAGAGAGACCGATATCAAGTCGGTTCAAGAGAAAATATTCATATTCGTCGCCCCACGTGAGACCATCATAGTCAACGGATACGTGGGCCGGGCTGGTTCGATGGGCCCGATAAATGCCCGGTTGTCTGTCGCATGCTGCCAAGCCCATCAAACAAATCCAGTGAAAGTTCATCATAGGCAATATAGTCCTTTATAATTCTACTACCCCATAAATCCTGAGCATACGTTTATGTTTGCAGTCATTTCAATAACATATGGTTTTTCATCTTCAAAGTTTTCATAACCGAATCCAAAACGGTCGTAATGACATATTTTACCAATTTTGGATCCAAATGCCTTGCGAATTTTCATAAATTCATCATGATTTAACTGAAACTGTCACGCTTTTAATTTATGGGTCGTAATTTTATTGTAATCACCATAACCTAAATGCCCTCATAAATATGCTTTTATATAAATTTTGTCACATTGAACTACTAACACTTAGTATTAGCATGATAAAATACTTCTTACAATTTGACATAAGTGATTGTATCAGGAAAATTGCTAAAAAAGTCAAACTTTTACCACTTATGCCGATTCAGTCCTCAACCTTTTTTTAAGCCAATTTAGTCTTAAATATTTTCAACATTTGCCATTTAAGTCCTTCCGGCGGATTTTGGCCAGAAAATGCCTACGTGAACCTCGCCGGCAACGACCGAACCTCACCGACAACGACGTGGCGGAAATTTTTTTTTCTTCTCTTTCGGCCGCTCCAAAGGGTGGCGAAACCCTCGTCGACAACGAGCGAGGGCGGCGGGGGCGGCGGGGGCTGGGGAGGCCGCCCTCGCCCAAATCTGGGCAGGACAGCCCTGCCCAGCCCAGATCTGGGCGGGGCCAGCCTCCCCCGGCCCCTGCCAGCCACTAGCGAGGCTGGCCCCTCCCAGCCCCGCCACCCAGATCTGGGCGAGAGCGGCCTCGCCCGGCCCTCACTGGCAATGGGCGGCGGCGACGGCGGCCTCCCCAGCCCCCGCCACCCCCACCCGTCACCGGCGAGGGCTTCGCCACCCTTTGGAGCGGGCAAAAGAGAAGAAAAAAAAATTGCCACCACGTCGTCGCCGGCAAGGTCCAGTCGTCGCCGGTAAGGTCCACGTAGGTATTTTCCGGCCAAAATTCGCCGAAATGACTTAAATGGCAAAGGTTGAAAAGGTTTAGGACTGAATCGACTTTAAAAAAAAAAAAGGTTGAGGACTGAATCGGCATAAGTGGTAAAGGTTTAAGACTTTTTTGGCAATTTTCCCTTGATTGTACCTATGCTTGGTAATTATCTTCAAGAATCGTAAATTTCATGCAAATCCTAGTAATTGGCAATTGACTAGTTGTCTTCCAAAGACTGTAATTTACTTAAAAGACTCAGAGGTCGAATATTCTTACTCGTGAAATATTATAAACAACTTGAATTTATCCGAAAACCTTCTTTTTTTATCAATTCTTAGTAAGTAACTCGATGATCATAACATTCCTTCACCGTTCGTATATTCACAGGTCTTACCGGTGATTGCTTATCCTCATATGTTGAAAGTTTTCTCAATCGCACCAGTAGTGACAACCCTACAGTCAGTATTCTCCTTCAAATGTTCAGAACTTGATATCCCTTTAAAATCATTTGATGGTCGAAATTTATTATCTTAATCTAAAGGCTCAAATTGCAAGAGAACGGTATGTACCGGGAGACCACAAATCTCTCCCCGTAGATATTCATGTTACACGTATAAGATTTTGTGTTGGTCATTTTAAAAGTATAAACCGTTAGATGAACATGTGGTTTAAGATCTAATTACTTTGACTATATGTTTATTGTTATATTTGGCGCTAAACTAATGGAATTGTTCTCCTTTCGATTGGCTTGTCGCACCACGTGTCACCGCCACATGGTGCGACCGTCACATGAAATATCTCCTCTCCTCGACAGGGTCTTCTCACCTTGTGGATTTCGTTTGCTAATTGATAAATATCTTTTGTATGAGACTCGAATTGCATAGGTGCTTTGCCAGAACTCGTACGTGGACACGTCTGCCCCATTAGGCATGACCACAACTTAGGGTCTAAAATTGGCGCCGAGTCAAGGCAAGAGGGTCCAGAGTTTGGAATATCCACATCTCCGATCCGCTCCTTCATAGAAAATCATCTTGCACGTCTTAAAGATTGAAGCACACCTTATATCTCAACAGGTCGAAACTCGTATTTGATCCATCAACAACCTCGCATTATTATAGTGCTAAACGCAATTTTCTTTGTACTAAACTATGATTATCAACTTATACTCCGTCAATTTCACGAATATTTAGATTTAAATTGTCGTCCTTAATGAAAAACATTTTTCAACGCCTAGTTATTTTAAGAAATATAAGTAATTATTTTTTCGGAAAATAATATTGCAAATCTTTCATTTTTCAAGAAACAGACGGAATCTTAATCTAAAGGGTGTAAGCACCTAAAAACCATAAGTTATGCATGTTATAACACACTTACCCCACACTTTTTCTGCAACTCCAAAAACCCTAAACTTATACTTATGTGACGCATTTACCCCTTTTTTTTCGCAATACTAAATTTCACAAACTTATACATATGTGACACATTTAATCTAATTTTTTTCCTATACCAACAAATGTGTCTCATTGATGCAAATTTGAAGATTTTGGTATCACAAGAAGAAATTACTGGGTAAATTTCTCACACTACACAAGTTTGGGATAAAAACGTCACACATGCACAACTCTAGGGTCTTTAATGTTACAAAAAAATATAAACAACCTTAAGTTGGAGGTCTCTTTGTGGCATTTTCCCTAATACAAAAAGTAATTATTGTCCTCAAATTTTGCGAACATAATTTATAGGGAGCTACTCGCCAACCTAACGGTTCAGCAAGCATGACTAGTGGATAATAGAGCTTCTGGTTCCGACTTGATTTAATTCTGCTTATTAAACTTATCCACTTGGCCCCACGAGACCGACAATTTCGTATAACCCGACAACAACAATTGTGTAAAAGGAAAAGGACTTATAAAACAGATAGGACAGACAGATAAATAATTTTAGCCACGTAGGCTGACAATATCTTAGTCCAGAAGTAAGCCTGTACTAGTCCCCTCGGTTAAACCCCCATCAAATATTTTTCTTTGGCAGAATGCCACCTGCTCAGCCAAAGAATTAAGATTAAATTACTCCCCCTAAATCCCGCGGGAATCATATTAATTTTTGGATACTTAAAGTACATTTAATTGATCCAAAGCAAGGACTCAGATGTTGTTGTCTTCTTTGCTTGTGATGGCATCAAAGGCAGACCGGGGATTTCGCGTGAACAATTGTCGAAAAAGTCTTAAATCTTTTGCAATCTTGCCGATTTAGTCCTTAAGGTTTTTTTTGTCAACTCAGTCCTAAATTTTTTGAAATATTGCCAATTCAATCCTAAACCTTGAAATTTTCAAGATCGAATTGGCAAGATTTCAAAAGGTTTAAAACTAAATTGACAAAAATAAAATGGTTTAGAAATGAATCTGCAAAATTACAAAATATTTAGGGCTTTTTCCACAATTGCCCGAGATTTTCGCATTAGGGGTTCAGAACAATAAATCTTAGATAAAATATAGATATTCTTATTGAGGATTATTTCTTTTATTTGTAAGGGAAATAATGAATATTTACATATCGGACGAAGCTAGTTATACAAGTGCTTGTTAAAAGCTCATTATAAATCTTGTGTCAATATAATTCCCGTCATGTACAGCGGACAATTATGTTGTAGAAGTTAAAATTTTTGTACTCAAATCTTGCTTATCTCATCGGCCTGCCTTATGTTGTGTGATGATATCATCGCATCTTTTCAGTTCAAGGGTCTTTCTCCAAAATCAAGAGTATTCATGTGCTACCGCGTTGAGGAACGGCTAATTCGTTTAAAAAAAAAATTTCGCCGACCTCTTTTTCTTTATTGAAAAAAAGAATTATTCAACTTTCAATTTCGTCCCAAATATGTCCACGCGTTCAAAAATTCAGCATCAGGTTTTTTATCGAAATAATCAATGTAAGGCCGTTGTTGTTGTTGTTCTATACAAAGGTAAGGATATCGAGGATAATATATATTTTGATAACGAACCTCTAATTGGTCATGATGTTGATAATTTTGAAGAAAGTAACAGTAATTTTTAGACGTGTAAGCAGATTTAGGACTAGAATAAAAGTTGAGGAATTTTTTAAGATCAAAGAGAATAGAATAAATTCCATTTTTTCCCATATTTCCATCTACTGGAATTGTCGCAACGTCGACAATTTTTTTAAAAGTTAGGGCCTTCCCATTTTAGCCCCCACCCACTTCATGTGAGGCCACTTTTATTATAGATATTATATAGTAAAACGCATTATAATAATTAAGGCATTTTCTATAATGACGGCAGTATTATAATTACCATTTTATAATAATTGGCACCATCGCTTCTAGGAGGCATCCTTTCCCCGTCTTGCCGCCCATCCCTGATGATGTTCAAACTTTAAAATATGCAATACTTAATGAAAAGATTCGGGAAAAGAAAAAGAAGAAGAAGAATGGCGTTATCCTTGAGAGAACAGACAATTGGAAGAAAAGGTGTAAATGATTTGGTCAAATACCGATAAATAGTACACGGTTGCGAAGAATGTTAGAGACTCTTTTAAACTCTGTTTGTTTAGCGAAATACGAATTACTTTGATTTTTTTTTAAATGGTCATTTGAAATAATTAGGTAATGAGAAATATTTTCATCATTAATAATAATTTATATCTAAATATTTGGATGAATAACGAAAACACTTTTTCATTCATTTTTATAAGCAATATAAGTGATGATTTTTAAAATGATATTTTCATGATCATTCATTCTAAACAAATGAAAAGTCTTATTTACCAAAAAAAAAAACAAATGAAAAGTATTAAGAAAATGTAGCAACTTAATGGTAAATCCAGACCATCCAATCCACTCAAACCCCCACTTAAAGGGATTTTTGGCAGAAAAGCTACAACCTTAAAAACCTTTCGATATTCCAAAGTCTTTGAGATATTACAGAAATTTAAATGACTTCCAATTCTCTCTCTCTCTCTCTCTCTCTCTCTCTCTCTCTCTCTCTCTCTCTCTCTCTCTCTCTCTCTCTCTCTCTCCCTCTCCTTTAATCTTTCTTTTTCTTCGCACTCTTGCTTGATTGAGGGAGGTTTTCCTCTTTCTGCTTCAGTCCATGAAGACCTTCACCCAATGCCAATCTTGAATTTTCTAACTTGGCCAGCTGAATGGGGCCCCTGCTTGATAAGATGACTTTTGTCATGCAGTGATCAGTATGCACCTTCTTTTCATTATTGACCAGACAGTATGGAAGAGCATTGTTATGGACCAGCTATAAAAGTGGGTGTCCCAACTAATTTTCTTTGAAAATAGTCCCCTCCCTTCAAATTGCAGGGAGCTTCTGTTCCTTTCTGAGTAGATAAAAATCCCACTTTTACCATATAAATACTGGACAGATAATGACATTCTGCTTAAATCCATATCATTTTATGTCTTGGCTCGTCAATCTTCAGATAAGGTCACTCCCTTATTTTGGGAATAAATGGTGACCTGTGGTTTCATGATCTAATTCACCTTCTACTTGTTGAAGACTCGGGCGGCCCGACATCGCTTTGTATCTTGTGAATTACCCTCGGGCAACATACGTTAGGCCAAAAGTTTGATCGTGCGAACCAGAACGCACAAGTAAAACAAATTTAAGAGATTCATACAAGATGTGCTAAGAAGAGCAACCCAAAATGGGTGGTGGGATTATGAAGAATCGAGTTCGCAACCTCTGATTCTGACAATTTGTTGAAGTTGAGTACATCATTAACTTCTTAAGTAGTTTAGGCTAGCAAAGGAGAATGCAAAAGTTTTGGCATCTGAACACAAATAAATATGATGAACAAAATGAAGACCATTTTTTAAGGGAAAAGTGCCAAAAAAAAGGTCATAAACATTTATCGCTTGTGCCAAAAAAGTCCTCAACATTTTTTTGTACCAAATCAGTCATAAACCTTTGCAAGTTGAGCATATATAAGTCCTTCCATCAATTGGTGACCAGAGGAAACACACGTGGCGCCGACGTGGCACTAACGTGGCTTGCCGACGATGACGTGGCGCCACATGGCGACAACTTTTCCTTTTTCTTCTTCTTTTACTTCTTTGTCTGCCTTTGGAGCGACGAAGCCCTCGCCGGTAATGGCGAGAGCGGCGAGGGCTGGGGAAGCCGCCACCGGCCTCACCCGGATCTGGGCGACGCAGCCCTGCCCAGCCCAGATACTGCCCCGATCTGGGCGAGGGCGGCCTCCCCCGGCCCCCGCCGAGGCCGCCTCCGCCTAGACCCCCACCTCTACCCAAATCTGGGCAGCCCTGTCCGCCCCTGTCTGGGCAGGGGCGAGGCTGTCCCACCCGGCCACTGGTGGGCCGCCTAAATCTGGGCAAAGGCGAGGCTGCCCCGTCCTATCGCGGGACAACCTTGCCCCTGCCCAAACAGGGGCGGCGGATAGGGCCGCCTAGATCTGGGCAAAGACAGCGCTGCCTCACCCAGATCTGGGCAGGGGCGGCCTCACCCAGCCCCCACCAGCCGCTGGCCGGCCAAGGCCGAGCGAGGCCGGCCTCACCCCGCCCTCACCAGCAACAGGCAAGGCCGACAGCAGCCTCCCCAACCCCCGTTGCCCTCACCGTCATCGACGAAGGCTCCATTGCTCCAAAGGCCGGTGGAGAAGGAAAAAAAAAATTGTCGCCACGTGGCGCCACGTCATCGCTAGCGAACTTCGGCGAGCCACATCAATGCCACATCGACGACACGTGTGCTTCCTCCAGTCACCAACTGACTAAAAAACTTATATGGCACAACTTGCAAAAATTTAGGACTGATTTGACACACACAAAAAGGTTGAGAACTTTTTTAGTACAAGTGGCAAAGGTTTAGAACTTTTTTGGCATTTTTCTCCCATTTTTTAATCAGCAAGAATATAGTCCTTTCCCTAATGACATAGAGAAATTTTATGTTTTTGGCTTTCTCAAATTGTTGAGTCACCAAATGAAGAGTTATCATGTACATGAATGGACACATTTTACGCTACGTAAATTAGGATACGCTCAAAAAATTGGTTTCGATCCCAAACTTTTCCCACCAAATTGCACAAAAAGTCCCGTGGATCTCTAACACTGCAAATCAAAAAAAAAATTGTGATTTTTGGCACTTTCCAATATTCAATTTAAAATTTTCTCATCTTTAGCTAGATTAACTCTTTCATACTTCACAGAAATTCAATGTAATCTTCCAAATTAGGCCAGATCATTAATAACTTGTTTTCTTCTTAATACATGCAATTTTTGTTAATTTTTTTCGCACAAAGCTTATGCTCGTTTGCTAGTGGAGTTAAAGAGAATGCTACTACATGAATGTTTTATGTTATGCACGTCTAATACTTAGAAGGGTTGTGACTGTTCAAATTATTTCAGCATATCACGCATATTCAAATTTAACTTACGTTCCCAGATTATTTATGTTCAAATTATAGGGACTTGATCAAAGGTTCTTCACCTTTCGTTCTACACTTAATAAAAGTTCATGAATTTAGAGGAAAAAGTCCTACAACATCATACGTGGCTCATTCCCAACGCTTCACCGTGATTGGGTTAGAACAGAGTAGACATTTAAAAGAGAAAAAAAAAACCATTTCATCAAGAATGCAAAATGATCCAATCTGATAAAACAGTTTTGACCGTTAGGTCGACTTTCCCCGAGGCTCTGAATAGTAGACAGAGCACCAACTAACATATCTTCAGACACTCACGGTATGGACTCGGCGATATCTCGATTGTATGACCTCTTGAATTTACTCGAAAAAACAATTTATGTAGCCCAGTGCGGATGGACATGACTACCAAAATGCCCCGAAAAATCCCAGAAATTCAATTGTATAAAATGTCAATTTGGCCTCCTCCACATCGATTTAAATTGTTTTGGCCGGTGAAAATAAATGCTGGAATTCTTGGAGCTTGACTGGTAGGCGGGAAAATGGCGATGCGGATGATCTCCAGCCTTATAAAGAAACACTAGGCAGCGAAACAATCAGTAGCTGTGGCCACCCAGGCGGGCAGAAATGGGATCCAATCACCTAATCCTAGTGTTCTTGGTCTGGGCATCTATCTGGTGCTTGTCTTCGACTTCGAATCTCCCTAGCGAGTACTCGATCGTCGGCGAGAACCCGGAAAGCTTGCTGCTCTCGGAGAGCCATGTGCTCGAGCTGTTCCGGCAATGGAAGGAGAAGCACAACAAGGTGTACAGGCACGCGGCCGAGGCCGAGAAGAGGCTGGAGAACTTCAAGAAGAGCCTGAGGTACGTGATCGAGAGGAGCTCGAACCTGAAGTCGCCGACGGCCCCTCGGGTCGGGCTGAACAAGTTCGCGGACCTGAGCAATGAGGAGTTTAGGGAGGTTTATCTGTCCAAGGTGAAGAAGCCAGCGGGCAAGAAGTGGAACAAGAAGAAGACGAGATTGCAGGGGAAAATGAAGACTTGCGATGCTCCTTCTTCCCTGGATTGGAGGAACTACGGGATTGTCACGGGTGTCAAGGATCAAGGATCGTGCGGTAAGTCTAGCAACATTTTTTTTTTGTCGCCAGTATAGTTTTCCAATTATGTTTGATGATGTCAAATCATTACAAAAGAAAGTCAATCATCCGGCATATGTGCTTATTTCTTAGGTCAGTAACTGCGGTGACCAAGGTAGATCTATCCTTTTCATACTAAAGGTATGATTTTAGAGGAAAAGTTCAGCTAAAGTGGAAAGCTGCGTGTTATTCTGAATTGAAGTGGTATCGGACAAATAAGATACATCCAGGCATCTTGGAGATGTTTTCACTTTTATGTGCCGTCGATTCTTGTCCTTAATGTGAACGAAATTACTAGATTATGCTGGATCAAGATGAAATATGTCGTCAATGGATAGAGAAACTGGTACGGCAATGCTGAAATTGAGTGCAAGATTTCTGATACGCTAGCTCAGGCAGGTTTTGATGCAAACTTAATCAAAATTTTCTAGCAGTCCTAGTATTTCTTTCACGCGGAAAAGCAAACCAGAGTATATGCAGCCGGGCATCGGATTGAGAAAATTACTATGGACATGCTCTGTGACCAAAGATTTCTCACAGAATCTGTGGCTTTGGTCAAATGATCTTCGCAGGAAGTTGCTGGGCATTCTCTTCCACAGGAGCCATGGAAGGAATAAACGCCCTGGTGACTGGAGACCTCGTGAGCCTCTCGGAGCAAGAGCTCGTGTCCTGCGACACCACCAATGAAGGGTGTGACGGCGGTTACATGGATTACGCATTTGAGTGGGTCATCAACAACGGCGGCATCGACTCTGAAGCCGACTACCCTTACACTAGCACTAACGGCGAGACCGGCACTTGCACTACCTCAAAGGTCTGCATCCTTTTCTGTACGTCAAGGGACGTCGGAGGGCATAGCGAATTTGCAGTCACTTGAAATTTCCCACTACCATACTATAGTTCCATACTAAAATTCTGTCAGAAGACATGGTTCTGATATAATTGATTTGTCCCTGTTGGTAACTTGACCTGTTTTATGCATCTCATCCTAATTTATCTGATTTTTCTGTGTGATCAGGAGGAGAACAAAGTGGTGAGCATTGATGGTTATGAAGATGTGGATGAAACAGAAAGTGCTGTTCTCTGTGCTGTTGTTCAACAGCCAATTAGTGTGGGCATGGATGGATCAGCATATGATTTCCAACTGTACACAGGGGTATGTTTCTAATGATCTGTCTTCGTATTTGGCAACTTACGCATGATTTGTTCTCACTTAACTCCTTAATGTAATCTCTGAAACAGGGGATATATAATGGTAGCTGCTCGGATGATCCCAATGACATTGACCATGCGGTTTTGATCGTCGGGTACGGCTCCGAAAGCGGCGAAGACTATTGGATAGTGAAGAACTCGTGGGGCACCGATTGGGGAATCGATGGGTACTTCTACATCCTGAGAAACTCCGACACAGAATACGGTGTTTGCGCGATAAATGCAATGGCCTCTTATCCCACCAAGGAGTCTTCCCCCTCGCCATCTCCTACCAGCCCGCCACCCCCGCCTTCTCCAGCAACGCCACCTCCCCCACCCCCACCTGTGACGCCGCCGCCGCCACCTCCTCCTCCTCCATCGCCCTCGCCAAGCGAATGCGGAGACTTCTCTTATTGCCCCACCGACGAAACATGTTGCTGCATTTTCGAGTTCTTCGATTATTGCTTGATCTACGGTTGCTGTGAGTACGAGAATGCAGTTTGCTGCACCGGGACTGAATACTGCTGTCCGAGTGATTATCCCATCTGTGATGTCGACGAAGGACTCTGTCTCAAGGTATGGAAGTTCCCTTCCTCATGCTCTTTGATCTTTGGCAATGAAAAATAGAGAAATGCAAAGTATCTGCTAGATATTTGTCAAGAGTACTGAATAATCCAAGGTAAAGATTAGATAGTTTACAATAAATTGAGGTAGCCATCCGAATCTTTAAGTTGAATCTTTTTGACAATCAATTTTACCATGTCTGCGAGTTTTATAAGTGCCTGCGCAGCATGAACTGAACTTTAACTGGAAGAATAAATTTCTGTAGCAAGCAACTCGATTTGTCCAACCATTTCCTTATGGAAACAACTGTGAACCGCACAAGACTAGCAAAGTGCAATTATATCCCAGAGTGATATTAAAATATAATAAGTATTCGGGTAGCTAACCTTGCATCTTGGTTATTGCAGAACTCAGGAGATTACTTGGGAGTCGCAGCAAAGAGGAGAAAGATGGCGAAGCACAAGTTCCCCTGGACCAAGATAGAAGAGACCCAGAAGTCGTACCATCCTCTACAGTGGAAGCGGAACCGATTTGCTGCCGCGATGCGCTGAAAGCCCGTGAATTGAAGTTTGGTCGTATTTCCTAGAGCTTGGAGATTGTTTCTCGCTGTTGGTGTTTCATTTTTCGCCCTAGGCGGGCATTCTTTTGCTCCTGTCTTGGACACACATTATCATAGGTTTCACGTTTCTACCGGAGGAGACTCCTAGAACAGAGAAAGCAAAACAGAGGGAAGAGGAAGATCTTTTGTTTTCTCTCTCTGAACGATGTATCTGAACGATTTGTTCTCTGATAATAGATCATGCTCGATTGTTGGCGTCTTCAAGAATAACAACCAGAGTTTCCGTTGTACAATATTCTGAAGGGTCTGTTAATGCAATGTTATACTCTCCTTGTGACAAGGAATGTTTCATGCTTCTTGGCACCAAAAAACTCGTTCTTTTGAATTTCTGACCGTGTTACAAACATAGAATCTTGACCAGGGAGCACTTCACAAAGTTCAGATTGAAGCTTTCATTTGGATATCTTTGTTGTGTATTATCCATGACTGTCTGGTCACGGGGGTCGTTTGGCAGCGGATTGGATGGGACCGGGACATTTTGCAGTATAATGTTCCTTATGTCGAGCTCATTTCCTCACTCTCCATTCCATTGGATTTCCACCTGGAACAGATTCTGTACTATTCTAGTGCATGGTTGGTGTAATTTATCAGAGATTGAAGAGACATCGGAATCGCATCCTTGCAAACCACGTCACTTCCGATATCCCATCGCCGTTCCAACGCATTTCCGGAACTGTGAAGGACTTTGTGTCTGTAATTTCAGGGCAGAGACGGCAACATCACCAGGAAACTCCGTCATGTAAGCCTCCCCGGAGAGATGCTATTAACATTAAAATGGATGCAGCCTTGCTTGGACAGAGAGCACGTCGATGGCGGTGTCGGCCAGTGATCATACGGGTGTTGGGATTCACAATGCAGCATCAGGGACTCATGCCCTCTCCTGTGTGGCCGAAGGAAAAGCCATGGAGATCACTGAATCAGTTGGCAAGTTTCACCAAGTTTGGGGACGGGTTCAATTTGAGTGGGACTCTCTTCAACTGGTTAGTGCTGTCGATTCTCCGAAGATGTCCGTGGATAAAATCATCGTGGCATGTTATTGTAGTAATTCCACTTGTGTTAATTGCTTATCCTTTACGAACTTCCTGGGCAAAGAAGAGTATTCATGAGATTACAGTCTCATCTCCACTGTCCTCCTCCTTGGGTCAATGAGTTAGTCAAGAAATTAACTAAAATGTATATATAGATGGTATGTTCTTTTTTTATTCAGAAATTGACTTAAATCCTCAATGCTCAAACTTGGGTCCTCGATGCTCTCACTCGAGTTCATAGAGGTTGAGCTTAAGATCTAGGAACTTTAGCCTAAGTCAGGTCCCTAGCCCTTAGGCTTGGGCCTATGATTCTCGTGCTTGGGTTCGTTGAGGTGGGGACAAGGACCCTGATGACCAATGCCTATTATTGGGATAAGGTTCCCCTTGGGCTTAGGTGTCGAGGACTAGTGCATAACACTCGACCTCAAAGGACCCAAGCTTGGGTGCCAAGAACTCGAGCACAAATATTGGGGTCTTAGGCATGAACACGGGCATTTTGGGCCTAACTTGGTTGGACAAGACCCTTGGCTCAACCTTGATAGACCTAGGTTAGGGCAACGAGGAGCTGGTCTCAAGAGTGGAGACCTAAGCATGGGCATTGAAATCTCAAGTTCGTCTCAATGGACTTGGGCTTGAGTGTCAAGAGTCTTAAGCATAGGCATTGAGGAATCGAGCCCAATCTCGATAGACCCAAGCGCCTAAGATCTTGGCCTGACATTGATGAACCAAGCACAAGCATTAGAGCCTTGATCCGGCCTTAATGGTTTCAGTCATGTTGACATCTAATTATTACCGGTCATGCAAATTTTATTTAGCTCTATTTTAGAGAAAATTGTCGTTAATTAGAACTAGAATTGTATTTGTATTTATGCTATTATTATAATCATTATCATTATCATTATTGTTATTGTTATTAAAAAAACAAAAAAACAACAACGCGGACCGGGCCTAATCGCTACCCGGCCCACACCCACCTTCTCGGCCAAGCTTCTTTTTCTCTCCCCTGGGCCCGCGAACTTATCTTATTCACGGCCCACGCGCGGACAAGCTTCTCTCTTCCCTTGCGCGAGCCTATTTCTATCTTCTGGCCCGCAGAGTGCAAAGGTACTAAGAAAAACCTTACAGAGGAGAAATATTGAGTGGTTCGAAACCACCACCCACTTGGCGTGAACATGCCTAGTCAACTCCATTCGAAAGACGACACTTGTCTTATGACGTGGAATAAAAATTTTGAACTCTCCTCTAGCTGGTTTGACAGAAAAATTGACTGGCACAAGCAATATTTATTGTTGCTGCACTCTTTCTCTCTCCTCCCAGTAACAAAAGGCTCCCCCCCCCCCCCCCCCCTGGAACCGTGTGGGGAGGCTCCTCGCCGGTGCTTCCAGTAGGAATTATAGGACCCCTTCCCCGTTTTAAACCTCTTGGACCGTGGCGACGATTCGCTCGTCCGAACGAACTTTCTTTGTTTACTCTAGCTCGTGTCGCTCATATCCCTTGCTCGTCGATCCTGTGTTGTTGGCAAAAATCCCACCTCACTCGGCCCCGAAATGATTCATTTTCCTCTTGGACGCCATATGTTTGATTTAATGCTTGTATTGAGCTTTGGGTTAGGTCGTTGGCCGTTTTGATCTATGGATGTTTCTACGATATAGGTCGAACGTTGTATCGGTTTGTGGGAGTCGTCTCGCGTGTCACGAGGGCGAGGAAGGCGGTGGCTCCGTCCGCTCGCGGCCTTGGCCGGCGACGGCGTCCGAGAGCAGGGAAGTTCTCGCGCTCTCTCTCTTCCGGGCGAGCTCTGCATGCTGCTCGAGCTGGACTTCCTGCCACCGGGCCGAGCTTGGCTCTGGTATGGGCTGAATGCTTGACCCGCGTGAGAAGGGCTCTTGGATCGGCAGCAAGCTGGGCTTGTGTGCGGGCTTATTTCTGGACTGGCATGGAAATGGGCCGAACAGCCTTGCCAAGCCCAGGGAGAAGCCACCGGTTAAAAAATATATTCTTAAAAATAATTATTTGTATCATTTAAAAATATTTTCTTTGACGGTAGCGATTTATATTTAAGTATTTTTATGGATACGATAGAAATAATTATTTACTTCTCGCGAGAAAAAAAAAAAAAAACACACTGATTAATTGTAAATGCCAGCAAAGCCCAGTCAAAGAGCAGACCGAGCACCCCATCAAGTGCGAAACCTCCTTCAAGTTTTCTCTAACTCTGGTGCTGCGACGGCGTTGGCGACCGCAACACCTTCGGTCTCTCTCGACCATGGTGTACATAACTTCCTGGGAAGAGTTCGTCGATCGATCGGTTCAACTGTTTCGCGCCGACCCGGAATCTGTATGTTCAAATCCCTCCCTGTCCTCTGTGATTGCAAGAGAACCGGTTGATCAGGGGGAGAAAAACGAGAAAAAGATTTCGTCTTTTGAGTTGATATTGTAGTTGATGCGCAGTCTCGTTTAACGATCGTGCGACGCCCCTAGTGCTCTTTAATGGGTCGATTTGATTTCGCACTCATTAGTTTTTCTGCAATGCTAATTCGCTGACGATTGGCTTTTTTTGGCGTTGGCATATTTGGGGGGGTTTTGCAGACGCGGTATTGCATGAAGTACCGTCACTGCGATGGGAAATTGGTCCTCAAGGTCACGGATAATCAGGAGGTGCGTAAATGGGTGCTGCTAACATTTTACTTCCTTTTTCCCCCCTCTACTGGGTCTTGTGATGTGAGATTGTGTTTGGAATCCGCGAGTGAGATATCTCAAGTTTCTGTCTGCGCTTGATGATGGTCTTTTATGGAGGAGAAGGATTTGTCAGAATGTGAAATTTGTGCCTTATTTGACGTGATGCTTTTGAATGCATGTTGGTGCTCATTATGCTCGTTTGGAGTGGCAATATAACTGATGCCCTTTCAATGTTTTAATAAGCTTTGTTGGTGAAAGTTGTATTGAAACTGTTCATATGCGTTTTAAAGTTGGTAGGTGGTTTAAGTTTAGCAATGGTAATCTGCACTGACCCTGAAGCTTCATCTGTAAAAGTGCCCAAGGGCATTGTGCAGTCCTTGTGGGGTTTGTCATTTGGAGTTATTAGATGCATTGAGAACAATTTCTCAATCATGCTGCTATGAAATAGGTCTGCAGATGGCATTGAATATACAATAAAGGAATTGAATATCACAAGCTACAAGCTTTTTAGCTGTTTTTAGACTTTAAGGTAGTGACGAGATCGTTCAATACATCTGGATGTTTCTTACTGTAATTATGTTTATTTAGCTGGTAGGATTTTGTAATGTAATGTTGGAGATGTTGTGTAGCTGTATCTTTAACTACATTGGCCCTGGTGATGCTGGCATGAGAAAGGAGAGATGTCGGATGTGAGTGACAGAGAGATCGAGAAGGAGAGAGGCTGAGAGGTGGAGAAGGAAAGGTTGATTGGTGGTGGTTGAGGCACTGGCGGTGTGGCTAACAAGTGAGAAGACAAGGAAGGTGAGCAGACTCGAGGGAGAAGCACAAAGAAGGAAGACGCAAGAGAGTGAATTCGAGGGATAAATATAATTAGGTTAGATTATAAAATAGGTAGGGTTCCACTAACTCTGAACACCCCTAGCTATATCCTGTCCTTTTCTCAAGTAATGGCTTAAGCGGATCTGGCCCTGTTCAGCTTCACTATCTGAAACACAGTAGCCCAACCAGCCCAAAAACCTTTCTTAGGCGCGGTAGCTTGGCAAGTTTGTAAACAACAAGCATGCGGGGATATGGGTGTTGATGGTTGCTTTAAGAGTTGAAGAAGGTAGAGGTTCTATTAATCACATTTCACCATTGAGTATTTTATGTCTTATAGCGGAGAGAATCGTGTCTCCTTTTTTAGGTGGGAGAGGCAATATCTTAATTTACAGAATCGTGATGCATCTGAATGGCTTATTTAATTAAGTACTTTTTTTCAAGATTGAATGACTAAAATACTTTAAGAGGCACCACTTTGATGGCGTATATTGCAGTGATGCCTGTTTTAAAGAATCTTACTTAATAAATATCTGGACTGTTCTTGTGCACATAATGACAGTAGTCATTTTCACCCGATTTTAGAATTGGGACTTAAATAGGAGATGACGTAGTATGAGGTTTTTATCTTAAGATGCTGGAGCAGAGTTCCCTCACTCTATACAGTAGCATAAATTTCAGTCACTTTTTGTTCTAGTTGCATTTGTGTAACAGTAGTGGAACGTCTATGCTACTAGGTTCATTTAAATGCATGCTTTTATAATTGTAGCTATGTAGAATGTGACTGCCACATTGTGCTTTTAATTGTTAGCATTTACTTGCCTGTTCCAGAAATAGGTGCTTATTAAAGCTTATTCCATAAATATGCATGTCCATGGATGAAGAGAATGAACAGCGATCAATTATGCTACAAACTTATACTCTGTTAGTAAGCATCAGTGTGGGATATCTGTACTGTGATGTGCACTCTTTATTCCATGTTGTGTGTTCCTCTGTGGCTATGGCCACTGAATATATAAGATTTCCTTCCTGTAACTTAAATCATCTAATTTGATGTGCTTGCTTCATATCAGTGTCTCAAGTTTAAAACAGACCAGGCACAAGATGCTAAAAAGATGGAGAAGCTCAACAACATATTCTTTACCTTGATGGCCCGTGGTCCCGATGGTATTTTCATCTATCCTACTAAATCTTATATTTGGTTTCGACGTTGCTTCCAGATCTTTTATAGGTACACACTTGGCATGAAGATCTTTACACATGGTTCTGTAGATGTAGATGGGACCAAGACCACTATCAAAATGTGAACCTTGAGCATCACATGAGCTGAATGCGAGTCTTTTATGGGAACTTCAATCTCTTATATTCCCTATCTATCTGGTTTTGCAGCGGATGTGACAGAAGCTACAGGCAAAAATCAGATGGAAGCACAGGCCGCCAAAAAAGGGAGAGGAAGAAAGCAATAGTTTCTTTGGCCGATAAGCATTAAGTAGGCTTTTTTCTTTACAGGAACTCAGTGCATGACCATGATGAATTGATCCCAAGAAAGGGGGGAAAGAGACCATGAATATGACATATCGTTTTCTTTAACCACTAGACTGCCTGTTAGCAATAGAAGAAAGAAGTCAAAAAAATGGAAAGAGGACGCGAATGGACGCGAATATTCTGGTCGGCATTATTTTCTTCCTTCCTTTTTAAATAGAGGTATTTACTCTGGAAGTGAGTGTTGATATTGATGTTGCTGCTTCTAATTTTACTGGGTTTGGAGATGGCTGGTAGTGCGGCTTCATGTCTCTGTAGATGGAGACCACCTTTGAAAACGATGGGGAGACAACTAAAACCAATTCTCATGGGATGTCTCCTTCTTTCCGTGACTCCTTTCTTGATATTTTGTGGTTCAAGAACAATTCTTAACTTGGTTACCAGAAGACAATGCTTATGTGGTTGTGGAATCTTTCTCTCGATGAGCAAAGACTAACTTGGAGATGCTGAAACACGTTCCACGGTGCTGAGAAGTCGATCTGGATCTGCTTGCGTCTTGGGAAGCAGAAGCAAGAGCAATTCAAGTTTGAAAGGCAAGATGACTTGGGTTGAGTCTCACAAAAAATGTCAAAAGCTTTTGCTCTTCTACAATCTCGTACTGAATGTGAAACAGCGCCAAACTCCTTCAAACATTGGGGAAGTACGTATTTACTCCTAAACTTTTAATTATTACATGTCCCCCGTGCTTCCATTTTGTTACGATCGTCGATCCTCTATTGTATTTTCCGTTTGTCAAATTACAAAAATTGGACTCACATTATATAATTTCAAATGGTTGAACACTAAACCAATATAAAAGTATCACTTTGGATTTCAGCTAGTTTTTTCCTTTCATTAGTTAAGGACATCATTTCCTTTTATAAATCATGCGTGTTTATATTAATCAGTAATTAATTTTACATAATTAAGCCTTGTAGATTCCAATATTTCCCCTTTCTACTTGATTTGTGGTTATTACTTTTCTTTGATTATGCTATTTGTATTTATTAAACTCGCCATATTTACCAATTTTTAATGAAAATGTTTTATTTTAAAAGTAGTATCGATATTTTATTTTTAATGTGATCAGTATGTTAGTTACTTTAGTTTTCCCTAACTATATTTAAATTGTCATTTTTCACACCAATTAAGAGCAAAAGAGTAATTTCTTAAAAGAGACTACATGCTGGCGGAAAAAATAAATAGAGAGTTAAGGGCCATAACAAATTGAAATCCGAGGGGTGGTATGTAGCAATCATAAGAACACGCTACTCCAAAGCTTCAGCGAATTTGTGTAATTTCTCCTTAATTTCATATTCTACCCTTTTTACCCTATGCTTTTGTGTATTACTTCTTCGCAAAAATTTTTGAAATTTCAATTGGCAGAGCAAAAGCTATCAAAACTACAAAATATAAAAGGTGTAGGTCTAAGAGAAAATGCGGATGGTTATTGTGATGAAGATATACTTGTATTCTGACAAGTATAGTCTTATGTGCATGAGCAGATCAAATGTGTCCCTAACCTACCCAAATCGATCTCTCGATTGCGTCCATGTGTTCCACTCAAGTCAATCGAGATGGTTGCAATGTGATGTCGGACTCAACCTGGTTCAAATCTTCTCGAGTTTGCCATTAATTGAAAATCACTTGAAAATAGATAGCCAAAACTTCAAATTTGAGAGGGAAGATATTCGAGCTTGCATTTGGCCGCTGCCACTGCACTTCTTGGATTCTGTTGGCATTTGCCTCGAAAGAGCAACAATCCAAGGAATTTGTGCAACACAAAAGTGGGAAAATTCATGGCTTATGCTGAAAATATTCTCTTTTCTGGACTAGAAAAAACCATCCTTGAGCATGTAAAATTCCAAATTTATCGACATTTTATGAACATTATGAACCGGATAAAAACCCTAGTTAAATCCGGGTGCTTCACCAAATATAGAACCGTTGGTACACGAGAAATCAAATATAATATGCTTTGCCTTTTTTTTCTTTTAATAAACCCTTCCTTTTGTTCTTCACTTTTGTCCACTTCCTTTTCATGAAGAGACTCCTAAAAGCTCAAACATGGCCTTTCCACGTTAGATCGACAGATTTTATATGAAAAATATCCGGTGCTTTTCAAATTAGGGTTTCATACACTTTCTCTTGCCATGATAAACGGTCTGAAATTGAAATAATTATTTCAAAAAGTCTTAAATCTATTGTACAACAACCAATTTAATCCTAAACTTTTTAATTGTACCAATTTAGTCCAAAATATTTTAAATATTTGTCAATTTAGGCCCAAACCTATTAATTCAATATTTGGTTGGAAAGACTAGATAGGCAAATCATAAAAAAAAATATTCGAATTAAATTGACAAATCACAAAATATTTATAAATAAAATGGCATAATTAAAAGGATTATGAGTAAATTGATACATCGTTAAAATATTCAGGGCTAAATTAGCATAATTGAGATATTTAAGACTGAATTAACCTCTGTATAATAAGTTTCAGCCTTTTGGACAATTTTTACATCCAACATTACAAGAATATTTTTGGTCATCTAAATAAATAATTAGTAATAGTCAGTACTTAATATATGTTTGAAGACATAGCAGCTTGCATCTTGTATAGGAGCCTGAGTAATAATATTAATAACCAAGATATCATGTTGATATATCACCTAATAATTAGCTACTATTTTGTGCTTTCAATTTCACTTAACCGATCTTCGTTGATTTATTTTTTAGGAATAAAGGCATAGAGTCCGGGCACGGGAGACACGTGATAGATTCCTTGGTCATTAAAAAAAAGAAGAGGTTTCTCAAATATATACTTTTTTATTTGAGTTAGCCTGTTAAAAAAATGTATGGGCGAAATTGATGACTGGGTTATAAAGTTTCCTTTCAATGTTGATATGATATCTTATATGAAATTTAAAAATTAAAAATATTGTAAAATATATATCGTAAAGTAATATTGAAAAATGGTATTTAGGAACTGAAAAAGAGAGAGAGAGAGAGAAAAAAAAAGCAAAAAGCAAAACAAGATGATAGTGGAAGGAGGCGACATTACCACTTGGGTTGAACAACCCTCGCGGCTATTGGTGAAGGCTACTGTGACCCAAAGGAGGAGATGCCAACAATCACTAGGCCTCCGAGCAACAACTCAGGGACCTACAACCCTCAATAGATCTAACGTGTATTTGTACGAGCCTAACCAAATCGCATAACCCCAATTATGTATCACCTTTGGTTGTAAGATCCAACAAGCAATGGCTTGGATTTAACAAGCAACGGCCCTCGCCGGTAGCCGACGAGGGCTTCGCTACCCTCTAGAGTGGCCGGCAAGCTTTCGCCAAAGAAAAAATAAGAGAAAAGAAAAGTTTGTCGCCATGTCGACGCCAGCGAGGGCCAGTTGCGCCACATAGGTATTTGTCAAGCCAAAATCCGTTGAAAAGATTTAATCGGCAAAGTTGAAAAATGTTTAGAATTTATTTGGCATAAAAAAATATTTATAACTGAATCGACAAAGTATGTAAATATTTAGGATTTATTTGGCAATTTTCCCATTATGAGGTAGCTCTATTTGATCTAGGACAATTCTTCAACCAAGCTCATAAAAGTGAATGGTTCATTGAGGCATTACCAAACGAGCTCATGCATGAGAAGTGTGATTTTGTTTTCACAAGTGACAAATACGATTGTGAAAATTTGATTGTCCGGAAGCTTATACAATATCTTGCAAGTCTTCTAAACTTTTCATTTGTGCAAGAGATCTTGACCCCCGCTAGTTTTGACTCGACTAATCTATTCATCCATTTTTTGGAGACCCGTTACATGTTAAAAATTCTGACAATAGATTTTTAGAATTTGCGCATATGAATGGTGTAACGTCCGCCTCAACCCCACCACCAACAATATTATCCGCTTTGGCCCTACCGCACTGGCGCGGACGCACCGCCATCCCAGTTACGGCCTCGACCTCACGGCTTTGTTCTTCTCGGTCTATCCAAGAAGACGCGTTGTTGATGGATAAGGGTGGATCTCTCTACATATGCCCTTCCAGGACTCCTTCCCTAGGCGATATGGGACAGGAATGTCACAAACTCCCCCCCTCAATGGCACAGCGTCCCTGTTGTGCCCTCGGCACCAACGAGCACCCACTGTGGTCCCCACACGCTGTTGGGAACCTGGCTCTGATACCACTTTGTAACGTCCGCCTCAACCCCACCACCAACAATATTGTCTATGTGGGGACCAGGCCGTAGCTGGGATGGCGATGCGTCCGCGCCGGTGCGGTAGGGCCAAAGCAGACAATATTATTGGTGGTGGGGTTGAGACGGACGTTACAAATAGCGTGAGGACATCGGCTATGTCGACAAAGGAGCTCGCTTAATGAACTAGTGGAAATTAATTAATGTTAAAAAAACATTTGATTTCTTCAAATAACTTTCACACACATAGCAAAGTACTAGTTCTCTTGAAATTTGATCTTTTCTTTCATAGTACTTTCTCTAGCATTAGTGATGCTCACTAGTATATTCTTTTTTCTTAAATAACTTGGGGGCCTCTTACATACCAAATGTTATCTTACTGGTTGTGTCATACCAAGCCCACTTTTTCATAATAATCGAGGACGAAAAAAGATTCTAACTGGACCAAGTTCATCAACTGAAAATGGTGAAGGATGTTAATTCCATGAAACCCAAATTATCAATAATTACCATTAACCTAGTCCATTAGACCAAGATCCTAACAAAAAAATTCCCCTATATGATGCCTAGAAATAGTTGTTTCATTTGAAATTTGAATTTGTGATAACGCTTCTAATGACGTAGAACATTTTCTATGGCCCTTGATTGTTCCACTGTCCTAGGGGACATTGTATCGTAGAGCATTTTATAATGCTTTTTCGCACAAAATTTCATGCCATACAAACACTTCAAAGTTTTTCAACGATCGACCGAAATCTCTTCTTCCGTGATTCGACTATCATCAAGAGCCGGGGTAACCCTTTGACTTCTCAAACTCGTTTTTGAAGGGTGTGCTCAAAATCCTCTAAAACATGGGCTCAAATTCAATTCAAGCTTTGCCCGAACAGAAAGGGAGGCAAACTTGTTGCCAAAAGTACAAAGAAAAGATCCGTTTCAAGGATAGTAGGCATTGACGCTAAAAGCCAGCTTTGTGAGTAGTTCAACCACATGGAAGAAGCACGAGTATGGTCCAAGCTCTAATGGTAAGAGCTAATTCGACAACCAAATTTGCTAAGCGATTTGGAAACTCGCCGACGCCAAACTGAACTCGCGACGTCAGTCGGTGTATCTGATTTTAGGAGAAGCTTGTTTCTCAAGCAACTGGCATGTTTCCCCTGGCCTGTGCTCGACTTGGCTTTGCCTCCTCTTCCCCCACCGCCGCAGCTGGACCTGGAGCGTCGAGATCGCGGCCAGGAACTCCACGGACTGCGACGGGCTCAGCTCGTCCAGCACTCCCTTTAACGTCTTGAGCCGCACGCAGTCCGCGGCTTTCATGATCCGCTCCAGCCCGCTCGCCAGCCCCTTCAGTGCCGCGTCAACGAGCTCATCCACTTGGCCCGCCGCCTCGCCCCGTCGGCCCGCGAGCCGCGCGAGCTCGACCATCTTGCGGTCCCCCACCCCGACCTGCTGCCTCTCCATCTCCCGCTCCACCCTCTCCTCCTCGAGCCTGATCTTCGCCCTCAGCTGCTCTATCTTCTTCATCTGATCCTCCCCCACGACCGTGCCGCGAGCCCGCAATGCCTCGATGACGCGGAACGCCGTGGAGGGCTTCCAGCCGGTGAGCCAGGAGAAGGCGTTCTCGAGCGGGCTTGACCATGGTGGCGAGAAGAAGGCGAACACGTCGCCGCCCCCCGCCGCCGCCCACTTCGCGGTGTAGTACTCCTTGTGGTGGGCCGTGAGCTTGCAGACGAGGGCTCGGAGTTCCTGCTCGGTTATGGAGGTCTCTGTGGACGCGCTGAGGAGCTGATGAGAGTACTCTTCGAGCCGACATACCCACTTCCCGAAGTAGTCCGAGAACATCTCCTCCGCCTGGCTTCTCATTGAGCATCAAGAAGAAGAAGAAGAAGAAGAAGAAGAGTGAGATAGAGATGGAGTTCTGAAGCAGATTTAAAGGGAGGAAGAGCGTTCGTTTCTGAAGGCGGAGAGAGGAGACGAAGAGGGGACAGAGAAGGGGGAGGGAGGGAGCAACAGATGGAGGGCGGATGGATGGGGACGCCACGAGGAGAGAGCCGGTAGCAAGTTTGGGAAGTGCGTGGCTCGTGTACGGCCACGCCCCCGGGAACCCAACGGGGGACGTCAACTTGGGGCTCCCCAAGGCTTAAACTGTCGCTTAGCTAGCCACGAGGGACCATTTGGGTTGGCTATTAAGCTCCTCAGCTTCGCCACGTGCTCCTCTCAGCATCTCCATCACGAACTCACGATAATCCCAATCAATGGAGATCAGTCGATACGCTAAAAGAAGTGCCTTCTACTTATGTAAATGAAATATCTATGTCTCGAATATAAATACTACTATAATTCAGAATGAACATTAGTTTATTTATCATGACGTTACATAAATAAGAATCCAGGCGCCATTTATCAATTAAGAACTAGGCATAAACTGATAAATTTAGGGACGTGGCGCATTCTCGTTCGTTTAAAAACTCCAGCAGGCGTCTGTAAATCGGTCTCAATCAATGCGAATGACTCATCAAGAAGAGACGAGTCGCGGGCTCACGTCATGCAAAGGACTCAACCTTTAACCCAGTTGAAGGGTCAAGGACAGCACCGCCTGGTGGTGCTGGAGATCCTACGGATCCGAAAGGTGGAGCACGCCGGGTGAATCGGCACGCCACGTGACGGTCGGGGATGGTCTTCGTGGGACACCCCCTCCTTCTTTCTTTTCAAAGGCGTCCCTTGCCCTAGTCACGCCCCACCTGCACAACTCCGTACGTTGCTCAGCTTTTCCCTTCCGATGCAATCTGTCGTGCATTGGAGACATGTCCCTCGGGCAACCTTTGAAATGGACAGTCGTCGTTTCACCTTCCTCGACACGTCGTAACGCGAGAAAAGCAGTGATTAGAATGATAGATTTGTCCTCTATCTGAACATCCATCGAGCATCCCGAAGCGCTCGCTCGGAAAATCCGATTAAGATTTACTCAATTTATAAGTATTTGACGTGGATGTGATCTCTTTGGGTGAGGAGATGAGTTCATGTGTGTTATGAGATCCATTCTAGTAATGCAAAATGCTTTGGTTTAATGAACTTTAAGCGTTTGATGATGAGCTTCGACCTATCTTGCTCGATGCTGCCGCTGCGATCCTGTTATGGTCTCATGCAGCCCGCCGTCATCCCATTAGTGCAGACATGCAGATCTGCACGAGATTATCCAAAGGCAAAGTGCAAAAGCTACGTGCTGGCCAAATGCAGAATGCGAGTCGAATTCTCTTGCCAATTGCATTGCTACGTATGGCCTTTTGCTCAGCAGTCATATGGGCTTTTGACTGGCCATATATTACCTATTGCACTGCAGTTCGATAGCCAAAACCTAGCTGCAAATCCTATTTTTAACTTCTAAACCCTAAATCTTGGTAAGCTTCTGAGACCTAAACAGACCGTCGTGACCCCCAAACCCCAAAGAATCTATAAACCTTAAACAAACCCTGATAACCCCCAAAACATAACTTCAACCGGACCATTCCCTATTTTTAAGGATGAATCATAGTAAAAGTCGATGAAACACAATGGAGAAAAAGAAGGGAAGTGCATAATTGCCATTTTCATAGATTTATAACATTGCTCAATCGAGTGCTTCGATGAGTCCGGATCTTAGATACGGTAAGCATCCTACAAAACCTTAACCAAGCAATCCACCCTAAACAGACCCATTCTTCCATCGATACATAGTTTAATTAATAAATACTCCATGAACTAACCCTACAATTGACCCGTCATTATCTAACAGTCTAAAGAAAAACTAGGTCTTATTGATCTTGCATATCTTGATAAGTTCCCGGCCTTCCACCACTTTCGACCATCATCTTAAGGTCGTTAAATCCTTTTCTTTACCTACAATTGGACCAAAGAATAGATCAATTAGTCAGGAGAAAGTCAAAATGCGAGTAAGAACAACATTAGGGAAAAGTCAAGTGTAGATGGAGACTTGCATGTTCCTTCTTCCCTTATATGACGACAATGAGCTCGAGAGGTAAAAATTGAAGCAAGTTGTTGGAATTTCTCAGGTTGCGACGCTCATCGGGTTGAAGGCGTGCTTTTCTGGGGTGTGTTATGAGCATGAGCCTGATGTAGAAGCTACAGTCAACTGCGTTATAAAATGTTGTCATTGTTCCTTTAAAGATTGTATCAACTTTAATAAATGCTTTATTAAATAAAGAGCAATCTCGAGAATTTTAATAGGAACCCAATCTAAAACAAAGTGAGCCTGAGGAATCTTTCCTCAATGGAAAATTTAATCTTGGGACTATTGCAAGTTCCAAATACTCAAATATCAGAGGTTGGAAACATTGCGATGTGATAGAAAAGAAACGCAAATCTTTTCGAGCCATAAACGACACTTTGTACTGGGTATTGGAGTCTTTATGAGAGTTTCTTTTCTCTTTATTAATAGATCTCCTATTATTATTTTTTATTGTGCATACATTTTGGTAATAGCCAGAAGCAAATTGCCAGAATTGGGAGGATTGGAATGTCTTGAGTAGGAAATATGATGAGTATATCTGCTGTGTTGTATTCAATTTCAATATTTCACGAAATTAAGTTAATTATTCTTTACTTAAATTTAGATTGGTATCCTTTAATTGACATAATAAGACCACAAGTAGAAGGGCGTTTAGATTAATGTTGCACTTATTATTCGAAGAAGAAGAAAAAAAACAGCGGAAAAAAAGGCCCCACAAATACACAAAATTCAAATAAAGGACAAAACAGCAAATTTTTAGGGGAAATTCCTATTTTTACAATGTTAAGGGATGTTGGCTGGGTTTATCTTAAATAGAAGTGAGCAAAAGGAATCGAAAACCGTCTAGACCAGAAACCTGTTCCGGTTCTTGGTTTTTCGTCTCTGGACGAGTTTGGGACGAGAAACCTATTTGGCAAATGTCCTTAAAATTTATGTTCGCGGGATGAAGAAAAGGCTAGGGATGGATTTTGGATAGGAAATCATAACCAAAAAAAATTTTAGTTTTCTGTTTCTTAGATAAAAATGCACAGTATAAGAAAAAGAAAATCAATTACTTCCTCAATCTTTACTATGTCCCATACGAGAAAGAGAAAATCAATTTTACCAAATGCGTTTCTCATCTCAAAAACTCATCCGAGAATCATTTCTAAAAAAATAACTCATTCTACAAAAATTGTTTTTGAGACGAGAATGATTATCAAACGCACTCTTAGCTAGTTCAGTTTGGTTCTCAATTCCATAAAATTGGAATATCATCTTCGATGCAATGCCCCATTTCATGGGTAGAAATGTCTATTTGGATCGTACCAATTATTATTATTTTTTTGAAAAACAAGACTCTATGGCACAATTATTAGTGAAGCTAAATACGTTGCAGCTGCCACCACTACTAGTTAAGTAATATGACTATTCGACCAAAAAAAAAAAGTAATATGACTTTGGAGAATTCTAGACGACACTGGAGGACCACATATTGAATCAGCTTCTATATTCTATGACAACAAGTTTGCTAAAGCAATTTCTAAAAAAACTAGTCTTTCATGAAAGAACTAAACATATCAACATCAAATACCAATTTACTCATGAAGTGCAAAATAATGAGGAGATTGAGCTAAAGTATTACAAGACTTAAGATCAAATCGCAAACATATTCACTAAAAAATTGCAAACAACTAAATTCAAGACATTGAGAAGCATGCTTGGAATATCGCAAAAATGGATCAAGGAGGAGTGTTAATTGGTGATCAATTTTTAGAAAATCTTGTATCAAACTAGTCTGCACATGCTCAGGAATGAAGTATACTACACTAAGAATAAAAAAGTTGGCAGAAAAAACTTGTCCAAGGCAGCAACAAGGAAATGCAACAAGCAAGCAGGGGTAGTCAGTTAATATTTATTGAAGAGATCTTGAAGTCATCAAGGAATGCCCAACTGTAACATGCAAAAGGATGGCTAGCAAGTTGATATTTCAAAGTTAAAAACGTGTTGATTTTGTACTATAAGTCGGTAGAGAATGCGGTGAAAGATGTTTATAAATAAGCATCGGATAGTCAGCCTATAGACTACATCAACTAGAGAAGAAAAACGAGAGAAACTAAGAGAGTTGCTTGTCCACTACGTAGTTTGTATCATACAAGTACATATCCAAATACGTGCTTGTACACACGCTTCTGCAACAACTCAACCTTTTTTACCCATTAAAAGTTTAGGTTTTTTTTTCCAACAATAATGTTGAAGTCTTTTTTTTTATGGGATTAACCCTCTCTTTTAGCTAATTGTAAAACTCCAATTTTTTTAAGATTAGATTGATTCTTATAATCGCGACGTGTCAATAATGCAAAACAAAGACGCTCTTGTGTTTTGATAGTTACATAATTAAAGTCATGCTTAATTTAATGGATTGATCATTTTTCAATAGTTAGACATCATAACTGACAATGTTTGACTTGATCTTACAAATTTTGAAACACTTAGCACTTGATCACATTTTTTTTGGAGAATACTTCAATTTAAGTTGTACACTCTAAAAAATATTTAGGACCATTAATGATGATTTGTTTAAGTTTATTATAAAGTCCCTTTGTATTTTGTCATGGTCAATGTTCATCAACAAATGTGACAATTTTCTTTAACATAACCATTTTGAAAGACAACAAATATGACGGTCTTTATCAGAATATTTTTGCTTCTCACTTCGGGCAATTAGCAATAATTTATTTGTAGTAACATAACCATTTTGAAAGACATTCTTTTTCATTCTTTACACAGGAAAAGGAATATCTTATTCTTTATATAGGACAAGTAATACTTCAAGCAAAAAAAGAAAAAAGACAATGAATATACCTACGTATCTATGGCATTCTTTAGGGAAGAACACTCCTATAATATGTTAGCAGAAGATCTCGTTTAAAGATTGAGGGATAATTTTCATGTTAATCTTAAGCTTCGTTTTATTTTGTAAAAAAAAATTAATATGCCTGGAAAAATATTTTGTAAGAAAAGAATGACGGTTCTTTTTATGTTTCGTTGAGATTTGAAAATTATTTTCGATCATTTGAAAAGAAAACCGTGCTTTTATGTTCTCAAATAAACATGTATTATTCATATGGTTTTGACTTGGACATGGACAACTAAAGGACCGGACATAAGCGTTGGAGCTAGACCTTTGAGGACCCAAGCCTAAGCATAAAGGAGTTAGGCATGTGAACTAGAGTCCCAAAGGTAGGGCCTATGCTTAAATTCTCAGCTCTAATAGTTCATGTCCATACAAACCAAGCCCAAATTCATGGAGATTGAGCAATGGGGTTCTTGGCACGGCCTCAATTGACTTGGGCTTGAGTGCCGAGGATTTGAGCCCAAACCGAGAATTTGAACGCAAGTGCTTAAGTCCCAACCATGTTCTAAGTGGACCCCAGCCTAGGAACTCGAGCACAAGCATTGGTGTCTCAAGCTTGAATTTTGTGGACCCAAGCCTGGTCATTTAGAAAACTAAAAAAGGGCATTAGGCTCCAGGGCTACCTTCTTTGTACTCAAGCTTGCTATTATGGAACTAGGAAGAATGAGTTGGGGTTTTCCCATTCAAGAGCAAAGCCTATGATCCAAGGAACAATATTTGTCCATAATTTAAATTTTGATTTTTCTTTTTATTTTTGAAAGTTAAAATTAGTTTCTTGAATTTAAGCATCATTTTTTGTCAATTACTTTCCTAAGTGATCCATGCACCAAGAGGAAAATGGTCGGCCGTACAGTCATAACGATACTTCAAAAGAGACAATTACCAAAAAACTGATAAACAATTGCACTTGTGCCGATTTACTTATAAATACTTAAATTATGTTAATTCAGTTTCATACCTTTCAATTTGTCAATTTAGCCATAAGCATCTTAACAACTTAAAAACTCAATTTTAAATATTTTAATTATGACAATTAGTTTTAAACCTTTTAATAATTTGTCATGTTAGCCCTAATTCTTTTAATAATTTATCAATTTAGTCATTTGACTAATTTTAGCCAGAAATCACTAGTGTGACGGCTTATTCAGCGTCAATGAACAGAACAATCAGCAATTACGTAATCCAATTATCTGCATCTTATTAGTACTTTTTTGAATTTTTTGACTTTTTAATATTTCCTTTGTTTCTTTTTTCATTTCGTTCTTCATCTAGCTACGTGAGAGGTAGCAAGGTCTTGCCCTCATCGACCAATGGCAAGAACGAGCCACGCCAGCCTCAAGTGAAGCTTGCCCTTGCCAAACATTGACAAGGATGGGATTGGCCTCATTAGATCCTATAAGTTTGAGCTGGCCTAGCAACGACAACCTTGCTCAAGGCTAGCAATCCACTGGAGGAAGAAAAAATGAAAGGAAATAAGAATAAATTTTGAAAATTTATTAACAAATTCAAGAAAAATATCAACATTAATGATGCTCATCTTATGCCACCTCAGTGGTAACTGGATGTGGTAAAATGGGTCAAATATGAATCATAAATTAGTTAGCTTAATAGATTAAATGGCTCTTAAATAAGTCATTTACTAACCTAATGAGTCATAAATAAATTCTAAATATGGCATAAATGGGTTATCTAATTAATTGTAAATGTCATTAACAAGTCATTTTTAGACTGAAAATTCTTATATTCTAATTATCTTTAATTTTTTAAAAACAAAAATTTAATTTTTTTTAGTTTTCCTTCTTTCCCCTTATTTTTTCCTCTTTCTCAATCAGTTGTCGACTAGGAGACAAGGGATGAGCTCACTAGACTCAGGGGAGACTGAGATCTCGCCAAATTAGTGAGTTATAGCCTTATTGAGGTTAGTGGGCTCAAGCTCGCCCTTGGTCGACCATGCTCGACCCTTGCCTCATGCAAGCTCAAGAGGTTAGGTCATAAGATGCGAGGTGCCAACTCTACTTTATTGGATCTAGTGGTAAGGTTAAGCTTGCCAAGGCCGTTGAGCTTAAGACTTACTAGATTCGACAAGATCGAGCTTGCTTGAGGCCGCTAAGGTCGAGACTCGCCTAATTTCAATGAGCTCAATTCATCTTGATGAGTGTCGTGCGTCATCTGATGTCAGCAAGTCTGAGCTCATCCAAATCTAGCAAGTTGGAGCCTTGTTGACTAGTAAAAGAGGAAAAGCAAAAAAAATTTAAAAATAAATTAAATTAAAATTTCAAAAAAAAAAATTAAAAAATATCAAATAAATTGTATTGCATAAATTTTCTGACAGTTAATTTAAAAAAAATTATGAAACAAATTTTTCTCGACTTTGTTAAATATAGAAGTGTTTTAACAATATGGGTAATGTCAAGTATGGGTCGAGAATTGTATCATACGAAAAATTAGTCAAAACGAGTTAAATGAGTCAATATAAGTCCACCCATTTGATGCCCCTAGTGGTAATTAAACCAAAATTAGCTAGAATAACTAAATGACAATGATTAAATTGATAAGTTATTAAAAGTTTTAGGAATAAATTTATAAAAAATAAAAATAAAATAAAAATAGCATAATTGAAAGGCCTAGTACTTCTTTGATAATCATCCCCTCTTAAAGATAAAGAAATGAATTTGGCAATTCGATTGACTCTTTTTTTTCTTCAGTAACCGGAAAAACTAAGTCACGGTATTGGAGAGAAGGAATGACATCTCTATATTATATTTATAAAGCAGGGAAAAAAAAATGAAGGAAAAAGCAGGGCGGCCCGGGATCTACAGTTCGAGTCCTCCTCCTTCTCCTTCAGGCTCCAACTATTCATCCTTCTCAGTTTCGTCTCTCTCTCTCTCTCTCTCTCTCTATAGCGGACTCGAAGATCTGAATTTCGCCACCGCTCTCCTCCGATCACTCTCGGATCTCTCTCGGCCGCAACTGCGCGAGCTCTGGTTTCCCAAGGGATTCTCCGGCTCCGCCCGATCTCTCGTCGGGGAAATCCGAAGCTACTGTGGTCGCGCCCCCCCGCCCCCTCGCCTTCTCGGGTTCTCGGAGAATTCCTAGGGTTTTAGCGAGTGCCTTCCGGCCCATCTCGTGGGGGCTCGCCGATCAGGTAACTTTGGGGTGGGGACGCCACGTCTCTCGGTGTTTGGGAGGTGGGTTTACTCTTTTTGTGGCTGTGAGATACCGTGGTCAAAATCGATTGGCCGTGGCTCTGCTTGTGTAGAATTTCGTTCCTTGGTTTACTTTGGGAGGGGTATTGAGCGATCTGCAATAATTAGCGCGCCGGCGATGTGGTCTTGCTGATCGAATGGATTGGTTGATGGGGAGAGAGTGTGTTTTTAGGAAAAAAAGAATTAGCTTTGAGCTTTTCTCTTGCCTAGGATTGTCCGGAGAGTAGGCTGTTGCACTCATTGACCACCGCGCTGCTTTTATATCCTGTCTCCTATATCGTTCTGGGGGAAGAGAGTCTCTGTTGACGCTGCGTTCTATTCTCTCTTATAGGGGTCTACTTGGATGGTTGATGGACACAGTATCGTATCTTTTTACTGGCTACACTTCAATTTAGCTCTAGATGCTTGCTGCTTGGTCACTAACTAAAGAATTGCGATTGCTTTGGTTTAGACTAAAACAATTGGGCATATCAGGAGTTATGGTTGTAGCATTCTGCATGTTACTTTTCTTTCAATTGCGGTTCCTTATTTGTTTGTTCTTTTTCCTTTTTAGATGGCATCTTGGCATGTAATGCCACTATTTTTGTTTTCCTGTTCAAATCCTGAAATATCTTCTTACATCAGGTTTTATGTATGGGAGTATAGGGATTCGAAGTTGACTAAGCTGTCAGATCAATTCCATGGGGACTGAAAATCCAGGTCGTCCAGCCTTCAGTAGCAGGCCCACTTCGCCTTTTACATCTTCGCCACCTGCTGCAACACCTTTTTCATCAACAAACCCAGTGGTTGGATCAGGGGCCTCCACTTTTAGACCTACTAGCGCTGCTCCTCCTCAGGCTCCGCCTCATTCACCTTTTGTTCCTGCCGCTGGATCAGAAAGATATAGTTTCCGGCCCGCTTCACAATCTACATATAGTGATCCATCAGTACCATCTCCGCCAACTTCATATGCCCCTCCCACTTCTGGACCTTTCCAACGTTTTAGTTCACCACAGTTCCCTGGGACAGCACAACCACCACCCACACAAGCTCCACCTGTTGGACAGCCACCATTTCAATCTCCTGCTGCTCAATTATATTCTCAGCCTGGATCTTTCCGCCCACCAACACACGTACCTTCTCTGCCAATGGGATCTCCTCCAAGAGCAAATGTTGTGCCCCCTGTTGGGAACATGACCCAGGCAAGCCTATCTTATCCTGCTGCCAGGGCAAGTGCACCGCCCCCTATGCCTGGATATGCAGCTCAACAGTCTAAAACAGTTCCACCAGTTCCAGCTTTACAATCTCCTTTTGCTACTGCCCAGGGAGGTTATATGCCGACTCCACCAGTATCATCTTCCCCTTTGAATGCACATCAAGGAGGTTATATTCCACCACCACCAGTAGCCGCTTCAGGGGCCCTGCAAGCACAGCATCCAGGATATGGACCCCCCACTGGTCCCATTCATGGTCTGCTTGAAGATTTCAGCTCCCTCTCTCTTGGTTCTGTACCTGGATCGTTGGACCCTGGACTTGACTTAAAATCTGTGCCAAGACCACTAGACGGCGATGTGGAGCCCAAGTCATTTGCTGAAATGTTTCCCATGAATTGTCATTCTAGATTTCTAAGGCTTACAACTAGCGCCATACCTAATTCTCAATCTTTGGTCTCGAGGTGGCACTTGCCTCTTGGAGCAGTTGTTTGTCCTTTGGCAGAATCTCCTGATGGGGTGAGACTCCTTGAACTGAAAAGCTTAAATAATTTATGCAACTGTAATCAGTTGTATATATGGAATCACAGTAACCTTATTTTGTTGCTATTTTCTGTTATTCAGGAAGAAGTTCCTATAGTGAATTTTGCTTCAACTGGCATTATTCGGTGCAGGAGATGTCGCACCTATGTCAATCCATATGTAACATTTACTGAAGCAGGGAGAAAGTGGCGCTGCAACATCTGCTCCTTATTGAATGACGGTAATTTTTTAGACTAAAGACACTTTTGATGTTTGGCCTTTTATATTGTTTTTTCTAGAATTTGTGCAATTACTTGTGTAGTTTTTTGTTGTGATGTTTTCTAATTGTTGCTTGGAATTATGATCTTGTCCCTTTCCTGCTTCTTGCTTATGATAATTGCCTGCGGATCACCCAGTCTCTTTTTCCTGACATTGACACCTTTAATCTTCTGGACATCAGGTTGAAGTTGAATAAGATGCTTAAGATATTTTTCACGAATTGGATTGTAACCAATCAAGCTGCTTTCCTTTTTGTCGATTGTGACGGGGGATAATTGTGAACTTTTGATGACCTTGAATTTCCTTCTTTGTCTGAAGGTGGAGGTGCAGAGAGAATTATTTAACTTCTTATTCTTTCCCGCCGGTAGTATTATGCACCATGTCTAAAATTAAAATTCCATTGCTTGGGGGTGTGATGATGACAAATGCATATCAGCTTCAAAAGATTACACATTTTCCTCTTCGGGGCAAGATTTGTTTGTAGGTGCTTCAATAATCCTTTTGGGTTCTGGTGCTAGCTATAACTGAATCTTGTGGCTTGTTATGGTTTCTTCCTTGGTAGACTACAATAATTCCTTGAACTGTCCCGTATTTCAGAGTCTGTCACAATAACACATATTACATTAAGGAGTTATTTACCAATTACATATTACCACCATGAAATTCACAGCTTGTAAACTTGTGTTAGTCGGAAAGCAGATGATTTTTATTTGCAAAGCAATTTCTATTATGATGAATATAAGTATGAGCACCATCTTTATTGTCATCTACAGTTCCTGGTGATTACTTTGCCCATTTGGACTCTACTGGCAGAAGAATTGATCTGGATCAGCGACCTGAGCTTACAAAGGGCAGTGTTGAATTTGTTGCGCCAACTGAATATATGGTTCGGCCACCAATGCCACCGCTCTACTTTTTCCTCATTGATGTTTCAATATCTGCAGTTAGAAGTGGCATGGTACAGGTGAGCACGAAGCAAAATTTCCAGTTGTGCTGCCATTTATCCTGCTTTCTACAATGGCTACGTGTTTTGTGGTTTTGTTGCATCTCAATATTTGTGTTTCTATAATTTTTAGATCGATTATACTTGACTGTAAATGCAACTATTTAATGTGCATGTCAGCTAGGCATTAGATTTAATGAGTTACTCGAGAGGGTTAACTGGCACTTGTTCAGTTTGGTTGAAGTAGGCTTTTGTAGGCTTTTGGAAAGTTCGGGCAGAATAAGTTCATTCTGGTTCAAATATTTATCTCTTGAAGGGCTTTTTTCTTGCAATTTATTGCATAGGCTCCTATTGTGATATACACGTAATGTGACTCTCTGGAAGGATTAATGTCTCGCAGGTCGTGGCCCAGACTATAAAGTCATGTTTAGATAATCTTCCAGGCTTCCCCAGGACACAGATTGGGTTCATAACTTTTGACAGCACTATACATTTTTATAATCTGAAGGTAAGAGATCTATGTGCTACTCATGCTGCAACTCTGTTTGATTTCAGTGGAGACTTTTATGCCATCTAATTAGTCACTCTGATTGTAACATTTGGGTTTTTTTGTTTTGCAGTCATCCTTGACCCAACCTCAGATGATGGTTGTCTCAGATCTTGATGATATATTTATCCCATTGCCAGATGATCTCCTAGTCAACCTGTCAGAGTCCAGAGAAGTCGTGGAGACTTTCCTTGATAGTTTGCCATCTATGTTTGAGAACAATTTGAATGTCGAATCTGCTTTTGGTCCAGCTCTCAAGGCAGCATTTATGGTTATGGTATTCATTTCCTTCTTCTTGCCTATCTTATCAGAATTCTTTCAATTCTGCATGCAGTTAGAGCATAGAGTGAAGTTTGCTTTTTCTTGTCAAATCATTCATTCCCTGTTCATGGACGTATCATTGCTCTGCAGAGTCAACTTGGCGGAAAATTACTTCTTTTCCAGAATACGCTGCCATCTCTTGGTGTTGGCCGCTTGAAGTTGCGGGGAGATGATGTTCGCGTTTATGGAACAGATAAAGAATATACGCTGAGAATACCAGAAGATCCCTTTTACAAGCAAATGGCTGCTGATTTCTCTAAGTACCAGATAGGGGTTAATCTATACGCATTCAATGAAAAGTATGGTGATATAGCCTCCTTAGGTATATTCTCAGCTTTCCAAAAATATATACGTTAAAATTATGATTGACAAATAGATTTGAGTCTTGACATTGGTGCTGGATATGTCTGACTGCTTGTTTATAATTTTAGTTGGCATAACTAGGCTGCAGTTGCTGTTACTGTTGGCCACATTAATTTTCTGGGAGTCTTTAGATATCATTACTTGTCTGTCTGATACAATGCACAGGAGTGGGTGAAAGGAAGTTAAAAGGTCTAATCATGAGTTTTTGTTCTTTTTACTTTTAATTTCTTAAGAAAGATCTTATGCTCTTGGAGTTTCTATGGTTGCTGTGCATGAATTGTGAAGCGCATAATAAATCTCAAAGGAAGACCTTGGAGTTCATAGAAGCATAGTAGCTCTAATATCGAGCTTTGCAGTTGTCCTCTATTGATTGATTGTAGATTTTCGTTATATTGTTGGTAAAGACCTCGAAGTGGAGCCTTGCGCAAAGGTAAAGTTGTTGTCATGTGACCTCCTGCAGGTCACGGATCAATTTCTGGAAACAGCCACTTGCAAAAATCCCAAGTTAAGGCTGTGTAGCTCAGGAGCTTCATGCCCTGCCCTTGCCCTTGCCCTTGCCCTTGCCCCTGCCCCGTTATAAAGACCTCAATAGTTTTCTTCTATGTGAAATGATGTTTAGATTTAGCTTACATCCAATGAGGGCATATTTCTAACCATTTGCTGTGCACAATACCATAGAGCTGCTGATGTATGCATCTGATGCATCGTACATTCTTCAGAAGCTGAACATTTGTCACATTATATCGATGTAGGAACCCTCGCGAAATACACTGGGGGTCAAGTTTACTACTATCCCAGCTTTCAATCAGATATTCACAGAGAGAAGCTGAGACATGAATTAGCCAGAGATCTCACGAGGGAAACTGCCTGGGAGGCCGTTATGCGCGTAAGATGTGGGAAAGGTTTGTGGATGATGTTCAGAAGTGGTTATCAAGATGTGGCCTATATGCGCATAATTCACTCATGTGCTTTGGGTAACTTGTATTTACTTTGTTTATTGATGGAAACTTGCAGGAATTCGCTTCACATCTTACCATGGAAATTTCATGTTAAGATCCACTGACTTATTGGCACTTCCTGCTGTGGATTGTGATAAAGCATATGCTATGCAGCTCTCTCTTGAAGATACATTACTGACAACTCAAACCGTATATTTTCAAGTTGCTTTGCTGTATCCTTCAATGAGGATGGTTCTTTATCTGCAATTTTCTTTTCACTCCTACTATCCATTTTTGTACCTGCATTTAAATCATGGTCTTTTCCTTTTTTATATAGTACCATATGTAGATCTTGCTCACTGCATTTTATTTTCCTTGGTCCAAATAATTGTGTTCACTTTTAAGATTAAAATTGAAAGACTAGGGTGGGATAGTTGTGGTCATCAGTCAATTTCCTGATGTAATTTTGTGCTGTACAGTCACTTTTCAAATTTTTCATCATGTTACCATGGATGACTTGAGAAGTTTGCATCTGCTTTTACATTATAGGTGACTTAGTTTCTGGTCTCTGATTCTTGATGGTTTTCTTGTCATTTCATAATTATTCACGTTTTACATAGTTCAGTATACTTCTGGGTAATATTTCTACAATCTCAAGCCCTTGCATGGCTACTTCAATTGGAATTAGGGCATTCTGGCTGTATTATGGACATTTAGGTTTGGATGCCCTTGACAGACAAAGATACACTGCATCTTGTGGAGAAAGGCGTATTAGAGTACACACAGCTGCAGCTCCCACTGTAACAGATCTAGGAGAAATGTACCGCCAGGCAGACACGGGTGCCATTATATCTTTGTTCAGTAGGCTAGGTAGAGTTGATTTCTCATGCTATGAATGGCGTCTGCTGCTTGATTTTAAGTATATACAGGATTGATTTTCTAACTTTGGTCTGTGCACTGTAGCAATTGAGAAGACATTAACCCATAAGTTGGAGGATGCACGAAATGCTATCCAGCAGAGAATAGTCAAAGCACTCAGGGAATATAGAAATCTTTATGCAGTGCAGCATCGTTTGGGAGGCAGGATGATATATCCAGAATCTTTGAAGTTTTTACCTTTATACAGCTTGGCCCTTTGTAAATCAACAGCCTTAAGAGGAGGGTATGCTGATGTGCCACTTGATGAACGTTGTGCAGCTGGTTACACCATGATGGTGTTGCCTGTGAAAAAATTGTTAAAACTTTTATATCCAGACTTAATTAGGCTTGATGAGTATCTGATGAAGGTAATGGTCCTACAGAATCTCATCATTTTCTCCTCATAGCACTTTGTAGGTCCTTTAAAGTGCTTGATATTGTGTCTGCAACATTCTTGCAGGGATCTTCTCTGGATGGTGAGCTTAAGAACATTATCAAAAGGTCACCGTTGACTGCAGAGAGCTTAGACTCCAGGGGGCTCTATTTGTTTGACAACGGCTTTCGTTTTATTATATGGTTTGGTAGAATGCTTTCGCCTGATTTATCCAAGAACTTGTTGGGGCAAGACTTTGCAGCTGACTTATCAAGGGTTAGTATTTCTACCATACTTTTTTGCTTTGGATTGTTATCTTTTCCTTTTCCCTCCTAAATATACCACTGCTATGAGTTACTGAGCGTGGCTATCAAGTGAATGTATTAATTTAGGATTGTGGATTAATGCAACGGTCAGTTTGTTGACCTGAATTTTTGCCAGATTTGAATTGCTAGTTTTATTGGTTGGATACTCTCTGTAAGATGTGAAGTATATGGAGTATTGATGGTGATTGAGATACCTCATTGGAAACATAGTTATATTTGGAAATACATTATACTGATGTTTTGGGGACTGGGTTTGATAAAAGATCAATGGAACAGTTATTGGAATTGTACTCTTGGCAAGATCAGTGCTTGGTGAAGGAAATGAGAAGTGAACTATTGGTGCATTGCCAAGTCAGTGTAGAGATGTTTGCAATACATTTTTGAGGCGGGAGTGTAACAGCTACGTTATTTTTTTCTTATATCTTTTTCTTTTTTTTTTTCTTGGTGTGGGGTGGGGTGGGGATGTGCACAGCTGTGACAATGGAAACAGCTGAGATGAGAGAAGGGAATCAATGGACAGTTTTGCTGGTTATTCAAATACTGTGAATTCGATGTGCATCATTTACTGAGAAAAATTGCAATGCATTGACAAATGCAAGCTGTTGGGGCTTTAGCTTTAACAGAGCTTATGAATAGTGCACCTTTTTCTTTGTGTGTGGACTCTATTGCTAAATACTGAGCTGGCTTATTCCTCAGTTAAAAAGGATGTAGAGGAAGGAAGGAAGGAAAACTGCTGAGTAATTTATGCGTTGACTGGTGATTTTGTGCTTGAAATTGTTAATGCTATGGTTGGGATTTAAGCTGGTGAGAGACACTAAAATCGGAGTAATATTCCTGCTGGAGTGGTCTGGGAGATCCAAAACCACAAAGCGGTATTGTGATATCGATCTTGTGGTAAAAGTGCGAGTCCTTGAAATCGATGCTAAATAGATGTACTTTGCAGATGTTAAAAATGGAGGTATAAAGTTTCAGTAGAATCATGGGTAATTTGCCTTGAATATTAGAGTTGCTATGGCTGTCTTGAAATTTATTTGAAGTAAAAAATTGACAGCAGTAGACTTCTGAACGGATGAATGGCAATTAGGGTTTTTTTGGATAAGTGAAGTGGCCACTGAGTTCTATTGTGATACTTGTTGCTTTAAATACACTTTACACCTTTTTTGTGAATTTGTGAATTCGCCGTGTGGACTATTCCTCTTTATTTTGTTTTTGAAGCAAAGCAGTACATTGTGGTGCAGTCGTGTGGTCAACTCTCTTAACATGGATTCTATGTGATTTTGTTGTTCTGTTCTAAACTTCCTTTAAATCAATTAGGTGCCCCTTGTCTGGTGTTCTGCCTTTTTACTTTTTCATTTATAATCTCAAGTTGGTCTATCGGCTTCTCTTTCTTGTCTCTTCTTCTTCTTCTTCCTCTTCTTCTTGATTTTCTAACTTTGGTTTTTATCACTAGAATCAGGTTAACTTGGCTGAACTCAACCATGAAATGTCTAAGAGGCTCTTTTCCCTGCTCAAGAAACTAAGGGAGACTGATCCTTCATATTACCAGTTGTGTCATCTTGTAAGACAAGGTGAACAGCCAAGGGAAGGGTTTCTTCTCCTTGCAAACCTGGTTGAGGACCAGATGGGCGGCACTAATGGTTATGTTGATTGGGTGCTTCAAATACACCGCCAAGTCCAGCAGAATGCATGAAGTCAGGTATCTTTCATGTTGGATGATAGGTGTTGATTATAGTTTTTTTGTGTTAATAAATAGTCATAGCATTTTTGTATTTTCTATTAAGTACACAGGATTTGATCTGGTCCATTGCTTGTTGTACATTAAATGTGATCAGAATATCACTTTGAGACGTATTGAATCTTCTTACTGTGTTTCTAGTTTTTCTGTTGTATCTTTATTTAAGTTGCAAAATCCATTGCTGGTGAACACACTGTGAAAAGTTGTTACGATGTTGAAACATGGAAATGAGTTTTCTATTGCTAGTTATTTAAGCAATTGTCTTTAGTCTGTTGTCTATCATTAAAGAGATGTCACTTAAAGCATGTTTCGTTCTTTAGTGAGCTTTCCCTAATTTGCAGAATATTTTTCATTCTTTAATGAGTTTTCACTAATTTGCGGAATATGTTTCTCTCTTTAATGAGTTTTTCCTAAGTTGCAGAATTAACTTTGAGAATTACATGGCCACCATTATCAGTGTGTTCTCTTGTAAAGGAGTATTTTATGTGCTTGCACAATTTTCTTTGGTTTATTTATTATCTTGGAGATCATGATCCTCGAAATCTTCTTCTTTTTTATCAGGGAGCTATCATTTTGTTCCATGTGCTGATTATAAAGCGAATGAATACTTTGTTCAAGCAACGTGTGTAACTACAGGTTTTGCAGGGATTCCATTTGATGTACGGTTGTTCAGTTCATGAAATTGGTCAGCAGAATGATAGCAAATAAGGAGAAGTTCCATTTCGGTACTTATGTTTTATTTGAGAAGGGATAGCAAATTTTGTCTGCATTGACTTATGAGTGATCTTCTGTATCTTCTTTGCATCCCATCCTTTTTAACCTCCTAACTCTTGGGTTTGCTTGTAGCTGTAGGGATACACTGATGGTATAGTGTGATCAATCTGCCTGCAGAGTTGGGGATATTGTTCATTCAACTGTATTTACAATTTTGGGAGTCAATTTCAATTTTATTCAATGCATTTTGTTTTCTTCTCAAGAGATCCGGCACGAAACAGGGGGGGAAAGTGGAGGGTCGAAAGAAAAATCCAGATTTTTTAGAAACCATACTGTTTCATTAAGCAGCAGCTAGTGAGTCCTGTGTGTTGCCTTGCCGGTCTCGTAGCGTGTATTGTCGCTTTGTCATGAATGAAGAGCTTCTTTGCCACCCCTGTTGGGCACGTAAGTGCGAAAGAGGTCTCAGGCTTAGGTCTCGTTCTTTTTTGTCCAGTTTTCTACTTCAACTTCTCAGGTACAGGGTTCCTATAAAATCTTCATAATCATTTCATGGGGTTAGCCAATTTCAGGCTTGTCTTGGTTGATTCTTCAAAGCAAGTGCCAATGCAGTGATTTGAACAATTAGTGAGAAGTATGGATAAGCTAATGACTTGAGCAACTCATTGGACTTTGCTATGACACTTGGAGTACAAATACTTCGTAGTGTTCCGTCTGTTTTGTGAAATGAATAATTTTATTTAAAAAAAATCCTCGTTTGAAATAATTAACCAATAGAGTGTTGTTGATAATAATTTGTCTGAAAATATATGGACAATGAAAATAGTCGTCGTTTGATCATTTAAAAAAAATTAATTTTGGGAGCTTTATGCACATCTATGTTTTTTCCGGCTCTTGAAAGGATGGCATGTCTTGACTCTAAAGTTAATTTCCAAAGAAATGGAGATGCCGTGATATATATATATATATATATATATTTTTTGCACTAATATATCTAATATGCGGCAGACATTTTCTGATATTTCTTTTCATTACATAGATATAACATGATTTTATAGGATAATTTTCTCCAAAAAGTCAACTTATTATGCAACAACCAAATTTAATTTTTAGCCTTTTAATTGTGTCGATTTAATCATAATTCTTTGATAATTTATCATCGTACTCCTTCCTAAAAGCTGAAAAATGGACATCCATTGTCCTGTACGACATGATCAGTACTGATATATATAATCAAATTTTCAAAAAAAAATCCTTTTTTTGCCCTTTCCTTCTCTTGTTTTCTTTTTTACCTATTTCCTTCGCCATTCACATACTAGCGAGGGCCACCGTTGTCAAAAGCTGAATTTATGGCTAAAAGGACTATGTTGATAAATTGTAAAAAGATTTAAAATTAAATTAATATAATTGAAAAGTTTAGAACTAATTTTACCCTGTCCATTAGGTTTAGGACTTTTTGATAATTTATCTTGATTTTTTAGTGAGTTACATCCTTCACAAATAGTTAACCGCAACATTTGCCTGTGTGAAAATATTTACTCAATCTTAAAAATTCCTAAACTATCTACAAAGGCGAGAACAAGATCGCTAATGACATTTTAAGTTTTCTAGGTCAACTGGAATATCGACATAGCCATCAACTCGATGCCTCGTTTTCAACTTTGTCAAATTGGCTTGAAGACCCCACACTCAACTAACATTGGACTTTCCTAGCTCTCCAAGAGTTCTCGAGGAGGATGAGAGACTGACAACGTGAAAAGCCCCCGGGCGTCGTGTTATCTCAAATGAGTAATATCAAGGAAAAAGACCGCTAAGAAATTATCGAAATGGCAAGAATTCCACTTCCGCAAGGCACATCAACATCACAGCAAAAACACAGACGGTCTCCACCATGGGATTCCTCTTTCAAAGAATAGATTGACAAAGCATGGCCATTTCACACACGGAATCCACCATGTCCAGTGACCGAGATAGGTAACAGAAGCACGCAACCCATATATCCAAGGGTCTTCTTCCGGGCTAGCAATATCGCGGAGCTTGATAACAAAAGTACAAGAAGAACCTGATGCAAAAGGTAAAGAGACTGAAAAGAGAGAAAGATAAGAACTAGCGACCCTTGCCATGCACTGAGAAGACGTGCTTAGCTAATTTACTAGAATGTGTCGCCTATTGACACGGCACTTTGACGCGAATTCTCCACCCTAGCTCCAGGGCGGCGGGCGGGTGGACTCCCATTTATCCCTTCCTTTCTGTCAAAGTGCGATCCACTAATCTACCGAGAGGAACCTAGTATAGATCCTCATTGACCTTAACAGATGGCCATAATAAGCCCATTATCCTGCGATGGAAAAGATGCATCGTGATGCTCATACTGCAAAACATGTCGGGATGAGATCTTATGAGTTACACGTTTCCATTTCCAAGACATGCGTTTCTCATCACTCAATTAGCAGTGACCAAGAGAGCTCAACTCATCAATAATGCCACGCGAGCATGCTCTGTCGCTAGACAATAGACTCCGTGTTCAATGGTCCAATAAGGAGGATATGAAGTAGGAAATCAACATGCTGCAGTCTGATCCAAATGATCTGTCCGTTGCGTTTAGGCAATGTGCATTTAATAGACAGATAAGAGGATATGCAAACTCCAAATTAATCCAATTTGACCCCAGAAGATGGAGGGAAAAGAAAAATAGAATGCACACTGTACAGATTTCACCCCAGTTGCCCTTTTGGCAATGTCATTCTCGTTCTCGATCAAATCCCACCTAAATTTTGGTGCAGAGATTGACTTCTCATGCTCTATATATTGGGGTCTACCTAAATCTGGTGCCACATCATTGTCATCCAATCTTTCATAGACTAGGAATTCCCATAGCCTACTGAACCAAAAGAGGTCCAAGTTAATAACTACCAAAACAACATCATTCTCCTTTTTAGCAGGTGGGACAAATGAACATGTTCATAGCCTTAAATTTCATCATGTTCTCTTTTGTTGTCTCTATCTTAGCAAAAAGAATGAAGATGTACAATTCAAATTTCAATCTAGCAAAGTCTTATATCCCAATTCTTTTTATAATGTTCTATGGTGTTCAATGTCTGCCTGCTTAAGGGGTTTCTGTGATCTTTCCCAGTGTTGGGCACGTTTTGTCATTCCTGATTATAGATTCGCATTTTAGTCCAAGGAAATGTAGATTATCTAAACTAAAATCCTCATAACGGGTAATCGGATCTTCTTTTTAAAGACTTTAGCAGCAAAATCAACGCAAACACCACATCCATACTCCACCAGTTCTCATATCAAAACATGCTTGCGTTTAGTCTAACTGGAAATGAGGAACTTCGCATTGAATCTCAACCATCAAATAAACCACATGTACGTAAAAGCTAGTGGGAGAGATGCAACTACCTTAAACATTGACTAAATCAATCTGACTTTATCAAAGTCAGCACAAAAAACGAGAGCTGTACTCAAAACTTCAAAATGAACTTACCTCACGAAACATATAAACAATGTCAAGTTTTATATTGCTTTTCATGATATCTCTGCACATGGGTTTGATTTTCAGCATATTCTAGGAGCTTATCATGTTGAGGTCGCTAAGGGGAATCAATGTCGAATTTTCTTCTACAAAGTATTTGTGCAAGGAAAATAAACAGGGCGGGTTCGCCATTATTATTGTTCCAATGAAAGGGAAGGCATAGCCAACTACATCGAGATGCTAAAACAAAAGACGTTTCCTTCTTAAACTTTGACCAGTAGCAAGTGGACACAAAAACAGGATAACGTCCAGACCCAGACTCCACCAGTTTTCAGGTCAGGTTTGCAGGTCAGAACATGCTTGAGTTCAAGTTCAAGTGGAATTAGGAACTCCACATGTAGAATCAAGTAAAGTATTGAATAAAACACATGGACCAATATCTCGAGAGCAAAGTGCATACATATTGACCACCTCAATCCTATTGATCAAAGTCAAAACACCAAAAATAAGGGTTCTGTTCAAATGAAAGTTACTGCAATAGTAAAATGAGCTGCAGAGCAGTAATAACATATTGCTTTTTCGTGAATTTTATGCAAACGAAAGGACTTTTATAGCTTAAGCTTATCACTTTGAGATTGATATGGAAATGAATCTCAAATTTTCTACTACATGGCACTTATGGAATACAAAAAATGGCATGCACCATGCCTGCCATTTGTAATGTTGATATGAAATAAGGCAAAGCCAAACATTCCAGATAGCTTAGAGCCCAAGATGTAAGAAACTTGCATAGTCAATTTTGGTACTTCAATCTATCCTTGTTGGATACAAGAATAGAACTTAAATTATATAGTATCAGCTAATGCCCCATCTAAGTACACCCCGAAAAGAAAAAACACATCAAAAAGAAGAATATGATACAGAGGCTTGGCAAAGAAAAAGGAGAGAGGTAAAAGCATACCCATTGTCCCCTCCCTCTCTATTCACTATCAGATGGCAAATACGAAGAAGTTGCTGTCGCCTCCTCCTTCACCAAATTCTGCAATCCGGGTTTCAATTCCCTACTACAGAACTCATCATACTCTCCCTTGTCACCTCCTTTCTTCTTAACTTCCACTACCACCAAAGATGGTGTCAACTCAAATATCTCGGCAGCAATAGTTAACGGCCCCTTCACTCCCTCCCTCGACCCCTCCAAGCTCACCCTGCAGTCCTTCTTCCTCACAGTGAAACTGACCAACTTTGCAATCTCCTCCAATTTCGATATGATCTCAGAAACAGGTGCTCCCGACACAAATCTTGTCTCGTCTCCCCCTTCCTCGAACAACCCTGATAAATCGAAACCCCGAGAAAAAGATATGATATCAAATGCGTTCAAGCTTGCAGGTCTCGGCAACGTTGTGATTTTCCTCCGCAACTCAACTTCACTATCCGACTCGGACAAGGACTGGTCTGACGAAGAACCCACATCCTCCTCCACATCGTCCACACTGCAGAGCTTATCGTCCTCAATGTAGAACTTGATATGCTTAAACCCCTTTTTGAACCACCTATTTTCCATTACCTCCGGAATCGTGATCCGGGTCTCCGGGTTCGAATCCAAGAGCCGTGTAAGCAGCTTTGATAGCTCGGTTGAGAACCACCTTGGACACCGAAACTCGCCCTTATAAATTTTCTTATACATCACCATGATGTTCTGATCATGGAAGGGCAAATAACCAGCCATCAGGACAAACAAAATCACACCACAAGACCAAATATCAACCTTAGCGGCGTCGTAGCCTTTCCTAGCTAACACCTCAGGGGCAACATACGCTGGGGTTCCGCAAAATGTATGGAACAAACCATCCTGCCTAATTTGGTCCGACACCGCGCTCAACCCAAAATCCGAGACTTTCAGATTGCCATTCTCGTCAAGAAGCAGATTTTCCGGCTTCAAATCCCGGTGATACACGCCCCTCGCATGACAAAACGAAACGGCAGAGATCAATTGCTGGAAATACTTACGCGCGACCTCCTCCCGGAGCCGGCCCTTGGCGACCTTGTTGAAGAGCTCGCCGCCGCGGACGTACTCCATGACGAAGTAGATCTTGGCCTTGGTGGCCATCACCTCGAAGAGCTGGACGATGTTGGGGTGGCGGACGCGGCGGAGGATCGAGATCTCGCGCTTGATGTGGGCGATGAGGCCGCCCTTCAGGATCTTCTCCTTGTCGATGACCTTGATGGCGACGCCGTCGCCGGACTTGACGTTGCGGGCGTAGTAGACCTTGGCGAAGGTGCCGTGGCCGAGGAGCTTGCCGACCTCGTAGCGGCCGAGTAGGAGGGGCTGGCTGTCTTTCTTGGAGCCGGACCTGGCGGCGGACGAGCCGGCCCCGGCGGCGGTGGAGGGTGCGTTGCCAGCGTCCGCCATGGATGGGATCTCGGCGAAGAAGAATCGGGAAGCGAGGGTTTGCCGCCGGAGTGCTTCAGTGGTCCGCCATTCGAAGGCGATGGCGGATTCACTGTTGGTAGGTTCTGGTTCTGGTTCTGGTTCTTGGCGACCGAGGGTTCCTTGAGTGGGGTAGAGATAGAGAGAGAGAGAGAGAGATGATGATGATGCTTTGTTAACCTTTTAATGCAAACAGGGAGGTATATTCTTATTCGGCCCCCCTTTTTTATTTTCCATTTTATATTTTTGTCTCTTTTATTTCTTTTCTTTAATTCTCTCTTTCTCCTCTTACTAATTTCATGGCAATTGCTTTGCCACTTAGGGTGAGCAAGCAAAACCGTCCGCTCGGGAACCGTCCGGACCAATCAGTTCCGAGCGGTTCATTACGGAGGTGGAACCGTCCACTGGGAATTGGACCGACACTGTTCATTAAACAAAATAAAAATAAAAATAAAAAAATAGAAATTTTTATAGATTATTTTTTCTCATTCTTTCTCACCATCTCACTCTCGATCTCACCGTGATAATACTCTCTCATTTCTCGCTTAGTCACTCTCACCTCCTAGTGCACGCACGCGAGTCACAACTCCTCTCCTTCCTCCACAATAAACTACAAAGAAAAATTAACCCTACCGAACAAACTGCAGCATGAGCTTTGGACTTTCGTCTAATCACTAATGAACTCTCATTGCTCCCCGTATGGCCATAAATATTAAGAGTCATGTTGCATGTTGTGTAATTTCTTCTCTTCTCTTTCTTTTTTTATATTACCCACCCGGGAATCGGACCGGACCGCCCAATCCTATCTAGTCTGGTTTCCGGTTCCAAATAATAGGGAACCGGGAACCGTCTGGGAACCGATAACCCTACTAAAAAGCCTTTGGAATCGTGGAGAGAAGGGTGAATTCAAAATGCTAAAGATATTTAAAAAGTATAATCATATCACAAGCGCCTTGGATTGAAGCCTAGTAATCAATAGCTCGGCTTATTTCGCTGGCAAGTAACTTCTTTCCCTATAAACAAGCCCTTCTCCAATTTTTTTTTTAAAACTCCTCCATTGATCACATTTTCTTAGGGCATGGTTCAAGTTCGATCTAGGCTTCAATATCTCCCAAATCAGCTCTCGAGTCGAATAAAATTTTACACAAAAATATTTATTGAACGCGAACAAATATCTTCCGGTGATTAATTTTCCTAAGCAATGAGTACTTAGAAAATGTGAGAAGGCCTTTCAATAACTCCTGTTCTTCGGAAAAATGATCATGAACCTTTATCTTCATTCGGAAAAATCAGCCCCCGATATTAGTCGGGCTTCATTATCATTCCCAAATATCATTTTGTGCGCGTAATAAAGCAGCGCAAATTTAACGAAAACGAACGGTATAATCAATTCATCTATTTTGCACGCACTATACAATTCCAGAAATTTCCCGGAAAAATCAACATCCGCCTCGCGGGTGGGTCATAGTCAAGGGGACTAGATCTTGAAATCCCAAAGAGGAGGATGAAAAGTCAATTTTGTTCAGGATAAGATTGCCTTTTCCCGACATTTAATGGCCACAGAAGAAAATAAATTCATCCCCCAATTTAATTTTGCCGACGTGGCAGGAACTAATGACAAATTCAGGAGAGCCCATATTAATTAAGCGATCGGACACCTCAACCTCCTGACGTCATCAATCTCAACGGCTCTTTCCTACTTTGGCAATTTCGGAAGTTTCCTTTTTTTTTTTCTCCTTTCTTGTTGGGGGCCAAAAATCTAAAGGCTATTTGACCGACACGTGTGACCTACCTGTCCCACGCGCGTTCGTGCATCGGACGTCGGGGTAGGCAACGTTTGAGCTCGGGATCTCCACCGTCGGATCGGGGGTGAGGCCCCCAAGAGTCGTGATTTCACGCGTTGACTTCACGGATCATCGCGTGGCGCGCATGAAGAAGAAGGTGGACTCGCACGTAGGCGATGATTATTTCTTTTTTCAAAACGACGAGGGCGGCATTTGGCGGTTGGGTGGCGTGTGCGCAGCGGGAACCGTCGCGCACGGATCTCGAGCGCCCATCCACCCCATTTGATGGGGGACTAGAAAGTCAACCCAATGGTCGGCTGCTGATTCGGAGACACGTCAGAAATTGAAGGTGATCTTGTTAAGATTTTTTAAAAAATGGATATTATTAAAAAAATGCTGAGTGATCAGATAAGTGCATATGAATTTGCAACCTGCCGTTTCTTCGTTACGTCTAATCGACGTGTTGAAAATGAATGTATTTTTTATGACGCGTGCTTAGAATTTTCTCAACACTCGCTATCAATGACGATTAATAAGTCTCGCGTGCTGTGTCGATTAGTTGATTTTATGTAGGACACGGGTTGCGCATTACCTTGACAGAGTAATCCCCGTTAACAGAGGATTAGTTCAACCCAAACTCTAAAACTCTGCACGAAAATGAATTTTGAAATTTTAATTCGAGTGGTTAAGTCTTAAAGCTTATCCAATTTGTGCAATCGAGCCCGATTTGACCAATTGAAAATGGTTACATGGTGCTTTTTGATTTTTCGACCGATGGTCGTGTGTTTTTGGTGATGAGTGGCGCCACACCTGCCGGCGAAGCCTGTGGCCAAGCCCCCCCTCCAACGCTTTTTTTTTTTCTAGCCTAGCCGTACTTAAAATTAGGAGAAAATTGACATCCTTTTCTTTCTGTCATTGTTATGCTCTTCATCAACAAAAGAGTCACGCAAGAAAGAGAAAGTAACAGAGATATTCATCTAAGTTTTCCGTCGTCCAAATTGGACGGAGGTAAAGATGATACATGATCGCATAAATCGAATGAACTTTTAAAATTTGATTGCATAAATTGAAAAAGTTAGATCTCAACAACGTTTCCGTGACTAGTTTTACAATTTCTACTTCGTTCTTTCCCTTCAAAAGAATAATAACATGAGTAGGGACAACAAACTAATAGGAGTGTCAAAACTAAATTGTATATCCGAACCGATCTGATCCAAGAATTTCATATCTTTTTTATTTGGGTTTTATTTTTGTTTGAGTATATGATTATAAAATGGGTATTTTGATTGTTTCGGTTTTAAGTTTATGTGCGAACCAAACCAAAACATGCTGAAATAGAGTTGCAATGTGCCACTGACAAATCTCATCGAAGCGATGCAATCAAATAAAAACCCACAAATTGTCGAGGCTGAGAGAGATGGTGTAGTCATAGTAGACGTCGCTAGGGTTCCCCTAGAGATCGATGCAAGGATGGATCCGGATCCTCTGACCGGATGGTAGGGAGGTAAAGGGATCCAAGGAGGGGTTTTTCCCATTTAAATAGGGGAGTTTTAATCGGACGGGGAGGGGGAAAAGGTCACTTGACATATGGTCAGGTGATCCTTTTCCTGCAAGGATAGTCCTTATGCTCGAATTCCACATCAGAAACAGTCAGGAGTTCGGCGCCGTCCATGGCATGTATGCATGATCGTGCGTGCGTGAGAAAGAGAGACAACGTAGACGGCCGATGAATCGTAGTTGCCGATGGGGCTCACGAGGCGACAAGCGGAAGCGACGTGCTGGAGGCGGGGCTGAAGGCGACTACGGACCAAGCAGCTACGATCGACAGTCTTCCTGGGGGAGGCAACCGGCCTTAGACAACACACCCCCAAATTTCTTTACATCGCAGTGGTCTCGAAGTTGTCTGAGTCTTGGCAACTGCATCCCGTGTCGGCTGAGTTTGCATCATCATGGAAAGCGTCAAAAGCAAAAGAACTGAGGACCAGCACCAGCTGATCATCAGACCCGATCTGTCAATTAAAGTGCGCCAAGCAGCGCCTTTCATGATCTGTCGTGAGGGACTCCTGAGTCGATTTAAGAACACAGGTGGACCACTTAGGTAGGCAATGTGGTCCTCTTAGCAATGATGGATCTGGTTGGACAGCCCAGAATTGACAAAACATAAATCTAGAGGCATCGATCCATCCCCAATAATACAAGTTCTGTCCTAGAAGAAGTTCCTAGAAATGAAGTCATCATACCAACATGACCAGGTCAAATCGGACTCTTCGATGAGATGAGATGGCGTGGGAGACACACCTGGACAAAATGGCTGGAGTTCAGGGGATTGCCCGTTCCTAGAGGGGCCAAATGACAAGGTCCTACGTGATAAGGTTGTCTTTGAAAGGTTGTGATGGTTTGATGTTGTCATTCGACTTCCTCGGATATGCTCTGAAAACCTAACTACTTTGGAAAACCTGGCATGGTTGCGAAGAGGGTGTGAATTGAAAGTGGTCGGTGGCATGAGTACATGGGGCAGGCGGTCTTGGTGGGTCTTTGAATAAAACTGAAGAGCAATAACCAGCAAAGCGGGTAGGTAGATCTATCGAACGAGGAGAGATGCTAAACAAAGTCCATGGATGACAGGTTTTGAATCTCGGATGCGTGATCGATATCGTGTATGCAACGAGAGGACTACAACGGATATGCTGAGAAGAATTTGATCATACAGCTAAACAAGTTGGTTAATTAGTGATGATTGTTTCTTCTTCTTTAAGGGTAATACTAATATCACATGACAAAGTTTCAGCAACCTCCTCGTGCATTCTCTAATTTCTAACATGCCCTGTTTGAAGAGTTAGAAACATTTTAAATATGTGGTTAGAACTCATCGAAAGACGGATCTAGGTAAGAAAGCTTAGTATTGGACAAATCTTTCAAAAGTGCAGCTGACTTTCGTGTTGACTCTACCACCCCTTCCCCGGGCAAAAAGGAATGTCCAGAGCTAATCTTTTTCATCAATCATGGGCTTAGTTGAAGCCCACGTTATATGAAGCCCTCTGAGAAAAAATATCCACGTTGTTATTTTTTGCTATTTTTTATAGGTTGATTCTCCAGTCTTCATTATTGGCAATTTAATAACGACTTCATGTTTTTAATAAAAAAAAGTTTTTGTTTACTATAACATAACAGCATAATATAAGTGAGAGACAATATGTTCTATTAAAATTATTTTATAGGGAAAACAAGACATGATAGAGAATGTGTGAAATGTCGGTCATATTACGTTCGTGATAATTGCTCCAAAATGTTAATCGCCTACTCATGTGAAATTTTTAACACCCCTTGAAGCATTAATATAACATTATCCTTATGCTGGTGCGTTTTTTTTATTTGTACTTAAATCGACATCGAAGGTGCCCAATTGACACATGGCATTGCGGATGTGATTAACATTCTTCAATCATTTTGTTGCATCGATGCCAATACAGACTTGAATTTTCAGAGACAAACTGCTTGCGCGAATAAAAGTCATCGAGTACTTAAAGGGCTTATTTCATGCAAGGCGACCTTTTCTGCTTTTAGTGAAGATGAGCACGAGTGACAAATCTCAAGGAAACCTTAGGATTCCAAGGGGTGAGTAATGATCGATCCCGGACCAGCCTAATCCGATCAGTCCTGATCGGGTTCTTAAGACCAATGAATCGATCCTTGATCTTGAAATATCTAACTTGGTATTGTATAGGTTAGTCATTGGTCCTAAAATTTATACATAGTATATATAAGTTTGCCATTTTTCTTACCAAGCCCATAAGAGAAGCTCAAGAGTAACTTCTTATTTCCGTCGAGCCTAATTTCTAGAGTATAACTACAAACCTCTCTTATTACCAAACCCACAGCCCATGAGCAGTTAGGACCCATGGATATCTCTTCCGCCTTCTGTCTTTCGTGTTGATTCTACCTTCTGCTAAGTCAACAAAGCCCTAATTTGAGGAACTCCCCGCCGGTGTCGCTCCCCCGTCGAGACGCTCCTTTGTCAACCTGGCTTGCCGCTCTTCATCAGCCTCAAAATAAAAATGATTATAGAAAAATAATTTATCGGTCTCGAATTGATCTTCGAACCGGACCAAGCTGACTTGTCATCTGTCTCAAGCTCGACGGATCAGTCCACGGTTTCAAAAATTGAGAATCAATATTGTGCGGGATGATTATAGAATTAATTGCTAGATCGGCCTAATTTGGACCATTCTCATCGCTAACGATCGTAGCCTTTATGGAAAGCTACGCGAAGGAAAACAGCAAGGTTTCAATCGATTGGGGTGTTGACCCTTCTGCCATGATTGTCCCAAAAACATCAAATTTCTTCTTCTCGGGTTTCGCAGCCCAAATTAGGCGGGATTGGCATGGAAAGCGGGTCGTGCTGCGTTGGATGATTGGACGTGGAAAAGCCCGCCCCCAAGAACTTGCTCTCCAGCTCACCTCGACCGCCAAGTTCCCTAAGGAATCCAATATGACAATGAAGTGTGGTAATCCCTAGTTATAAACTGCAAATCAGAAGAGGCTGGAGGAAACTAACTCTAGTGAAAAAAACGTGGTCCACAACAAAATGAATTGTAGACCCATATCTTAATTTTTACTTAACCAAATTATTATAAGGGTTAGTTATACTATAAGTCATTGAAGGGTTAAATTATACGGTTTATTAAATGATTTCACAATTTACTTTCCAATATCGAATCGGATATAAAGACGCTGTAACGACACGAATTGTATTATCGCATGTAAAATTAGTCGGTTTGGATGAGATCATTTTTCGATCCGAACGAAACCCGATTGGATGGATCCACTCGACGAACGTAGTGCGGAGTAATTAGTGCGCATTGTAAAGTTTATCGTGACGTGGAGATGAGTGCTGACTCCTTTTAAGCAGGACGCTTATCGGAAGCCCTTTTGGCTAATTCTCTTTTAGTTCTGGGAAAGCTCACATGCTCATCAGCATGGCCCAAAGTGCCCCTCTTCACCTTTTGCATATTGGCACATCACCGCCACCTCGTGATCTAAAAATCCAGCAATCTTCGTCGGTTTCTACCCTAAAATTTCTTCTTCTTTTTTTGAAATTTCAGGCTGATTTGACAACCTTGCCCTACCCGTTGCCTGCGACTTTGGCAAGACCCCCACCGGTCGCCACCCAAAAAAGCAAGTCAAGGGGAAATTATTTTTCAAGAAAATTAAATTTACCTTACCGACGTTAATTTGATCTTAAAATTTTTAATTTTATTAAATCAGTTAGAAATCAATCGGCCATGCCACGTAAGACGGCTGGCATCTTTGTTAGCGATTGTCCGCAAAAATTGATAGATCATCGAAAAGTTTCCAATCAAATTGAATATGGGGGATTAGATTAATGTATAGATGGTTAAAAGTTTTATAAGTGAAAAAACTTTAGGAATAGGATAGGGTCGATCGAGTGCAATCAAAAGGCCACCACCATGGACAACAATGTTAATAATCTCTAAAATTTAAGGTATTCGATTGAGAGAGATTATAGGAATATCGAGGGGGGGGGGGGGCAATCAAGCTTTTTAATTCTCTTGTTAACAGTGAAGTTGGGAGCATGTGCAGTCATAGATTCCAAAAGTTAAGCAACGACGAGGGTCCTTTCCCCCTCCTCCCTTCTCTCTCTCTCTCTCTCTCTCTCTCTCTCTATCTCTCTTCTCTAGAGATGACCCTCGTCGAAGACGAAAATTCTAAGTGACCATCTATATTTCACTCGCCACCGGATTGAAATTGGAAATTTGAAGTAGAACTGATAATGAACCCGACGATCTATCGGAATCGTTCAGAGCTACTATTAATATGCTTCAAGCTTGGAAAACATCTCATTGTCCAACGTTCGGTTCACTTATAAGAGCGAGTCAACATAAAATATTTTTCAACTTCTGCTTAAATCCTGAAAAATGGTTTTCTTTTCAAGAATTCGAAATTATTTTCTAAAATAGGTATATGTATCAACATCTGAACTTGAAAATCTGCGCTTGGACACGGAAACTCCGAGACTAGTGTCACAGACCGAAAAGCTTCTCGTCCCACGAGGTTTCCGGGCACGACGGATAGTGACTATTTAAGGAAGGAGATCCTAGAAAGATCACCGTTTATGAAAGGAGATTACAAGGAGATCTTGAGGAGATCTCAATGATTTCGGAAGATTTCAAAAGCAGGCGATATGAGAATTTTTCGTATATCTAATTTTGATGTGTTATACAGGCCGTCGACGAGGGATCTACGGATGTTATTCCCAGAGTTTTTGTATATGAGGGGGTCTCCTCCCCCTTATTTGTATGATTTCATTTCTCACGAGCAATGCAAATTTAGAGCTTCTCTCTCTAGATTCTCTCTAAGAGTGAGCTTGAGTGGTGAAGGGTGACTTAGGAGTGGAGTTTCTAAGGCTGCTCAGGTCGAACGAGAAACGGGTTGTGAATCGATCGGCCCGTGACACTAGTTCTCGAGTCCCTAGCGTTTAGGATAAGGTTTTTAATACTCAGGAATCGAGTCCATTAAAGTCTGTGAACTTGGTGCTCGTGCCTGGATCCCTAGTGTTTGCCGAGCTTGGGACCTCGATGCTCGTGCCCATGTTCGTCAATGTCAAGCCCAAGGCCTTAGTATATGTGCTCGTGTCAACAAAGGGCAAGCTCCGATCCCTCCACAAAGGCCATGCCCGGGACCCTAGTGCCCTCGCTCATATCCATTAATGCTGAGTCGGAGACTCAGGTACTCAGGTGCCCACGCACGAGTGGAGGTCCATCCAAATTTGGATCCGGAACTGATTCATTTAAGGAATGAAGTATTTTCGCGATATAGGAGGAGGAGGACTGTGGGGACCGCATTCATTACGGTCAATCCGTCATTCAAAAACGTTCAGAAGAAAGTAGACGACACAGATTATCCCCGGGGCCAGAGAACGGGGGTGAAAGATCACGGCATTTGCTTCGGGCACGCAGCAGCAAATGCAGGCGAACAGCAGCACAGCGAGAGGGGGTGGGGTCTGTTCTGAGCCCATCCATACAAGTGCGCAGGCACCAGTCTCCCAAGCTGCTGCTCGCCTCAGCAGGTAAGAAAAAGTAGTCGTTAGAGAGGTTTTCTGCAAGCTGCGATTCACACGTTGGGATCTAGTCAGACTGTCTCTCTGCTTTTCTTCTTTTTGTTTAAATTACTCGAAGATGACAGCATTAGCCCCCAAGAGAGAAGGGAGGGAGGGGGCAACAAAAAAGAAGAAGGAGCTTTTGAAAAAGTACAGAGGATGACGTGTTCCTTGTGAAGTTTAGGCTGATAAGATAACTTAGCCTCGGTGTGCTCTGCTTCATCAAGGAACCTTGCTTTTGATTCCTCGTAGTACGGACAATTTGACTTGGCTTTTGTGGACTTTCCAAAATGTGCAAAGTTTTATGTTAGAATCCATCGTTATCTCGACAGAAAGAAACATGAATTTATTTTGGTCCGACCTAGACGGATGCTTGGAACGAGAGAAAAAGAGTTTGTGGAGTTAGGAGAATTTGTGGTCTCGAAATATAGTGATTGTTCTTGTCAGATGCTGTCAATGATTTGGGCATGAAAGTCTCCTCCTCCTCCTCCTTCTTTTCTTTTGATTAAGTGGATTTAATGGATACACCGAATGCATCCGCGATGGAGACGACGAACCCGCGATGCAAACTAGTAAGTTTTCGTCGGAGCCACCCTCGATGACAACATAAATTCGACGGAAGCATGTCCACTCCGTCGCGGATGTTAGAGACCCTTACACTAAGAGTTAATTTGACAAAGAGACGAAATACCAAGGAAGAAGCATGAAGAACATTTTGGCTTACATATATAGTTAAAAAGTAGCAAAACAGCATATATTTGAAGAAAGACATAAACAAATGCGTGCCAAGTCAAATGGAGTCCAAACCAGACATGCTCAATAGGCGTATACTCAATGTCAAGTTCGCGTGATCTCGAATGATGATCACCCGGTCGGATCCGGCCTCGCCATCAAACCTCCACAGGGAGGCGAGGACGTGAGTAAAGTTGGATTCATATGACTTAGTGAGATGAAAACTAGAAGCAAAGATAAAAACGAATATTTCATTAGCCTCGAAATAACATTCCCAAAATTGTCAAAGCCAACGCTCCGACCAATATTGTGCCGGAGCATCCTCGGTGCCGATTTTCCCGGAAAATAATGTCCCGGCCAATATTGTCCGGCCCCCATACTTCATTAATAAAAACAATAGCAAGTCTTGGAAATGATAATAAGAAGAGAATCATAAAAAAAAAAGGGGAGGTAAAAGGAGAGTGAGTGCGTCTCGAGCGTACCAATCTAAAAAAGGGTCGGGGTCAACATTCATCATGGCTTCAAACATGGGACCCGCGGAACGGATCTTATAGCAATCCATTGAATATTTGGTATTTTCGTTTTCTGTTTTCCTCATAAGAAACCTGCTGCATTTTGCAAAATTAATAGGAAATCACACTCAATCTTTTCTTTTTCCCAATACATTTGCGCCTGAATAAATAATCTTTTCAATAGCGCTATTTAGTCAAAAGAAAGATTCCATTCGTTTACCGGAATGATACATTAAAGATGCGTAGAATTCTTTCAAATCTAACAAATTCCAAAGAACTGTAGAACAAAACATATGCTAGAATATAAATAACAAAGCATGGCTTGTAGTTAATGCATTCTCGTCCTTCACGAATATATTTACCATCGTAAACTTTTGGAGATAGATCATCGGGTTTAGCATGAGTATAGGTCAAGATCTCCCCTCTAGTTGCAATGGTTTGCAGTGTCTGTTCAGGTTCAATGCTCTCATCATTATTGCCATGCATAGATTCCAACATCAATATATTATAATAATACATATCAAATTCCTATAAGAACTCCCAAATATATATATAGAGAGAGAGCAAAATGTCAAAATCTAGACCTAAATCTAAATCAAGAGAGGAGAGCGCCCTAATATTGAAGAGGTTGTGTGTCACATCATGCACGTCCTCTTCGACGGATGTCGACTAGACAAATGGTCGAAGTGGACTCCATGTCACTTGAGATTAGTTGCAAAAAATTATTCAGACACGTAGACTCTAAAAACAAATTGGAGATAAAAGAAAAGACAATCAAAGTAGAGAAAACAAATTTAAGAGTAAGAGGGCTCTCAGTTTCATAATATGAAATACATAGTATAAAGGAGAGCTACAAAAGGAAAAAAAAAAGAGTTTTTGAGAGACAAAGGGTTTGTTGGGAAAGAGAAGAAGAAAAGTTTCAACGCACAAACCACAGAATACTTAAAAAAACCAAGGTCGGGGAAAGTGTCTATCTTGATGTGTCGTCATTTTAGAGAGAGAATCAATTACTCCTCTCGAAAAAGCCACATTGGGTATTTATTTATATTAACATAAATCTATGTAAAATTCATTATTAGAGATGAGCCGTTAGAGTCACTTGAATTGAACATCTTTTTAAAAGGTTGTGACACCTAAGTAATAGGTAGACAAGGTACATTGTCAAATTGACCACCATCAAGAGTTATGATATTGAAATGTTCTCTTCCCATAATTTCGGAAAGTTGAGAGGCTACATCTGTCTATTCGACCATCTGAAATCTAAAATCGTACTAGCTAAAGACGAGAAATTCTTGTAAATTCTTCAATGATTATATTCAATCTCATTGAATTACCTTTTAAAAAAGGGGTTCGCATTTTATCAGGTATTAACATATGCTTGGAAGCCATAGAGACGTGTAGGTATCTCTGGAAATTTATTCAGCAACCAAATAGTAGAAAAAGAAAGTTTAGTTTTTGGTACACGGGGTTACCTGTTCATTGATAATCGATTCTTTTTGTTAAATAATCGATTCGATAAGGGTTCCTTTTTAAAAAATCGGTTTTTTAAATGCATGTCTTAAGAACCCTCATTAAATAGTCAATAAAGAGGATCTGCAGTCTATGCTCCTGTAACGTACAACAGTATATAACTATTTCAAAGAAGTTAAAAAGTTTTTCGAATTGAATGTGCTTAACATATGTATGAAGACATTCTTCAACATGATAAAAAAGAGAGAGACATGTTAAACATTAGTATAACAAAAGCTTGCGATTCCCGAGTATATACCATCTGCCTCGTATTTTATGTATTCAGACATTAAAACTCAGATTTTTTTTCTCTTTTTGTCTTGAGAGTGAATGGTTGAGTGCTCCTGCCTCTTCTTTTCTCTTCTTTTAAGGTGGAAAACTAGCACCTCGAGCGAGATGGGGCAGCCACAGTTCCACAAATCACGACCTTCCCCCCCTTTTCTGCTGCTGTCTTCTTCTTCAGGTCAAGGATATAATAAAAGGACCGGCCTGGGGTCCTGCATTAAAGCGAGATTTACTAAGGGGAACAGTACAAAGGCAACGGTCACATCCAGTTTGGACTCTCGGGAGTTGGGAGTCCCCCTCGAGGGGCAATTCGGGGACACGGGCAGATGAATGGTTAACGGTTCTTTTTCTCTCTCTGTCTCTCTGCAAATCCGAAAGAGGCCGATGCAGACTGGGAGTGGCTCGACCCTCACACGCTTACAAAATTTTAACACTTCTTCTCGAAAGGGGTTTAAAGTGGGCGGCTAGTGCTGGGTTTTTCCCCTCAGACCTTTCACACTTGCTCACTCCCCCCATTACTCGCATTCTTTCTTCTCTCTTTCGCTCTTGAAGACTTAAACTTTCAAAGCTCTCTCTTTTAGCTTTTCCATTTCTCTGCTAGCTTCTTTTTTGGGTTTTTATCGGTCTCTCTTTGGTCCATTCGCTCTGTCAGGGAGATAGAGACAGAGACTCGGACAGACAGACATCAAATTCTACTCAAGTTCCGATTTTTAAATTAGTGAAGATCAAGGTTTTGTGCCCATTTGTCTCTGCGATTCATTCTAGGGGCACCCATCTGGACAAAGAGGCATTATAGAGGAGGTTCTTCAGAGCGTGACAACTGTTAGCAATGGCAGCTCCAAAAGTAGAAGAAATAAGTCACCCACCAATGGACCAACTTCAGGGCTTGGAGTATTGCATAGATTCGAACCCTTCTTGGGGTATTGGTCAATCCTCTCCATCTTAGCGTTTTTCTTTTAGGATCTTGTTGATATAATAATCTTTGATTAATTCTTGTTGTACCCCCATTTTCGTTACTTGATCTTTTGCACTTGAAAAGCCCCATTGTTGTTGAACTTGATGAGTATATATTTTTTTGCACTTGCAACCAGGGGAAGCAATTGCTTTGGGCTTTCAGCACTATATTTTGGCCTTGGGAACAGCAGTGATGATCCCTTCATTTTTGGTTCCTTTAATGGGAGGCAGTGACGTGAGTTTCTATTTCAGTTTTTTTCTTCTCTACTGATTGATCTCACTTTACTTCTATTTTATTAATCGTTTCTCTCCATCTTTGGTGAAGCTATGTACATTGATTTCTCTCTCTTTAGGGAATTGATATCATGGATGCTCCTTTCAATATCTGTCGAATGGTGATTGTGGGAATAGATCATAGAGCAGAGCATCTTTCTTGCTAACTTTACGATAACTGCAGAGTGGTTCACAGTAAATAGTCACGGTTCTGATGAGTTCAATCAGTATATTTTCACAAATTTCTTAGTCGTTTCTTTTTTGCAAGAAGCTTGTAAGGATACGTCAACCTCATAACTTAAGTCATTTAAAGAATTTAGAGATTTCTCAGTCGCGGCCCTGAAACTTCGAAGGCAGTCAGCACCGCTCGTCTTATTTCTGAGATTTTTTTTTACAAGTGCCTGATATCTCTTGCTGAGCTACAATCAGTGTTATTTGGAATTGCAAGTGAGTTTTTGCACGTTCACATATCTTGTACGCGCGAATTTGTTATACTGGTTTTCAATGAATTTGAACAATGAAATTTACTAGCGGAGGTTGAAATTTTAATTGATTGTTCAAATGACACGATAGATGAGCCATCAATCCGACCAAAGTGCTCTACTTTCATATTGTGATGGGTTAATATCTTAGTTGATTTTTCCACGAGAATAAGTAAAAATTGAACCCGTCTTGAAAATTTACTAGTGGTTCTTGCTTACCCAATGGTTTTGATGTTGGCCAGGGTGACAAAGTGAGAGTAGTGCAGACATTGCTGTTTGTCGAGGGGATTAACACGCTCTTACAGACGCTATTTGGAACCCGGTTGCCAACAGTTATTGGAGGTTCTTATGCATATATGGTCCCTATCATATCCATAATTCACGATTCCTCACTCACAAGAATTGAGGATGATCATTTGGTAAGTTAGAAGATTTTTAGTTGCCCCCATAGTTGAGTACACATACGATAGTGTTGTCTAGGTGGCGATGTTGGATTTGCTGGGTGAACCTATAAAGCATCTTCAAGTTCTCACATGACTATATATTTCTAGAGATTCCTTAGTACGATGAGAGCAGTTCAGGGCGCTCTGATTGTCGCATCAAGCATCCAAATCATTCTTGGGTACAGTCAGATGTGGGCAATATGTTCCCGGTACGTATTTTATCCCACAGATGATTTCCATCTGCTAATGAAGTTGACAGAAGCTTAATGCCTAATGTATGTAACTTATGTTGCAGGTTCTTCAGCCCGCTAGGTATGGTACCTGTGATTGCGTTGGTGGGCTTTGGTCTGTTTGATCGAGGTTTCCCTGTGGTAGGAGACTGCACTTTTCTTGATATCAATTATGAATTTGTGCATTCCTTGAACAGCAAATAATCACCCTTCTTTATTAATCTTACACTACTCATGGTGCATCTTTCAGGTTGGAAGATGTGTTGAAATTGGCATCCCTATGTTTATTTTGTTTATAGCTTTCTCCCAGGTAATAGACCTATATTAGCTATAAGTTGATTTCATTGAGATATAATGCAGACAAATTCTACTTCACAGGAAAAATAATGGAGATGGTTTTTACCATTTCCCATGATAGTTACCTGTTTTAGGGTATAAATTCGAAAAACAATTGTCTGTCAAAGAAGTATTTCGCATTAGTTATAGTATTCAATATTCAACTCCGTCTTCCCTTATATGTATTTGAGAGAAAATCTTCATTTTCCTTATGAAAAAATATCACATCATATAGTATTGCAACTGGTTCATCTTCCGTCCTGCTCAGCTTTTTCACTCTTATGAACTTTATTACAGTACTTAAAGAATTTTCACACGAGAGGATTGCCTATAATTGAACGGTTTGCTCTCCTTATATCAATCACTGTGATATGGGCATATGCACACCTCTTGACGGCAAGCGGTGCATACAAACATCATCCAGAGTTAACTCAAATCAATTGCCGAACTGACAGGGCCAACCTGATATCCTCTGCTCCATGGTCAGTAATATGTCCTCTCAGTTTAATTCACAGAATAGGCTAAAGCGTTCATTGTAACTAGTGCAGTCTCTGAGAGAGTTTGCGTAAATTGCTTTTAGAGCTTTAGAGGGGTTAAATATTACAGTTGCTGGTCAAAGAACACCGAGCAGTGTAACAAGAAACACCTTTCACAATTTTATATTTTCATAGAAGTGTGTGATGCACCAATAACAGATAGGTCGAATATTGAGCATGATCATGGGGGAGCACACCAGCATCTTTTTTAGGATAAGCCAATGTAACAGAAAGAAACCTTATGACACCACTGAATACCTAACTTGTGAGAGCGATGAACACGAAAAGTCTGTTTGTCAGGATAAAGATTCCGTATCCTCTTCAGTGGGGTGCGCCTACATTTGATGCTGGACATGCTTTTGGGATGATGGCTGCCGTGCTGGTCTCGTTAATTGAGGTACTATTCGGATATAGACAGAGATTAGGAGAATCCATTTCAATTTCACTAGTCCATTGGTGACCCTAGAACTTCGTCTTTTTGACAGTCAACAGGAGCATACAAGGCTGCATCCCGTCTGGCTAGTGCAACACCGCCTCCAGCTCATGTTCTTAGCCGTGGCATCGGATGGCAGGTCTTGCGTTTTGTCCGGTTTTTTACTTAATTTAGGCTAAAAAAAAGGTTAGCGCACACATGCACACCTAGTTTTGCTGCCTTATTAAAGTAGTATTCGAGTAAACTTGTCAAGAGGGGTTGGCTCATCAGAATCACAATTAGCAGAAAATATCAGCTGATTTTGAAGAACTAACACGAGGTTTCATCGCACACAGGGCATTGGCATACTGCTGGATGGAATGTTTGGGACATTGACAGGTTCGACAGTCTCTGTGTAAGTGGTATTTTAATCTGATATCTAGTCCCTTCTTTCACCCTTTTCTTAATACTAAGCTTGCTCTTGATTTTACAGAGAAAATGTAGGCCTTCTTGGAAGCACTAGAGTTGGGAGCCGCAGGGTTATTCAGATCTCAGCAGGCTTTATGATTTTCTTCTCAATACTTGGTGAGTCATAGAGCATTCATTTATCGAGACTCACTTCATTCATCTCCCTTCTGACACACTTGCCTTTCTATTGAAGGAAAATTTGGAGCACTGTTTGCTTCAATACCATTCACAATCTTTGCCGCTGTGTACTGCGTTCTGTTTGGTCTTGTTGGTAAGTGCAACCAAAAGCGATAATCCACACCACCATTTACATCTGCCATCCTGATATTTTAAGTTTAGCCTCTGGTTATTATTGAACAGTTGCATTTGCCTTCGTCCAGCTTCTGTGGGGCTGTCATTTTTGCAGTTCACAAACATGAACTCGATGAGGAATCTCTTCATTGTGGGCGTGTCGCTTTTCCTGGGCTTGTCTATTCCCGAGTACTTCAGAGAGTACACATCCAAGGCCCTCCATGGTCCTGCTCATACCAGGGCAATATGGGTAAGAGTTCATCGTCTGGACCTTAACTATGACCTTTTTTATGACACAGGCACTTGTAGATAATTCTCATAACTTGACAGCAAGTAGACTTTACCTTAAGCCTCTCTCTCTCTCTCTCTCTCTCTCTGTATAGACTTACCAAAGTGCTGTTCTTTGTTGTCTGCAGTTCAATGATTTCTTGAACACTATCTTCTTCTCTTCACCGACGGTTGCCCTGATGGTGGCCGTGTTCTTGGACAACACTCTAGACTACAAGGACAGTGCCAAGGATCGCGGAATGCCGTGGTGGGCCAAGTTCCGCACGTTCAAAGGAGACAGCCGGAACGAGGAGTTCTACACCCTTCCTTTCAACCTCAACCGTTTCTTCCCGCCGTCGTGAAGCAACATGCCGTGTGATCGCCGATGAATTTTGCACGAGGAAAAAGCATCATTTCCGGAGGCCGGCGAGAGTTGTGTGTGTGGTGAGCTAGCTAATTAAAAGTGATGGAATGGGACCAGAGTTTCAATATGAACTTGGTCAACTCTCCGTCGTTGAACTTCCTACATATGTGTTTGACCCAACTATATATGGGTTTTAATGCAATAAATCTGTTTATTATTATTATTATTTTGTTGCCTCCTTTGTTGTCTCGATTATTAGCATAGAAATTCCTTCGGTTTTTTATTTTAATTTAAATTTTTATCATAGCGATAGAAGGAGAGGGCTAAAAGTAAGTTCCTAAGCGTCGTTCTGCATAGACGAGTAAGATCATCGCTAAACTTGTACAAATAGATCTTTTCTCGAAGTATATTGTCTCACCCTTTAGTGATTCATGAATTTTACTCTATAGGGTTTCCTCTTGTTATCTCATTGGAAATGAAAGCGAGAGAAATTTTCCGAAATAGCGAAAGGTATGAATTTGGAGAGTTGACCGAGCATCGGATCTTATTGAACAGCTGCATCGATTTTTTGTCATGATTGGACGGTCAACTTAGTCGGCTATACTTCCATAATATTTTTTTTTATTGAAATACAAGTTCATTTTATAATCTACTATTTTTATAAGTAATCGACGTATCAAGTAGACCTAAGTGGACCGAATCTAGCAGCGAGCCTCACCCTCGCCCATCTTTTTGCCCATGATCTACTAAAAATTTGAAGTTTTTTCTATTAAAAAAATTCGACATCCAATGGGGTCGGTCTCGAAAAGGAAATTCTTTAGGCCCACCCATAATTTCCTTCGAGGGGAAGTTATCCGCCTGACGTGGACGCGATCTAGACCGTTGAAATGGGGGAGCGGGCCCCCCTCCTTTATTAGGGGGGACTAGTTTAAGAGTTGGGATGGGCTAGTGCTCCATGTTCATGTTGGCCTATCCCTTCGAGAAGTTATCGGATCCATAATCATCATCATCAATTAGGAAACATATGGCCCAAAAAAAAAAAACAACTCCGCTCTATCAAATTTAATCATTTTCTTGTTATATCGACGAGTTTTATTTTTTTGAAAATCACGTGGCAAGCCATTCTTCTTGTCAACTAAACTTTTCTTTTTTCGACTTTTTGCTAATTAATACACAAATTTTACTCCTGATGCGCTAAAATCACAAATTAAAAAAAAAAAGCCCCACCCAAATCTGGGTGGAGAATATAAGAAGAAGCAATTCCGACGGCTTTAATACTTAAATATCTTATAGAGCACCACATAAAAAAGAAAAATTTACAATGATGGACAAGCTAAAGGAGCAAAAGAATAAAACAGAAAGGTAAGTGAGTGCGCAAAGGCCTTTTTATGGAGTGTCATATGTATCCTTGTGGTGACTCTTATCTACCAAATTTATTTGGTTAGTGCCCTTATATAATAACCATATACCGAGATAATTTAGTTAAAAAAAGTTTCTAGATTTTGACCTTTGTACCACAAAATAAATACTCATTGCATACTACATACCAAATTTTTTCAAAGGCATATATAAAGTCGTATTAATTTTTTAGCCATATTTAAATTTGACAATTTTTTTTTCTAAAAGTATTCTTTTAGTTCTTTCTAAGTCGGTATGGACTTAGGAAACATATTTAATGTAGCAAACGTGAGAAAGTATACTATATATAAATCATATAAGTCACCGAAGCCGTAAAAGTTGAGATCATAGAATGTGTACTTTCAGAAGTGTGTATTTAGGAGAAAGATAGATTTGATATTTCAAATGGTAAGAAATGAAAGTAAGTACTGGCTAAAAAGAAAATAAAAAGGAAAAAAAATCGGTACTTGTCACTATGAAAATCAATAATAAGAAAAAAAAAAGATAGAAATAGAGTAGGTTAAGTATAATCTCAGAATAGTAATAAATTGTGGGCTCGAGGAAATGAGACATGTCCTCCCCCAACAATCCTCCTTTAATCTATTTTCATAGATGTTAAGTGAAAAACAGTCTTTGAAGGAACTTTGTATCCCTAAAGATTCACTTGAATATCAGTTCCCGGATATGATCTATAATTTGTTTAAATAAATTCATTAACATTAGATGAAAATAGGATCTTAGAAGTGCCGAGTGTCGATCTAACATCAATTCTTTGATCTTGAAAAAAGTGGCACTTACTTCTTTTCTTAAAAAGAAGAAGAAGAAGATCTCCAACTATCTTTTACAGATATTACATGAATGGAAAAATACCTGAAAATCCCTATGCATTACATAAAAATTACATATGTAGATGAATTCATCATTTGCAAAATTCGAAGAATTTTTTTCGATGATTGCATTAGAAATCAGTGAATTTTCAAAAATGATTTCAATTTGCCTCTTGGCCTATTAATTTCCGGATTTAAGCCATATTGTTCTGCCCCCTCACAACTTAAAAGGGTCTAATAAGCCTTTGCATAAAAGGAGTGAGTTACCAATCTCTATCTTTTTCTTGTTCTTTTATTGATTAGTTGGGAGGCTCTCTCATCTTCTTTTACAGAAAATATTTGAGACCAATAGGTCAACATTTGTATTAGACACTACCAAGTAATTAACTCAGGTTTCTTTCGAAATAGGAAACTTTTAATAATAGATTCAATAGTTTTCAATAATAAACTTTGTCATTTTGTCCTTCATTTCAACAAAATACAGTCCTCATTATTTTAATAACTTTTTTTAAGAATCATAAGTTTCACACCTTTAATAATTTTCTATTCACTTTAAGCGGTTTGTGCACTCCTTTTTGCAAGTTTCATGTTATAAATCTGTCGTTTGAGAGGAAGTTTTATTCTATTTTTAAAGGCGCATTTGTTTTACACGAAAAAGAGTAATTTTAAAAATATTTTCATAAAAATAATTACTTGTGTTATCGAAAATAATATACATCTAAGTATTTTAATAAATGACGAAAATATTTTTCGGTTGTTCATTTTTTTAACCGATACAAGGATTATTTATAGGATTTTTTTTTTCTTTCCAAATCATTTATTTTACGGAGAAACAAATGGAGCCTGCGATCAGGAAACCGGTGTTTGGTCGACCATTGGAAAAGGAAGAGACTCCGAATATTTAATTCTATTGTTTGCTTCAAACTTTAGCACACAAAGTACAAGCGGCACCTAATTAATTATTGGTGTGGATGATGAACCTCGTGGAGTGAACGATTTTGATGCTCCTAATCTTTCCTCTAATCACAATTTTAATTGCTTTTCGCAAGTGGCCAGCACGTCCTCTCTCTCTCTCTCTCTCTCTCTCTCTCTCACACAAACGTACGGACCACGTTTCAGATAAAGAAAATAATGCAGGAGCCACCTTGATGACGCGATAGATTCGCGTGACATCATGGTGTTTTTTTCGTATGATTTAAAAAAAAATCGACATAAATAATCTATAAACTTTTATTTACTTAAACTTTTTAATCCGTTCAATGTAATAATTGGACTATTCTCAAATGTTCAAATAATGTCTATAATTTCAATTTGTTGCATTTGATCCCTCGACTTTCTAACATAAAAATCAAATCGATTCTTTGATACCACTCATAAGTTTTCATGATTACACTATTGCCCAGATTTTTTTTTATTGCGTTTTACCTTTTGGGCTTTAGGAATATTACTATAGTTCCATTTAAGACTATTTCAATTTATCATCTATATAATAGTAAAACAGATGTTATTTGTAGTCATATCGAATTCATATATCTTTTATTTGAAAAATAAATGTTTTCGTAAGAATACTTAATAACAATGTCAATTTATCCATAGATTTCTTGTATTTATATTAATCTAAATCTCGTTCTTCATTTTTTGGATTGATACGATTTTCACCTTTTTGTGTTCCGCTTTTTAGCTGAAATTTTAAATTAGAAAGTTAAAGTAGCAGGATTGTCAACCTAGTACAATTCTGATGAAGTTCTTGTATTTTACAGTTATGGAGATCATAAGCTAAAATATGCATAAATGGAACTGTCCTGATATTCAAAAAGATAAAACAAGGTCAAAAGTAATAAACAAAAATAGCCATACTTTTCATTGGATTTTGAAAATAGCTTGAAATGAAATGATGTTCTAAAAGCTAGACAATAATGCGAATGCTTACATCTTATGATAAATAGAGGGAGTAAATTGTATAAATTAACACTTTATGGGATAAATCGAATATTTATTAATAGTTCAAGAACTACTTGAATCAATTAAAAGTTTTAAGACGACATTACACATGAGGCCAAAGATTAGAAGTAATTTGTGTAATCATTCATGGATTCTATTACTAAAATGAAGAGAAAATTAAGGAACTCGCCCTCATGCTACTACTAATTGGGGTTTGGTCCTTGTACCAGATTTTCACGACCCATTTAGTCTCCCAATTTATCTTTCATAGCAATTTAAGGAAAAAATTTCTATTTTTTCCCTTCCAAATCTCGAGGGGATATGCTGAGCTTGCTCCGACAAATTAATGCATGGCGCCTACTGAGCGTAAGCTTGGAAAAAAAAATTACTTTCGGTCCTTACATTTTGAGGAAATTTCAAATTTAGTCTTTGAATTTCTGTCTTTGCAACAAACCACAGTCTGTCCTCATGCCACTGATTGATAAGATTTTAAGTTGAGGTTTTTCATTTTTGCATTCTAAGATTAGACTCGAATCGTCCTGACAATTATGAATGCATAAAATGGATTCGTACGAGTCTTTGTGGTTAATACTGTGGGGTTTATTAATGATGAATTTTTAAAATTTTTTAATCTATTAATATGAAGCAGATTTTTCGATTATGCTATAATTTGAAGAGTCTTTATAAATCGTCTACAGTATTCTGGCCACGAGAGAATGAGTTAACGTATTCAAAATTGTACATTATTTTTTTTTTTGGCTGATAGTAGTCCTAAATACTTTAATATGTATTACCGTATACGGATATATATTGAAATAACGATATTATTATTGCATAGAGTAAAAATAACTTGTAAGGAGATTGTCAATCGGATTGAGCATACTTATAAACAAGGAAAGAGACCAAATGATAGCTAGTCTTAATTTGACATTTTCATAATGAAAGAAATGAAGTTCTTTGTTCAGAATTATATAATAACTTGTTCTGTTCTAAAACAAAATAGAATGACTCAAATTGAATACTTTTGAGAGTACGAGGACCAAAAATGTATATTTTGAGGAGCTTCTTCACCTATATACCCCATGTCATCTTGCCGGTGCTAACTCAGCATATTTCGTCCCACATTTGGACGGAAAATTGAGTTTTGTCCCTATGTTACAAAATATATTATGATGACCTAAACCGAAGGAGATTTTCGCAGTTTGCCCCCAGAAACCAACAACGAAAATAACTAAACAAACCAAGATTTAGTATTCAATATCTAGTCTGATCGAAGTTGATAAATTCATTATTCACGCGATACCGCTACTCTTTAGATTTTACGTTTACACGATTTTAAATAACGCGACAATAAATTAATGCAATTGCCACTTTGCCCATATCCATCTTTGCAAAGATTTTGTGAAAAGCCAAAAATGTTCATTAGCTACCAATTAACTTTTAATTACAAAGTTTGCACATGACTAGTTGGAGTAGCACATGCACAACTTTGTTTTCTTGAGACGTGTTGCTAGCGAAGCTCATTTTGTGTCGTCTTTCGCGTGGGGAGGGCTTGACGTGCACGCGTTGGCGACACACAATCTCTCTCTTCATAATTAATGACTGGAAAATGAAATTAATCATCTACAAGCTTTGACTATTTATGTAAAGCGGGTCCCGAACTTTAATGTATCCAATGTGATTTTTGAATTTTTAACATATGTTCTATTTAATTCATGAAATTATATTATAAATTTTAATATTATCCATAAATTTAAATTAATGAAAGGATAACATTGGATATTTTCATATTGTCTAAGTATTAAAGTGAATATTTATCAAAGTTCAGGAACGGTGTTATATATTGAGTTAATTTTCCAAAACTATATTAGATGAATTGGAAGTTCAAACACGGCATTGCATATTGTGACAAAATTTATCGGTCGTATCTATGATTTTCCCTTCATGACCTCATGTTAAAGTATTACGAAATTTATATGCTCCTTATATAAATTGAGTCTCTTTTTACCCGTTTGTTTAAGTTTCTAGGTAGAAAAATTATCTAAAAATTCATAAACACATTGCAATTGTGGCAATTTAATATTCTTTTCATTTTTTGGTCAATTGAATTCTAAATCTGATGTATTTATACCAATTCAGTCCATCCAATTAATTTTGATTGATCATCATTGATATGACATGACCAGTGCCGATCTAAACAATTGTTAAGACTATTTTGATTTTAAAATTATTATTTCTTGTATTTCTTTTTCATTTCTTTGTTTTTTTTTTACAAATTTCGCCAATGAGGTCATCGACCGACCATTATTGGCCATGGGCAAGGCCAACAACCGTTGGCTGGTTTGGGTGAGGGCCTTTGAGCTTTTAGCCGGCCATGGGCATGCGTGTTAGGCTCGATGACCTCGTTGGCTTCAAGCAAGGTCGGCAAGCCCCTTCCCTATGGCTGGCAAGGGCCCTAATGTCCTTGCCCAGCCTAGACAAGGATTGTTGGCCCTCCCTTTTGGTCGACAATGGTCGGCCAATAACTTCGCTGCTGTCTAGAGTTGTCAAAAAAACGAAAAAAAAAGAAATAAAGTAAAAAACATTAATGCAAAAAAAATATATTATCAATGTCAATGTCGGTTGCCCAAAATTAATGCTGCGAACTGAATTAGCACAAGTATAAAATGTTTATGATACAACTGATAAAAGAATAATATTACAACTTAATTATTATAATTAGAGTAGGTATATGATTTTTTCGTTCATTTATCTAATTTTCAGGTTGGATATTCTCACATCATATAAAAACTATTTTCTGCTTGAGTTCATTTAGCATGTGCCGATCCTCCATTCATCAACTTTCATACGATATTCCTATTTCGACATGGACGTGTAACTAAATTTCAGTAGCAAGTTGACCTTTTTTTTTTTTTTTCGCCTTTCATAAATGGAGTGGTTAACGTGTCCATGTGGGTGATACCATGTCTCTCTCACTCACATTTACTAATTTATTCTGCAACGCACCTCTTCAGAATTCTTGTACCTTTTGGTATCTATTTGATCTTCTTCTATGTATCAATTAAGATTTAAAACTGAGCATTTTTACATGATACCATAGTCAATTCCCGTCTCGATTCATCTCGCGTTCGCGATTCCCTTTCGTCGCATTTCACTTAACGATCCAATTCTAGTTTGTTCAAAGTATTAAAGTGTCAAGATGACTTGTCCCTTTTTGATTCAATCACGGAAGGGTTAACGTGTGCAAGTTGGTGAATGGGGACACAATTTCACTCTCTCTCTCTCTCTTGATGGAGCTCACAAGTGGAATAGAGACCGGGAGTCTGTGGGCATGGACTTGCTTGTTTCACAAAGGATACATGTGCTCAAATTGGTCGGGCGAACTTTCGTGGCCTCCCACATGACCAAATTGGCCCTCTCTATCCTCATCCCGCCGTTGTCGGAAGGCGACCTCTAAAATCGACATCGCCAGTATCGCGAACGGTCGGTGTCGCCGTCGTTGCGCCGGACAAGATCAATCGCGGTAATGTCGGCAAGACGAAAGATCTATACTTTGCTCATGAGTCACTCAACACCCAAAGAAGGAAGAAGAAGAAAGCAATTTGATTTTTTCACCCTCCTATTTCTTCATCCTCCAAGAAGAGGGAACGCATGAGAGATCGGAGACTCGTTCTCCCCACTCAAGTAGCGATCGCTGCCGGTATTGGGGGCGACCCGCTTGACTTGGCAGCAGCCATCGTTGTCTCCATTATTGTTTGCTTCCCTCGATTCGTGCCCTAATTTTCACTAGCCGCCACAGAGAATTCAAACACGCTTTGGTCTCCTTCGGGTTCTTTTCTTTAGCGCATTATATCAAGTACGTAATAGCGACTTCTCCCTCGCTTTCCTTTGCTTGGCGTGCTCGCAATCCTGACTTCTCCTTCGGATCTAGACCGGACTAGCCAGTCCAATCTCGAGTCCTAGAGATCTGGGACCGGTTTTATTGGTCCGATTCTTGATTTCAGGGACAAGCCAATTCGCCCCGGATCATGCACACTCTTAATTGTAAGATGATACTCGTGGGTCCCTCCCCTCACTTTGGATGTAATTTAAAGTAAGAAAACACTTCAGTAACCGAGCAATCACAAACTCTTAAATTCTCCGAATTCTTGGCAGTTGAATTTCTTTATACAATAGGTACCAATATCCCAACTGAAAATATTTAGTATCCCGATTGTTTTCGTTTTTTTAATAATCGAGGTGCCGGACCAGTTTGCGCGCATCTCAATTATTTCTCGAGTGAAACTAGCACAGCAACCTACCGCCATAACCTCCTACTTAAATCATAGGCGCTTTCCTGGGGAATCAAACTCAAGACCTTAAAGAAGTCCAAATTCGCCTTACCCATAACCCTAATCGTTCCTCGTCGCTTTTTCTAATAACTTCTTCAAAAAAAAATTTCCTCATTGGACTTTCTTTTTTGGTTTTAATCAGACTTGAACCGCGTCATTTCACAACATAAATTTCATCGCGCCCACATATGTTGCCCCCATCATGAGCAATTGTCAATGTGGGAAAATTTCTCAGTGACGGAATCTGCGACAACAATCATCAATTGGAAAAAGGGATTGTGTCGAAAGCCTATTTGATGTGACGTTTAAGGATTAGGCTAAATGGCCGCAAAAATCGTGGTTTAGTCTAATTAAGGGCACGCCTCCCCCGATCCAATCCGGCCATCATTGCCTGATCGCCAGCCAAATTCACACTTCGCATCATCACTTTGCCCAGTCAAGACGTCATCCCCTAATCTGCAAAGTCGCCTCCTGCATGCTGGGCACGGAAACAAAAAATGATAATATATAAAATACGTTTGTTTCACAAAAAAACTCGAAAATCTATGAAATATTTTTTCGAAAAATAATTTATTGTATTGCTCACTTGAATGAATAAACGAGAAATGTTTCCATTATCTAAGGATTATTTATTTTGGAGATGAAAATATTTTCTTTTTTTTTTTTAATTTTTCTGAGCGATATAGCCAATCGTTTTTTTTAATAAAAATATTTTTCAAATCCTATGTTTTCTATGAAACAAACTCTCTTTCAATGCATAATTTTTTTATTATTATTGGCGGCAAGAAATTTCCAAAAACTCTAGCTAATGCAAGTACGTCGATTGTATTCATTACGATTCAATTGAGTGTAACGTATAGGTAATATTCAAATTGATTTGCTTATGAACTAATAGCATCACATCGCACATGATCAACATACTAGATTATTAGATTTGTTAAACGACGAAATTAAATAATATCGTGAAAGAAACACAAGTAGCATCAGCGAACGCAATTTATGCCGGCATTTCCATAGTCATCATCCGAGTTTCTTTGACAAAGATTAAGGTTCCTTCCATTTCTAAGATGATTGAGCACATGATCAGCATACCAGATTATTAGATTTGTTAAACGACGAAATTAAATAATATTTTGAAAGAGAAACACAAGTAGTATCAGTGAACGCAATTTATGCCGGCATTCCCATAGTCCTCATCCGAGTTTCTTTGACAAAGATTAAGGTTCCTCCCATTTCTAAGATGATTGAGCAAGATGCCTGAATACCACGCGATACGTTTTCAAAGTGATGTTACTTCGTCACTATGCTGCCAACGCGACTTTGTAAAATTTCGCGATACACGACGCGATACTGATCTGTCATGTCGCATTCACCTGCATTTTATATTGGGCATCATGTCGTGTCCGGCAATTCATGGATGGTAGATAAGTCTTCAGTCGTTTTGGAGATTAAATAATATATGATTATAATGAAAAAAGAATAGGCAAGAAGTACCACGAGAGATGGGGTCACAAAATTACAAGAATGGGAAATTCAACAGTACAAATTAAAAATAATTGAGAGGCCACAAAACGCGACCATAATGCGAAGCTTTAATGGAAGAGATGAATTAACAGCGTATCATTCAACGTCCGCTGGATTTGGTTCGAAGCCAGGAGGACGATTCTTTTGTCCTGTTTTGCGCCTCCCTCATGATTACGTGAATTCAGTTTCCCTTCTGGCTCGCGGCTCAAGATCGATGGACTCTCCCCCTTCCTCCTATATTTCTGCGTTCTTTCTCCCTCCTCTTCACCTTGTGTCACTGTATATTCTCCTTCCAAGGGCTTGAGGTTAGAGGAAAGAGTCAGAGGGAGAGGGGGAGAGAGAAACTTGGTGCAGTCGTTGGATTGCAGCCCGACCCATATCTTGTTTTCCTTCGAATATTAAATTTTTATTCATTCTTTTGGGTGATAGACCCTTTTCCTGAGAGTTTGTGTGATGGGGGCAATGCGGGGAGACGTTAGGCAGGACTAATCGGGGGAGGTCAGTGACAGCTTGGGATATCATTGACTTCCCATCAACAAGAGAAAGATTCAATCTTTATCTCTATCTCTCCTCATCTCTCTCGCTCTCTCTCTCTCGCTCTCTGCTGCGTCAAATTGCTTCTTCTTCGATCCATTTCGAGGAACTAGTGTGTACAGGGAAAGAGTTTATTGGTAGACATGGATTTGGATCTTTGAGTGCATTGCAAATGTTGCTGGCTGCTGGCTTTATTTGTAATATGATGGTTGTTTTATTGATGGAAGACTGTTCATAATTTCGAGTATTTGTTTGGTGGTGTGTGTGGTGTGATGGATCAGATGAGGCATGATCCAGAAACTAGTGGAAGCTTGAATCAAGCTGATTCTGGAACAAGGGAGCATTCTGAGCATTCAGTTGATGAGACTGATATTGTGATTAATTTAGAGGATGGTCCCAAGGCAAGTGCACAAGTTGGGCCGTCGGAGACTCGAAGCCATGATTTGGGGTCAAGTGGGGTTGCTGCTGAGGTTGCTGATAATGCTACTGTGGTTCATCGAGAGAGCAATGATGGGTCATTGGGGCAAGTGGGTGATCAAGGGACAAGTAGATGTTCTGAGGAGGATGGTGTCAATCGAGGATCGGAAGCAAAGCGGGGTGGAGAATCGAAGTCCGAGACAGTACTGAAGGAGGGTTTAAAGAAGAAGGTCTCTGCAAAAGGCGATGATTCATATCTGATTGATATCCAGTGTGGTAATGTTCATGGCGGCTGTGGTGAAAACGGTGAAGGGGAGAGAGTTTGCAGGATTTGTCATCTGAGTTCCGAGCAATCGGTGGATGCTATTCCGGAAATGATGATGGCCGATGGAATGACTTCTGCGATGTCGAATATGGAATTGATTGAGCTAGGATGTGGGTGCAAAGATGAGCTTGGGATTGCGCACAGTCACTGTGCCGAGGCATGGTTTAAACTGAAAGGGAATAGGTATAAGTTTAATTTTCAAGATGCAAATGAAAATTTAAGTTTCTCATTGAGTATTCTTCTGAAATGATATGTGCGTCGTTATGTCTGGAACTAAATTTATGTGTTCTGGTTGCTGTCGTCTAATCCATGCTGCATCTCTTTATCTGATTGTTAAAATGCCTGTTTATGACTTTTCCCATTGGAAATTCATATGTCAGATTAAGGCTTCATTTGAATGGGCTCTTTAAGTTATTATGCATGTATGCAAATGGATATATATACATACATACATATATATATATATATATATATATATATCGTTATTTTGGCATTTCGCTTGCTTTTTCTGCTATTTGTGAAAATTTTTATTGCACTCAAGGTGGAGTTGGAGGTGGAGGAGGAGAAGGCAGGGACGTTTAAAGGAGGTTTTGATTTAACTTTTGTGGTTAACTGAAACTATATCTCTGTAGTTGGCTTTATCAGCTTGCAATTCGGCCTACAGAGCTAGAAACTTATTTCTGAAGTAGCTGAGGGTAACACTACAAGATTGGTTGGTGTTTTTGCGACGAGAGCACTATAAACAATAGACAGATCTCGCAATATGCAGTGGAAAATTGCAGAATAGGAGCTTAGCATGGTAAGTAGTTGATGCATTGGTAGCATTAGAGGTAGACTAGGTTGACTTTTGTGTCGATGTCTTATGAAATAGCTGTTATTACATTCTACGAGACTAAAGGGGTTTGCCCAAATTACATGGTACTAAATTAACATAGACAATCTTAGCCTTAGCTATAGGAATTCCATATCCCCTGACCATACTGGAGATAAGAGATCACCTTACACCATCAAATATTTCTTGAGTCTGCTCATGAAGCTCTGACAGCAAGTTTGTCAGCATTAGTGAAGACTCTCCAGGATCTGGTTCTTCTAGCAAGAAAACAATTTATTTGGCCACTATATTAAGAGCATGTGCGTACTTTGTAGTGCACTGGGATGGTCGATTGTCTCCTATAGTTTTCGTTTTCGTTTTACTCTTTGGGATTAAGTTGAAGAATAGACTGTCAAGAATATGGATTTAGCATGTTCGGACACATAACTGCTTGTCTTTTGACAATTCAGCTGATCAATTTATGGCTAATTATGTGGTCATGGAACGATTTCCTTCAACGATCTGTTTGCTACTTTTAATGGCTACTGATGTTTTGGTCCAACTGAGCTGTGGATGTGAGAATCTTAAAAAGATGTCGTCAATGATGCATGACATGCTACTCTTTTAATTAGGCTTCCTAGTGTGGCAGTTTGGTTGTTGCAATTTCTTATGTTCAATATTCTCAGTACTTAGACGTGCTAGTTAATATACTGGCTATTTCTGTGAGTCTTTGCTTTTTATGCTCTTTTATTTAGCTCCTAGTTTTTTTTCCTAGTCATTATTGAGATGGTTCTAAATTGCGGTCTGTAAAAGTTGTATGTCAGAGAAATGAAACAGTTTATTGCTCTTCTTCTGGATTATTGCATTTTTATAGTAGTAGCTGCTGCTTGTTGGCCATGTCACTTTTTCCACGTTTGACTAATCTTGCTTCCTAATTTTTGAAGAAATGCACATATTTTGGATATCTGTTGTTTTGTCTGCTTGACCATATTGTGACTCCTTTTATGTAGCACTAGTTCTGTTGCTTTTGCATGGCTGTTGTGATTCAGGATTGAAATTAGTCAAAAGTATGGGAAAGGTTTTTTTCTATGCAAAGAGACTTAGAAGAAGTGTTTGGTTTCACGTTTCCAAGAGATTCCAGATGAATTTTGCAGTTCACATCTGTGCTGTGCTGCTCATCTAGCTTATACATTTTATCTCATAGAGTTGAAGTACCCTTTTGCTTTAATGTCTTTTGAAGCGCAGAATATTGCTGGTACTTCAATGTCTATGAAGGGAGGATTGCTTTCAGGCTTCTTGTTCTTCTAATATATTTTCTCACTGCAGGTTCTGTGAAATTTGTGGTGAAACTGCACAAAATATCTCCGGAGTTGGGGATAATAGATTTATGGAGGAGTGGAATGAAAGAAGATTTCCTGCTACCAGCAGTAACTCGCCGGAAAGAGTAGGGTGTTGGCGGGGACAACCGTTTTGTAACTTCTTGATGGCATGTTTGGTAATAGCTTTCGTACTCCCATGGTTCTTCCGTGTAAATATGTTCTAGCAGGTGGTGTGGGTGCTTGTAGATAGACTCTTTGAATTCTTGGATATCTATACTTTTTGCCGCACGGTGCTGCTTCCGGGGTCTTGGCACGAACCACACTATCGTTTGTCTTGGCGATTCCTCCCCATCTCTTCTGCAGCTTCCAAACATTGAAATTGCAACGTGGATCGACTCCCTCAATCGAAATGATGTGGTTGCGGTATCTGGGCCGGTATACTCTTGAAATTTCTTACATTTTGCAGAAGGAGCTCGACAAAGATATCTCGATTCACAAAATACTGGGAAGTTGTTCCTAGCAACTTCCTACATGTCTTCTCGTGGTTTTTGCCTTGTTGGGTACTTTTGTCTCTTCATACCCTGCGTGTAGGTATTGTAGTTCTTTACAAGATCGTCGACAGAATTACTATAATTTGGAGCGCGGCGTTCTTCCTTTCAAGCTGCTTGTCTGAATTTATATGTAAACTTCGGTTCTTCATCAAATTACAGTTGCTGCATTTTTGTGGATATGCGATGGTGATAATCTGGACTTTGGAGCCACAACCCCTCTGTACATGAAAGCGAGTACAGAACTTGCATCTTGCTTGAGTTTTTTGTTCATTTGCCGGGGTAAAGATCTTGGTCTAGCACAATATTTACAAACAGATAGCTGAGATTGAATATCACATATGGCGAAATGGTTTTGTTTTCCTTCAGCGTCCCTCCAATCGTGTCTTCAATTGATGGGTTGTGAGCATGTGCATCGCCCATGTTTGTTCTAACAGTGAAATGATCACCACTTCAACGATTTCCGTTTCTTTTTTTTTTTGTAGATCTAATTTGCACAGAAAAAAATAATTTGAGGACCTAATATATAAAAAGATCATATCGAGGATCTCCGGTGTACATATGAAAAAAGTTGTCAATCTATTGCGATTGTGTTAATCAGTCTTATATCTCTTGATAATTTGTCAATTTAGTTCGTCCAACTAATTTTGACCTGCAATCGTTGATGTTGATGCCATGTGTCCTATGTGGTGCCTTGGTTGCTAACAAAGATAATTTTTATACTTTTTTCTGAAATTTTTATCTTTTTTTTTCATGTTTTTTCATTGTGGCCGTCAAGGCTCAACCTTGCCAGCAGCTGAGTTGGTGAGGTTAATCGCGCTAGCCCTTGCCTATGGGCGGTCACTGGTTTGGTGATCAACTATAATCAACTAGAGAAAGAAGAGAAGAAAAAAGAAAAGAAAATTAATAAATAAATACTTCGAGAAAGTATTAAAAAGTTAGTAAAAATTATGCACGTAAATTAACACACACACATATAAATGTACAAGTATTAATATTTAGATGCATATAAATTTTTTTCACATTTTTCTGAAATTTAACAATATTTTTATTTGAAGTTGGAAAGCAAAAGAATACATCTATTTAAATTTAAATTCCAAATAAACACACCATTATCATTCTTAAAGTTTCTATTTGAAAGACTAATTTGAATCTATCTTGGCAATTGAAGAACCATAGTGGTGTGACACTTCTGTTGATATTGACGTAATTTCTCTTAGATTGGCAAATGTGTGCGAAAAATTGATATTTGTGGGATTAGAAAAATCATTTAATTACGAAACATTTTGAATAATTGATATATATTGAATTTTCTCTTTTGCTAGAACTAATATGAAATCAAACATTCATTACACTTCAATGTCGCAAGAAATTATGCGGAAGATAAAAATATTTGAAAATGTGATTTTTTTTAAGCAAGGCTGTTATAGGACGAAAAATATTTGAATTTTTATGTTGAAATATGTAAGAGATAGAATTATTACTTTATACATTTGCACATGGGTACTACATTCATAAAAATAAGTATTTTAAGAACATTTGAGGACGAAAGAAAATGATTTGAAGTTTCTATGTTTCCATAAGTTCACCTATTCTAGTGCTTCCGAAGAGGAGTTCGACCATATTACATATCCAAATTTCTCTTGCTATGAATTGAGTTGAGTTGATTTTGAGCATAAAATATATTGGCTCTATTCGTTTTGTGAAAAATGATTGATTTGAAAGATACTTTTCAATTGTTAAGTGCTTATTTTTTTAGAATAGTTAATTAATGAAAAGTATTTTGCTTATCGATAATAATTTATAGCAAAATATTTTTATATTTTTCGTTCGTTTATTTTTATAGGCAATTACTAGCCATGAAATTGTTGAATTTTTTTTAAATCATTCATTTTTCTTGAAATAAACATACCCCTTAGGCACATTTGGTTCAACTGTGGAAATGGACATTAGGGTATAGTACACATGATGAAAGCTAAAGCCTATTGGAGAAATGCAAATTGTGTTCCGCAAAAACTTCTTTACAAAACAATTTCGAATTTAAATAGTGTTTGACAAAAAATAATTGCAAAGGGGCTTTGGTTGCAATTTTTTAATTTACTAAAATCCTTTTGCCGAGTGTCGATAACTGAGATTGTACAACCTCAATGGCCATATGCTGTCTCTAGTGGTCATCGCTTGCCACCATGACCCAAGTGAGGCCTAAGATTGCAGGAACCCAATTCAGGAGGCGCAACCTAGGTGAGGCTTGAGGTCGCATAACCTTGATAACCGTTGCCTAAGGTCACACAACAAAGATTGAGGTGGTGTGACCCCAATGATTGTTGCTCATATCCTGAGGTTGTCGATGATGGTGTTGACTGATTTCAATACCAGTGATCAATTAAATTCTAAGAAAAAAAAACGTAGAAAAAGTAAGGATAATATAATAATATGAAAAATTTAATGAGGGTAAGATGGAGTGAAAAAAATTTAAAAGTACCTTTTGATTTTGAAAATTCTTTAAAAATTAGTCACGACGCCTTAATTTTTAGGCTCAAATGAGCTTTTCAAATATTGAATACACTCACAGGGCTTACACCTTATAAGTACCTCTCCAATGTAATTTCGATACTCTATTCATCGTAAGTTCGAATCATTTTAGAATATTCCGATTTATGGCATGGGTTTGGCTTATGCACCCGATGTAAGATAACACGAGGCTTCATTCAAACTTGTGTCCAATCCAGTGGTGTCAGGCTCGTTTAAAATGATTTGTAATCATGGCCAATTGTATTGTTAATTCTCCCCGGTCACCCCACATTCTTACCATTTTCGTCGATTATAGCTCATGGCCATGAGCGGGTCAGCCCAGCGCACATGGATCGGGTCGGGTCATCGCTATAACCCGGTCCGTTTTCACCCCGAGCGGCCCATGGCACCAACTCAAAAACCCTAGGCTTGCGCCTTCCTTCCCACCATCCGCTCGCCACCTCTGCTGCTCACCGTTCTGCACCGCCATGGTCTCTCTCTCTCTCTCTCTCTCTCTCTGTGTTTGTGCTTTGTGCTTTGTTAAGCTTGTGCATTGGGACTAAAGCATGGGAAATTTCAGGCGTCGGAGAGGAAGCTGTCCAACCCGATGAGGGAGATCAAGGTCCAGAAGCTGGTCCTCAACATCTCCGTCGGCGAGAGTGGCGATCGCCTCACACGCGCCGCCAAGGTACTCCCTCTCCCCATCCCTTTCTCTCTCTGTCGGTCTTCTCCGAACGTTTTCCCTCGTTTTCTTCCGACCCAACGAGACTGTGATCTGTTTTCAGGTCTTGGAGCAACTCAGCGGACAAACTCCTGTCTTTTCCAAAGGTAGGCGTCTCTCTGCAAGCCTTCTGCTTCTGTGTGTGATTCTATGGAAAATGGGTTCTCATTTTTTTAATGTGAAGTTTTCTTTTTCATGTTCATGTTGGTGTTCTGATGAAATCGACGGAAACTACGTCATATATGAAATTGAATTATGGTTGTACTAGGAGAATCTGAAATTCTGGAGAAAATTCTAATCCGCCGAAGTGGTCACGCAATCTTGCATACAAGATCGAGTCGCGGTCAATGAGCGAACATATGAGTGGTTTTGTTGTTATTGATTAATTGATTTCGACAGCGAGATACACTGTGAGGTCGTTTGGGATCAGGCGTAATGAGAAGATTGCTTGCTACGTCACGGTGAGGGGAGAGAAGGCAATGCAGCTGCTCGAGAGTGGTTTGAAGGTGAAGGAATATGAGCTCTTGAGGAGGAACTTCAGTGACACTGGCTGTTTCGGGTTCGGTATCCAGGAGCACATTGATCTTGGAATCAAGTAAGTTTATGTGTGCTTATTCTGTTTCTGTACACTTGTATACTTTTAAGCACAGATTCCTCCTTTGTCACTTAATTCTCTGTGTGATAGGAAATTTATAATAGAACATCTAGGATTGCTGTTGTACAAAGTCTATGGACTAAAACATATGGTAAACGTTGAAGAAAATACGTATTGTACAATCAGTGTTCCTCCATTTTGGACTGTACTGATACCGTGATAAAGTCACTGCAAGTGCCATGCAATAACTTCATACAGTACTGCCTTGGTTATTTGGTACTATGACTTCTGGCACTTGGTTCGCTGTTTTTGAAAGTTATGACACTCAAGTAATCGATCAAAAAGTCATGGCACCATAGTGAACACCGTATGAAGATTATGATACTCAGGTGCTCAAATGAAAAGTTATAGCACCAAAGTGGTGTTGTATGAAAGTTATGACATTGGTGGTGTCATTTGTCCCCTAAAACAGCGTCATATATTATCTGAAAACGATTTATTCTCTTTTTAGGTATGACCCTTCAACCGGTATATATGGCATGGACTTCTATGTGGTCTTGGAGCGCCCTGGGTACCGTGTTGGTCGCAGGAGGAGATGCAAATCTCGTGTTGGAATTCAGCACAGGGTTACAAAAGAGGATGCAATGAAATGGTTCCAAGTTAAGTATGAAGGTGTGATCCTTAACAAGTCCCAAAACATCACGGGTTAAGGATGAATGATTTGCCGAGTTTTTTTAACTGTTTCTTACCTGGTAATACTTTTGTATTGGAAGCTACATATACTCTGTAGGGTTGTTTGAGATGGAGTATAGGAGGAGGTTCTGGTAATTTATTGTTTGACTCTCATGTAGACTACCACCTTTTGGGTTTTCCGTATTCTTAGCAAACGGTGTGTCACATCTTATTGTTGCTCTTTTTTGCCATTTCTTTCCTGTGAAAGTATGTATTAAGTAATCCCTTCAGCTGTAGTATCACCCTTAAAATAATTAACGAAATAGCATGTACTCAAGCTGTTTGGACTGCGGAGAATCTGTAGAATTTTTTGAGAGGCAGAGTTTGATGGTATGTCCAGAAATAGAGATCTCTTGTTACTTCTCAATATGAATGGGAAGGTGGTGCTTCATAATATCGAAATATCCATCAATTAATGAAAAGAATAATTGACTAAATTGAAACTGACCATTAATTTATTATGGACGACAGAAGCCTTCGCCCTTACAGCTTGTTCGAGTTTTACCTAGGGAGGTCCCTGAATTTACACATTATGGAATTCAGCGAGAAAGTTGTGTGTAATCTCGGGCTCAATTACATCCTGAGTCAAATACCGAATGGTCATTATCATCTCCTTCGATAATTTTAAGAGTGAGATTGGTGCTCTCTCTGAAGAAAGGCGTTTGGTGCTTCAGGACCTCAGTAGCTCCACAAGTTCTTTCTTCTTTAGCCTTGAATAGCCCCTAACACCTCTAGATTTAGCCAACTCCTTGAGCTCTTGAAGTTTCATCTCTTCTATTTTCTGCGAAGTGGAGTCATTGCTCCCGGCTGTGGCTGGCCATCCTTCATTCCACTTTTCTTCCTTTCTCCTTGGAGCTGATGGAAATGGGATCGGAGACTTCTTGACAAAATTGGATGGTGGCCTTGTCAACTTGATGTTGGTCACTGGTGAGGAAATGTGTTTTACATTCTCTTCTTTCTTAGGGAAGCTCCCTCTCCTTGGCTTTTGCTTGCTGCCTCCCTTCAATGAGACTTTGTCTGCCCGAATCACCACAAACAGTAAATAGAAGATGACAGGAGAAGCATTTTTGTTTGATTTCGAGCATGAAAGGCCGGGATCTCAATGGAAACAAGTGAGATCGCGAGACATAAGCTGTAATTTTGCATTTCCATATTGGAATTGGACTAATGCTACACACACGTTCTGTAGATCAGTCACTGTAAGCATTACCTTGTGCTTGCTTCCTTGATCGCCGAATGATCTCCAAGACTGACTGGGCCGCAGGTTTGTTCGGGTCCGGGTCGGTCCCTTTGTTCTCATTACTCACCGGCTCCTCCTTTGAGATTGAAGCTTGTATCCGTTTGAACAGAGAAATTATCTCTTCCTGCTTGACAGAATTGACCTTTTTGTTGGAGGACGGGGATATCTTCGATACATCATCGTTTCTTCTTGATTGGCTTCCTTCAATTCCATTATCACTCGTCTCAGAATGCTCATTTCTTGGCCTAAAGACTGAAGTCAAATGTACATTCTCTGCCAAATTCAACAGGCTGCATCAAGAGATGACCTCTCAGTTTCAAAATCTTGATGCCCAGAACTAGAACTTGGATTAAAAAAGAATGGCAAAGTTAAGCCCTTAAGTTTTCATAATAAAAAAGAGTGAATAGCTGGAGAAGCTTGCATTGTAACACTTGCAAAAACTGGACTTCCAATTTTGTTTGAGATTTCAAGGTGTAAAGACAGATTAGGTGTTGCAACTTCACCGGGGTATTCAGCGGATTGTCTTCTAAATCTTGAAACCTTTTGGAAGATAATCAAATTCCTTTTCGAGTCCTAGTGAATTTAAGAACTTATTGAATTGCTGATTGCGAGCGATTCCACGTTGTGATTCCCAATTATCTAAAACATCCAGCTTGTAACTCGAAGACATTCCTCTCGCTATGAAGCTATCGATGTAACAATAAAAAGCAGTAAAATTCCTGGAAAAGTGGAACTGGGACTATTGAAATCGGGAATGCGCGAAGCCAAACCTTTAGGACGAGTTTGGTCGAATTCGTTACCTTCAGGAGAAGAAACGGCAGTCTTGACCTTGAGTTGTTGCTGCTTGATGGAAGCTTTTGAAGCAGGAAACTGGACGATAACCCCAGAATGCAGATTCAACATTACTGAATCCATCACTGGATTATGAAGCTGAGATTTTCTTGATTCGCTCAGCATGCGCCTGTATTACTCGTCTGTTCTCAGTGGCGACGCTTACTGTTTGTGGTTGCTGTCGCTTCTAGTCGGACGGATCATATTTGGACCACATGTTTCAAATATGTGTGCGAGCATGCGTTTGCATTCTCTTCCGAGCTCCACCACATCTTTCCCAAGTTTCTCTCTACCTTATATCTTGAAGCTCGAAGTTGATCAATCTTCAGGTCAATTCACCGAGAGCATGAGAGGTGGGATAACATATTTTATGAAGGGACCATGCCATCGCTTCCTGTTAGAAGATAGTTGAGATTAGGTTATAAGCGGCCAAAAAGTTCGTTGGTCTGTGGATCCAAATTTATCTTCTAAGCGTCTATTGCGCGAGTTGTTGAACATAGATGTCTTGTGAACTGGCTAAATGGGATTCAACTAGTTCACCCATTACAAAGCTTGAATTGGGACATTTACTCAATACCGGGCCTCTAGAATCTTTGAATATAGGGAAATATCATGTTTCTTTGATTGGTTTGCTCGTCTTGGGGTACATCACTGCCTTGGTGCCTACATGATAGAACTTGTGGCATGTTTTTATTGCGATAAAACGAGTAGATAGGGAATCCTATATTATGTCCTCATATTCGTGTTGTCACCAAATTGTTTCACTATGACGACGACATGCAATTTTTAGTAACAAGAATAGGTTGAAATTAATTTGTCAAGTCATGTCAATTTTTGATTTTGTCAAGCATAAATTTTCTTCAATGATATCATTTCATAATGGATTCGTATTTTCATATTATGTCTAGAATGGACACCCATTATATACAATTAAAAAAGAAGGGTCAATTTCTTTGATCCATATCCTCACAAATTGAACATGAAATAACCGAAAGCGAGCCAATGAGTATATGTAGAGTTAAGTAGGGGCAAACTCAACATTCTGTGGCTTCATTTTTATTCCCCATAGCATTTAGTATATGATTGGTGGAGAAAATTTGTTACTTTACTTTAATTAGTCAAACGAGGCATATAAAAGCACCAAAATCAAATTTGAAATTAATACATCGTTATAGTAGAATAAAAACAAATAGATTTTGATTCCAAAGAATCGCAGATTCTACCACTAATCGTTTCATTAATATAGAGAAAACTCTTTCTTCCTCGTCCCATTTTACCAGTCCACAAAGACCCGAAATTTTGAGATAGAGTGGGAACAAATGGAAGTCTCAACCCTACATTTCAACTCATGAATGCAACAATCACCCTTTCTTCAGCAAATTTGCAACGTCCCAAGCTTGGTATTTCCCAATCTCCACATGAGCAAAACTGCGAAAAACGGCTTGTGATCCTGATAAGCACGAGCCAACACTCGGGCAATTCAACAATCTATAGAGATGCAGCTCTGGGTGAGCTTGTCAGCGTCGGCATTGGTCACGAATGGGTCAATTTTCACCCAGACGAGAGAGAAGACGGAAGCTAGAAGCACTGACCAGAGGACCACTATGGTCGGAGTCCTGTTCTGCCTACCCATGAGACCTTTCAGGAACGGATAAAGATGAAGAATCACCCAGAATGCAAAGAACACCTTGCCAAAGAGCGGTCCCCATGCCTCATAACCTTTGTTTAGTGCGTCAGAGAACCCAGCAACGACACCCACCAGGTTAACGATGAGAAGAGTGGTTGGGGGTATCAGCAACGTCGTCCACTTGATGATGTAAAGCTCGCCAAACTCTGCATCTTCTGCCGCTTTGGCAGTGACGGTGAAGTTGGTGTCTACGCCGGCTAACATCTTCAGGAATCCTTGGAAGACGGCAAAAAGATGGGCCGAGACACCTCCGATCACCCAGAACTGCTCGTTACGCCACCAGTCCTCAATGCTCACACCACTCCATCGCAGCTCAAGCACACTTGTGACGATGATGGAGAGGAAAAGACCGAGAAATAGCATGCTTGCCAAGTTGGAAAGCTGAAAAAGAAAAAAATCAATCAGGTCCCAGAATAATGAGATCATTGGATACACGTAGTGTATCAATGGACTTCTGATATGCTTGTTGATCTTAATATGCTAGTAGATGCAGGTGAGACAATGAACTCAGAAAAGAGTGGAAGATACTTGCATTGAATTTTATGGTAATGTCTCCTTTTGTTTACTTCATGGATATATTTCATGCACAGAATCCGTATGCTTCACAAATTCTTGGGAATGTGTTTCAAACGCTTGTTACATAAACATATTTAAAGGAAGTCTTTTAAGAGGTTGAGTTGGATAAATTACCGTCGGAATGATGAACTTTCCAGTAAGGAGGCAGATTGCAGGAATTGAGCAATAAGCGATGAGAGGGAGGGACGTGAATGGATAGACGATGGTGTTTATGTACGCCAATCTTTGAAGCCACTTGAGTCGGCCTCCGCCAAACCCATACCATAGCGGACAATGTCTACTCAAGAATATTTCCACGGAACCCAGAGCCCATCGTAGAACTTGGTGCAGCCTGTCCGACAGATTAATGGGCGCTGATCCCTTGAATGCAGGCCTTAAGGGCATGCAATAGATTGACCGCCATCCTCTGCAGTGCATCTTAAACCCTGTTAAGATATCCTCAGTAACTGAGCCATATATCCAACCGATCTGAAAATAGAATTAATAGATTAAGTCAATATCTATTGTGAAAACTAAAATGAACGTTATGAGCATATAAGATCCAGAGAATCAAGGAAGTTCGCAATTTGGATGATGCAAGATGATTGAGAATACGTTCCTCTAACAAAGAATTGAGGAGTAGTCAAATTATGCAGTGCTGCACGGAAAAAATAAGCAGCGTGATGCTAAATGAGGAGAGAGATTGACACGATATGCCATGTCAGTACCTCTTTGCCCCATGCGGTCTTCTCTTCATAGCCACAGCTAATGACATGAATGGCTTCTTTGATCAGCATAGACGGATTGGTAGATTCAGGAACTCCTCCATTTTCCATCAGCGTCGACTCAATAAATACGGTAGACAAGCCAAAAGTTTTCTCAAAGCTCATCTGAGAGATTAGCATTGATCTCTCATGTTCGTCATAATCTGTCAGAGAAGGCCAAATTAGCATTAACATGCAAAAACCAACATGATTTTCATAGGTACAGTTGCATTTAGATTCCCAACTCACTGTCAATCTCTCCAAGGTTGAAGATGGCAGCATTTAGGTCTTCCCTTTTTGAGTCTCGGTAAACTTCTGAGAGATCTTTAGTAGGCTTCTTTGAAGGGCAGCAACAAGAGCAGCAGCTGCACCATGAGCATGATGAGGAGGGCTTTGGTAGAGTCGGCATCGAAGGGGGTCCATATCCGTAAAGTGCTTGCCTATTGAAAACACATCCTGTCCCGACATAAACTGGTCCTTGGATTCCATCCAGCCCTTTCATGTTAACCTGATAAAAATACAGAAAAGTTGTGACAGGACCTTGGCATGGAATTCATGTTATGCCATAGAATCTAAGCTCCAAAGCAATTTGACCCCCAAACTAAGTTAACTAATCTTTGCTATTATGTACATGTGTCATCAGCTTGAAACTCGGCTTCTAAATGTGTAGAAGAAATGTCGGTCTGAGTCCTATCTCAGAATGAAGCATTCACTATGATTAAAAATAAAACATATGTGAATAATCATTTTCCCAAATTTTGACTCCTAAAATATAGTATTTTCCCAAGACATTTGACATATACTATACAGTATGAAGTTTCTGAATAGCTCACTTAATGGATAGTTAGGTTTAGGAAAGCAGATAGAAGCAAATTACTATTGCCATCATATGAGAATTGACTAATCAAATCAATTAGAAAAGTAGTAACATTCAGAACTCACATCAAAGAAGACAATATTTCGGTTGGCATATCGGTCACTGCGATCAATACCGTCAAATCTCTGAGGGAACTGCACATAGCACACATCCCTACCAACCTGAGGATCCATCAGGAAGCACATTGCTTCACGAACAGCATTACTGTTGTTAACGTAATGATCACAGTCAAGGTTGAGGATGAAGGGAGCATTTGTCAGAACTGCAGATACTCTCACCTGTTTATTCACAATTTTCAGCATAAGTAACCAGAAAGGTATTCAAAAAGCAGAGTGTTATCAGCAGAAAAATTGCTATACCAGAGCATTTTCTGCTCCAGCCTTTTTATGATGTTGAAAACCAGGTCTCTTCTCTCTGGAAACGTACACCAGCCGTGGAAGTTCATTTCCCTCGACGTCATGGGCACCACTATTTCCAAGGAAAACCTTGAATGGGTAAAACAGCTATGTCTCAGAATAACTATTTTTAACGCCATACTGCAAGTTATGAGAGAATTTTACAACAGAACGGTAAAATCTCTTTCTACAGTTGGGTAAGTGGATCAATTGCTTAAACAGAAACAACCAAATGGCAAGAGAATGCTGAAGTTTTTTTTTTGGGGGTTGATTTCTTGTCTTGAAATTGTTCAAGACAAGATAAAGAGGAGACAAGATTTGGCGATAGGCCGCTTCACCTGAATCATTCCAGGATGGTCACGAGAGTTATTTCCAGGCCAAGGTGTCCCATCCTGCATCGTCCAACCTTCCTCCGGTGTTTTCTGTGCTTTTGCTACCAAAGCATTAATTCGAACTTTGTACTCCTCATAGTCCCTCTGTTGCCACAAATCAAATAGCAAATGGAAATAAGAGTTAATTAAATAAGACTAATAGTTGTGTTCATTACTGTTCAAAAATTAAAGGCTTTGAATTGACCCCATCAACCTATTGAAAGCAGGAACGGGGTAAATCTTACTTTCATTGCTCTACGTTCCTTCACAAAAGAAGGCTGAATTTTGTCCCTCAAGTAGTCAATCTTCTGAGAGAAGTAGAACTCAGGTGCACGGGGCTCAATTGAATACTTTTTGCAGAAAGGTACCCACTTTCTTGCAAAGTCAGCCGTTTCAACAAGAGACTCAAATGTGAGCATTGCAGCGCCATCATCAGAAACATAACAAGAGACTTTATCAACAGGATAGTCCACAGCAAGGATGGAAAGCACTGTATTGGCAGTGATCAAAGGTGGTTCTTTTAGTGGATCCACTGTACTCACGAAGAAGTCAACAGCAGCAAGCTCTGAAGATTCACCTTCTCTTTCATACCTGTTGTGGAAATGAACAAAACCAATTATGAGTCTCACTTTTAATATCGAGTTTGAGAGCTATATCTATACAAACATTGGCCTGTTTCAGATAAAAATCAATCTAAGAAAACCTCAGTGAAAGCAATGAAGTATTATCTTCACAAAGTCACCAAGTTACAGTCAGGTGATTTATATGTGACTTTGTCAAATTCGAGTCTTATGATCTGAAAACAAGAAAAAGTTGGAAACTGTCTATTCAACAATGATCTATGGCTCTGAAGCCCAATTTCTAGTATAAACCTCGACATAAACAGGGAGAAGTTACATATTCTGCAGATTGAATGATCAGCAAAGTGTGATGATGTTGATACAGTCATTAAATTTAATGTCTCTAAGAACTTGATGAACATCTGTTTGTTTTGGGGATTAAATGCATACCTTGCAGATAGTCTGTCAACATGAGTGATCCTATTCACAGGAGACCACTTAGGAAACTGATCCAACACCCATGAGTATGCGAACCAAATCTCACATATTATGGATGTAAGCCATAATCCATAGGCGCTGTCAACTGGATGTGTCACTCGGTAATGGAAGAAAAGTGCTAAAATGATCAACCGCATTATTATTACGGTTCGGTACGGTGCGAGTTTGCTTTTGGGAATGGGGATAATGGTTGAAAGAGGCTCTGCAGCATCAGCAATTCTGCAAAGCAACCAGCATAATCATGAAACTGTCAATCCGTTGCAAAGGTTGTAAAAGTAGTCAATCAGTAACATCCACATTAAAGGCATGAGAAAAACATTTAAATGGACTAGAAAGTGATTTTGCCATGCGAGCATGATTAACTTCCTAGATTAACTACATTCACTTAAAAATGGAGCTTATTTTATGTTAAAAGTACAATTTATATATAGATCTAACAATCACCAATCTGACAGTCACAAGAACTAGAACATAAATAAGAGACAGCAAATATACTAGGCCCAGTCTGTCCTATTGCTGACACTGGAAACATTAACCACATAATAAACAAAAATCAAGTGACAACTACATCGTGTCGTTCTTTTTGTTTAAGCAATTTCTATCAGTCAATGATGATCAATTGAGAAAGCCTATTCAAAAACTAACTAGAAAAGTATCTATTTTTGGACCACAACCGCAGCTGAATCTAAAGATAATTGAATTTTTTAAGCTGTCAAGAATCCTTAATCCTAATTTTAAACTAAACATCCTTTTTGGAGCCTTTGGATATTATTAAGATTCTGCTTTATCTCCACCTACTCATACATGACATCTATCCTTTCATTTACATCTCTGGTTTCTTAGTACTCACTGCTTCTCCTCCATCTGCTGCTCTGATGGTACTTGAGCCTCTTTCTCAGCCTTTGTCGGGGCCTTCTTCTTCTTATTCTTTTTGTCCTTCCAACTCTCCACTCTATTCTTCCAGATAGGATTCCCAGACTCATCATTGTATTCTTCAAGAAACCAAGAGACGAGATAGTTTCAAATACGCTGACATTAAATTGATCTGTGCAAGCACCGTATCAAAGATATCTATTAAAATTTCCTTTACAATAGCTATAAACATACCACTATCCAATGTAGACACACTGCTGATGTGTCTAGCATGAATCCCAACGTCCTGTAACAACCAAAATAGATGTAGTCTTCAGACTCTGAACTTTTATACCCAATGAAGATGGGGCATAAATTAAAGCTACTGAAGGCAGATGATTCACTCATCACATATCTGATATCACAGTCAATTTCATTTACTATCATCTGAAAGTTGAAGAAGCAACGACCAGAGCTCCCAAGAAATGCTTATACCTGGGGATCATTCAGGTGAGCTGCCATTGTCGATCGGCTTCCCAATTCATTTCTCTCAGCATCAGCCACTGAGTTTGCTGAATTAAAAAAGAAATTATGACAAATAAGTTAAAACCATGTCATGTCTGGAATGCTGATACTCTCCATCACATCACGACAAACGCATTGCAACTGGCATATCGATAATTGCCATCTGATAGTTCAAGCTTCTGCATTAACTCTTTGAAAGAGTTATCAACATGAAGGCAGAAAATGATGAGCATTTTCTTACCTCTTAAGTTCTATCTGTCAGTTTTGTGGGTGAAAATCAGAGACAAAATTTACATGGATCTTCAACTTAAACGCAACTTGCAATAGATACATTAGTAGGGTCTAACACCAAACACAGTCACAGATTCTTTTCTAACCCATTAGAATTTCCCGTTTCATCATCATGATCACTCCCCGGGCAACATTCATGTCTTACGATAACATTAATGCCATGAATGAGCAACAATCCTATCAAAATTAACAAACAGCACTTAAAAAACATAAATAAAACAAAAAGACGAAAACAATCTGTAAAGCATGCATCTGTCCTATCAAAACTAACCTCTAGAAACAAGAAGAAGAAGAAGTAGAAGCAAGAAAGCAATGGAGTACCTTCAAATGCAGTGCCACAGCGCAAACACCCTTTTCTTCCTTCCTTGATCTCATGTTCGACACAGGCCTTGCAAACGGGGAAATTGCACTCTTGACAAGCCACAAAGACCTCGCCCTTATCGTCAACCCCAAGACTCTCTCCACAGGTGCTGCACAGGGGAACCCCAGATTTCATCATATTGCCCAATCTTATCGCGACCCAACGAGTTCTTGCCGATACCCAAGTGGAGTATTGCCGTGTTCTTTCACTTCTTTATATGAGAAAGCGAGACAAGAAAAGGGAGAGCGTGAAGGCTCAGTGAGAAGGCGGTGGAGAAGGGATCCTTTGAAATGCTTAAAGGAGATGAGAAGGCGGTGGTTGGGAAGGTGAGGAGGGTGCGACGTTGGTGTCATTGTGTTTATGCAGAGAGAGAGAGAGAGAGAGAGAGAGAGCAGAGGTTTGGTTCGTGATTCAGAGGAGGGAGATGACATGAAACTTTCGCGGGAAGATGAAGGAAAGGGTTCTGTTGGGCTGGTTACATCTTCAAAAGCGACTGCAAGACTGTGGCCGAATTAAAGGATATGGAGAAAAAGAATATGATGGAAATACTCTGTTCAATACAAACTCCCATTAACAAACCGATTAATAAAAGTTTAATTGTCTTGAGTTAAGTATACTGAACAAGTATTCTAAAAGTTCTATTATAATGACCAATTTAGCATAATTGAAGGGTTTTTATTTGTTTATTTATTGAAATACGTGTATTTCATTAGACAGCTTTATCATGTTGCAAGTGAATTTGAATTTGTAAGCTAATATGTACAAGCATACTTTTATTTGTATCATCCAACAACAACACTAGAATTTCTAATCATCATCTAGAAAGAGCGTTCAGATCCTAAATATTTTAATTGAGTCGATTTAGTTCTGAATATTTTTTTTTTCAAAAATTGCAAAGTCCTATATCACAATCAAGTGTTAAACTTTGTTTACCAAAATGTAAACAACATCCTCAATCTTCTATTCATCCATAATGAATGAATCTAACCAAGTCATATTTTTGTCTGAAACTCTTTTTGGTCCTAATGAAAAATCTAAGAGGTGATAATAAAGAAGATCAACTTAGAGGGAGGTGATTCAATATATAGTTTGATCTTGCTTCAAACTCCTACTGAATAATTCTTGTTTGAGTTTAATAGTTTCCTAGACCTTTGCAATATGAAATTAGTTCCAAAGAAAGGAAGAATTTGGTAGGAGACCCTAATGATATGGAAATCCATTGTTGCAACTTGCTAGAAAATATTCACTAGTTTCAATAGATGTGTAGAAGATTTTCATATGATACAAGTTAATTCATATTTAATCCAGAAGGAGGGAGAATATTTTTTTCTTCATAAGTAATTTTTGAAAGAAATCGACCCGAGCAACGAACGGAGGAGGGTAATGAGAGTTGATTGGATAAAATATCAGCCAAGAATGAAAGGTTACCAAAGCGAAGCACGGGCCATATTCAATTTGATCTTGCTCTATTTATATTTGTACCCCTCCTTTCCGATTCTTTACTTTGATTGACTTCACAATCGTGACATCACAATGCCCTAGAAATTGTCATGTTTTTCTTAGTGAGATTTTAATATATAAGCAGCATTACTCTATTATTTTTGTAAGGTCTGGGAAGATTTGAAGAATGCAAGAGGCATTACAATTTAGGCGACTTTATGTTTGCAATATTTCGTAGGCCCAACGTAACCCACTGAATGAAAATTGATAGGGAAAACTCAGTGAAAACACCTCCCTTTTGAAATCGAATATAGCATGGAAGGGATCAAGACTAAAATCCTTGCACAAAACATCTCAGATGGGGCACTCAAACCGGCTCAAGTTGAAACACTCCATGAATGCGTATGGCAAATGTCACAAGTAAAGCAACTTCAAATTCTGGTCTTGAAGAATTTAGTTACCAAATATCCCTAAGGCTCATTGGTATGCACTATCCAGTAGATAACCTATTTTAGATCGAATCAATCAATTTAACTGGCTGAATTGGTTGAATTAGGTATAGATGACATTCAATGCAATTATAGGCATAGTGTTGTATAAGGACTTAAATGAAAAACTAGGTAATTTCTACTTGAGTAGCTCAATGATCAAACATGTGCTTATCTTTTAACTTTCAAAGAGACTAGTTCGCGAAAGAAATCGATAGAACTGATATGTTAGTAGCGATAAACGAAAGGTGCAGATCAAGTGGTATGGGAGGCAGATGTGCTTATAGCTGAAGCCTAGGCTCACGTGAAGCGATTCGTAAATCTCAAGCTGGCCCATTGTCCTAGAAGTTCTAATCAGGTTACAGATTGGGTCGCTAAAGCCCAAAGGAACAAATTCTGTCCTAGTAATTGGGTTGATCACCCCCCACTAGCCTTTTGGATTTAATTTGTACTGAATATATGTTTTTGTCTCATCAAGCTTCTACTGAAATGAGAATATGACAATATGCATTTTCAATAAAAAAAAAAGAAGAAGAAGAAGGTGATGACCTAAAGGCGTGGAACAGACCTTGAGGCTAAGAGGTTTCACAGTGCAATTCGTCATGTGGGTACTTTACAAATCAGCGTCGGCGATCTATTGAGAGAGAGAGAGAGAGAGAGAGAGAGAGAGAGAGAGAGAGAGAGATAAACCAGTGATTGTGGACAGGACAACCAACGCAGATGAAGGTTGCCGGGCATGAAAGAACTATACTGGCAAATCTTCTTTGGCAGTGGGCTAGCCAGTGGACACCCATCAAATGGGCCAAGGTTTTGCCAATCTCCGAAAGAAAACTCCGCAGTAAGCGAGGCACTCACAACGTTTGTAGAACCCTACTTATTACATTGTTGCTGTGGAGCCGCAAAGTTCTGAGGCTCTGCTCAAGGCTGAACGCGCACGTTTTCTATCGGCATTCAGTTTTCTCTAAAGACCATCTTACGTAAAGCTATCACGAGCTATTGAAATCCTTTTTATATGTCAACGGGGCTGTTCAAACTTCTTTAAGCACCCGCCTAATCACTACAAGGCGTCGTGCTTCTCCATCCTGTGCTCCCTGGGTAACTTACTGGAGATGCCCGTGTCTATATACTTCTAGAGATGACTCCAATATATCGCAAGTACGTATGAATAACTTTCATGATTTAGTGAGTTGGTAAAAAGTCAACTCATGAGTGGGGCAAGATATGACTTATGGCTCAACTTTCTCCGGGATATGCTCCCGCAATCCGTTCACGAGCCCGGAAAAAGGGCCCAATCGTGACAAGAGAGCAATAGTGAGATATCCCAAAACTTTATTTTAAATATCTATTTACGCAAATAATCTTGAATATTTTATCTAGTGTCTAATGTTATATTTGAACTTTCAATTAATTCAATTAGGTCATTGAATTTTGTCCCCTTATATAGTGTCATCTCCGAACTATCGATGAGTTTAATTAGGTCCTCGCTAAACTATTTTGAATATTTAGAGTCATCTTTTTGTTCGCCCAAAGGGTTTAGATTAGGAAAAAAAGGGTATTATAATTACAAAAAAGTTCTTCCTCAAGCTTTCAATCAAGATTGCGCAAGGCGATGTTGAACAAAGGGCTGATTGCCTTATATGCCTCCAAAGACAATAACCAAATTTTGTTATATCTGTTTATTAAATGAGGTTCTCATGGTTTTTTTTTCCTGCTCTTCATGTTTTTATGAGAACTATTAGAGCTAGGTAATCCTAGAATCATCATTGAAGGGTATTGAGCAGATTAGAACATGATAATAAGGAAGGAAAAGTTCATGTGAAAAAAATACATGCTGAAAACACATGCGCGTTACGTTTTATGGTTTCGAGTTACTATTACGCAAAAAATATTCACACGTGCAAATTTTCTCCATGAAGTGCTCACTTCAGTAAATTAGTATCTATCTCATTGATGTTTGTTAGTGCTCATAATTAATAGGAGGACGATGTCGAATGTGGAACAAAAGTTCAGAGTCTGATGGGGCCAATTGAAAATAGAGGGATGGCATTACATATGATTCAGAGACTCAATTGAATCAATTAACGGTAGAGGAATAGTTTATTGAACATGGGATTGAACTTCAGGGACAAGAAGTGTCTTGTTCCAATTTATTTTGGAGTCAATGTCCACGATTTTGGGACAAAGTTTCCTAATAACAGAACGGTATATGCGATGTATCTCCAGATTTACATCAAACTGACACGTAAAAGGCTTTATGCTCTCTGCCTGCCACAACTTTCTGTAAAGATGTAGCGGTGCTTGAAGGAATTGGGACCATTATCGATCCATTCCATTTCATCGCAACAACAAGAACCTGTCTCTGGTAGAATTATACTGGCATATGCTTTTCCCTTTCACTGGGATATCCATGTTCCGGTGCCAAATGCTCTCTGTATAAAAGAGAAGCTTCGAAGTTTGGGCTAGTGCGGCGAAATGACTCGGGCATGAGAGAGAGAGAGAGAGAGAGAGAGAGAGAGAGAGAGAGAGATGTGTGTGGAATGACAGCGTAGTTCTCCTTTGGCAAGATAAAAGAGAGGCCATGCAATGCATGCAAGTGCAGAATCCCCCGTCTCTTGCCAAAGGAGAATTGCCCTGCCATTCTCTCGCACAAAACCAAGAACAGCAACATCGCATCTTGTCCTTCTACTTCCTGCAACGATTGGCAGGCCCAATCAGACAGCAGCCAGTAGGTTTGTTCTTCTTTGCATAACGTAGTTGATTATGCACGTTTGGTAACATTTCTATTTCAGGAAAAAAATTTTGAACAAAAATAATTTTTTATTTTTATAATCCATGAAATAATTTTTGAGTAAAATAGAGTATTTGATAAAAGTGTTCTTGAAATAGAAAAAAGAATATAAATGTGTTTGGTATGATTAATAATTTTTTTTATTTTTTTCTCATTTTTTCTTGTTGTTTATGGGTGATTGATCGCCGCTGGTTGGCCCCCTGCCACTAGACCGCCTCCTGCTGCTGGTTGGCCCTTGCTGGACCACCGCTGAAGGCTGGTGGGCTGGTAGTGGCGGGCAGCGACTGGCGGCGGGGGTGTTAGAGGCCACAAGGGCAAGAGAGAGAAAAAAAGAAAAAGAAAAAGTGTTTTTTTAACAAATTGTTTAAGAACAAGAAGCAAGTTTTTTTTTTGTTTCTTGTTGTTGGTCCAAATGTGTTCTCATGAATAAAAAAATATTTTTTTTGTTTCCGAGAAGAAAAGTGTAAACAAACACGTTTCTATTCTTTTGTTGTTTCTTGGAACCAAAGAATAGAAACATACATGTTTTTAAACATTACCAAACTAGCCCTTAGTGTATGTGGTTCTTAATAGCTTTTAACAGCTCTGATGGTGTCGCTCACTATATTGGGGATGAAATTGCAGATATCAGATTTCCGAAATTCGTGCAGACCGAAGTTTTTCTTGCAACTTGAGTGACAAGATGTAGGAGATTTCACGAAAACATGCTTGATGCATGTGGGAATCGGACGTTATAACCGGTTAATTGGGAGTGCAGAGTACAAGAAGCATGAGGTGCATGGTGCTATGTTTGTAGTATAATGCTAATTAAGTGTACATTGATTTAGAAAATTGGTATATTAAATGATGCGACAAATGTTAGATATAGCCCATTAGTTGGAAGCTATTGATCTCTGATGTTTGTGTGTCAATTATGTAGATCCATCTCGATGTACTCGAATTACTCTAATCTTGTTCATTATTTAAATCTCTAAATCGTCTTGTAGTAAAGGCAAGCGCCAAGAAGGGTCATTCTTCAGGTTAGAATTTTATTCTTTAATCTGCAGGGTTGAGGTGAAGAAATGCTTGAATGGGTCATATGAATCCTGTGCATATCAACAGTTAGATATGAATCCGGGAATCACCTCAAGCCCACATGATCTATAATTGCTGAGCTTATTTGGGTGCACATGCCTTGACATTGTCCAATAAAAAACTGTGCTCAGGCGATACTTTTGCCGACTATACCTTGGTTGATGGGCAAATAGATGGATATCTATTTGATGTGATTATGTCAAGCTTACAGATCGAGTGGATGTGTTCACACTTCAGTGTTTTTAGTTTTTGAATCTATAATTTTTTTTTTGGAATTTCAAGCATCAACAATGTCATAAGACCCTTACCAAAAAAAAAATGTCATAAGACAATATTTCCAAAATCAATATTACTTCCAGATTGAGTTTGAGGAGATGGTAAATACTGTTGTTAAACATATTAATAGATATTAGTAACATTCTTCGATATTCTTATTAATATATCGAGTTCCCTTGTTAAATTAGATTTCTGCTTTTCATATATATATTGATTAGATATAAATACCCATTCATGGTGACGCATTAGAAAGTCAATAAGTGCAGTAATTCTTTTCTAATTATCGATTCTACCAATAGCAATCCCCTAACTATGGACTATATCCAATTTCCAACTTCAAGCTTAAACCTTCAAAATCTCTCTCTCTCTCTCTCTCTCTCTCTCTCTCTCTCTCTCTCTCTCTCTCTCTCTCTCTCTCTCTCTCTCTCTCTCTCTCTCTCTCTCTCAACACGTAGCGACAACCATGTTAGGGTTAACGATGCAACCTAGAAGGGTGATAAATAGATTGTGTGAAAACTTTAACAACATTTCGTGGAAGCTAGCAATGTATACTTTGCCAATTGAAGACACTGATGGTACTCGATAAATAATTGCTTCTATCAAACGTTTATAGGCAATAATGAGTTGATAGAAAATAGATTTAGAGTATTTGACTTTATCCCCAAACCTACATTCACTCTATATGCTAATGTCATGACAACGGTTATAATTCACTAGCAGTTTTCAAGAGATATTATCATAAGCAGATCTAGATCCCCTAATCTAGCATAAGGGGATCGTTGTGATCCCGGCCATTGATTTTTTTGGGGGGGGGGGGGGGGGGGGTTGTTCCATGCATGAGAGGGCATGGGGATTGGGTGGTGGGGATCAAAAGGATCCTTTAACCTGATTACATTGTCATAAAATGAGCACTTCTGTCACACCTATACAAATCTCTTATTACCAATTACAATGCAAGAAGGACTCTGCAATAGAAAATAGAAAAAAATATATGATAGAAATAAAGTAGTTTTCTCAGTTTCCATCATACCCCTTCTAGCTGTTTTGAAAAGTTGTGAGCTGTTAAGAGTTGATTGGAGCAATTGCCGAGGTTCAAATAGCTTATAAAAATCTTTTTCCTCTGACAACAACATGGTTTACCAAAATGGAATTTACCGATACCATTTTATCGAAAGGTCAGTTTGACATCTTAACGAAAACTGGCAAAGTTATCATGACTAATCTCCAATACTTTTGCCTTGAATTCCCAGCTTATTAATCGTTTCCTTTTTGTTCAATAGTCATCCTAATTGAAGTAAGGTAGACCAGAACATTTTAGAAGTTGATATTTTCACTATATATTGCTCTTTATCACTTGATAATAATAGTATGTGCCCTTGTCATCATTCCGTTGGCATTGTCCACCGTATTCCTTGTGAAACGACTTGCGATCCATCATCATATGGTCATCTTGAGCATGTTAGAGTACACAAGCTTTTACTTAGATGATGCGTTTGGTACCTCAAGCCCTTATAAATATCACGTCCTATAAAACCTGTTCTTCTCATGTCAAAATCCTCATCCTTGTAAATGTCCTTCACTGTACTTACATAGACTAATGATATGGTCGCGGCCTTCCTGCAATTATCATTACTTTAACATGAAGAAAGTCTGTAATTATCCAGTAGATATTAAACCAAAGCTAGTTTCGGAATTACTAAAATAATATATGGAGCTTTCCGAACAAACCACGCCCGTGGGACTTTGCCCTTGAGCGGTGGCTTTGAACTTTTCTCCTTTCAGAAACCCCGTCGACAATGCCAGCCCTTTTTTCTTCGGTGCAATTGCCCTTTCTTTGACATTTTCGTGGTGTCTCTCTCTTTACCAGAATGCAACTTGTTTCTCCCCTGTCGACATTAGGTCATGGACAGTCAAGGACTTCAAACCGAGGTCACCGATGGTTGACAACTGCTGGTTTGATCTCGGCAAGCAACGACCCCACACACGTGTCATGATGTCATGGTGGTCATGGTGGCTGGACGTGGAGGACGACGGTGGCAGTCGGTGGCCGGGGTTACATGAAGTAGCATGAATCCCCACTCTCATATGTGCCTTGAACAAAGGGAGAGCATACCCTGCCTTCTCAGTCTTCTTGAATCTAAAAGATCTCATCATGATTTCAAATGTGATATCATCTCAATTTGGGGATTTCTTTTAGACCGACGCACTTCAATGCTCGCCCGGACAGCACCGACTGCTAAACAACAAAAAGTTGATAATGTCGATGATGTTGAAGATGCTATTTTTGACTCTAGTATATACAGAAAACCTCAATCATTCCGTTTTACTATTAGATTAGTAAGAGTTTTCCTTAATTTAATCACCACTTCTTATATCGTACTAAGGTTTAAAGCTTTCGTTTTTGAAGAGGATTGGGTGTCTTCAACTTTTCCATGAAAGGGCGCTCAAAGGAAGAAATGGGAGCGCGGGGAATCCCACCCCTCGCCTCATTCGTTCCCTTCTCATGTCACATGCAAGAGAAGTATTTGTTATTATTTTTTGAAAATTTATTTTTGCAAATAGAACGCGAGCTATCAATCATTAAGGTTCAACAGGAACAACTTCTTATATTTATATATATTTTATGGGAGGGATTATTGTCCAAAATGTCTAAGACCTGCTTTTATAGCAAGTGATTTAACCTTAAACTTTTCAATTTCGTCAACTTAGTCCTAAACCTTTTTAAAGATTTATCAATATATTCATTCCAAACAAAGCTAATTAGAAATTGTTGACATGACGGTTGGTCATCTTCTGTAGCACGGCTAACATTGATATAAATAACTTTTTTTTAAATTTTTGATAATTCTTTTATTTTCTTCAATTTTCTCATATTTATCTTCCCAGAAGGTTGGCGGTTGTTGGGGCCTTAGTGATGGTTGACGAGGGTCACAGTGAGGAATCTGCAACCCTTGCCTAAATTTGGGAGGGCTGACCAGATCTAGCTACGGGGGAGGGTTTGCAAGCCATTGCTTGTGGCCGGTGACCCTCGCCAAGACTGATGGGGTTCTAGGAAGATGGACATTGAATAAAAAAAAAGAAAAGAAGAAAAATCATAAAAATTTTAGAAGAATTTAATAAAATTATAAAAATCATTCACGGTAGTGCAGCTATGCCACCTCGAAAGGCCAATGGCCACATCAGTTACTTTCCGCCAATTTTTATAGAAAGGATTATTTTGAAAATCATTAAAAGGTTTTAAATTGAAATTTACTAAATTGAAATACTTGAAACTGAATAGACCGCCATACTATATGTTTATGGCATTTTGTCCTAAAAATATTCAATGGGTTAAATTGCCATTTGGAGCGGATAAGGAGGATATCCACTTTCAGCGGGTGAAATTGACAAGACCTTTTTAGCACTATTAATCTTAACTATTTCTTAGACAGTTCATTGTCCAAGAACACTATTTACTGGAGCACATATGATTTCATGCTTTGAGAATGATCTCAAGAGAATGTGCAACTATGACGAGTGAGACAGACACGAGACTGTCAAATTGCGTATTAAGGTGAAATATCATTAGTCCTCAAACCTTTTCCTGACCTAGCTAGAAACCAAACACAACACGCTCAAGACAAGCCCGTGCCGTGTGTTTTAAACAAATCCGACTTTTTTGAAGAGCATCCTACTTTCGCAATTTCCAGTATGCTCATGTGACTCCGCATCCACTGGGAAAGAGCAAAGAGATCATGAACAAGAAGACAAATTATTAGATAAAAAAGTTAACCCATCACCAGTTGATGAGAGAGAGAGAGAGATGAAATAAACACAAATGGCCAAAGAAACTTTGAAAGCTGAAGGAGGTTCTTACACGAAACGTTGAAATATCAGAAAGATAGGGGACACACTAGACAGCAAACCCTACCCCATCAGTGTATAGAGTGCAGGGCACGAGAACAAAACAATTTGCAAAATAGAGTGATTTAAGGAGGGAGGCTCAGTTGCTAAAAGCCAACGTTGCTTTTTGCCATTTGAGTTGTTCAACCTGTGAAGAACGAACAGAAAAACATCGATCGTCGATGGGTCTTGTCATTGTTTCAGACGTACGGGTGATGAGACAGGATTGTCAATTTCTAGATGAAAGTTACGTGCCTAACCCAACTATTATGATTTCTTGCGTATTCTTCAAAATATATGTAATTCTCTCCATGGACTCTGCCATCGGAGGGAAATCTGGAAGCATACAGCAGCAGTAAAACAATAACCTAATCCGTGCTGGATCTGTACAGATACTTGTGGACATAAAGAGAACATTCCATGCTACTCTTTATCATTTTTCAAGTCCATGCAGGTCTATGTAAGTGAAGATGTACATTTAATAGAAAGAAATCATCGAAGGGATTGAATTGAACCGCGAAGGCGTAGGCTGTGATTACCGTTTAGTTTGGGTGCGGATTGGTCATGGATGTTTCCCATACGGTGTAAGTTCGGGGGCTTTGTGTGTCAGTTTAGAGGTGGAATCTTGTCTGGTGTATCTGTACAAGTTGGTTGCATCTACTAGGGATTATTTAAGCCGAGAAAGGCAGTCATGATATCTGGTGCTATAAAAAAAACAAAAGCTTATATTGGATTCAAGATTTCTTGTACAGTAGAAAATATTCACATTTCAAATTTAGTATTTTAATTGATAATATATTTAAAAACACAAAAGCCCAAGTGCCAACCATTTTGACAGTAAATCATAGCAACATCCAAATGTGGAGAAAATTATCAAAAAGGTAAACTTATTGTATTTGTGCTAATTCAGTTCTAAATCATTCAATTTTGCGAATATAATCATAGCATTTTCAACTTTTTGCCAATTGAATCCATTCAATCAATTTTGATTGGAAATTACTGACGTTTATGCTAGTTATCCTACATGATATAGATGGTGTTCACATTGATAAATTTTTAATTAAAAATTTCCTTTTATCTTTTCTTTTTTCTCTCTCTCTCTCTCTCTCTCTCTCTCTCTCTCTCTCTCTCTCTCTCTCTCTCTTTTTGGTAATCAAGCACTCCACCACGAGGCCCCCGTGCTCGGCCGGAACTAAAGGGCGGAGGCCCCACACCTCGGGAGAACTAGTACATGACCCTAACACTATGGCTCCCACTTAAGATATTAGCAACTGCGGGTTTCCAACCCGTAACATCGGCGACGATGGATAAACTCTTAACTAACACAACTATCCACTGTTGGGTTCTTTTCTTCTCTTTTTGTTTCTCCTTTTCTTTCTTTTCTTTCTCCTACAATGTGTGGCGAGATAAATGAGGGTCGTGACACCCTCACCAACACTAGTGAGGTTCGTGGTCCTTGCTAGACGTCACCTAGATTTGGGGCTGGCCAGCCTTGTGATGGTCTAAGCATGTGCGGCTACAAGCAAGGATAGCCTTGCCATGGCTTCGTTGGCCATTGGATAAGGTGGCTATGGCCTTGCCAACCATGGCTAAGGGTGCCTTTGCTTGAGCCTACAATGGCCATGCCTAGACTTGGGCGAGAGCTCGCAAGGGCGTTGCGGCTTTTACTAATCACTATGGGAAAAATGAAAAGGAGGAAGGAAAATAGAATAATATAAAAATAAAGAGAAAAATAAAAGAAAAGGCAAAAAAATTTAACAAAAAAAATTTGAAAAATAATATCAAAAAAGTTTTAAATAATTATTCATGTTAATGTTGATGGTTTCACATAAATGGCCAACATCCACGTCAGTGAATTTTGGTCAATTGATAAAACGTGAAAATAACATAATTATAAAGTTTATGACTGAATTGATATAAGTTCAACATGTTTAGGACTTTTTTGATAGTTTTCCTTACATATGTATAGACTTAGTAGTATTTTGGTGTGTAGATTGAAGAGGATTTTCATCCATCGTAGTACAAGAGATACATCCTTAAATCATGCTTTATTTGATGGATTAGAAGTTGTGATAATCACTCACATTTCGACTAGTTAAATTTAACGTGGGCAATGTTTATATATGTGAACGACCAATCAAAAGGCTAGTAGGAGGATTCCTCTAACCACGGATGAAGGTAAATATAACGTATAGTATTAGTCTGTGGACATACACCTTCTAGCTTATAAACCAATCCGAGGTCAAGATCTCAAGTAGAAGCTCCACAACCTCGTACTCCGAGGTCTTCCACATCTGGTCGGGGGTCGGACCACTGATCGGAGGTTAGTGAGAGATAATGGAGAGTCGGAAAAGAAGGTTGGGGAAGCGATCGCCTGCATCACATGCAAATTTGGCAGTGGCGCCGCGGCAGAGGTCACAGCTGCGTAATGGTATAGACCTACAGCAGGCGGCATGGCAGGCTCTGCAACTTCAGGTATTGGGTAGAGAGAATAGGAGAAAACTACAAGCAAAACATATATGTCGTCATTGAGGTGTTGATATGTCATATTCTAAGGGGTTCAATTTGATAGAATAGTTATATAATTTAAAGGATCTTTGTCATTAAGTACACAAAAATCGACGCGGTGACTGGGCACAGCTGAGCAAGTATAAACTAAAATAATTTTACTACTATGTTATTAAAAAAAAGAACGTCGAATCTCAAAGCACGATAATTAATTAAAGAGACCATATTGCATAACTTTATAATGACATTCTTTTAGATATAAAAATGCCATAGGCAAGATCTTTTTGTGTAGGACAGCTTAAGAATTTCCTTGGACTTGACCAGGACGGTTTGAGAACAGTTTCGATGTACTGGGGACTCATCAAATACAGATATGAAATCAGCACAGTCATCCCAATCCCCATTCCGCTGTGTTCCTAAGTATGTGAGCATGGCAAGCCAAGCATGGTGCAGGCGGGTGGGGTTTGAGTTTGTTTTAGAGTGAAAGGAAGGTTTTGCAAGTGAGCATATTTTTGTTGGGGGACCCCCAAGCCCCAGAAGAGGAAAAGGGAAGGAGATAAGGAATAAAACAGGGGGGAAGGAGATTAGGGTCGACAGAGCATGTGACCTACGGCCACTAGCACTCCTCCTAGTCCTCCTGATCGACCAGAGGCACAGTGTTTTTGCGCCTGTCTTGGCTCTTTTGGGTTCATGTTCGTACAGCAGACAGGAGCAACCAAACGAGAGGCCCGTGAACTCTGGAATGTCTTCTCTCTCTCTCTCTCTCTCTCTCTCTCTGAACTCTGGAATGTCTTCTCTCTCTCTCTCTCTCTCTCTCTCTCTCTCTCTCTCTCTCTCACGCACACACACAAACACACACTGATCACCATTAACTGTCCGCCAGTTTCATCACTTTCTTCTTTCCTTTCTTGCCCATGCAAAAAGGCCAGTCCACTGAGTGGCAAGTTTGACAGCGAGACATCTTCTCTTTACTTGTTGCATTAAATCGTTTATCTGTTGCTCTAGAACCAGACTTAGTAGAATTACTTAGTGCCTCGCTTGGGTTTAACTCAGAGGGCCATTAAAGAGTATGGAGCAGAGTAGAGCTCGAACTCAAACTGTTTGAGCATCTTTTTGAGTCGAGCTTGCAAACGCGCTACACCTACATTAAACAATTTCGGGTGAACATTTTAGCAATTACAGGATAAAATATAAAAAATAAAAAGTAGAAGTACATCGAATCACTGCCAACCAGAGCTTAAAATAACTGTGAATGTGAAAGTGTAGGGATAGAGCTGGATGTGATTATTTCCTTGTGATAAATTAACAAAGAAGATGATTTATGCATGCAAATTGTGGCAAAAAAACATAATTTCGTTGAGATGAAATGAAGTTGCCCTCGGCAGTGGCATTGTTGATTTTTCATGGAAATAAGGAAATGACATTCAAACAGAAAGGACGCATATATGTCACGGGTTGATTGTACCCACATCAAGATACAACAAAATAAAGCCAAACACACATCCTATTGAAAAAGAAAGTGATATATATATATATATATATATATATATATATATATAATATACTTCATCAAATATTCGCTGTCATGCAACTTGGGGGCTGTACACATGATGAACATTCTTCAAGATTCTATTGTTTGGCCGAATGTGGAACTTTCTCATCTCCATAATCAAAAATAAAAATTCATCATTTGAAGTTCTCGCATCAGTTTGTGACGATTATACATAGCAGCATTAGATGAAATTGCATGTATTATTTATGATTATTTCCACTATCACCGTCAGTGAAAAGAGACTTCAGAATTCTTCATGAAATTATTTCTTACATCATTTGTTTAGCAGATAAGTTTAATGTATCTAAATTTTGTACGTACTTTCAGGACAAGGGGAAGGAGGAAACGAACGACATTATTTATTTAGTTTGTCTCTTCTTTGCTTTTTATCCCCTTTATATTAAATAATTCGATCGGCAGACTCCACTTTCATATAAGACAAAGGAATAGTAGCATGTCTAGTGAAGGATCCCAAGACACACCTATCTCTACACGCATACCCTCTCATTCCTTCCACGTGCTATTTAAGTCCATCTTACCACATTCAAATTTTGTGAGAGAGAGAGAGAGAGAGAGAGAGAGAGAGAGAGAGATGGCCAACAATACCTATAGAATGAGGAAGAGGGTTACAATGAGGAGGAGAAAGCTTCCCATCCTACGAATCCTAGCCAACTCAAAATCTGTGAGTGATGATGAAAACTAGTGTCAAAGTTCTTTTTTATTGTTCGTTCTTTAAAGATCCTTACTTGTATGAAGTAGGTTTTGATGCTTGTGTTGTGACAAAATCTTTCCTTCTTTCTAATGATGTGAAGGTAAGGAAGAGTTCGTTTATTTCGGATTATTTAACCAACATAGGCAAGCTCAAGCTCAAGTTGGAAGCAATCCGAAGAGAGTACTCAAACCTGGTAGCTGCGAAGGAACGATGCCTCCTCCTCCTCAAGAATATGAGGGAACCCAAGGTCTCTCTCTCTCTCTCTCTCTCTCTCTCTCTCTCTCTCTCTCTACTGGTCTGTATTTTAGTTCATCATTTTGGTAGGCCAAATCCATTAGAACATCTTCAAATAAGAGAATTTGGTATGACTTAGGGTATATTTAGTATCGCTTTAATGCATGATATTGAAATCATGGAATCCCCAAGTCTTACTTCTAGCGGGTCTCCAACAGGTGAAGGTACAAAAAATTGGGGACAAATTCGAAGTGAAAGTCAAATGTGAGAGAAGAGAAGATGGGCTTGTTTCAATCTTGGAAGTCCTAGAGAAAATGGGTCTTGATGTTTTGCAAGCTAGGGTTTCGTGCGACCATGTTTTCTCTATGGAAGCTCTTGCTGTTGCTCAAGATCAAGCCTTGGAGGCCAGTGATGTCGCTCAAGAGCTTCTTCGGGCTATTGAGAAGCAAGTTGCAGAAGATCTCGTGACCTAACTTTTAGTCTCTTGCTCTTCTGGGGGTTGAAGTAATAATGCTATAGAAACAAAATATTTACAAGTATTGACAAGGAAAAATCAACGTGGCCTTGTATCATTTGTTGTGACACGAGCCATGAAATGATATGTGGCCACACATCGATATCTTGTAATAATTTTGTTCTCTAGTATTTGCCAGCGAGTAAATGGCTATTATAGTCAGTTCTTTCTCTTCTTCGCTTTCAATCTTCTTTTCCTTTGTTTCATGTTTTCCGTCTTTTTGTTCTGTTTTCGTGATAGATGCGGCGAAGGAGTTTATGGAGAGCGATTTTGGTGAGAACTAGGTTTAATCGAGCGGAAATCGTTCGGCTGTTAAACTGCGTAGGGTAACAACTCGTACTTTCAATGATTGTGATTGATCGAATAGCTCAAGAACGGATCTAAAGCAAGAGATACGCAATTGCACGATTGACCGTTCACTCGATGTGATTCTCTTTCCTCTCTTGTCCTTTTCGAAAGGGGAAACCGTCACCTCCTAGTAGAGGTAAATCTTTAGTCCATAATATTGGGGAATGATGGAAAGCAGAAATTGCTCTTGTTGCTTGCGGAATCAGATTGCCTTTGAATTTGCCAATGTCACCGGTGCAACATGGCAAAAGTAAAAACTGAAAACAAACAAAAGATGTCCACTACATTGGTAGTTATTTTTACAGTTGAGAATTGTGATGGACCAGAGAAAAATGTAATATTCTGTGTATTATAAAATGAACGTACCAGACCTCCATACACGGGGGTGAGCTGTCAATTAGACTTATGTGCAATTAATGTAAATCACAATTAACTGAATCCTTTAAAATATAGTATAACATTTCCTTCCTCAAATTTTAGGTGACTTGAAAGAAGTCAATTAGAATATGGAGAAAAGATCAAGAAAAAGCCCAAGTGGAGATGTCTTAATGAAGATATTAACAGTTTGGTCAGCAAATGAACTAGGTTCGTGTTGTTGGGGTTAACATTACAACCTAAAGAGAGGATGGATAGAGATTGTAGGAGTTGTTTGCGATTGTCTAAAGATCATGTGCAACAGATGTTTTAAATCACCAAAGCCAGTTGTGAGCAAGTGTAAGTAAAAGCAAGGGAAATGGGTACACACAATAATGTACAGTAGTTCGGCTTTATTCCTAAATCTATATGCACATTTCAAGTTAACAGTCATAAGTCGGGGCCGATTGCACTAGTAATCTTCTTACTACAAGTGGGTAAGCACTAATCCTATTACACAATAGATCACACTATCAGGATCCAATTGCTGCTTTTACTTTTGTACACATGATCTCTAGCAAGAAGACAATATAGAAACAACATATGAACAAGCGCTTTTGATGCTCAAAACATAGCTTGGCAAATTTCAAATTTTCGTATTGCACATATCTAACATTTCAGCTTCAAGAATCTTCTCTTATATAATCATCATCAATCTTCCTGTTGAAGATGTCTTGATGAAGCAAAAAAGCCGTTGGAAGACTGTTGATGCTGCTGTCCAGAAATAGAATTATATCCATACGGTTCTTTCCAGAACATTTGTAGACTACCCTATATAGCTAAACTTGTTGTCCCATCACTATAGCTCTAGTTTGACTCGTAGCCTATTTTCTGATTCTCTGTTAGCTTCCTTTTATTTTGCCGGGCACGTCTACTTTTTCAACGGCTCTATTTGAAGCATTACGAATATTATTAGTTGAGTGATCTTAAAGATATCACCATTGTTCAGATTGTGAAATTAGAAGTTTATGTATCATAACAACACTTGGATTTATCGGTACGTAGAGAAATGATTGGGTATTTATGTAATGGCATTGTTGATTCTTCATAGGTACTTAATTTTTTGATTTTTCTAAGTATCTAACTCTTACCAATTTTTTCACTTTCACTTGATGACATTAGCACTTACATCATGCCCTTATATCACCATTACATCAAATCTGTACCATTGCTAGTCATTAAATGATACCATGAGTCACTCCTCTTACTTGATAGATAAGTAAGACATTTATCCTCTAGCCATTATTGCCCTGGTGACTCGTGTATACATTTGGGCAACAAAGAAACTTTCTTCAAAATATCTATCCTATGAAGCCTAAGTGTTAATACCATTTGTCCTACAATCATAATAGGGACGCATGACGCTAATTAGAGTGACATCCATATTCAAGCTTAGGCCACGTGAAACAATCCTATTGGTACACTTATGCTTCATTTGTTACGGCATCTAATGCCTGGACCATTGTTAGAAAAACCTCTTCCATGGGAAGAAAAATAATTGTTACTGGAATGTTGGAACTGTTTGTCCTTCTTGTTGCTCTTAAAATTATTTCTTTGACCAAAGAAAGCCATCCCATGTTGAATTGTAAGAGAATTTTTATTTATGAGTCGACTCTCAAAGCTTTGTAGTTGTGAAATCATATCAGAGAATATTGGTATTGGAGGCTTCAACATGGAGGTAGTGAAGGAATCACATCAATCACCTAATCCATTCAAAAAAAAAAAAAGAGGCCCTTCTTTTTGTCCTCAAGAGGACATCAGATAGCAAATAACTCATTAAAATATTTTTGAAAAATGCTAAGATACTCGTGAAGAGATGAATAATTATCTTTGCGACATTTTTGAATCTACAGAAAGAACGAAACTTCACGTTCTTCAGAAACCTTAGCAAAAATATTTTGCAAAACTAATCAAACCTTAACTTCTACTACTTGTGCAAGAACTTCTTTGGAAAATGTTGCAGTGATATATCCTCGCAGAAGGCGATCTGACCTTCTCCATTGCAAAAATTCTGGATTTGCCACTTCCTCTAAGACTTCAGCTTTTGTTCCAGAATCAGAGGGGGTGATTGTTGTTGGACTCGACATTTGGTGCTCGACATCAATAAATCCTACAAGACCTTGACATGCAATTAGTGCAAGCATCTGGGCTCTCTAACAAGTATAGTTTGTTTATGTCAGTTTCAGTGACACAAAATTGCTAATGTTCAAAGATGATGGGTATGGATACTTAGGATTGGTGAAAGCCATGGTGAAGGATCAATTTCTTTCGAAGAATTGCTTTGATACCATAAAAAAACAAGGGTTTGATTCTTGATTTCAATTTACAATTGTTGTGATGAGATATATTTTATAAATACAATACAAATGTTACACTCTATAAAGAAACAATATAAAAATGAAAAATAAAGATATCATATATTGCAAGAATTTTCAATCACTACGGTAACCCAACAATGGGTAGCTGTGTTGGTTGAAAGCTTCTCCATTATCGCCGAAATCGATGGTTTCAAACCCACAGTTGCTAACGTTTTAAGTGAGGGGTCATGATGTCGAGGTTATGTGCTAGTCTCTCCAGATGTATAGGGGCTTGGCTCTTTGGTGCTATTCGAGCATGGAGGGCCCATGGTGGATTCCTCGATTATCAAAAAAAAAAAATGATCGGTACATAAGGTGTCATCGCATGGTTGTTCACAAAGACATGTTAGAATTTGCTTCGTTTGAGGGTGGCGAGTTTAGTGGTGGTATTCATTTTTCGAAATAAGTAGTGGATTACTATCGGACAGCTACAAAGACCGTGGATTGATAGAGAGAAGCTGTTGTTACGGTTGACATTGTTATAAACACCTTAGAGAAACGCAGTCGAAGCAGCTGTAGTTGTTACAACACATACTCGATGGGCACTTCCTCACATGACAATAAGGGCTGTAATACCAAGTTGAAAATCGTGATGAAAGTGAGAAAAATGGAATATTCTATACATGACAATGTGAAAGATGTCAAGTACTATTAAATTAATCCTAAGTAGTAATCCTACTATATTTTAACAGATACCAAGCTAGGCTAAATCTGAGCTGGAAGTTTGAAGGAACAATTGTAAATTACGTCGGCGGGATTCTAGTGTTGGTGCTCAGAACGAAGATTGCGAACTTGTCGAGGCTCTCACCAGGAAATCGACCCACACGACAGAAATAGGGTCAAGACGTCTGGATATTGGACCTTTTCATTGCTTAAAACAATGTTCATATGAGAGAGAATGAGAGAGAGAGAGAGAGAGAGAGATGGGTCAAACAACGCACATTTAATCCTTTCAGATAACGATTGCACCGTTTCTCTTCTCCAATGAATTGATCTTAAAGGTGTCGGACAGTTCGAGTCCTGAAATCATGTTTTCATGATTCTTCCCATCGAGCCGCGATACTTAATCAGGTGTGAACAGAGCATGTGTAAGAAGTCAACTGGTCAGGTACAACCACCTCCATCACTTGCCTCCCCCGTCAATTCCCAGTCTTATCGAGCATACCTGATAGGCTGAAGGTGAATGGCTTCCACATATGATTCTTCTTTGCTACGGCGATTGATGCGAAATGCTTAAAGGAAGTCAAGACGTCATGCATTTTGGATGTTTAGATATAGTTGCTCGTGTCTCTCGACTGTCTCGGAAAGCAATATAACTAAGACACATTGCATCGACTTGTGTTCTACTCCGAGACTTGTGCTAGATGTGTATATGAAATTACATCGACCGTTAGCTCCCGTCTGTTGGTTTACCTTAGTGCAGTCTAGCCTGTTGACTATGGTATAACTGCCGATCAATGGGACATTTGATTTTCCCGTTGATCAGGGCTGTTCTTTTTGGCAAGATTTATTGGTCCGCAGGCGATTTAGCCAGCGCAAAATGCCCTGATCTTTTACGTCTATCATAATCTAAACCTGGGGCTTAAGCTATGGCGTGTTTTTTCAACCCTTCAGAGGGGTTGCACAAGCCCGATTCTCCTTCGCACTTTCGCCACTGGGATGACTGTAGTCATTGGTACCGCAGTTGCGGTGGACGTGAAAGAACATGATGATGATCCCGCGGTCTCCTCCGGATTAATAAATTTGGCTGTGCTGATCGAGAATTTCTCTAATGTAATTAGCTCGATAATGGAGAAGAAGGAAGGGTGATCTCTGGAGCTCCGTTATGGCCTTAGTAAATTAGCGTCAGCAGGGAGTTACCGAATTTCGATAGCCACTCCCTTGAATTGATGGAGGTAACTTTTTGAGCTGCTCTTCCAATTGCTACTAGACCGCTAAAAGTGAATTCTCTATCTTTCAGAACCGCCAGCAATTGGAGAAGTGCCTGACGACGTATTAACTAATTCGTGGAAGAACCTAGCGGACCGCGGTTTCAGACCGCTAGATCATACCCTGGCTGCCTTGGTCGAAGTTTGCTAGGAATGCTCGACACAAGATCGCACCTGGTTTCGTATGCAACATCTTAGCAGCCTGAAGTGCCTCAACATGTTCTAAATGGTCTCCTAAACCGTCATGATATTTGTCGCAATTGGCGACGATTTTGGTGACGGGGCTTATTTTTCATAGCTAAAACACATTTTTTTTGTAGTGTGTTACTTGAACCCTTCTGGAATAGTTATTTTTTTTTTATTTACCAAAAAAAAAACCCTTCTGGAATAGGAGCAACTATTATTTTGTCCGTAAACTCCGGGTCATGATAAGAGAGGACTGCTGTTAATAACGTGGGATCAGCGAGTCTCTGGATCACGTCCCCCAGCTCGTGTTCCTTCCATAGAAACCACCAACCCACATATTAGTCATCCACCTGATCCATAGAGCTGGAAGCTTCTCGCCCGACACCATAACCACTTCCCAGACTCTTTGGTTTGGTTGCCAAGTCACTGGCGATGTCCGCCAAAACCTTATCCTGTGGGCTCCGATGTTACGTGACGAGGAGCATGTCAAACCTGGTTTACCACGATAGAATATTGATCTCCAGTGATACAACCAGCCTTCGACGGCGATGTTGGCTCCTGAGGAACATAAGGCTCGTGGCAAAAGGGGCATACGGTGGGGGTGGTGCATGTTCCTAGCCAAAATCGTAGAATGGAGGTGATATAGGGAATTGTCGTGGGTAGGAGCAAGGCCTTGGATGCTGAGGCATGTAAAGATAAGATAGAGGAGCCTGGGATTCATAAGGAGGTGGCGCACGTGTGACTTGAGGCGGCGGCTGTACGTAAGCACATAAGATTCATTGCAAGTGTGTTGGGAGTGATTAGGATGGTTTGGCAGGCCATCCATTTCTGGAGATTTCATAGGAAGAACATTAGAGCTAATTGTTCCTTTCTGCCACAAATAGTGCCAAACTGTTGATGCTCAAAACGCGAACGACGACCTTGGCCAAACCTCTCATCGGGAAATTGACCTACACCGCACAAACTGGGTTAAGGCGTCCAAGTTTCGCATCTAGATTCGCCCTCTCAGAGAGAGAAGCTTGAGTAGGAACTCGGGGAGACAAAAATGGCCAGCCCCCTACCCGTATGCTTTAAATCACTATTTACTGGTTTGCTGAGTGCTTAGTAGATACCTGTCTCCAGATGAAAAACGAAAGGGATGATTTGACAAGTGGCATGGCATTTGTACGCTCCTTAGAATCAATGTACTTAATGCACGCTTAGCCTTATTGCATCGTACTCTTCTTCAATAAACTAATCCTAAGGTGGTGTCTTGTCAGATTTCATCAACAGGGTAACTCAGGCAACTGGTCAGTACATATAAAACATGTGTCAGGAGTCAAACTTATCCATTAAAATCACTTCGGTCATCTGTCAATATATTCTATTTCATCTCCCTATTTCTTATCAACGCTCCCAAGAAAGAAAATGTTAATTGCAAGTAAAGAATTTTAATTAACTCAAGAGATTCGCATAAACTTTTTCTTATCATGTTCCTATTAAAAGATATGATTGAGTATATATATACCGTTGGCAATTTTTCAAATTGTTCTAACCAAGCAAAATATTGATTTGTTACCTTGCGAGTTGAATAGGTTTAGAGTATTTACTTCGGGTGTTTTAGAGAAATTAGCAAAGAAGGAAAGAGAAAAGAAACTCAATGAATACAATATCATTCCAATTCAACGTAAATGTTTCCCTCCGGCAATAATACAATGCGTGCACGATAGCATCGAGCACCTAATGCATTGTGTCCAAAAAACAAAGAAGACGACACAGTAGTGAACCGATAGATGTAAAATTAACAAGCAGCTCCTAAATTAAGCTCTGTACTCATCACAACAAATCGCTGACATAAATGATACAAATTCTTACCTGCAATCTAGACCGGATCAGCCGGCTGTGAGCAGAAAAAATATTTCACGCAATATATGGCCACATATGATGACAAGAAAATGGCAACTACCCAGTAATCCAAAAGTCTTCCAAGAATCTGACTAGCTAGAGCAGCATCCACCTCTCTTGACAGCTGACACATCCTTACCGACATCGATCTTCTCTCCCATAGAAGGCACAGCCGAGCCATTTGCTTGCTCACTTGTTTCCAGGGCCTTCTTGCTCACAATGTTGTAAATCTGAGTCAAGACTTCGGCGAAAGCATTCTCCACGTTAGTTGCCTCGAGTGCAGAAGTTTCCATGAAGAAGAGGGCCTCTCTCTCCGCAAATGATTTCCCATCCTCTGTTGAGACTGCCAGAAGGTGCCGGAGATCGGACTTGTTACCAACGAGCATGACCACGACATTGGGGTCTGTGTGATCCCTCAACTCCCTCAACCATCTCTCCACGTTTTCAAATGTGGAGTGACGAGTAACGTCGTACACAAGTAATGCACCCACAGCTCCCCGGTAATAAGCGCTAGTGATGGCACGGTACCTGCAGAAGTTGAGGGAAGGTGATATGGTAGAAGATAAGGAAGTAGTGGCAAAGCACAATCTAACAGAGGTCATCTCAAGATGCTTTAAATTGACAGCACTGAAAGTTACAATAGTTACTATCACAACATTTCTTTAAATTAACAATATGACAGTCGGAACTGTCATTGTCACAACATAACTAAACTCATGAACAAAGGGCAAACACCACCATAGGACCACAATCACAAGCCCACAGCTTCTAAGCTTAAGCGCTCACAAAGCTACTGGTCTTTTGGGTGTCTTCTACATTTACTTCCGGTTAAAACAATAGAAAAAAAGAAAGAAAAGAAGGGGGGAAGGGGGGGGGGGGGGGGGGGTGCAAAAGAGAGAGGCAAAAGCAAAAGTTCAGTGGCAAAAACTCCAATTGCACCCACAATCATTGTTAAGCATATAGCATTGCCTCTTTCTGAAAAGGAGCAGAAGATACCATCATTAGCTCAACTATGTATTCCATCATGTTCCAAAACATGGATGTTAAATCCTGATAAGAGAAAAAACTGAATTTTGGTGTCGCTGATATTTATTACAGCTCAAGGAAATTGCTTGTAAAGATGTTTCCTGAGTGACTAGTAAATCTACCAGCCATGAAACCCCTTCAGTGGTTAACGAATGCAGAACCAATTTTTTGCCATTGCAAACCCAACTTGAGAGGAACAAAAAGCAAAAGTGAAGTGCCATCGGATTCAATACCAGTGTGTGGCATCATCATTCCTTATTAGAAAAGATCATACCAAAGGGGTACTATGAACTCATGGCATATGTTTTATACTGAGAAAAATATGCACCTATTGTATACTGAACCATTGGAAAAGGGACCCAATTGTACATCTTCTTTGGGCAACATAGCCCCCCATACTTTCAGAATCAGGAAGACTAAGAGAGTACCCTCTGCTAACTATTCATCTGAATTCTGTTAAAATCAACATCTACAATACTGTCGTAACTTCTTTTGGCAGAAAACTTTTTACAGATTGTTAACTAAAGTTTTCAATAGTAAGAAGAAAAGAATATTTTGGTTACTCTTTTACATTTAGCACTTGCCATTATAGTGTTGTAACCTTATCTATATGATATAGTTCTTGTAGAGTATTGCATATTTGGTGTCAAATTATGGAGTCACAATCCTGAAATTTTAATCTTGAGAGAACATGGAACAAAGCAAAGCAGACAAACCTCTTTTACCAATTCTGAAAAGTACAATGGGGTGGGGCTATCCCACCAAAATGCATTGAAAAGAAAATTCTACACAAATGACATGATGTATAGGGGTCAAGAAACTCACAATTTAGTCATCAGACTACAAAGCCAAGCTCTAACTCACGGAAGAATGGATCTTACATGGCTGAGGGAAAGATACCTGCTTCTTTAGTTAGTAATGTCTTGCACCAATCATATCCTCATAAGTTAAAAACCTCTTCTTTGAACTTATTATGTGTCAATATCCTGCTTTATAAATCTCCTCAAAATTTTCAACCACCCAAGGGCATGCTTAATGTATCTGAACCTTATAGGCAGGAGTCAGAGAAATATTTTTTTGAGTATTTAATAATGCCGATGATTAGAGTCTTCCTTCAGTAATCCAGATCCCTTTGTAAAGCAATCTAATCAAATTTGCAATGAAGCACAGCAGTTCATTGATGCTTCCAATTCCTACAATCTGGTGAACAACAAAGTTCTGTACCACACTTTGATGACTACAACAGGAACCTTAAAGATAAGCAAACAATATGGATAAAGTGTAAGATGTATTCACATGTTCTCAATGTGGTATAAACTCATCCTGAAACAATGAGACTTTCCCTAGTTGCCTATTCCACTATATTTATTATGAACAAACACCATCCATAATACTGATACCAGAGTATATAATCAATTTCACTGTTGAAGAGCCAAAAGAGGGGTACCCACAATCAAGAGACTCCATAAGTACGAAATTCATCAAATTATTAATGCGGAAGCGTCAAGTTCCATTGAAGACCATGTGATGTTTATGGAAGCAAAGGGAATTTTCGGCCATTACATGATCCAATGGGTCCAATAATCTAAAGGCACTGAAGATGGACTCTTTATAAGTTGAAGAATAAAGGTTCCTCCAGCTGAATCAAAGGTTGAAAGGATGTTTCCTAATTTGAGTTGTTTCCTAGTGTTAGTTGGTTCCCTAATTGGATGTTTCCTAGTTTGATATTTCCCAGTTTAAGGTTTCCCATTTTAATGTTTACTAGTTTGATATCTCCCAGTTAAGTGTCCTAGTCCCTCTACAAATAAGAGGTGCTTCTCAATTGTGAGTGGCAGAGCTGTGAGTCAATAATACATAAGAATCTCTCTGAAGTGAGTGATTCTTTAGATTCCTTATCCAATTAATTGGTGTTGAACCTTCAAGTTCTTTATATTTGAGTGGAGGAGGTATCCTTTATGCCTTGGTGGTGAACTAGTTCTTTATCATTGGCTGGTGGAGTAATTCTTTATGCCTTGGTGGTGAGCTAGTTCTTTATACTTGGCTGGTGGAGTAATCCTCCATGCCTCGGCGATAAACTAGTTCTTTATCCATGGCTGGTGAAGTAATCCTCTATGCCTTGGTGGTGAACTCTTTTATTTCAGAGTTCTTTTTTTCACAAACAAAGTAAACATTTTTGTTCCGTCAAACACATTCAGCAAGCTCACCCAATCTAGAGTTATTCCATGGGACAAACATGGTCAAGAAAAGAACATCCAGGCACTATCAATCCAAAACTTCGTTCTTCAGCATCGTTTCGAAAACCATGACAAACATTATCACAAAATCTTGAAAGACTCATAAAGCCTATTGGTTCCATAAACAGTAAGTCTCTGCAAGACAATGCACCATGCTAGATGTTCTTCTTCCACAAAGATCCCAATTATTCACACCCATTACATAATCAAGTTTAAAATGCCTAACAATCTAAACAAAAAAAAAAAAGAGAGAAAAGAAAAGAAAAATGGAGGAGACAGAGCAAGATGCTAGCTCAGTCGTGCATCTTACTCATATTCGCCATTGGGGGGATGGATAGAGCCATATATGTCAGCGGATAAATTATGATGATCTAATTGGCCATGACCCATAAATCTAGCCTCGCCCAGGAAAGGGAAAAAAAAAACCTTCAAGTGACACAGAGAAAACAAGGGCCATTGGCATAATTCCGCAGCAGTCCCCTGTAAATTGAACTACATGGGGAGATGACCCTGCCTAACGACTTCAGATCTAACAAAACTAGCACAACAAAGGAAAAACCAAGCCTCAAACTTGTCCAGTTGGAAACATACGTCCCAACAAAAGCAGATCAACCATTCCCGAAGAAAATCCCCAAGAAAAGTAAGATCCAACCGTATAGTATCCTACCTACGACACCCCTTATCATTATCATTTAGCAACACAAGACCCAGATCACCGACAAGAACAATCACAAAGCAATGGTGACAAAACTGGAGAGGACAGCAAAAGCTAATCCGAAGGATGACAAGACCGAGAAAGAATCCTCCCCGCGCAAGCCAAAAGGCCTCACCTTTCTTGACCAGCAGTGTCCCAAATCTGGGCCTTGACGACCTTGCCATCGACGTTCAAGCTCCGAGTGGCGAACTCGACGCCAATGGTGGACTTCGACTCGAGGCTGAACTCGTTCCTGGTGAATCTGGAGAGCAGGTTGGACTTGCCCACCCCAGAGTCACCAATCAGAACAATCTTGAAGAGGTAGTCGTAGTCATCTTCTGCTCTGTACCCCGCCATTTTGCTCACACCCGAGAGACACAGAGAGAGAGAGAGAGAGAGAGAGAGAGAGAAGGGTGTTTTCCAGAGCTACGCTAGCAAGTTGCCCAACGTACTCGTCTCCTTCCCCGTTGAAAAAAAAAAAGAAAACCAGAACAAGGGCGTTTGTCTGATCAAAGCCTAAGCGTGTGTACTTTTCTCCAGTTTTGACGTTTTATTGTCTGGGGTAAAGAAAAAGTAAAGACCATTGTGTTGTGCTTGGCTGGGATCCATCATGGGAGGTGTTAAATCCTAGTTTTGATCCTTAAGTTTGCGAGTTTTTCTCAATCAAGCCGTCGATAATTTTGATTTAATCTCATTGAGCCTGAAAACGGGCGTGATCTTTCCAGTTAAGTCCCCTCTGGTATTAGTTTGTAATGGCCACTCAATTATAACTAGAAAGGGTCTGAAGTGAGAACAACTCTTTTGTCATTGTGGCTATAGTTGATGCGTGAGACTAAAAATCTCGAAAAACATTATCACAGGAAAAGTTATAAAAAACTAAAAAAAATTATAATTTAGTCGATCGAGCCAATTTTGATTGGCCACTGCTTACATGAATAACTTTTTTATAATAATGTGTTGAATATTTTTATTATTTATTTATTTTTTCTTGCCTTTGTCTTTTTTTTTCCTCCTTTATTCTTCTTCTTCCTCTGGTCAGTCATTGCCGATTAATTGTGACGACCAGCCTCAAGTGAGCCTTGCCATGAATAGGTGAGGGCTTCCTCACCAATGGCATGGACTACACGAATGACTTGCTCAGTTTACCTATTGGCCTGGCAGGCTTGCCCTCGTCGCACAACCTTGTGGCTTTTGAGAATGGCTCCACATATGGCTAGGTGAGGCTAGCCTAATGCTAGTGAGATTGACCGGACCAGCCCTCTCTAGTTGTTGACGTTCATTAACTGCTAGAGGAAGCAAAAGAGAAAAAAAAAAAAAAAAGGGAGAAAAAAAGAAAAACAAAGTATAAAAAAGTCAATAAATACTAAAAACATTATTTAAAGTATCAATGTCAATGCTATCCAATTAAATTTGATCAAATGGACTGAATCGACATAAATGCAGAAGGTTTATGACTCGATTAGGAAAAATATGATTTAAGATTGAATTGATACAATCGTAATAAATATAAGAAAAAATTGATAATTTTCTTAATATGAACGTGAAACTCAACTTTTGACATTGCTACATCCTTCAATGACATTTTCATTTTATTTTCTCTTGCTGTAACAATAATTATGTCTTTTTTTTTTATGGTCAATGGTCTCCTCAAAATTTCCAAACCACAAGAACCAGAGGTCACGCCCTTCGACAAATCCAACTTGGCATCTTTGTATTGCTCGTACGCAATTTAAAATTTACATTAGGGTTCCCCACGACCTAAGGAATCTTCTTCCTCTATCCAACAACTGTAACTTCTCAGCACTATGGAAAAACTTCAGGACTAATCACTGTCTTGAAGAGATCGATTTCGCTGGGGAAGTGAAGATCCGGCTTCTTCGAGAAAACGTAATGGAAAATTCACCTAAAACTATCAAACAGCATTGAACTTTCTATCGGAAAGGAGGCGCCAAACACTTACAATGAATGCCTACTTATTACTGTCATTATCCTCTTGTCCCCTGCATCATTGCTTCCACTCAACATAAAGCGATTTAGTAAGCTGAATCAAATCACTGTAATGAGTTCTCGATGCCTGATCCAAACTACAAAGCAGTACTTCACATCTTCCTGTTGAAATCTATCAAGAGCTTCGCCCGCATACTGAATGGCACATATCTCATGCTCAGCGCAGTATTCAAGCATCTGTTGGGTTCGTTTTTTACTGCCAGAGGAACTTTCAGAAACGATCCCCATACCTGAACCGTAGGTATGCATTTCAAGATGCAAAACTGAGACATCTTTTCTGATGTGCCAAAGAGGGAGTGAAATGGAAGGTAAAAAAGAGATGAACTGTAGTTACTGAGAGAGAAGGCTGAGTGGACTGACTTTGTATCTCTTCACCCGGACAGCCAACCAAAGCTATTAGTGAATCAACAAGGTCAAATTCCTCGATTTTTTTTTTGTAAAAATTGTGTTAATTGATTAAACTATGATAATTTTTATATTAGAATTTTGAGCTTTAAAGTAAGGCTGGCTTTCCTAAACAAAACTTTAATTTTTTTAGAAAAATTAGCATTTTTTATAAGAATATTATTTTATTATCTTATTAATAAAATAATTTATTAGATAGTTATTCAAAAAAAAAAAAAACTAGGTCGAGCCTCGAACCAAGTTGGGTTCGGGGCTGACCCAAAGGCAAGGGTCCGGGTCATGGACCCACGAATTGGGGCCTTCTGACCCTAATTCGTGGCCCACTATGCCACCTTTCCCCTTTTCTTTTGTTCCTTTTTTTTTTAAATCTGGCCCTCTCCAAACCCGGCCCAAACATTACTCAGCCAGCCCACCATGATTTTAATCAAACTAAGCCCACCTGACCCACCACCTAATCATTGTTTTAGGCCCAGCTCCTAAACAGGCCCAACTCGCCACTCCCCCGACTTACCTTCTTGTTGTTTTTTTCTCCTTTCTTAGGTTGGACCATGCTCAACCTAGCTTGGCCAGGCAGAGGCCAAAGTCTGACTCGGCCTCTCCGAGCCGAGGCTTCCCCTGCTTCACGCAACACCCGCGTGCGTTTGGTTTCAGCTTTTTCAAGAGGCTTTTAAGGGTGCGCATGGTAACGTTCCAATTTCTCCCAATTTCTGTTCTTTTGTTCCCCGAAATGAAAAAAGAATAGAAACTCGTTTGGTAACACCAATTTGTTTTTTTGTTCTCGGGAATGGAAAGTTGTTCCCGGGAATAGGTTTGGGCTAGAAACAAGAAACAAAAAAAAGTTGCTTCTTGTTCTCGGGAACAATTTGAGAAATAAATTTTTTTCTTTTTTTAATTTTATCTCTTGCCGCTGTTGTCGGTCGCTAGCCGCCACCTCCCGCCGCCGACGATTGCTGACCGCCCACCACCGGCAACCGGCGGCCGGTTGCCTCCCGCCGCCGGTCACCCGCCTCCTCCCGCCATCGGCCACCGCCACCGCCGTCGGCCGCCGCTTCCTCCCCCCGCCCGCCGCCGCCTCCCGCCACCGGCGGTTGCTAACCGCCCATCGTCGGCGACCGGTCGCCTCCCGCCGCCGACCGCCGATTCCTCCCCCTGCCCGCCGCTGCCTCCCGCCACCGGCGGTTGCCAACCACCCACCGTCGGCGACCGAAAGCCGGGCAATTCGTTGTTATTATTATTTCTTTTTGATAAATGCAATTCATCGTTATTTTTTTTTTTGGGTAAATATGCAATTCATCATTATTGAGCATCAAAAAAACAAAAAAAATTATGAATTGTACCAAACACATATTTATTCTTTTTCTAATTAAAGAATATAAATTTTGTGTAATTACCAAACACCTTATTTTACTCAGAAATAGTTCCGGGGACTAGAAATGAAAAATGAATGTTTCTAAAAAGAAACTCTTCCCGGGAAGAGAAGTGTTGCCATGTGCACCTTAAGTCTCTTGTGCTTTGAGCCAGGTTCGAGGTAGAAAACTGACTTTCGAGAATGCTGAAAGTTAAAAGTAAGTTTTCAGCATTTTTCAAAAACTCATTTCTGAGATTGAACCAGACGCAGCCTAAGACGGGAGGTGCCACCACCTCTGGACTTCGTAGCTCACCCGGTGGTCTCGCGAGTCATATCTGAGCCGGAATACGTAGAACGACAACCGCAGTTGCAGAAATACCGTAACCCATTCACGGACCTCGTTCTTATAGCGAATAGGTGGTGTGCAAAGAAAATCGGGCGATTCCCGGCATGGAAAGAGACTTGATCTTAATTTACAGTATACAGAAAAGGCAAGAAAACACTTCAGCAACACAGAGCAAGCCATAACAGGGGGTCGCAGCTTGCTTGGACCGACGGTCAGCCACCTCGGTCCGGCGAGCCCGAAACAGGGCAGGAAGACGCGGCAACCGAAGGTGGTTGCCTCTCTTGTTTCTCCTTTTTTTTTTTTTCCCCTTTCCGGTTCTTCTTCCTCCTCCTCCTCCCCCAAACCCCTCTTGACTTTTTTTTTTCTCTCCTTCGATCTCCATTTTTGGAGACCACCGCCGGAGACGCCCCTTTGCCTCCTCTTTTCTTTGACTTTCTTGTCTTTCTTTTTTTCTTTCCCTTTTTTCTCTCTCTTTCGTTCTACCAGAAGCCACCTCTCTATCTCTAGTCTTCTTTTCACCTGCCCCAGTCCCCTCTGTCACCTCTCGCTCCTTGCGTGTCAGAAAGCATTCGAGTTTTTTTTTTTTCTTTTATTAATAATTTCTTTCTGTCTTTTCTCCCTGAAGTTAGGGGAGAGCATAGTCCGGATTGAGTCATGTGCTAAATCCTAAAATTAATCCGCATGGTATCGGTTCTAAATTTTTTAAACCGTGGACCGACCAGTTGAGTTTGGGACCGGTCATCGGATCAACCAGAGACTACAAAATTATTTTTCTAAAGTCATTTATTGCATTCTTCGAAAAGGACGAACATACTATTTCAATTTTTTTTTATATTCATAATACGATATAAACACCATTGAATGTCAAATATAAATATAAAATAATAATATAAATCTCCATAAAAAGTTTATATAGCATTTATAATTTAATTATATTTTGTCCTCTGCATTTGAAATTTATAGCATATCTTTTCATAAGTTTCTTTTGCTCAAAAACCTCGCTATTCGTTATCACTAGGCCTTTGCGTTGATTAAAAGGGTGTCGTGTGCAAGCGTGTGGAACAGAAGCCAGAGGTTGTAAGATGTCCAGAAGAAGAAGAAATATGATATTACACAAATGCCTCATTTATTTCACAAAAAAAATGTATAATTTGAGAAACAATTTCCTAAAAATGATCACGTATATCTCTTACAAAAATGAATGGACGAAAATATTTTCATTGTACACAAAAATATTTAGATACGAATTATCGTTGATAATGTAAATATATTTATTGAATAATTATGTCAAGAGATATAAGCAATTGATGAAGATATTTTCTGAATCAATTATTTTCCTCAAAGAAAATGGAGTTATAATGGGAAAAATTATGGAAAAGTTTTAAACTTATTGATTGCCAATTCAGTATTAATTTTTTTTAATTATGCCAACTAAGTCGTAAACCTTTTTACATTTAATCAATTAAGTCTATTCGATCAATTTTAACTCAAAATCTCTAATGTGAATACCAGCTATCCTACGTGGCACAACTGACGTTGACTTGGACGTATTTTTATTTGTAAATATTTTTGTATTGTTTTATAAGTTATTCTTTTTTTTTCTATTTTCCCATCTTTTCTTTTTCCTTTTCTATTTCCTAATTCTTGACCAGCGGCGAGGGTGCAGAGGCCTTCGCTCATGTCCGATGAGGGTAGTGATGCCTTCATCTAGACCAGGCAAGGGTTAAAGAAAAGAATAGAAGAAGGAAGAATGAAATGAAAGATAATAAGATAATAAAATAATAAAGTATATTGAAAAAATTTTCATATCAATATTGGCCGTGTTATATAAGATAGCAGATATTTACATAAGTGAGTTTTCACCAAAATTAATTTGATAGACTAGATTAGCAAAAAGTAAAAATGTTTATAATTTAATCGGTATAATTAAAAGGCTTATAATTCGAAGAACTGTTATGATCATCATTTAATATTTTGGATTTGTCAAACCTAGCTTGCCCGATGATTGTTGTGCGGACTTTACTTGCTCTCTACGTTGCTTATGTCTCTCTCTGCAAGGACTTTGTCTACTCCTTGATTGAGTAGAGTAAGCCATGACGCTTAAGTGGACGTCATGCTATACGTTTTATGCCTGTTGGGAGTCGACAAATAAAGAATAGAATAGTAGTTCACATGGGGGAGGCCATCACGTTTATTAGTATAGGGCAAGAACCCGGGATGTCTATATTACCCGGAACACAGAAGATCGTCAAGCATCTCTGCTATTGACTTTTCAAAGGGTAAGACCAGCGAAGATGAGTTCATTCAGTGCGACGGGAAAGAACTGCCATGGATGGGCGGCGAGAGACGACTCTGGATATCTCTCTCCTTATGAGTTCGATCGCAGGTAAACTCGCCAATCACGTATCAAGTCACCGATCTTGTCATGCGAATGAGTGGCCTCAAGTGCTAAGGTATTTTGCCGTCTGTGTTGTTCTCACGACAGGGCCGTCGGAAGAGAGGACGTCTCGGTGAAAATTAGTCACTGTGGCATTTGCTACGCAGACGTGTTGTTCACTCGCAACAAATTCAAGCAATTGAAATATCCCTTGGTCCCAGGGTACGTACCTTTGGCACTACTGGAATTGTTAAATGGTCTGGTTCTTCGAATATTTTGTCTTTCTTTAGGATTATTCTTAGAGAAACTGCCAACCAAGAATAAAGTTCTCCACATGCACTGTTGATCCGGTACTTGTTACTTCCACTGCATCGCCAGCTTAAAACTTCAACGATGATGAGGGCCGCTTGTGGAGTATTTCTTTTCAAAGAGTGCGCAATTATAATCTTTGCTTCTTTTTAGCTGGATGCGATGCTTATACGAGATACGTATGTTCAGGCATGAGATCGTGGGGATCGTAACAGAAGTGGGTGGCGACGTTGACAAGTTCAAGATAGGAGACCATGTGGGAGTCGGAACTTATGTTGACTCGTGCCGAGATTGCGAGAACTGTCATGGTGGACTGGAAATACATTGTTCGAAAGGTGCTGTTACTACAATCGGTGGCACTTATGAAGATGGCAGCACTTGCCAGGGAGGATACTCCCAGTTCATAGTTGCCCATGAGAGGTGCGTAATTGCTAACTCTTAAGGATCCGCCCGATTATTTTCAGACACATCGCTTAATATATATAAGATTTCTTGGATCTCATTAGACACTATTCCGCGACTACTTATGGGGCTGATTTACCAGTTTGCTAGTTTCCTCAATCTTCTATCTTCACTCTTCACTATCAATGCCAAATCCGTTCACATTGTGCACTTTCTGCACTTCATAGGTACTGCTACAAGATACCTGACAAGTATCCGTTAGCTCAAGCAGCACCCCTGTTGTGTGCTGGGATCACAGTCTACACTCCAATGATCCGCCACCAGATGAATCAGCCTGGAAAATCATTAGGAGTGATTGGTCTTGGTGGGCTTGGTCACATGGCTGTGAAGTTCGCCAAGGCTTTTGGACTGAACGTCACTGTTTTCAGCACAAGCATTTCCAAGAAAGATGACGCCTTGAATCTGTTGAAAGCAGACAAGTTCGTGCTGTCATCCGACACAGAACAAATGAGCGTAAGAGTCCAGTGAAAAGAACCCAACTGATATTTTGAGGTTTCTCAAATGGCGGGTGTCGTAATTGGATCTGACTCTGCGGTTTCTTTTACAGGCTCTGTCGAAATCTCTAGACTTCATAATTGACACTGCATCAGGAAACCACCCTTTGGATCTGTACATGTCATTGCTTAAGACTGGTGGAGTTTTGGCTTTGGTGGGCTTTCCAGGGGAGGAATTCAAACTTAGTCCACGGAGTCTTCTCATGGGTAAATATTCTCTCGATAGATCTCAGAATTCGTTTCCACTTCTGGTAGCTTAGGACCCACGACTTTCTCTGGGTTCTTATTTTGCATGTATCTTATTCAGAAGCGAGGACTATTTCCGGAAGCGCAACTGGCGGTACAAAGCGAACACAAGAGATGCTCGAGTTTTGCGCTGAACATGAGATACATCCGGAGATTGAAATAATTCCCATTCAGTATGCGAACGAAGCTCTCGAGAGGCTTCAAAAGAATGATGTGAAGTACCGCTTTGTGATAGACATTGAGAACTCCTTAAAGTGAATCCCTTGATGAAGGAACTCTAGGAAGATAATTTCATGTTTATTCCATAAGAACGCTATCTTTACGTAATACGGCGACTCTCTTTGTTTTATCCAATTGATTAATGCGACAATGAGTGAAAAGTATGTTCTTCCTCCTTTTGAAGTTCTCTCCCCCGGTGTCTTTTTGAATTTGGGGATTGCAACCTGCATGTGTTGTAAAATAATGCATTAAGCTAACGGATTTTACAATCTGACCCGAGAAGAAGAAATTAGCAGAATAATTGACGAGTAGTATCAAAGAATATCCAAAATTTAAGTGGTTCAGTCTTAGGATTGGCACTTATTTTACAAAGAGAATAAACGACAAAAAAAATTTCAATCGCATAGTAGTTAAGCTTGTTCAATCACTCAATTGTATCCCAACATAAAATTACACCCCAAAATAAATATGATAATTTTACAATCTCCCATCGAGAAAACTTACCGAGGAAAAACCTAGCACTCCTCTTATTTGCTATGCTAGATGATAATTGAACAAAGTTCCTTTCTCGCAAGTTCTTATGTGACTTGATGGCTCAAACTAGAAAAGCTTGATTTTTTTTCCTTTTTTATCCTGAATCCAAAATCAAACCCCCATTAAATTTTGGACTCCTTGGATTTGCCCAAAGTTATAAGATAAACACAATTTGGGCAAAACTTCCGCCTGGGCCAATTTCAAATGTCAACTCAAACTTAAAACATAATTTAACATTGTGATGGTGACATCTCCATCTCTCTCAGTTTCTACAAGTCTTATAGATAAATCTAAAGCTCCTAGAATCCAGGATGACAGATCACTGCTTCGAATCACATTGCAGTCCTTTAGCTGTCAACACAAGGTAGTAGGTGTTACTCACCATTGCAGAACTTCAACGACAGATCACGTAAGAATGTAAGTTCACCTCGTGCCAATCCATGGAATGCCGCCGTTCTAAGAATTTTGGAGTCGGCCTGAATACACAGGCCAGTTCGACCCACGTACAACCCAAATCCAAGAGCAAAAAAATGAAAAATGAAGGTTTCGGGTCCACTTGGTTCATCGTTTTTTTGAAGCTAAATCCAGTATCTATCATGATGAAAATCAGTGACCTCACGGAAAATCAGCTCACATGGACCAAGATAGAAAAAAAATAATTTAAAAAGTCATAAACCTTTTGAAATTTTGACAATTGATCCAAAACTTTTTTTTTTTTTTTGCCATTCTGTCATAAACTCAGTCCTTCTGGCGACTTCATACCGAAAAATGATTATGTGAATGTCCGGCCAAGTCAGATACTAGACATCCACGTATGCATTTTCTGACACAAAGTTGTCTGAAAGACTAAATAGCGACGTTCAAAAAGGTTTAGGACAGGACCACTTTAATAACAAGATAGATACAAGAGAGTAATAAAAGAAACTTACTTCTTTTTTTTTTTAGAAAATGACATAAATGGTCCTTGAATTTTAGCAAAATGTGTAATGTGATTTCTAAACTTCCAATTTGTTCATCCAATGTAATCCGACTCCTGAATTTTTTAATTTATTTAATGCAGTCCTTAAGTTTTTAATTTAGACTAATTTTTAATGTTTGTCGCCATATTTAAGAAGCACAAACGCAAATCACCTCTTGGGATTGCTTTAGAATGTCGTGGAGTGGCGAGTTTCTTGAGCTTCCCAACAGCTTTTCGGACTCGGCTCGAACCGAACCGAAAAGGCCAAGTCTCTCTTTAGGGTCTCCCCTTTCTTTCTCTCTCTCCTTCGCCTGACCTTCTCTCTCTCTCTCTCTCTCTCTCTCGCCCCGACCTCTTCTCCGACCTCATGCTTGAGCCACCGCCATTGTCGGCCGTGGCGAACGGCACGGTCGGAGTCTCCAGCGACGGGCTCACCACCGATGGACCCCTATCCCTTCGTGCGCCTGACGGTGGGGGAACCTTGCGCTGAATATCCCGCGCGGAGGAGCGAGGATAAGGTCAGGCGAAAACTGAACAGGGACGGTTCTTGTCATAAGCTGAGGCCACAGTCGAGGGGAAAACTGAGGGTGAGTTTGGTGTCTGGTATGGAGGGTTCTGGCACGAATTGAGGGGTTGAGAGCTTGCGATGTGGGAGTGGCGCTCACAGTACTTCTGGTTAGGAGCCACATCTCTCGAACACCTCCATTTTTTCCCGTCTGTTCTTCGACACCTCCATTTCTTCCCATCTGTTGTATGCTCAAAATTAAACAGAGGGAGGAACCACATCTCTCGAGCACCTCCATTTCTTCCCCTCTGTTCTTGGGAACCTCCACTTCTTCCCATCTGTCTTATGCTCAAAATGTAACAGAGGGAGGGACAATGGGTGGACAGTCGAGCAGGGGGGGCTTGGCGGTGATGGGATCCACAGCAGCCGACAATGGCTTGGTGGCGGCAGTGAGCCCGTCGCCGGAGACTCCGACTGTGCCGTTCGCCGCGGCCGACAATGGCGGTGGCTCAGGCATGAGGTCGGAGAAGGGGTCAGGCGGAGGAGAGAGAGAAGGTCAGGCGAAGGAGAGGCAGAGAAAGGGGAGACCTGAACAGAGAGAAGGGGGGAAACGTGACTGACGGATGGGCCTGACAGGTGGGCCGCGTTGGACACGTGTCACACAATTAATGGACTACTCTATGGATGAGAATCCAAACTAAAATAATATTTGGATCTAACCACCAACGAGAAGACAATGGGTTGCTAAGGGGTCGCCGGCAACATTAAAGTTTTCAAGAACAATTTCGTAATTAGGAACATATATAGACCTTTGGAAATAAAGTTTTCGAGAACAATTTCGTAATTAGGAACATATATAGACCTTTGGAAATACAAACGCATCTTTCTGAAGTTATCCGAAAAATTTGTCCAGCATTTGAGACTTTAGACCTTAAAATTCCTTGGGAATGCAGTATCTAGAGATAGTTATGGCCTATCGAGAATAAATCGTTGCCGATTATGTCGGTACATAATTAAGCGTTGGAATTTGTAATGATTAGGTTTCCCATTTTGAGCAAAGAAATGCCAATTAGGACAATCCTCATTACACTACTTTTTGGCCATGTAAAATCATTGGAAGGTGCTGAAAGTTATTTCAGTTGGATCACTTATGCGACTTACAGAATGATGTTGTTTGATCTCAAGTGTAGTGATAGTTAGCTTTTTTTTTTATATGCAAAATCATCTTAAATAGAATTTTATCCAGTTTTCCCCTTTCACCGTAATAATAACTAGATAGACACAAGAGAATAATAAAAGTAGAGGTGGCAAAATGGATTGAAAATCTATATTTCAACCCATATGAGATAATGCGGGTCATAAAGGAGTTAGCTTAAAAAGTTATATGGTTTTCAAATAGATCACTTAATAACCTAACGAAAATTATTTTTTGCAATTTTGTGTTAATTCATGATGTTGCTTACCCGTGAGTTTTGTAAGTACTTCTCTAATTTATTAGAAATGTGGGCTGCTTTTAGCTCATCGGTGGCTACAAATATCATATATTAAAGTAAAACTATTAATAACCTCATGGTCCTTAAAATTCAGGCTAGCCCCTCCATTTTGCATATTGACGAGGTCTACCAACGATTATTGTAATATATGGAAATCCATTTGATGTGTTTGGACGAGGGAAAAATTAAAATAAATATCGTCAAGAGCCAGGTGGAGAGATTGACTTGTATACAGTCCATTTTAGGTGTCGTTAGGCAGTGCTATCAATATAAATTGCATCTCATTAGATGCCAGAGACCTCCTTAATAATCTCATTAGATGCCGAAAATTCAGGCTTCCACACTAAGGCCCTCTTTGTTTCGAAGTAAATTATTCGGAACACGTTTTCTTAAAAATGATCGCTTATATATTATTTGAAATTATTAATCGATGGAAAATTTTTCATTATTAATATTCATGTCTAAACACTTTCATGGACTTCATTTTCATAAGCAATACACGCGATCATTTTGAGAAAAAAAAACTTTCTAAATCATTTATTTTTCGAGAAATAAACTAAAGTTTAATAAAATTTTTGTGTGCATTTTTGCTTAAATCGAAGAAAGGACGTCTATAATTAATGGTTGAGGTTAACGATCACTCCGAACCTTAAGTAGGACAGACCTATTGATTGAAAACGAATAAAATTCACATGAACTGTCGTGTCCCTAATCCTCAAGCTAAAACTCCAAAAACCGCACAAATTTAGTCCTTGCCTAAGCCATTTGTGTCCCTTACGAGCCAACTCGTGAAACACATTCTGCAAGAGCCAAGCCACAGTCGTCTCATGAAAGCTTTTTGGTTGTACCTTTATACTCTTTTAACTACTATTCACCTTCCATATTATACGTGCTGATGCAGACATTTTGTATCAATTGACAATGTCGAGTCTAATTGATCTATCTGATTTTTATCTCTGCAATTTTCTTTTTGGTAAATAAACGAGGCCTCTCCATTTTGCTAATGATAGGACCATAAAGTACCAAATAAATTTCGCTATCCTTTCTCATTTTGTTTAATGTTGGTTATCAAGTAGTGGAAAGTAAATTCAAGATATGAATATCAACGATGATATATCAAATAGATTTGGCTTATATAATTCGACAATTGTATTGTTTCAATACCTAACTCACACTTACTTAAATTTTACAATGCTTAAAAAATCAGTACCTACAAACAAGCCCTCGATAAACTACAATCTAGAACGTAAAAAAGTGAAATTTACTTCGAATTAATTAGATAATCACTCTAAGAAAATTCGAAAATCCCCAAATTTTGCAAGGTGTAAACATCAATGAGAATGGTGGTGGTTTTCGGGCGGTGAAAGTGGCGGCTGATATGAGAATGAAGGTCAAACAAAAGCGATAAACGCAATAATGTAAATAAATAAAACTCCGCCCTTTCCTAAGCCATACGTGCTATCGTTTTTAGAAAAATACTTTGTAAATCATTTATTTTTCGAGAAATAAACAAAAGTTTAATAAAATTGTCGTGTGCATTACTTGCATCGAGGAAAGCACGGCCACGATTAATGGTTGAAGTTAACAATCACTCTGAACCTTAAGTAGGATAGACTTACTTATTGAAAACGAATACAATTCACATGGATTGCTGTGTCCCTACGATTTTCTTTTTGGTAAATAAACGAGGCCTCTTCACTTTACTAATGATGCACCATAAAAATTTCACTATCCCGTGTCATTTCTTAAGTACCTTTATACTTTTTGGTAACAATTACTTATGTTGGTTATCAAGCAATGAAGGTAAATTCAAGATATGAATATCAAATATCAAGTAAATTCAACATTGTATGTTTACAATGTTGAATTCAATAAGTATGTTTTAAATTCAACATTTCTTAAGTACTTACTAAAATTTTATGATGCCTAAAAATTAATACCTACAAGCAAGACCTAAAACGTAAAAAGTGAAATTTACTTAGGATTAATTAGATTATCACATTAAAGAGAATTCGAAATCCCAAACTTTGCGAGGTAAACATCAATGAGAATGATGGTAGTTTCGGGCGGTGAAAGTGGCGGCTGATATGAGAATGAAGGTCAAACAAAAGCATACTGCAATTCTGCTCGGTATAGGGGACAACTTTCAGGCCAATTTTGAGGGCAATTGTGCTCGGTATAGGGGAGGAGTACTCGGCGACGGGCTTAAACAAGAGAGCTCCGGCCCTAAGATTTTCGGCGGAAAAACTAGAAAATATATTAAAATTGATTTCCGAAGAAAGAAAACATAAAAAGAAAACATATATGTATATAATATATATATATATATTATATATACAGGACCGCCGTTCATTTTTTTTTGTCTCCGAGGGAAATCTAATTTAAGAAATAAATAAGATTCATTTCCTAGATCGCTGCAAGGAGAAATTCAAAATTAAATCTAATTTAGCGAAGTAGCCGACTCCGGGGGGAGGGGGGGAGGGGGGAATTTGCCATTCGGTGACAACCCCATGTTCTCAAAGCAATGGAGGTTGGAAAAAGAAATCAAGTGATGAGGATTGTTTTCCTTTCGTGCAGATTACACAATATTTAAATATTTTGCACGCGTAAACTAAGTGTGAAATGGAAAATTAAATCTAACTTAGCGAAGTAGATGACGGGGGGTAACGGTCACAACCCCGCAATGGAGGTTGAAAAAAGAAATCAAGTGATGGAGTAATTGGGGTTGCTTTCGTGCAATTACACAATATTTAAAAATTTCGCGCGCTTAAACTAAGTGTGAAATGTAAAATAAAATCTACTTTAGCGAAGTTGACGACGAGAGGGTAAGGGGGATTTTGCCATTTGATCACAACCCCGCAATGGAGGTTGATAAAAGAAATCAAGTGATGGAGGAATTGGGTTGCTTTCGTGCATTACATATTTAAATATTTCGCGCGCGTAAACTAAGTGTGATGGAACGGGTTAAACAAATAACAAAAATAAATAGGAGGAAGGAAACTCGGGAGCATCATAATGGGCCTAACAAGGCCAATGGATCAACAGGCCTTTTCTAACAGTCTAGGCCCGCTCGCTTTAGATGGGCATGCAAATTTTAAGGCCTAATGGATTACCCAGCTGGACAAGGGCGCATCCCAGAGCACTCTGATGTCATTGCTGAAGGCCCATTAAAGAATGGGACCAGTGCAGAGATAAAAATTTAGTTAAAGGATAATATAGTTACTGCTCGAGATAAAATAAAGCCGGTGAAGAACACTAACTTGTCGGAATTTATAGTTCCTTAATTAGCACACTGGTGGATGTGATGAACTGTTGTAAATTGAATCTACCTATTCTGAACATGGCACGGATATATTCGACAGTTAAACACATTAATTCCAGGCATTAATTCCAGTTAAACACTATCATATTTTGTCAGTACCCAGATTGTGGAAAGAGAGAGTATGCTCACCGTGTACAAACTTAAGAACCACATTGCATCGCAGCATGAAAAGGAAATGAAATCTTCTATCTGTGATGTTATAAGAGATCCAGATTGTGGTCTTGCTTTGTTATAAGAGATCTTCTATCTGTGATGTTATAGGAAATGAAACTTAGATTAAAGTGCCAAAGAATTAAGGATCTCGTCCACTTCAACCGAAGAGCCATCATAAGTTATCACATACCATATTGAAGTAAGAGGTGAAGTCTCTGCTTTAACCAATTCCTGACCTATAAAAAGAAAGAGAACTGAATAATATGTGAATATAATTAATGAGAGCTTATCCAATTTCAAGCAAAACCCTGTCGTCTCCACAATTCATCCTCGGCCTTGCAGAAAAGGCAACGGATCAGCACTTCTCAAATTCAGCAAAGCTTCAACATAAAGCAATTAGTACTAGATGATCCCGATTTTGGCCACTAAAAACATCATTAATGAAAAAACGAACTTTAAAAATATATCCAGTACGCCTAGTCCACCAAAACCCAAAAAAGACTCGAACATCTCACTCTATGCAGCAACATGTAATCGAACTCATACTGCTCCTTACACGACATACTCGGAAGAAGACATCGGTCATCACAAAAGACTAATTCCAATCCATCAAATAGCAGATCCACAAACGGCTTGTGAAGCAACTAAATAGAGCGACGAGTCAACCAATTGATAAATGGTCAAAGAAGGAGAGTAAACCACATTATGTAGAGACCAAGGCAAAGTCCCAAGGAGACAATGGGAAATAGAAGTATTAAGCTTCTGCAACAATCCAGATTGCTTCTGGAATTAGAATGAATCCGGCTCATCAACCGTTTAAAAATAGAAACAAAATAAGAACAATTAAGAATGCAAATCGCAATAGATGTTTGCAGTGCATCATTTCACAATAAGATGCTACCACTATGCACAGAAGCAAACATCAATTCTGTCGGCAGAATACTTTCACAGTCCCAATAACCAAAGAAATTGTACAATGTCGACATTGATATGGCCATTAACAGAGTCCAACCAATGCAAACAAACTCTCGCACCTTAAGAACTGTAATCACCTTGTTCTGTACCAAAAGAAATACAGCACAAGTCATTGCAAAAAAGCTTGGCTCTTCAGGATTTACAAGGCTTCAGGATCGTAAGAGAAACAAGCTAGAGCTTGTGCACCTTAAGAACTGTAATCACCTTGTTCTGTACCAAAAGAAATACAGCACAAGTCATTGCAAAAAAGCTTGGCTCTTCAGGATTTACAAGAGCATATTCTTCAGGATCGTAAGAGAAACAAGCTAGAGCTTGTGCACCTTAAGAATTGTAATCACCTTGTTCTGTACCAAAAGAAATACAGCACAAGTCATTGCAAAAAAGCTTGGCTCTTCAGGATTTACAGGAGCATATTCTTCAGGATCGTAAGAGAAACAAGCTAGAGCTTGTGTGGACCTTTCCAGACAAGAAAGAAATCTGAAAGAAGTGTCCTATGAATTGATTCTCATGCAGCAAGAAAGAAGCATCACTGATCAGACACTCCATAAACAGAATCGGACCGATTTAACAGCCATTTAATACTTAAGAAGAAAAGAACGAGGATCAAGAGCACATTTTGGGAATGATATCTCCTCTATAAAGTAATTCGCAGAAGCTGTCAGCTGAGAGAGAAGAACGCATGCACAATCATACACACAAGATGAGACTAAAGGATGAGGACACGAGAGAGGGAATATTCAAAGAAGGAGACACCAGCTCTCGGACTTCAATAAAAATAACACGAAGCGGATCTGGATTCGAAAGTGATCTGTTGGGGTCACACACCTTGCAAAGAATGAACCATCACTGATCATACATCAAGCAAACACTAACGAATCCCATGGCGTATTTACAATAATCAACTAATTATAATCAACTCCCAAAGACAAATTATAATCAATGATCAGAGGAGCATAACCCCTAATGATGCCCACAACATGGCAGAGTACTGGAGAGGCGAGGCCACGATATGCCCCCAACCTTAGGCAAATAACATCGTATGAACAGTATCAAACCGATTTAACAGCCAACCAAGACTTCAGCAAACAGAAAGAATATGGATCATGAGCGCATTTCGTGAATGACACAGCATAAACAGAGGATCAAGAGTGAATGACCGATTGAACAGCCAATCAAAACTTCAAAAAGAAAAGAACGAGGATCAAGAGCACATTTCGAGAATGACATAAAGTATTTCGCAAGATCCGTCAGCTGAGAGAGAAGAACGCATTTGGCATATAACATCGTATAAACAGACACAAGCCCCCGACCTTCGGCATATAACATCGTATAAACAGAATCAGACCGATTCAACAACCAATCAAGACTTCAAAAAATAGAAATATCATGGATCATGAGCGCATTACGTGAATGACATAGCACAAACAGAATCAGACTGGTTTAACAGCCAATCAAGACTTAAAAGAGAAAAGAACGAGGATTAAGACCACATTTCGAGAATGATATAAAGTACTTCGCAAGAGCCGTCAGCTGAGAGAGAAGAACGCATGCACAATCATAGACACAAGATGAGACTAGAGGATGAGGACGCATAACAAAACCCAGAAGCAGATAGTCAAGCAACTAAACAACGGATGGATGGATCGATCGATGGGTCGATGAAGGATCAAAGAAATAGGAACGAAACAAGAAGAAGAAGAATCGTCCGTGAACGAAAGCTTCATCGTGAATGCTACTTCTCTATAAAGACGATATCGCATTACACAAGGCTACAACATGGAGAAAGAGATGCAGAAGGAACGCGAGCAGAACTAAAAAGGGGCAACGAGGCCCAAGGATGAACAGGGAAGAACTGCTATTTATAGGGAAGGAGACGCCGTGTCGATCGTTGATGATGACGGATCCGGAGCGGGGTCTTGGACGGTAGTGATTAGTCGACCGTTGCCTAGTCGACCGTTGCTCAGTCGACCGTTGCGAGACAATCAAGAAAGAGGAGCGAGATAACAAGGAGAAGAATCGTCGAAGAAAGCTAATCTTGGACGGTTGTGATTTGTTGATGAGTTAATTTCGACCGTTGCGTGAGAAGAACTAATGAATTATCTTTGACTATTAGCAGTTATAGCTCCTCCGATTTTGGAAAATTGCAGCTGGCTTTTCATGATTTTAATTTTTAAATAAGTCGCGGTTAAAATATTAAAACATGGCCATCTTATTCAGCGGACTTTATATTCTACTTCTGACTGCTACTTATCATTTTACGCTTAAAAAATCAGAAATAAAAGGAATAATAATTTTATTCTCGGCGAAAAAAAATTAAGCATATTTTTTTCCTTCGAAAATCAAAACTACCTCCTTTAATTCCTTTTGATTGAAAACCGGCATTCTACCATTTAACATGCAATATACGTTCTGGAACAATTCTATATTGTTGTGATTAACTTGATATAGTAAAAATATTGTTGATATTGTTTTTTATAAGTTAAAAAAAAAGAGACCTCTCTCTCTAACTTGTGAAATTTATGGTAACTTGTTAAATGAGCTTGTTGCGATTATGATTGGGTCACCAAATTCAAGTCCATGATGGCGAGCGGTGCCATGATGCGGCCGGGGTTGGTTCAATGCAACACTTTAAAATATCGAGTGGATCATCAACGAGACAATGTTTTCTTATGACCATCTTAACAAGATTACATTCCATGTTTGCAAAAGTAAGCCAAGGAGAAAAAATCAAACAAAGACTAACATGAAAATTAATATAAAAATACAGAAATGTTTGAACAAAAAAAAGTAATAAAACAATTGAATTCTCAAGCAATTGTATAATAATTATCTCTTACATTTACTCAAAAAAATCATGAAAACGATGTAAGATTCTACTTGAAAGGTTCAAGCATTTCAAAATTAACTAGAAGTCAAAGTGTTGGCTTCATGAAAAAATATATGCGTTTATATTAATCTCCACAAAAATAACATATCTATTACGCGTTTGGTAATGATATATCTTATCCACGAGAAACAATCGGCAATCAATTTGATAGAGATGGAGATAATCTAAAAAATAGATTGTGGGCTCACGGTTTATATTGGTTTCAAAAAAAGTATATGTCTATCCAAAATCAATTATCCAAGAATTGAAATAATTATAAAATTGATCTAATATCTTTATGGATCAAATTAATAATTAAGTCATTTATCCTTAATTTGGAGAATGCTTAGATTCGCAAAATGTTCAAACATAATAAATGACAATCTATATGTAATAGGTAACAATGATTTGAAATGAAATCAGATAAAATTTGTTTATCAAATTCGGATTATGCGGGAAATCTCGGAGAATTGTTGGAGATTGTGGATGAGGCTTGCGGATAAGGGAGACCGGCAAAGTCAATGGCTGGCCGGCGGTGGACAGTGTTCGGCTGCTTTTGGGTTGCCGCTTGCGGCGAGATGGCCTTAAACAGTGGCTGGGAAACTAGCCAGAATTGTTTCACGTTGTGGAATGAGTTGACCGCCGCACCTGGGGAGATTAAGAAATATTTCCAATTGCTGACCTCCTGAACCTGAAGCTATAACTATGATGTTAATTACCGTTAAAGATCTAGAGTTTCTATTATTCACAAAATTGATCCAAGATTATAATGATTCTTTCAATTAAGTCCTTGGAACGTCAAATCACACAATTTATCTCCAATTTAGAGCTGAATTTTGGCCAAGCCCTGGCCAAAAATTCTAGTTTTGGGGCTTGAAATTCACACATCTCCACTCATTTAGGGCTTATTTAAATTAATTTCCAAGGCTTTTAAAATTAATGGGCTAAAGACAGTTCAATCAAAACTCAAATTACCCAAGTTAATGGGTTGGAAATTTCGGCCTCCCTTCCCTTATGTGCTGGCCCCACACAATTAATTAAGGTCTGTTCGCCACCGTCGGTCCAATGCATAATGCATGAGCTATATGAATGTAATTAAAAATACATGTTTGCAATTTAACTAATATTTTTATTTTTGGAATTAAATATTTAATTCCTTATTTTCGTGTAATAAAACTTGAATGGCTTGGCTAAAATTTAGTTTTCAACCTCAGCACATAAATAGCCACCGGATATAAAATATATAAAAAAGTTATTTAACTCTTTTTGTGGCATGATATTTTGTATAAAAATTACAAAAAAGATTTTTAAAAAAGTTAGAACAACTTACAAATATAGATCCATCCTCCAATGAACCGCAAAAGGCTTGGGAAAGCCGCTTAGCCGTCAGGATGAGGACCCTTAATGGGCATTTTCCTCAATGCTCATCGTTAGATGCTAAGACATGTGAGTTTTATTACTTCATCACAGTTAAAAAATCGAAGCCCTTTACTAAATTTTGTAGACTTCGTTAGCCATGTAACTTTATGAGTTTTCGTAACTTCTTTTGCCATGTAGTAAAAGTGATTTATAATCTCATAAGTTGAGTTAAGCCACTTTTAGAAAAGGCTTAACAGGTAAGCTAGTGGCCACAACATAATTCAAAATTTAAGGAGAATCTGTAACTTTTTAAGGTTTTGTATTCGGGTCGGTCCAAATTACTAGGCTTTATGGTGAGCCCAAACATGCCTTGAGAAGGTCTAGCAATGGCTAGAGGAGGAAAAAAAAAAGTAAAAGAAAAGTAAAAAAATATATCTATATTTTTTTTACTACAATACCCTTCTTTGATAAGCAAAATAACCAAATAAATATTGCCGGCCAAAAGGTTCTTATTTAAGACAATTTAGCCAAATTCTAGCCCATATTGACACATTTTGGGACATTTTTCGAGAAAATTGTGTGGCCATTATTTGAAATTTTCCCTTATAATACATTTTGTTAGATAGACTTGAGTCTCTCTCACTTCAAAAACTAATTCAAAGGATAAAACTTCCCCTTATATTAAAAAACTAACCATTGATTAATGACTACCAATCACTTCCATAACCAATGCAAGACGACATAAATAATCACCAGCTCACAAATCGAGCCCGAGTCAAAGCCAAAACAACTTGTGACTCTCATATGTGATTGAATATATATGGGTTCCTTAAGCTCTGATACTAGTATTGAGCTTCTCTTGTCTCAAAAGTTAACTCAAAAGATGAGGTTTTTATTTAACAATCTCCAACTCACACATCTAGCCTGAGTCAGAGCCACTCCTATGTAACTGTTGAGTCCATATATATTAGCAACTTAAGCTCTGATACTAGTATTGAGCCTCTCTCATCTCATAAGTTAATTCAAAGGGTGATATTTTTCTTTATACGTATAAATCGATGATCAGCCCCTTCCACAATCGATGTGAAACAACCTCGATACATTTTGAGTGGACTCTTTTCGAAAGAGATGTGGGTTTTCATTGAATTATTTACCTTGTGAACCTACCCACAGAGAGAGAGAGAGAGAGAGAGAGAGAGAGAGAGAGAGAGAGAGAGAGAGAGAGAGAGAGAGAGAGAGAGAGAGAGAGAGAGAGAGAGAGAGGAAACCCAATAACTCAAAACGAACCATTTCACTTTTAAGTCGAGTCTCAATCCAATTAAAAAAGAAATGCACTTCTATACCGTCCATTTCAGATTGGGTACCATGGAAACTTGAGGCGAACCGATCTATCGATACCCTTAGCTCCGGTCCTATAAATAAAGATTAAATGAGTTTTATACATTATGACATCATGCAAACCTTGCTTATGAATTAATTGTTTTGGCTCATAATCGGCGGTTCTCTGTCGTGAACTCCGTCAACAACATAGAAAGGTACAATAATAGATGTCGTTCATTCCAAAAACTTTAGGACCAAAAAAATTACTTCTCATTGACAATGAACTAACGAAGTCCTTATAATATACATTTTCTCTTACTGCCATTAAAAAAGAACGAGAAATTTTTTCTATTGAATTTTTTATTACGCAGTCAGTGGCTGAGAGTGGCATGGAGTCATGGACGGCTAAGGAAGCAACGCCGAAGGCCTTGAGACGCGAATGTGGCCGTCATCCAGCAAAACTTTCATATGCTATTTTGGGACAAATACCAATCTAGAGGCACTTTGAGAAAAATGCCCCACTTTTAAGATGTTTTTATAAAAGCAATTCAATGACCAAAAGTAGGGAAAATTGTCCAAAAAATCCTAAACCTATTATAGTTTTTGCCAAGTCAGTCCTACACCTTTTTTATTTGGCCAATTAAATCCTAAACATTTTTGAAACTTTGTGAATTCAGTCCTTCCAGTGACTTTGTCTCGAAAAATACTTACGTGGATTCCGGTCAGTACCGTCTATCTTACATGGCTGAACATCCACATAGCATTTTCGAGGCAAAAGTCGCCGGAATGATTGAATTGGCAAAAAAAAAGTTTAAAACTGAATTAACAAAAATGTAACATTTACATAGGCATTTGGATTAAAACAACATTTTAGTTTTATGGTTCATATCTTAGGCAAATATTGCCAAGCCATTTGGCATTTTCTGATAAACAAGGTGGATAAAGTTAACCGAAGGACGCGATAGTACCGATTTGATGAGTTGAACAACTTGATTGTGCTTTTTATAAATTCTAAAATTCAATTACACTTTCATGACAAATCTTGAAATTTCTTTTATATATATTTATTGTCATCCTAATAATAAAAAACTAGAAATTTCTTCTATTGAATTCTCTATTACGAGAATGTGACATGATTAGGGCAGGCAATTTTATATTTTGAATTTAACAAAAGGATGAAAAATATACATTAATAGTTCTAGGTGTCCCATCACTTATTTGATGTGATGAGAAGAAAACTTTTATGAAGTACGTACGGTATTTCTACGAATCTAATAATTAAGAATTCAGAGTTTGAAATTATATGAAAGACAAATTTCTTTTTCATCTTGCGTTCCATATACATTTCGCTTTCTTTCCTTGTCTTCCTGTTTCCCACCTTTTGTTGTCTCTTCTTCATCCAATTTCTGTGCGAGAGGAGTTGTCAAGTTATCTTTCGTGACCTATCATGGGTGAGACCGTCTTGCCATGCCAGCAAAAAGACAATTTATTCACTGCGCGCCACATGGCGAGGCGGTCCCACCCTATTAGGAAATATGAAAGTCCTACGCCTCTCTCTTCGTCTTTCTTCCATATGCTCATCACACAATATTTTCTCCGGCATTATCTCATCACATTATTATTTGGCCTACCAATATAGAGGTGATTTGTCTTTCCCCGAGTCATCAGTTCGAGATGAATCGTGAACAACTTTTTGAACGGCTCGCTGTGCCCAATTACAACATGTATCATGTTTAGAGACTTTCTAATTACTAGCATGCCGATGGAATTTGAAGCTCGCCAACCCTAAATGTTGAGGTCGTGGGCAGTGCGGGGTAACTATAGTTCAAGATTGAAATTCCAAAAGGGGTGCAAGAATGGTGACGGGGATAGGGTTGCTGGTTCAACTTGCTCCACCTCCTCCACCTTTTATCTAATTTAAACAAGTTACATTACATGACATATTCATTGCGTGCTCTCTGACCAAACCGCAGCACTAAAGACATAACGGTTATGCAATTTGATTGGGCAACGGACTTTAAGCAAAAGTTTTGGGATGGTAAACTGAATTCTTTGCACACATTATGTAATTAGGATTGATCTTTTTGGTTTTTTCTTATAAATAGTCCAACCAACAAGTATGCACATAGAGGTCCCAGTCAATCCAACGTATCCTCAGAAAAGGCCTTTGCATACCGACCAACAGATATGCACAAAAATGTCCTACTCAATCCAATCTATCCTCTGTTAAGGGGAAATGGATCGCCTGCAGCATTGCAGGCATGCAGTGCTGCAGGCGCTGGCCGTCCGATTCAAAAATCGAAAGGCCTCTCCCTCCGGATTCTCTAAGATCCTATTAAGGTAACTTCTCAACATATAAAATTGTTAAATTATTTGTAGAATTTGGGGTCGTGCATAAGTCTCGACCCCTTCGCACGACGCAAAGCAATCAGATGCATCGGACAAGAAGACCGAGACTTGTACTATTTCTTTATCTGCGCAAGTGGGAAATAAATTAAGTTCCACAAACCCTCTCAACTAGGGTCTTGTTCAAGTCAAAGAAAGAGTAAAGAAGGGCCCATGTAGTAGTACGTCAATTTCCTTCTCCCCTTCGTTAGTGCCCGCGCATAGCTCGGCTTCGTCCCCCGTATCATTCAAGGAGCTGGACACCATTGGCTCCCTCTATAAATGCATGCGAAAGGCCATGTGCATGCACGCCCATGAAAATTGAAAGGCTCCGCTGCTGCTTCGGATATTTGCCTTGTGCCGTTGTTGCCATTTGTTGAGTCCATTTACATCTTGTTTCCTTCCCTTTCTCCAATCAAAGAAGAGGACGTCTGAAGGAGAAAGAAGACAGAAGAAAGAGGTGAGAGCTCGAAGCGATTTTTGCTTAGAGTCGGGTCCATCAAGCTGTGATGTTGAATTCTGTGGGTATTAGATATACACTAGGGCCGGGAAATACTTGAGTACGTTAGGATAGGTTTTTAACTGTTGAACCGAACCACGTAAATTTTATCATGTGCTTTTATTGTTTTTCGCTTTATTTTTCATGACTTGTAATTTGATTGCAAGGTTACCTTCCACTTTGGTCGCATCTCAAATTTCAACAAAAACCATAATTCATGCTTAGAGGAGCAAACTGCACTGTGCACATCTCCCATTTCTTCAGTTAGAAGGACACATATACACATACTCAAACCTAGAATGGCGCAAAGGTTGATAGAAGCGGCTCAAAAGGGCAACACCGATGAGCTGAATGACTTGATCAGAAGCAATGAGTTCATCCTCGAGGAGACGGCTCTCAAAAGAGCCAGTCACACGCCGTTGCACGTCGCTTGTGTGGCCGGCCATTTGTATTTCGTCCGAGAGCTCCTGAAGTTGAAGCCTAAGTTCGCGGAAAAAGTGAACGCAGATGGTTTCAGTCCGTTGCACATCGCGGCAGCTCGAGGTGATGTTGAGATCACGAGGGAGCTCTTGCGAGTGGGTCGACACCTCTGCTTTGTGAAGGGAAGGGAGAGAAGAATTCCCTTGCAATATGCCGTCATAAACGGAGAGCTCGAAGTCATGAAGGTACTGCTTTCTGCCTCACCCGAGTCCGTCGAAGAGACAACCGCCCGAGAGGAGACGGCGCTTCACCTCGCCGTGAAGAATAACCGGTTTGACGTTGTCATTCTGTTGGTGGAGCATCTGAAGAAGTATAACAAGGAACAGGTTATCAGTTGGAACGACCATGAAGGCAATACCATCTTGCATCTCGCTGCCGCCGCCAAAAATTTCGAGGCAAGTGACGCCATTACTTTTCTTTATCTCACCTTTGATAATTTCAGTGAGGGTGTTGAGCTATATGCAAAAAAATTCTGAGCAGAGTAATTTATTGAATCGTGTCTCTTTCAATGAGCACTAGAACAAACGATGTCTCGTCCATGCCAAAAATTTTCTGTATTATCTTAATGTCGGTGAGAACGAAACAAAGATGGTAAACTGCAGGTGGTTAAATTCATGCTTCGCGGGCATGGCCTAGAGTACGAGACTGTGGACGTTAACGCCTTGAACGATAGTGCCTTGACGCCTCTAGATGTCCTAACTCTCTCGCAAAGGGGAGCAGGAGATAGAGAGATCGGCAAAATCCTTGCGCGAGCTGGAGCCAAGCACGGACGAGGAACATCAAACTCGCTCGCTTCAGGAATTGTCTTGGTGGACGAAGCCGGAATCCAGGCAGATGACAGTCATCAACCAGATGGGGAACCAGTCCCAAATGCTCCTCAATCGATGATAGTTTCGAACAAAGAAACAGAGCCGTTGGCGGACATACGCAATGCCCTGCTGGTAGTCGCCGCGCTCATCGCAAGTGCGACCTACCAAGCCGTGCTTCAGCCTCCAAGCTATAAGATAAAAGTTGATAATCGTTACAAGAAAGGCATTTTTGGGTATTGTGGTTTTAACAGGGCCCTCGGGTACATCTCATTCATCAGCTTCAACACACTTGGATTCTTGCTGTCGGTCCAGACGATTGTTTGCCTCACCAGAGATCTCCCTGTCAGGCGACCGCTGCTACTCTCCTCGTTCTCAATGGTTATGACTTACGTTGCATTCATGTCATATGCGCCGTACGCGTCGCTGGACATAGCGTATAATATGAAAAACTCGGCATTGTACGGCTTGCTACCAATCACGATAGCAATTCTTCTTCTGCTGACACAGAGGTGGTCGGCCCTTTTTTTAGAACTTGGCGTGACGGCTCTCTCTGAGTCCAACATCGCAGATAATATGTACAACCTAAGGGCAGTGGTAACCGATATGAGAACACGTAGGCAGCACTTGGTCCAGCTTTTGAGGGAAACTTTTGGTTGAATGCAAAGGACATTCTGCAAGTAACCTTTGGTAAATTATTGTAATGTAAGAGTGTACTGGGAAATAATTTTGATTGACCTCTGGTTAATCTTATGTTTCGATTTTGGAAAATCATGTACTATAGCGACTTATGAGTAAATCACACTTTGCAAACCATTTATATCTTTCTTTTTTTGGGAAAAAAAATTCCAAAACTAATGAGAGACTAGCAAGTGACGGCCAGCCCACAAGAATCCAAACTTAAATGGTATTTGAATCTAACCAGCAGTCAGTGGTGAGTTGCTAAGGCCGAGGATGAAGCGTCACCAACAACGTTGAAGTTTTGAAGAACATTTTCATAATTAGGAATATATAGACATTTGGAAATGCAAATGCATGTTTCTAAAATTATCTGAAAATTTTGTCAGGGATTTGAGACTTTACACCCTAAAAATCCTTGGAAATGCAGTTTCTAGAGACAGCCATGGTCTATTGAGAAGAAACCGATGTTGATTATGTTGATACGTAAATAAACATCGGCATCCTTAATGATTAGGTTTCTCTTTCTGAGCTAAGAAATGCCGATTAGGACCATCTACGTATTTATATTTACCCAATTGCACTGCTCTTTGGCAATGTAAAATCATTGAAGGTGCTGAAAGTTATTTCAGCTAGATCACTTATACGACTTATAGAATCACTTTGTTTAGTCTCAAGTGTAGTCATAGTTACCTTTTTTATATGCAATCATCTTAAATAAAAATGTATCAATCTCTTCCCCTTTCACTATAATAATAACAAGACAGACGCAAGAGAATAATAAAAGAGACTTACTTTTTTTAAGAGAAAATGACATAAATGATCTTTGAATTTTAGCCAAATGTGCAATGTGATTTCTAAACTTCCAATTTATTTAATGTTGCTCCTAAACGTTCACCCAATGTGTAATCCGACCCCCGAATTTTCAATTTATTTAATGCATTCTCTAAATTTTCAATGTAGACTAATCTTAAATCTTTTTTCCCATATTTAAGAAGCACAAACGCAAATCAACTCTTGGTATTACTTTCAAATGTTGGGGAGTGGCAAGTTTCTTGAGCTTACCAACAGCCTTTCGGACTTGGCCCGAACCGAACCAAAAAGGCCAAGTCTAGTGAATGTTTTGTTGGGATGGGGTTCAGGTTTAGAATGAGTAAGCACAATATATTAGGGCCAAGCTTTAACTTTGAACAAATCTTGGCCCATGCACACCCTTGGTACGGACCATGTAGTTAGGGTGTTAAAACCAAATAATATAGCTGAATCAAAACCCAACCCGAGAAATTTGGAATCAGGTAATCACATTAATTCTTGAGAACTACAATACTTTCAAGTTTAAGTAAAGTTTCCAGTCGACTTGAAAAATTATACTTGTTTATTTTAATCTAAAAAAAACATATATATAAACATGACTCGACCCCATTTGAATATTTGAATTATATTCTTATATAAGTATCATAGAAACCCAACCCATTGACACATCTACGTGTATGCTAATATCATTTAAACAATTAATTGCATAGGTACGCCATAGACTCCACATGATCAACTGCCTAAATGGCTTGATCTGCATCCAAGCGTTAAGTGACAATCTGATAATTAAAATACTGAAAGTCTTTGCGGAAACTTAAAAAAAAAAGCAATTTATTGTCATTTCATTTGTAAAGTTCATTGCACGCAGCCGCCACATGTTCCTTTTACTCTATAGATAATAGTGATTTGCTCAACTGTAATGGTGATTGAACCCTATTCCAATATTTAGGTTTTCACTATTGTCCCTGTAACGTTTGCGGCTTCTGGCACATTTTCCCAACCATGCCATTAATGACCGAAAACAAGGATTAGCTCGGTGGAGGGTGAAATGGACTAGATCTCCTATGCCATTCTTTTTTATGTCAAACTAACCATGTCATTTAATGACCGAGAACAAGGATTAGCATCGATGAAGGGTGAATTCGACTAGCTCTTCTATAGGAGCCTACTTAGTCTTTGATTCTTTTGTTTTTATTATTTTGATTGTTTTTTCCTTTCTCTCCTGATTAGTTTTGGGTATATGTGTGTCTAACTAAATTTTCGTGATTGATCTCGAGTGATTGTGGAATCCAATTCGATCCTTCATCGAATTGATAGCTATCAAGAAGGATGTTCGTCACGTGGTTCCACAACCTCTCCAAGATTGTCCAATCTTCTCAAGATTAGGCAACTCCAACCTTCTTAGGCAATTCTCTTCTCTCGATTTAGATTTAGGTTTAGATATGAGAGTTTTACCCTCTGAACTATATCTATATATAGATATGGGAATTCTTAACAATCACTTGATATGTGTTCTTATAACATATAAATGTTGTTGTTTATATACGATGACGGTGATAAAAGCATTGAACATAAAGGCGCACCGCAAGCCGTTGCAACTAGTGAGGAAGATGTATGCGTATGCTCATCAAGTCTGGTGATCGATCTTCAAAAGTCTACGTTGACAGACCTCTTCTGAAGGGATAATAGTGCACCTCTAATGTGTTATTCTAAGAAAAGAATAAAATCTCACTTTCAATGGAAAAATAAATGGACTGGCGTCATAAGAATAACGTTTCACATCATTTGGTAACTATTTTTGAAATCACAATCGCTTCCAACAAGATTGAATTTATGATGCAAGAAATTCGTCCAAATTTTTCAATGAGAAAATAAAAAGACAGAAGTGTAATTCAAAAACAAAACGGGAATAAGAAATTGACCCGTTTGGTCGACCCATGATAAAGATGAACCAAGATAGGACACTAAAAAGTCTAGGGGAAAAAATAATTTAAACAGGGATAATCAATCCTATTCAAACCAATTCGACCCATAATTGAAAAAAGGAGTCGCAAGAACCTAAGAATGTGGTAACATTCAAATTTGGCAAACGATGCCCTAAAACAAGAAACATTATAACATTCTTAATCGAGCTGTATAGATATCGATTCAAATACAAATACACAATATGTATGTAAATCAAAGAATCAAAATTTGGGTCCGCAAAGCAGTTCATCAATTCGTGCAAATTGACTCCTTAAGCCACATTAGAATTTACACAGTGGCCAGTGACGACATGCAAGGGTCATCTCTAGGACCTGCGCCATTACTGTGGACATTCATAATTATTAGTTCTAATTCAGCAGCGGGGCAGACATTCAAATCCACACGTAAATGGACCCAAGGTTTTCAGAAGCAGCTCAGAGAGGCAATGTCGATGAACTGAATGACTTGATCAGAAGCAAAGCACTCATGCTAGAGGAGACGGGTCCCCAAAGGAGCCGGCCAAACGCCGTTGCACGTCCCTTGTATCACGGGCCGTTCGAATTTTGTACCGGAGCTCCTCAAGCCGATGCGGAAGCCCGGGAAGAAGCGAGCAGTGTTCCTGACCCGTGAGCGATAGAAGCTGCGATGACACCTTCATATTCAGGTCTTAGGTCGTGAGCAACGATCCTCATCCTTGGTGTTGTGATAGGATCTCTAGGATCCACCTCCACAAAGATCTTCAACCTCTGCAAAATCCTGTCTCAATCCTACACGGCCTTGAGTAATTTCACTTTCTGCTTCTTGAGCTTAAACTTTTTCTCTCTCTTTTACTCTAGTTCAATCTATTGAGGTTTCGAATTCAAATATTTATGAAATTGAGAATTCCAAAAATCGCGTATGATTTTTATAACACAAAAAAAAATGTTTGAATGATGAATATTCGCACGCTTCTTGAAAACTATAGGGTTATTATTTTAAGAAAAAAAATATAGGGTACTAGTGGAAAGAATTAATTAGCTTTTAAAAATAAAGCCAATTGCATGAAGAGTAAAACCAATGAAAACTGCACTTTATAAAAACATAATTAAGAAACTAGAAATTAAAATTAATGATCAAGAATAATACTTTCCCAAAAAAAAAATTCACATGGGAAACATAAAAAAAATTTGAAAATCAAAATACGTGCGACACATGGGCATCTAACTAGGCAGGTATCTAGCTCCAGAACATATTTTATCCGATGCTTCAAGGGATTAAAGAATAGCCCAATTCGGGAGTAACCTTTTGATGGGACAAACTCCTCGAAGAAATTAAGTGTTAGGAAAGTAATGTAGAAATTCCCCTGATCAGGCAATTTCCAATCTATAAAACCATGATTCATGCACATCCACCACTGTCTGTTCTAAGTAGAAGGGCACGTATACACATATAAACACTCAAATGGATCCGAATTAAAAGATTTAGAATTTAATTGCATTTTGTTCTTTGCATTTGAAATTTCTAGCATACCTTTTCATTATTTTCTTTTGAAAAAATCCTCCTTCTTTATTGTCACTATGCCTTTGCACTAATTAAAAAGATGTCATGTGTATGCATGTGGAATATAAGCGAGAGGTTGTAAGATGTCCAGAAGAAGATGATGAAGGATGATATTACATGAATGCCGTTGTCGTGTATTTGTTTTATGAAGATAGAATGATTTGAGAAATAATTTTTTAAAAAGATGATGTATATCTCTTACAAAAATAAATGAACGGAAATATTTGCATTGTAGAGCAAAAAATTTAGATATGAACACAACTAACATTGACTTGGATATCTTTTCGTTTTTTCAATGTTTTTGAACCATTTTATTAGTTATTCTTTTTTTCTATTTCCCATTCTTTTTTCTTTTGTATTTTTTTTTTCTAACCCTTGGCTGTCGACAATGGTGCAGAGGTCCTCACTCATGACCGACGAGGGTATCAACTCCTTCACCTAGACCAGACAAGGGTCACTAGCCCACGTTTAAAAAAAGAGAGAGAGAGAGGAAAAAGATAATAAAAGATAATTAAATAATTAAAAATATAGAAAAAAATTTCAATGTCAACATTGACCATGCTATATAAGATAGCTAACTACATAAGGGACTTTTTACCAAAATTAATCAGATGGACTCAATTGGCAAAAAGTGAAAATGTTTAAAATTTAATTGGTGTAATTAAAATATTTAGGATTCGACTGGCGTTGATGAAACTTGAAGAACTTTTATGAGATTATCATTTTATGTTTTCCATTAGTCAAACCTAGGTTTTTTTTTTTGGGCAAAGTCAAACCTAGGTTGGCCGACCATGGTTGTGTGGACTTTTCATGTTCTCCACTTTGCGTATGTTTCTCTCTAGAAGGACTTTGTCTGCTCTATGATTGGGTAGTGTTATCTGGTAGCACGCCATGACGCTTAAGTGGACGTCCCGCTATACGTTTTATGCCCGTCGGGAGTCAAAAAATGAAGAATAAAAAAGTAGTACCATGACGGAAGCCAAGACGTTTACGAGTACAGTGCAAGAACCCGAGATGTCTATATTAACCCGGAACGCAATAGATCGTCGAACATCTTTGCTATTAACATTTCAAAGGGTAAGACCAGTGAAGATGAGTTCAATCATAGCGTCGGGAAAGAACTGCTGCCATGGATGGGCGGCGAGAGACAAATCTGGATTTCTCTCTCCTTACGAGTTCGATCGCAGGTAAACTAGACAATCGCGTATTAAGCCACCGATCTCACGTATGAATGAGTGGCCTCAACTCATAAGGTATTTTGCAATTTCTAACGAGTAAAGCTTGTTGTCTTGTTCTCACGACAGAGCGGTCGGAAGCGAGGAAATCTCGGTGAAAATTAGTTACTGTGGCATTTGCTATGCGGACGTGTTGTTCACCCGCGGCTTCATGCCCTTCAAGTATCCCTTGGTCCCAGGGTATGTACCTTTGGCACTACTGGAATTGTAATATGGTCTGGCTTTTCGAATATTTTGTCCTTCTTTAGGATTATCTTAGAGACACTGCCGGCCATGAAAAAAGTTCTCCATGTGCACCGTTTCTCACCGTTGATCCGGTACTTTTAATTTACGCTGCATTGCTAGCTTAGAACTTCAACAAATGATGAGGGCCGCTTGTGGAGAATTTCTTTTCAACGAGAGCGCTTTACAATCTTTGCTTCTTTTTACTTGGATCCGATGCTTATACGAGATACATATGTTCAGGCATGAGATCGTGGGGATCGTAACAGAAGTGGGTGGCGATGTTGTCAAGTTCAAGATACGAGACCATGTAGGTGTCGGAACTTATGTCGACTCGTGCCGAGATTGCGAGAACTGTCATGGTGGACTAGAATCACATTGTGCGAAAGGTCCAGTTTCTACAATCGGTGGCACTTTTGAAGATGGCAGCACTTGCCAGGGAGGATATTCCCAGTTCATAGTTGCCAACGAGAGGTGCGTGATTACTAACTCTTAAGGATACTACTTATGGGGCTGATTCACCAATTTGCTTATCCTCAATCTTCTGTTTTCACATCTTCACTACCAATGCCAAATCCGTTCACATCGTGCACTTCATAACAAAATGTTGAATCCATAGGTACTGCTACAAGATACCTGACAAGTATCCATTAGCTCACGCAGCACCCCTGTTGTGTGCTGGGATCACAGTCTACGTTCCGATGATCCGCCACCAGATGAATCAGCCTGGAAAATCATTAGGGGTGATTGGTCTCGGTGGGCTCGGTCACATGGCTGTGAAGTTTGCCAAGGCTTTTGGACTGAACGTCACTGTTTTCAGCACAAGCATTTCCAAGAAAGATGACGCCTTGAATCTGTTGAAAGCAGACAAGTTCGTGCTCTCATCTGACACAGAACAAATGAGCGTAAGAGTCCATGACAAGAACCCAACTGAAATCTTGAGGTTTCTCAAATGGCGGGTGTCTAATTGGATCTGATTCTGCGGTTTCTTTTACAGGCTCTGTCAAAATCTCTAGACTTCATAATTGACACTGCATCAGGAAAACACCCTTTTGATCTGTACATGTCATTGCTTAAGACTGGTGGAATTTTGGCTTTGGTGGGCTTTCCAGGGGAGGAATTCAAACTTAGTCCACGGAGTCTTCTCATGGGTAATTATTCTCTCTCGACAGGTCTTAGAATTCGTTTCCTCTTCTGGTAGCTTAGGACCCACGACTTTCTTGGCGTACTTATTTTGCATGTATCTTGTTTAGAATCGAGGACTATTTCCGGAAGCACAACTGGCGGTACAAAGCTAACACAAGAGATGCTCGAGTTTTGCGCTGAACATGAGATACATCCAGAGATTGAAGTAATTCCCATTCAGTATGCGAATGAAGCTCAAGAGAGGCTTCAGAAGAATGATGTTAAGTACCGCTTTGTGATAGACATTGAGAACTCCTTAAAGTGAATCCAGTGATGAAGGAACTCTAGGAAGATATTTTCGAACACTATCTTTATGTAATATGGTGACTCTCTTTATGGTATTCAATTAATTAATGTGACAATAAGTGGAAAGTATGTTCTTCCTCTTTTTGAAGTTCTCTCCCTTTGTGTCTTTTTGAATTTGAGGATTGCAACCTGCGTGTGTTGTCAAATGACTCCTAAAGCTAATGAATTTTGCTATCTGACCTGAGAAGAATAAATTAGCAGAATAATTGACAAGTAATAACAAAGAGTATCCAAGATTTAAGTAGTCCAGTTCGAAGGTTGGTACTTATTTTATAGGGAGAGTAAACGACAAAAAAATTTCACTATGATATGGAGAGTTGCATAGTTAAGCTCGCTCAATTACTCAAGTGTTTCCCAACATTAAATTACACCCGAAAATAACATGATAGCTTCTCAATCTCTCATTGAGAAAATTTATTAAGAAAAAACCCAACACTCGTCTTATTTGCTATGCTAGATGATAATTGAGCAAAGTTCCTTTCTTGCAAGTTTGTGATTTGATGGCTCAAACTAGAAAAGCATGATTTTCTTTTTCTTTTTTTCTTATCCTTAATCCAAGATCAAAGCCGTCAAATATCGGACTCCATTATATTTGCTCAAAGAAGTTAGAAGACACCCACAATTTGCGCATATTTGCTCAAAGAAGTTAGAAGACACCCACAATTTGCGCAGGACTTCTGCCAGGTCCAATTTAAAATGTATGCTCAAATTCGAAATATAATTTAACAATTTAATGATCACTTCTCTATCTCTCTCAATTTCTTCAGTCTTTAGATAAACCTAGAGCTCCTAGAATCCAGGATGACAAATACGGCTTCGAATAACATCTCAGTCCTTTAGCTATCAACACAATGTAGTAGGTGTTATTGACAATTGCAGAACTTCAGCGTCTGATCGCGCAGGAAGGGAAGTTCATCTCACGGCAATCTATCAAACGCCATGGTGCTATAAATTTCGGAGTCGGCCTGTGTGCACAGGCCAGTTCGAGTCTCCACTGATACCCGAGACACCAACCCACGTAGAACCCAAATCCAAGAGCAAAAAAGGAAAAACGAAGGTTTCGGGTCCCCTTGGTTTATTCCTTTTTTTCAGCCAAATCCAGTATCCGTCGTGATGAAAATCAGCGGTGACTTCACCGGAAATCAGCTCATATGGAATGTAAGAGTCTGAACAGCCATTCAACAATTATAAGAACTAAATCCTTCATAGCATTCGCCAGCATCGAGACTAGAAAAAACCCGAGTACTCCCACAAATCCTAAATCCTAGCTTTAATTATGTCCATAAATCTTTTGTTCGGTCAGTTTCATACTATTCAAGTGGTAGCAGAAGTCATAATCAGGTCCTAAACAGCTACAAGACAATGCAATGAAGTCATAATATTTTAGGTTAAAATTATCAATTTGAAAAGGCCACGTAGGTGATTTTACGTATTGTCATTTAATAACTCGATTGCACTTTCTAAAAAAGTTCACAACTTCATTGAACCGATTGGAATGTTGAGAATTTGATTGCATTCTGAAAACAATATTTAGAGCTTTAGGTGCATCAACATACAGGATTTTGATACGTCCTGTCTTATTTTATACGGTTTAGAAATGCAAATCGTCAATATGCTTGTAGGACGAAAAAAGCGGGTGTTTAGTACCGATAGGAATGATAACAGTAAGGATTGCCGTCAAATGAATCGCCAATGTGAAAAAATACTTCACTTTCACCATTGAATGAGCGCCGATAGTCGAGCTAATGCAAATCCTTAGGTCATAAACAAAGACTCCTGTATGATCACTCTCAATAAAGCACAAATTGGTTTCTTTTATTAGCTTAAGAAACTAAGGGGGCAAAGAGGGGAAGAAAAAACTAGATGAGCAACCAATTACATCTTAGCAAGAACCTCAGTAATGCTCCCCACGATCTCTCTCCCGACAGTCGTCAGATCCATTCATGCACGTCCGCATGACGCCTCCATTTATATTTCTCAGGACCTTAAACTCATTAACTCAACTTCCTCAAAAACCTCTGGATAATGTCTTTGCCTAATAACTCTCGTACCGTCCTAGTCTTGATGCCTCTCCCTCAAAATCTCAGCATCTACAGAGCCTAGAGTCTGGTTGTTCTCAAAGTCTATATCCAACCGGTCGTAAATTTTCCGATGTGTCCGAACTCCCTGGCATCGATTTTGAGCGAGGTGTGTTCCGCTCTCATCCAAGTATGAGATATGTGTTCTTAAGCTCGCCGAGTAGATAATCACCCCATCACGAAATGCTTGAGAAAACAGGGAGCATAATGGATGAAGAACGCCATAAACGACACCCAGCTTGTTTTCAGATATAGCTTTCAGCTAGACTCTTGTTTCCTTAGTAAGTTTAGCATTTCTTTGCAAAGCCTCCTTATAAGACGTTAAGAGTGCGCTTAATCATCTTAGGTAATTTGACTATATAAAATGTTGATTTATTTGACGTATTTAATTTCCCTTTTGTATCAGGAATTTTGGTGCTTTTCCCAGAGAAAGGCAATATACAGCTCTATCACGTTCGATCCATAGTGCATTCACCTCGCTTGTAAAGCATTGATCAATGGGCAGTGAGCGTTAGATAGATAGATACATGAACGTATTTTGGTTTTCGTTGTTATTAAGAGCTTCATGTTTACTCAGTCATATTACAAATTGGACAGAAAAGAGAAAGCAACGATAATGATATGTCAAATTTTTTTAGATAAATGTATGTCTATTAACCAGATATTAAGCCTACTTTTATATCATGTCACATGGGCTTCATGGTTAGTGTCCGCATCCAAGGAGTTTTAGTTTGGAAACCGGAGGTCACTTGTTCAAATCTCATCAATTATATGCATACTACTCTAGGCTAGAGCGAATTACACTAGTAAAACCCTAGATTTAACTAGTTCATGGGGCTTAGGATATTCGATAAGCTTCCAAGCAGTCGGGTTCTCACATTTATTTTTTATATGATTACCAAAAAGAAACATATATTATATGTAATGTGGTCCCAAGCATTATACATATGTGATCTTAAGACTCTAATTCTGAAACGTTTTAAGCATCGATCAGACAAAAGGAAAGAGTGCCAACAGGACAAGATCTCTGGATAAGGAGTTGTTGGGAGGTGCACACCTGAACTTGGGACAGTGAATGGATCATGGGCCCTTTATGGATGCATAATCCACGACGCTCTCATCTTCTTAGCATTGACCAGGTAACTTGTTGACAGTTGTCGATTCATCTCTCCCTCTGAGTTTCTGGTGTTTCTTCTTGTCTAACTTCGGTTCTCAAACTCTTGTCCAACATTTCTACTTTCACGCATGCAGACAATAAGTCGGCGATTGCATCTGTAATGCTTGTATTAGTTCATAAAACTTGCTAGCCTTTTGTCTCAACACTTGAGTCCGAATCAATGAGATTAATCATAACACCTTAAATAAAATTTTACACGATCAATGATCGTGATCTGATTCGAGAAATTTTGAAGGAGAACATTTTGTCACTCTACTCTAAGAGAATAAAGGGCATGAATATATCGCATCCTTGAAGCATGGCAGAGGTTATAAGCAAGAAGCAAGTGTGGTGCACTTAACGAATCTCGGCTTTATCTTTTGTACCAAAGACGGACTCAAACCATGCTTGTACCAGCAACGGAGTAATCTATTTAACTTCGTCCATATAGACAGATTGTAAATTATGAGCAAAGAGCCTAAAGACTTTTCAATTGGGAGAAGGACCTGCAATCTCTGAACTTGTTTTTAATGTTCAATATGATGTCTAAATTTAATTCTGTTGAATGTGGTTCTTCTATTAAAGTTCTGACACTGGCAATTGTGACCATAATTTCAGTTAACTTGAGGTTAGAATTGTCATAGTGGAGCCCACTTGTACAAAATTTCCATTTGCGCCTCCCGCCCCCAAAAGAAAGAAAAAAAAAACACACACACACACACACAAACACTATAGCCTAAAGAGAGAAAGAGAAAAAAAAAACAAAGGAAAATAAAACAGCATCAAGCAGAATTCTAAAAGTTCAAGGATTACACTAAACCATAAATATTTCAAGAACAACATTAAATTTTGAAGAAAAATTCAAGGAGCATCACCAGTGACATTACCCATTTTCAATTCTATAGAAAGAGAAGTTTGACACAATTCCAGGACAAGAAAAACGCGAACAAATTGCTAGAACACCCGTAGAAAAATAAGAAGTTATACAACTGAATGTATCTGAATCCTGTAAAGTGACTTGATGAAAACAAACGGTCATGTGTTATCTATGGAAGGAAAAGGAACTTGGATCATCGTGAAAATTGTCCTCCTCAAGTTGCCGGAGTCTCTGCTTCTATTTTGTTCTCTATTAAGAGTTTGCTTTGCTTCATTGCTTGAGGAGTGCTCTCTGCTGCTTCCTCATGATGTGAGAAGTCTCTGCAGCAGATAGAGGATCTGCATAGTTTGAGCCCTTGACTGCCTTTGATTAACAGGAGATGCTTTGAGTAATTACAAGACGCAATGCGCTCTCTCTCTCTCTCTCTCTCTCTCTCTCTCTCTAAATCTCAGTAATGTCTAGACACAATGGATATCTCACCGTTGGGAAAGAGAGTACTTGAATCTAGACCAATTAACATATCCGATTGAATTCATTCACTTAAAGATTTAAACCAAATGTTCATTTTGCCGCTTCACTCCTCACCTTTTATGTGAGATTCTTTTGTGTCACTGCATACGCTTGTTCATTCGTGTTTACTCTAAAACCAGTAAATAATCATGCAATGACCATTCCATATGGATGAAACGCATGTGTCTTAAAGTTAGTCACGTAATCGAAACCTACCACGCATATACCAACTTAAGTCCCATAATCCTTTCTTCTTTCTTTCTTTCTTTCTTTTTTTCCTTTTCACTTCAATAAAGCACCTAATTAAAACGCGACAGCATCCAAATCATTTTTCGCCTCTTGCAACTAAAATAATATTTTCAAACCTAACATGATGAATGACCTGTCTTAGAAAATTGTAAAACCTCGGTGCATGATTATGCTGACGCCACCGAGGCTTCCCTGGGCAGAGTTGTTGCTAACTTTCAACGCACAAGGACAGAACACAATCACAAAAAATTGATTGACGAATAAATCTCGATTGATTATTGTGCACTAACTGCGCGACCATACACGTTCCACCCTTGCATGGTCGATGAAATTATGTGTTAGGAAAATCAGTAGAAGGTCAATGTCTTGAACCCCATGACGCAATCCCTTTGTCCTTGGCTATACTGCAGGCGGAACATATTTATTAGGGGAACTATTATAGAGTCAACATGAACTCGCATTACAATTATCTTTACTAGCAAATAGTACCTTCTGCGTACTTAAGCATTAGACATGGTCTCTACTAAATGACATCTGCTACAAATTGGTTTGTCCAAGGCGGAACAAGAAATAGAAAACAGGGGATATCTACTGATTTTCGTATAAATTATCAAATGAGTGTAAAATATGTATATAAGACCAATTGAAAAGTGACAAGAAGAGAAGACATTGGTTTGTGTTGCGGAACTAGAGTAAGGTTCCACAAGGAACCTGAAGATCGAATTGAATCGAGGCCAGTCTCACGTTAGAAAAACCATAATCTCGAAGATGAAACTATTGGTTGGAGCACGAGACATGTATGCACACCAAACGAGTTTGTAAATAGTGTCTAATTTTTGCTAGAAGTAATACCTGCTCCATTAAAATGGTATATTTAAGTGATTCAAGATTCTTTAAGTGATATAGCCATACCAAGGCAGTGGCACAAGATGACAAAGGCGGCACTGAGATTCGCATCAATCACCATCTTAATTTAAAAATCGGAATGCTAGTGTTTGTTCCTACCATTTTCTACTTCATTCGAGTATAACAGCACTAGCGATCCCTCTACTTTTATCTAAAGCTCCATTTATTTCACGGAAAATATAATATTTCTGAAAAATATTTTTTGAAATCATTTTCTAGAAAGGTGATAATATTTTCTAGTGTACAAAACTGCCGGCTTGCCGGCCTCAAGCGAGATCAAAGCATATTATTAGAGGCCGCGATATGTAAATATAAACAAAGAAGACACAAAATATTTTCTCCTTTCAAAAAAGTGGAAACTATTTTCCTCACTTTTGAATGTGTTTTTTTCATTAATAGAAAATATTTTCATTGACTATTTTATTTTTTTGTGAAACTAACGCTGGAAAATTCAGAAAATATTTTCATAGAAGTTATTTTTCATGAAACAAACGAAGCCTAAAATTCAAAACCATTAGTTCACGGAAAATAAGATAGTCAAGAAAAATATTTTCACCTTCAAAAGCGAAGAAAATGTTTTCCAGAGAAAATGTTTTCCGCTTTTTAGAAAGTGTAATATTTTCCATCTTCTTTCTTCACCTTTAATTATTTTCAATCTTATTTCAAAAGTGGTTTATGACCGGTGGCTAGTCAATATAGGACAAAAAGATGATAAAAAAGAAAAAGAAAATTAAAAAATCAAAAATTTTATAATTTTTCCTAAGTTTTAAATAAACACCCGAAAATATTGTCATTTAAAAAAATGACTTCTTAAAAAATATTTTTCAGAAATGGTACATTTTCCGTGAAACGGACTTAGCCTTACAACACACATACCCTTCTAGTTATTTTTATTGTAGGCCAATAAAAAATGTGACATATCTTCTCACATCGACGCCTGGTTCAGCAACTGTCAACTCAGCACCCCAGCTGCCAAATTTATCTGAAGGCCTAAGAGCGGCGCAATTTAAAAAGTACAAGGATCATATTGTCGAAATAGGTTAATAAAAGGTCAAAATTAGAGGGGTCACCGGTGACATTATCTATTTTATTTAGACCAGTCCGCGACTTCGTTCTTTCTTAACAACATATTAGTCACTATTCGAGTGACTCATGCGAAACAAGCGAGTTAGCTAAATCTGGAGCATGCTCTTGCAGAACTGAAGGCACACAAAAAACAACTGGGCAATGTGACGTCACGGCTTACACTCGACTGGGATTTGGTATTAATATTGTATGGACGTTCTTCCCCATCTTCATGCGATGCTCAGATCTAAAGATAAAGATAATCAAAGAACACCCTCGTAGAAATCAAAGACAATTTTAAGGGCAGTAGCAACCATGAAAGGCATTTTTTCATAGGGTGAATATCGCAAAAAAAATGTCAAATTATGTTCACTATAACACTAATATCCCCAACTTATTTTATATCACCGACAACCTTAAACTTGCTCAATCTGACACAAATATCCTCGATGTGTTTTGTGTCATGAAAAAAAATTCAAATTCATACATGGGTAACATATATACCTTATATTTCAGGTTTATTCAAGGTATATTTATCATAAGGGTATAAATTTAGGGTTTTTCATGATAAAGGAAATCCGAGGGAATCCATGTCATGATGGGCAAGTTTAGGATTCTTAGTGATGCAAAAAAAAAATCGAAATATTTATCTCACAGACAACATAATTTTGTACTTTTTTTTGTGACAGTAATCCTTTTTCACACGGATACTGGAAATTTGAACATTGTAAGGCTTAGTTCCTTTTTCTGGAAAGGAAAATGATGTTGATTCTAGTTCTATGTGCATTTTGCAGATCGTCGCTATTAAAGTTGGGGATTCGCACAGTTAATCTGCAAAGATGAAACAAGTTCTTCTCAGATGTTTAGGACTATCGCCCCATTATACAATACCAAAAGACCCGGAGTGCCTCGATCTTACATAAGATTGATTGCAAAATCTTGCACGATAACGTAAGATGGTACGATGGATTCATGAAGCCGACCCCACTTAACATGTGACAATCGTTGTGTCGATCAAATCAAAATGTTGTTTTTATAGGAACAGACGCAATACTATATTGGGGGACAAATTAATAACAAAAAAGGGCCTGCAACCTATTGTACTTGTAGTAAGTACTAACTCATATCTAATTCTTTCAATTGTACTAATTTAATTCTAAATATTTTTTTGATTTGTCGATTAAATCAATCCCATTATATTAGGCTGAAAATTGCTGAATGGACATTGGCTGTCTTACGTGATACAACCAGCATTGACGTGAATATTTCTCGATAAATGAGTTTAATTTTGTAACTTTTTTATAAGGACCGAATGCCAGCAAGGGTTGTCGCTTGCCAGTCAACTATCATTGGCCACTAGGCGAAGGCTTTCAAACCCTAGCTTTGGTAGGTGAAGGCGTTGCGATCCTTGCTCAATGCCTCGCAATGCCCTTGCTGGCCAAAGCATTGGCGTGCATTCCCTAATCCAAGTTTGGCGAGGGTCACAAAGCCTTCGCCTGGTGTTAACAAGGATCATCTTGCAACCCTTAGTCCAAAAAAAAGAATAAAGAAAATAAAAGATAAGAATAAAAAATTATTTTAAATTTACATCAATGCTAGCTATTTCACCTGGGATCATTAGCGTCCATGTTAGCGATTTTTTGCCTCAAATGGCTAGATGTACTTAATTAATAAAATGTGAAAAGATTTAGGACTATTTTTACATATTGAAAAGTTGGGAACCAAATCAGTATAAAGCCAGCAAATTTAGGATTTTTCTGGATAAATTTCAGTCTCAGACTGAGATATCTGGCCAGTTCCTAGATGAATGCCTAATCCGCTATGATGTCCCGCTTGCCTGATAACGACGTGCATGAGCCACGTAGTTCTGTGCGTCTTCCGAAAGAGCAAAAGGACAATCTGAAGGTGCGATCTTGCAAGTGCAATATCAAAATCATCAAAAGGAAAACGACAGATCGATAATGCCAAGTGTGTGGCGGCCCTGCTGTTCAGAAATACGTAAAGAGTTTTGATATGGGGATGGATTCATTAACAGGAGAGTCAACGCCGCTAGCTTGGACCAATTAGGGTTTTGTTATTTTAATGTTTTAGGTAATTTAAGGTGCTTTTCGAGCGTTCATCCTTTCATTTGAAGAAAATGGAAGGTTAGAGAAAGTGTGATTCCGAAAGAGCAAAAGGACAATCTGAAGGTGCGATCTTGCAAGTGTTATATGAAAATCATCAAAAGGAAAACAACAGATCGAAAATGCCAAGTGTGTGGCGGCCCCGCTGTTCAGAAATACGTCAAGAGTTTTGATTGTGGAAGATGTGGATGGATTCATCAACATGAGAGTCAACGCCGCTAGCTTGGACCATTAGGGTTTTGTTATTTTAATGTTTTAGGTAATTTAAGGTGATTTTCGAACGTTCATCCTTTCATTTGTAGAAAATGGCAGGTTAGAGAAAGTGTGAGATCCTCTTCGTTTGTCTTTTTTTGAGGTAAACTACGATTGGCGTGCGATGACAGTTGCACTAGGACTGCTACATGCTAACCACCAACATGAACGAAGAACACGATATCATTCATCCATCAAATGTGATTATCCTTTTGAATTTTCTTTTCTTTTTCATTAGTTAAGGAAAGGTGGGACAAGATTTGTCTTGGTCAATGAGTTCAAAAGAAAGTTGGTGCATATAATCCCTCCCTTTCTAGTCTTGAAGTAGTAGTTCGAGGCTGAATTTTTTCATTGGTCAATCGTATATGTATATTCATCAGTACATAAAGAAGCGGATCATGTAATCTAAAGGGTGTTCAGGATCGTCATTTGAGCTTCAACTTGAAGTTTCTTGCATATTTCCATCAACGGGTTTCAATTACCCATCAAATCGTCCATTAGAACCCATCAAACTAGTGTGTCCAGAACACGAAGTTGGCTCTTGATAATAAAATGAAAATGAACAACTGAAAGATCCTAGGTGCAGTAATGGGCAACTTGGTCTTGTGTAGCAATATAAAAGATGGCAAGTTGGTTATAAACAAGCTTAGTTTGGCTTTTAGTGCTGGGCTTGGACTGATATTATCCAAAACTTTTTGAAACATTATTGATAAGAAGTTGCGACTAGCTGGTGCAGCTTTTCGCAGTAGAGTGGTGGTGGAAAGGGGGTTTCAACTTTTATCAAGTGCTCGACAAACTCCTCGCAGCTGCGGAGTAACCTTTTGCCCCGACGTTCACCAGTGGGACAAATTTGTCCCCGACGTCCGAAAAAGAAATCTGACCAACGTTAAACTGCCGTTGGACTTTATTTACGTGGCGTCCTAGTTATCATCCATTTCTCATGTCGGACGCCTCGCAAGCAAAGTCTGACGGCAAGTGTAACAATGGATGGATTTATTCCTCTAGTGAAGTTGGTGCCTTCTTATGAGACACATAAAAGTTGATAACAATTTCATCTTGCCGAAAAAAAGTCGAGGTCTTGTTTGGGGAAAGAACACTATGAAACCCTCGTATCTCCAATAACTTACAGAGGGCATTGCTTAATTTTTTTTTTTGGTAAATGGCGTCGCTTAATTTTGAGGTGCTACAATTCAAAAGTACATATTATAAGATATGCAAGTCATCAAGAAACTGCACTCAACGGTGGCTAAATGTGTTGAATAATAGCCTATCCTTCATCGCTGAGATTACAAGTTCGAAATTTACAGTTGCTAGCTTCTTAAGTGGAAGGTTGTTGTATTGGGTTCCCGTACTAGTCTCCCCCTTTAGTGCCGTTCGGGCACGGGGGTCCGTGATGGAGTCATCGATATAAAAAAAAACTGCAATGAAATGGACTTACTGCTTTGTCATAGTTGTACCGGACAAATAGATACTTAATATTTTGATGAAAAACTGAAGGATACACAGATAAATTGAAAAAAAAAACTCTTTACTTCATGTAGGCATCTGTTTATTTCATGAAAAATATTTTTTTCCTCATTTTACGGCATTTGATTTTCTTAGGAAAATAAGTCAACTAAAAATCTATGTTTAAATCTAGAAAAATGATTTCTCCTTTAAAATATCAAATTTCATTTTTTTCAAAAGATGACTAGAAACTATGCTTCAACCAAAAATTTCATGCTTGAATGTAGGACCCCTAACACCTATTTTGAGGTCCGTCAAGAATGGAATTAACCCCGATGCCTATGCTCAAATCCCTTATGCCTATTCCTAGGTCCATCAAGGTCAAGATCAAGACCCCGTTACCCATACTCAAATCCCTAATGCTCGAGCTTGGGTATAGCAAGGTCAAAAGGCCTAAGGCCTCGGTGCCCATGCTCAAGTCAATCAAGGCTGGGTTGGAGAACCCACTACAATGCCCAAGTTATCGACGTTAGAGCTCATTATCGCTGAGACTTGGCCTGACCTCAATAGACTTGAGCTCAAGCACCTAGGCTTAGCCTATATAAAAAGGGGCACAGGCGCCAAGAACCTAGCCACAAGCACCCAAGAATGGACATCAAGGCCTTAAGCTCAGTCTCTATGGACCTAAGGTGAGCCACCAAGAAGCCGTGCACGAGCACTAGATTCTTGATTGACGTTCCAACTTCTATGGACAAGCAACCAGTGCTTATGCTCTTGCTCAATACTTGGGACCCACATGCATGAGCCAAGGTCCCAGTGCCTGGGGTGGGGATCCATTAAGGCTAGTCATAGGATCCCAATGCTCGTGCCTAATTCCCCAATTGACTATACTTAATTACCATTTGAATAGTGTGTTTGTATTTTGAAAAATCAAATTAGATTTTCATTTTCAAATGACGAAAAATATGTTCTGGCTCTTCTTCAAATTCTAGCCAAACACAAAAAATAATTGCTAGTTCACTAGAAAATATCTTCCTAGAAAATATTATCCATAAGTGTAACATTTTCCATAAAACAAATAAACCTATAACTATTGAGGATTTTCTTTAATCATTTGTATTAGAGTAAGCATGCATACAAGCAGATCATGTCTTCAAATGCAAAATGGTTATTCATAGTTCATAGGCATCATCAAGAATAGCATCTGACTTTGAAATTGGAGTTTTTACTATGATTTGGAATTACAATCAATTCTCTATTCCATCGCATCCTCCATAATAAAAATGAACGAGCATGGGCATAATCACTAAGGCTAACAAAATTATGATCGAAAAGAGTTTCCAAAAAATATACTTAATCTAATAAATGAAGTTAGATTATCTTCTCTAATTACAAGATGATTTTCGACGTGGTCCTCCAAAATCTAGTATTTGCAGCTTTTTCTTTTTCTTTTTCTTTCTAAGAAAGTTCTAGACAAAATATGTTGATGGAAAATTAGTAAAGAAAATAAAAAAGAAATGAAGATTATTCGCATTTTGCTCGAAGGTGATGCGAAACCAAATCTGACGTGGGACAAATCCAAAATAAAGAAGACTGCATTATTTGAAAAACCACTGACTTTCTTGAAAAGCACATGTGTCTTCCAAGTGATATTTAATACGAAAATTACATGTACTTATTTGTTATTCGTCGTTGGTATCTCCATCGCGTAGACAAGTCTAGCATTAGGTGGTATATATAAATGCATGTCAATGGCCCAACACACCCTCCATGCAGCCTTGTCTTCGCAGTTGCTCTCAAACCTAGCAACATCTCTCCCTCCTTCCCTCCCTCCCTCCCTCCCTCCCTCCCTCCCTCCCTCTCTCTCTCTCTCTCTCTCTCTCTCTCTCTCTCTCTCTCTCTCTCTCTCTCTCTCTCTCTCTCATGGCTCGTGTTAGCGTAGCGCTATTCATGATCATGACGATCGTTCTCGCTGCATTTGCTTCGAGTGCTGAAGCCAGGAAGCTTTCGGAAATCAAGGAAGAGAAGCAGAAGAAGAAGGAGGTGCCATTAATGGACGCAAGCTTGATCCTCAGTGTCCTCCCCAAGGGCGACGTCCCCGGCTCGGCCCCTAGCAATAAGGGCCACGCCTCACCGGTCAACCGTAAGCTGCTTGCCAGACGCCTCGCGAGGACCAACCGAGTTTTGCATTCCGTTCCGAGCCCCGGTTTGGGCCATTAGTTATAGCTCTCTCTATTACTATTTTAGCCGCTTGTTTTCTACATCTTTACCTAGTAGCTTTTGGGATACTTTTCTGGTTTTTTTTTTACGGTGGGGCATAGAACGTCTTAGATATGTCAACACTATATGTTGAGAAGCGTGTAGTTGACTAGTCACTATATATAACGTGAATAAAGTTGTGTTTTTCCCTTCAACGTCACTATGTTATGATTGGTCTTTATTATATAGCGAGAGTGATGCTACAGATAATAGAACTTTTGATTCTGTGACAGCTCCAGAAGTAGTGGATCGATAAACTTTACGCAAGTAATAACTAATATCAAGGGTGGAATATGTTAATTAGGGCAGTTGAATCTCTAGAAATATCATACGACAAACAATACAAGTATTCTTATTAGGGGTAGTTTGTAAAGTGATGTCATGACTAGTTTCTTATTGGATACCTGACGATAAGGTTTTTGATATAATTTGTTTAAGTATCCACTTATGCCATAGCTCAACCTGTTTAGCTTCAGTTCTTTCTTTTTTTTTTTTAAGTCAAACTAAGCATACCTAAATGCTCTATAGTTCATCATGGGCGTTATTTTTCCCTGACCGCCACCCTAATTGGTGGATTACAAGTTGCGGACATAAATCGCATGCAGAATTAGCTAAATATAAATGTGCGTAAAGTCCAAAACCTATAATCCACCAATCAAAGAAGGGCGAGTGCGGGAAATTTTCTTCAATCAAATCGGAGGCAAACATTGCACTTGCATCATATGCATTGCTTCTGATTGCAATGTGAAGTCCAAACTTTGATGCCTCGTTAGCAGTCAGCAGCCTTGCATACTCTCGGTACTTCCTCCCTGTGGACCTCTTAGGGAGCGTAAAAGAAAAAAAAAAAAAGATCACTGGTGATGTTAGCCCTAGTGATACGGGGACTTATATTCTCATCATCCATGAAGTTTGGAGTTCGAACCCGTTTGCAATGGTAGCATGTGATTCTTGCATTGATGAATTGGTCTTTAAATATCTAGCACCTCGGTAGAGCTGCGCTAGTGAGCTCGAATACCAACAAGTATGCTAAGTAACTATGGCTTAACCAAAATATGTTGTAACGCGTTTAGGACACATAATTTATTCTAAAGAAGCAAATGCTGAAGCCGGGTTGCCCCTCGCCTCCTCCTTTTGTATGTCTGAAAAAAAAAGGGTGGACAAGCTTCTTAATGTTGTTTTGCATAGATGAACAATAGATTTTAGATTGGAATTCAATCACAGCTCCTTGTAATCCTTACGTGGAGCTTTTTGTACTATGTATGCGAAATTTAGTATCTTATTTCTTACGTGGAGCTTTTTGTACTATGTATGCGAAATTTAGTATCTTATTTCAGTCCTAAACGCGTTATTTTTATTCATTTTTTTTTGGTCAGGAACCCTGCCCTTAAATAATGACATTTAAACCTAACATCGTGGATCAGGTTAAACGTAAATTGGAACCCATGTGAAAAGCTCAAACATGAATTTGCTGGAGTGAGAAACGAACTTGTGCGTGCTCCCCTGTCCTGACACAAAAATTTGTCCCTTTGACAAATGACTTGGTGGAGATCAACATTTATCATTACACTTCCAATAACTTAAATAATATCAAGATAAATTAAATCGAAGATAATCACATAACTGGATATCAGGGAAATAGGTAAGTCGGTATTTGTGTATAATAAATTTTATGCTTTCGATATGAGAGGGAAGGTTATATAGATTTAACAACACTTTTATCTAATAATTTAAGTTCAGGTTTCGTTTATTTCATGAAAAATATAGCATTTCTGAAAAATATTTTCCAAAAAATGATAATATTTTATGGTGTTCATTTATCCAAGGTCGCCGCCTCATCGGCCTCGATATCGAGGCACGATATTAAAGACCATGATATTTAAAGGTAAATAAAGAAAATAGAAAATATTTTCCACTTTCAAAAAAGCTGAAAATATTTTCCTTACTTTTGAAGACGTTTTCTCCATTGGTAGAAAATATTTTCATTGAATATTTCATTTTCCGTGAAATAAACGCCGGAAAATTTGAAAAATATTTTCCTGAAATTTATTTTCTGTAAAATGAACGGAGCATAAATAGTCATATCTACTACCTATGGCTCTCCCTCACTTATTTCCATATCGAGCTTTTGTTTGAAACAAGTTTTTTCATTGCAATAATTTCCATAAGAACCTACATCTCATGCAACACACTTAGAATTTCCTAAAGACAATTCAAAGGTTCACATTCAAGACATTTTTATTGTAGAATGCATTGACTAAACTCATTCTACAATACCAAAGTAATCAAATCTTATGAAAACAATCATATCTAAATTGAATTGAGTCCGAGAAAAGAACAGTCCAAAATGCTTCATTTCCTCTAATAAGTTTGGTATCATCCGAAGAAAATCATATAGAGCTAGCAAAAGTGCTGCGTGGATGTAAAAGAATTGACATTCAAAAGTTTCTAAAAATTTGTCGTATTGAATTATATGAAGAAATTGCTGATGCAGCATGAAAGAATTGTCTGCATAATTGTGGAAAGAGAATAATAATTCAAGATTTGAACATTTTCCGACAAGGTTGTTTATGAAATATTAAAGATTCAAAATTTAAAACTAAAACATGTGATAGACAAAATAAAATGATCAATTCACGCATTTGTTCATTCACAAAGTATTCATAAAGCGATTGATAGAGGATATTCTGGGAAAGAAGAAGGAATCTTATCTTCTTAAAATAGGAGACCTTCTTTATGTAACAGTATCTAAAAGGTCACCAAGCTCTTTATTTGTTAAAGGAAAACACCAAAAAAAAAATCTCAAATTTTGTCAACCACGATACATTTATTCTAAACTATTTTTTATACCAAAAATCTCAAATTATATTTATCTATAAATTTTTTTCTATAACAGAAAAATTATCCAAACTATTTTTTACACTAAAAACTCAAAAAAAAAAGTTTGTGACACCAAAATTTTAGAATAAATGTATCATATGAATAGAAGTTTAATGTTTTTGATGTTATGAGAAGAAGTTTGAAATAAATGTGCCAAATCGTACAAGTTTGGAATAAATATATCACATAAATATAATCTCATAAGTTTTTTTAACTGCCCAAAAAAAAATTGTGAGGTGAACAGTAGCTATAATTTAAGATTTTTGTAGACTTCGACTCGTTATACCGTTCAAACTCGAAAGACATACCATTCTTGTTTTTTCTGGTCGGTCACTGATGCCACGATCTGCATCGGGAAGTCCACCAAATTTGGGCTTGACTTTTATTGGGCTCCAAAAAGTCAAGAAATTTTTTTTGGCAAAGGCCCCAAAAGTTGCCCTAATTTGTGAACATGCAACCACAGCAGGCAGTGGGCTACGGTGCTTCCACCGTATGGCCCAAAAAAAAAGAAGACAATTTCAATGTAATGGTCGATTGACTCTACAAGTCCATAGCCAGCTTGATAGAAATGTAATTATGAGATAATCTTCTTGAGCTATCTTATAGTTAATGTCTTTGGCAATACATATCGACCAAATGCAGCTCCCTAAGCCCGGTTAAAGTATAATTCTATCGCGAAGTGTCGTAGGCGTTGCGGCCGCGACTATGCTACAATTGTTGAGTCCAAGAATTGCAACGCGCCTTTCCATGGTTATAATTGGTATATAATATTTGTATCATATGCCTCGTAAATAAGGTCTGCCACGCTGAAATTTGTCAAATTACTTTTATCCCGTGTATAATGCATTTTCGACCATGCTAATATTGAAAAAGTGAAGAATAAAAGTAATTTCTTCCCATTATGCTCTAAAGAGGATGATTAGCCGACGAAACTGAGTCGCGCCATTTTGCGAATAATCATAATAATATAATGATAATAACAAAGTAAACAAACAGAAAAAGGAAAAAAGAAATAATGACAATGGTTTTTCTTTTCATGTAGGAGGAGACACTTGGTAGTTCTTCCTCGTTGATGGGTAGAGCTCACTCCACTAATCCTGTTATCAATAGGATTCACATCGAAAGAATTAGCCACCAAGTTTGCATTCCTTTTGTCCGACAATTCAAACGTGTCCCAAATAAAACCTTTTCTCCAATCTTTTTTTTTTTCATTCTAGTGCATATACGTATATGTAGGTATGTATGTACGTGCACAAATACAAAATATCCCTGCTTTCCAAATGGTCCAAAAAATCACGGGACTCATCGTTTCGGCAAAATAATTTTATCGCTTGAGGGGAAGCCTGAGCATTCTTCTGAATTGTTGGAAACTTAGGATCCGTTCGTTTTGTGGAAAATAAATGAAGTCATTTTCCTGGAAAATGACAATATTTTTCAGTGTTCGCTTGAAACTTAAAAATTTTCCACAAATATTTTTTGAGAAATTATCTGATGATTGGAGGCGGCGGCGGACAGTAGCGGAGGCCGGCGGGCTGGTGATGCCTAACGGTGGTCCGATGGTCCGGCGACTAGAGATTCGACAATTAGACTCACAGTGAGAGAGAAGATTCGAAAAATGTTTTCTGCTTTTCAAAAACAGAAAACATTTTCCTTAGTTTTAGAAGGAATTTTTTGATTAATTGGAATTCGTCACCCGAACAACCCAGTTTTTAGAAAATATTTTTCGGGAGATTATTTTCTGCCAAACGAATGGACCCTAGAGATATTTTCGCCCTTTTTTTTGGCACCAAGCTATTTCAAATACACCCCCCATGACATTGCGTTAGTGATATGGAGATAGAAGGGAAAGAAAGAAAAGGAAACAAATGCCAATGGATAAGTGATCAGTTTATAATGGGGTAGCAATATGAGAAAAGATATATGGCGTATTGCTGATTGGTCCCTGAGGAAAAATTATTTATAGAATTAGTCCCTACAAAGAGAGTGGAAGGAATCATGTGGCTGTTCGGAAGGTCTTGTGGAATATGCCTAGGACATGCCAAAACAACAGGGTTTATTAAAATAACTACATTGCATATTTTAATAAAAGAAGCGGGATGTAGACAAAAAAAAAAAGGAGATACTTTGCTAATTTTATTATTTAATATGTGTTACAAAATCCCCAATTCCCTAGGAATTTCCAGTAGGGATGAGTTAATTGATACATCTTGAGCCTCAACCTTATCCATCTCGAATTCAATCGACAATCCGTAGAGTATTTTCACAATATTTCTCATTGAGATGGACAAATGACGTTTTTAGGTGCTTTCTCAAGCACAGTATTTTGATCCACCAAGATTAATAGACATTCGTTTAGATGTTGTAATTTCTATTTAATTCTTTGAAAATGAGAAAAAAATTCCTAAACTATGTCCGTGATTAAACCAAATATCGCCAAAATTCTCAAATCTAGTAAAAGCACCTTTCGTCCAGCTAAAAAGAAAATCCTAAATCTTGCATACGACAGCATACGTAATCGACAAAAATCAGTACCTCAAATTTATACTTGTGAGGCAAAAGCTCGTGTCGCTTTTTTCTCTCTTGTTTTTGCACGCCGGCACAAGTTTAGAGCCTCGATGACGCAAAAAGAAATGGAAAAAAATCAGTATAATTTGAGATTTTTGGGGACGCGATCGTAAATATACTGGAGTTTTTCGGTGCTAGCACTTTTGGGAAAGTGGTAGAGCAATTTATGTGCCTCCAAGTATTTAAAAAATAAGCAGGAGGAGATGACGAAGAAAGGCGATGTTCCATTAAATTCGCCGACTACGGACTCCGCGTCCACTTCGGCAAAAGAAATTAGGTAAAGACAGCACAGCACAGCACACGCGCACGCATTCACGTTGTTAAAGATTGGTCAAAAACGGACAGCGATCCGGTCCCGCCCCCCAAAAAGGACGCGATCCCGATTTTACCTCCTTGCCCTTCCCCGTCCCCCGAAAAGGAATTGGAGCCGGCTGAGAGCCGGGGTGCCTCGGGGGGGCGAAACCGACATTTCGCCGGCGCTCGAACTAGGCCCCCTGACCAGAAACACGTTATTAATTCACATGCCACCAACCGAGGCCGAACCCCAGCCACATCCCTCGCCCGCCAATGGGGACGCGCCAGCGTGGCCTCACGGTGACGCACCGGGTGACGTCACCCCCCGCCGCTGCAACGTCGGTCCGTGTCCGTCCACAAATTTCCGCATCGTCGATCTGCCACGTGGAGTGCGGGCCCTGCCGCGGGGGCGCCTTGGTGGTGGCCGAGGGACGAGGGGTGTATATTCAGGTGCTCCGTGGACCACGGGGAGCTCTCGGCGCTTTCTAGCGCTCGGCTGGCGAGGGGGCTCGCGCTGATGACGTGGCGCGGCTCGAGCGGCCGGCCCCGGGAGGGCGCCGCGGATGCGTGGAACACGTGACGGAAACCCCTCCCGGGCCCCACCCGACGGAGTAGATAAGGGGGCAAGGCGACGTGTGGGGACCGCGCGGTGTACTGTCCTATGCCTGGAACGCGCACGCGCCGGGTCCCACCTTATCCGACGGTCACCGTTCGGGGGGCACCGAAGCATCTCTCGACACGTGTAGATCTCCTTCCACGCCGGCTTCCCGTGGGCCCGGGGGAAACCCCCCTCCCCCTTGTTTTGAGAAATCTTGCCGGGAACGGGCAAAGCTGGCAAATCGTTTCCACGTCTTTTTTATAAGGTTCTTATGTTGACGTTATAATCACATAATAGATTTATGACGGTATGTTGATCAAAGTTTAGATATTAAATGAGAAGGGTAAATGTGTTTAACTAAATAAATCTTTATTAGTTCATATACAAGATTTACGGAGTCAAAGTTCTCAATATTAGAGTGATTATATTTATGGAATAATTATTTTCGTGGAAAATAAACGATTTATGTAAATTTATTTCTTAAAAATAATTACTTTTATCACTTATCAAAATGAATTGATAAATGAAAATATTTTTACCGTCCATGAAAATGTTTGGGTATAAATTGTTATCAATGATGATAAAGTTTTTCATTAATTATTTTCAAACAATATAAATAATCATCTTTATGAAAAAAAATATCAGTTCGTTAATTTTTGCGGAACAAATGGAGACTTGAATAAGAAATGGCTAACCATCATAAGTATTGAACAAATTTTCGTGCTCGTTTTCACAAATGATAATGAATAGAATTTAGGTTGTTACAAAGTATTGATATTTTGGAAGATAGAATGAGTGGCAATTGTGCATTTGTGCGAAGGACGATGTTCACAAATAAATTTGATAAACTGACAATCGAAGGTGTCATTGAATTATTCATCGGACTCCATGCTCGCATAATGTGCGTATTCATATTGTATTATAATGTGCGTATTCATATTGTATTATGCTTACTTTAAAACATAAACTTTGTAATTTAGCAAAAACTTTATTCATAATTATGTGTTAGATCACACTCTTATAAAATGATAACGATAGAAGAATGATAAGAATTTTTGCTATCCCCCCTTGCCCTCGCCTTCGCATTAACTTTAGTATCGTAATACAACTTATTCCAAAGAGGAAAAAAAATTAAATTGGCCATAGGAAAATAATAAAAAGATACAAAAGGCTAATTATTCACTTCCTCCTAAAAACTACACTAGGTGAAATCCCTTAATTGGCCTTATAATGTGATAACCACCTTCCTCCTGCTGTCGTGTCCTTTTTCTAAATTTTGAACAAAAGCTCGTATTTACCTATCAGAGAATAATGTCAAAATGTTTGCTAATGTTTGGTTTCTCGAAACAAATTTCTATCGTAACTTAAAAAAGCAAAATAACGATAAAAATATATTTCTCCATCTAATTAAAACTATTTATATTGTTATAAACAATATTACCCATTACATACTTTTAGTTTTGGCAAAGAAAAGGAAAAAGAAGAAGATAAAATCACATCCTTGCCTATAAAAATAAAGGCACGGTCAGTTTTTCAATGAAAATTTAAGGGATAATGACAAGAGTGATTCATGAAATTTGATCCAATACGTTATCGTGGTCTCTGAATTTTAGTCTATATTAAGTATTTTCATATAACTCAGGGATTAGTTTAAACCATATTGAACAAATTGAAAATTAAAAAACACATTACACATTAGACTTGCCGATACAAATTGATGTATTTTCATAAAAAGCCGATTATTCAGTACTTTTCAAAAGAAATTAAAGTCACACACTTGGGCAACATTTAATACAAATGATGTTTAAATTACTCACACAAGTCCAATGATCAAAATCGTTAGTTTGTCGTATCGATTTTTTCTAATTACAGCTTGCGCCTTTCGACTCTCTCCATAAAAAAAAAACTTTTTTTTTCCAAATACGAACCCTAATAAAAAAATTCTCGTTCATAAATACGAGTTCTTTAATATTTAGTGGACTAATGAAAAGGAAAATGTGTGGACCGAAGTTACCCACGTCGGATCAAGCTGCAATTAATCGATGGCACGTACGAGAGAGTCAAAATTTCTCAACCTAATCAATGATGATAATTGATTTATAGAAAAAAAAAAGGGTCAAAGTGATGGAATAACATTGTACCATCTCTCTGCTTCGTGGCCTTCACGTCCAGGAGAGGGATTAAAGCCCTACTAGTTTAAGATTAAGTTGACTCTAATCCATCCCTAATTAAGGTAAACAACAATTAAAAATTTTCCTGAAATTATTCGACGCAATCTTAGAAAATATGACAATAAAAAGAAAAGAGAAATGGCGAAAATTGTCTGGATTTCTCGACTCGAAAAGAGGGAGATTCTACGACAAGACGGCTGTCCATGACTCGAGAATCATCATATTTAATATATATATATATATATATATATAGTACATTCAAAATGAAATTTAGAAAGGGGAAAAGAAAATACGGAAACGAAAATGCCAGCTGGCATTACTGGGCTGCCTACTGGCCGACCTTATCCTCTTGCTTTATTTATTATTTCCATTTTCCATTTTCTTTTTTTCTTGTCTCTCCCTCCCTCTCTCTCTCTTCTCTCTCTCTCTTTTCTTTATTTCACTTTTCATCCCACAAAAGCAAGAATTTTTTCCCCCCTTCGGAGAGAGAGAGAGAGTGAATGTGCTGTTGGGATCAACCGAGGAGGTGATACCAAACCCTAGATTTCTTGTTATCCGGCAACTGGGGGGATTTTATTCGTTTTTTCGGATCGAAAGCAATATCGTGCAAGAAAGTGGGAGGTGGGGGGAGAGAGGGAGAGAGGGAGAGAGAGGGAGAGAGGATTGTGGGTTCGTCAACAGCCGAGGTGAGTTGTTTTTCATCTTTCGCCTTCTTGTTCTTGATTTTCTCTTCAGATTGGGGCTTTTGCAGCTTTGTTTGGTCTAGTAGTTCTTTAGTGCCTGCAGCTTCAAGAATTTCGGTTTGTTTACTGTGTTATTGCCTGGGTGTTTCAATTTGGTTTTCGCTGAGTATATGAGAGGTTTCGTTAGTGGGATTGATGATGTTGTGTTGATTGGCGTGTGCTCCAGATCGCGGGTGATTTTAAGTCACTTCGGAGAGAGGGATTAGCAGGAGGGTTGGCTGGTTCTGAGAGACTCTTGAGGTTCTTTGAGCTGGGGTTGTCTCGAAAATGTTGTCTAAGTCGTATACCAACCTCTTAGATCTAGCTTCGGGAAATTTCCCGGTAATGGGCCGTGAGAAGAAGCGGCTTCCTCGGGTGATGACTGTTCCGGTGGACATATCGGAGCTCGATGACGATCAGGCCAATAGCGTGAGTTCGGACGTTCCGTCTTCGATTGTCCAGGATCGGATAATTATTGTGGCTAATCAGCTCCCTGTCAAAGCTAAGCGACGGCCTGATAACAAGGGGTGGGGCTTCAGTTGGGACGATGACTCGTTGTTGTTACAGCTTAAAGATGGTTTGCCTGATGATATGGAGGTTTTATATGTTGGTTCTTTAAGGGTCGATGTTGACCCTAGTGAGCAGGACGATGTTTCGCAGCTTTTGTTGGAGAAGTTCAAGTGTGTACCGGCATTTTTGCCACCTGACATCTTGTCAAAGTACTACCATGGGTTTTGCAAGCAACACTTGTGGCCACTTTTCCACTACATGCTCCCTTTTGCGGCGAATCACGGTGGCAGGTTCGATAGGTCTTTGTGGGAGGCTTATGTTGCAGCAAACAAGATTTTCTCGCAAAGAGTGATCGAGGTCATAAATCCGGAGGATGACTATGTCTGGATTCATGATTATCATTTGATGGTGTTGCCCACTTTGTTGAGAAGGAAGTTCATCAAGCTGAGGATGGGTTTCTTTCTCCATAGTCCTTTTCCATCATCAGAGATATACAGGACTCTTCCGGTTAGGGAGGAAATACTCAAGGCGCTTCTTAATGCGGACCTGATTGGTTTCCACACATTTGATTATGCTCGGCATTTTCTATCCTGTTGCAGTAGAATCTTGGGTGTGGAGTATCAGTCGAAAAGGGGTTATATTGGTTTAGAGTATTATGGAAGAACAATTGGGGTGAAGATCATGCCTGTTGGGATCCACATGGGCCAGATTCAGTCTGTAATGAAACTGGCAGACAAGGAGTGGAGAGCAGACGAGCTGAAGCAGCAGTTTGAAGGAAAAACTGTACTGCTTGGGGTTGATGATATGGATATTTTCAAAGGTGTGAATCTCAAGTTGTTGGCGATGGAGCAGTTGCTGAAACAGCACCCAAAGTGGCAGGGGAGGGCAGTTTTAGTGCAGATTGCTAATCCTGCTAGGGGAAAGGGTAGTGACCTCGAGGAGATACAGGCTGAAATACATGCAAGCTGCAAAAGAATTAATGAAACTTTTGGTCAACCGGGTTATGAACCAGTTGTCTTTATTGATAGGCCAGTCTCTCTCAGCGAGAGAGCTGCATATTACACCGTTGCCGAGTGTCTTGTGGTCACAGCTGTCAGGGATGGTATGAATCTCACGCCTTATGAGTACATTGTATGCAGGGAAGGAGTTTCTTGCTCAGGATCCTGCTCAAATTCAACTGGGCCCAAAAAAAGCATGCTTGTTGTGTCCGAGTTTATCGGTTGTTCTCCTTCATTAAGTGGTGCTATTCGCATCAACCCATGGAACATTGAGGCCACTGCTGAGGCATTGAACGAGGCAATTTCAATGGCTGATCCTGAAAAGCAATTGCGCCATGAGAAGCACTACAAGTATGTTAGCTTGCATGATGTGGCGTATTGGTCAAGAAGCTTCTTCCAGGATTTGGAAAGGACATGCAAAGACCATTTTAGAAGACGTTGCTGGGGAATTGGTTTGAGTTTTGGTTTTAGAGTTGTGGCACTGGACCCCAATTTCAAGAAGCTGTCAATTGATGCAATAGTATCTGCTTACTTGAGGTCTAAAAGTAGGGCTATATTGTTAGATTATGATGGCACTGTAATGCCGCAAACATCCATGAATAAGAGGCCAAGTCAAAAAGTTATCTCAATAATCAACACGCTTTGTGCTGATCCTAAGAATACGGTGTTTGTGGTAAGCGGAAGAGGCAAAACCTTGGGAGAGTGGCTTTCTCCTTGTATCAAGCTTGGGATTGCTGCTGAACATGGTTACTTTATGAGGTAGTATTATTGATTGTAGGTTTAACAATTTTTACCTCCTTCTTCCATGATTGGAACCCCTCCCCACAGAACGATTTGTCTTGTACACCTGATGCTCATCTGTTTATAATGAAATATCAGGTGGTCTGCAGATGAGGATTGGCAAGTTTGTGGACAGAGCAATGACTTTGGCTGGATTCAGATGACTGAACCTATTATGCAACTCTATACAGAAGCAACTGATGGTTCTTCCATTGAAAAGAAAGAGAGTGCCTTAGTTTGGCATCATCGGGATGCAGACCTAGGTTTTGGATCAAGCCAGGCAAAGGAGATGTTGGACCATCTAGAGAGTGTGTTGGCAAATGAACCTGTTGCTGTGAAAAGTGGTCAATACATCGTTGAAGTGAAGCCTCAGGTACAACATTTATCTTTGGCTATGAATTATGTGTGAACATGTATTCCTCAAGTTTAATTTGTTTTAAAGAGCATTTAACAACAGTTGTCTCAAAGATGCTCAGGCTGAGTTGCTGAAACTAATTGCAGTTCATTCCAGTCTTTTTACTCTTCAATTTGCAGTGGAAATGACCATGATATCTCCTTATATTTTTGCAAGCATATACTACAAATATGACAACGTGATTGGTTCTGGAATTGATATTCTATTCGTCATCTAAGAGAAATTCAACAATGTGTTCATTTTGCTGAACTTACTAACCATAAGCAGCTACTTCCCTCCTTGAAAGCTAATATAGTTCTCCTGAAATCTGGATATGAGAATGGAGCTTGGTGGAGACTGTCTACCTGTTAATGTATGTCTGTAGTACACCAGTATGCTTAGTCTTCTCTTCATGCTTGTGAGTTCCCCTTAAAGAGTTGATTGTTTTATTGTCATGTGTGGCCTAATACTGCACCATCTTGTTTATGTGCAATTATTCAACGACAGTAGTGAGAGTTCTCCCTTGGGTCATATAACTAGGGGAGATATGCAAGCTAGCATTGTTGATGTGGCATTGTTTAGGAAGCAGTGCAGTACATTGAATTTTCCAACATTGTCTGAAGCCCTTGTGAAGAATGCTCAGGCTGTCTTGTTGTGCGCTATTTAGCATTTTTTCCAAGTTTTGAAAAGCCATTTGACAGGCTGAATTACTGCATTGTCATGTCAAATGTACAATTAACATAACATGGGCATGCATATTCCCCAGTAGAGATGTTTGGTATAAGACAATATGATAGGGATGGAAACTGTCTTTTTGTGGTTCCCTGTGGAATGTCTTGAGTGGACTTCTATGCCATTCAATGTTAAGAGAACCATGAAGAAATCATTTGCAATTTAAGTTGCTGGTTTTATTTGTTGCAATTTAAATGGATTGGAATTCTTAACCACTGAACACTTTGAGTAGATCACTGATTATGGGGTCCTAATTGAAAATTTCTTTTTGATGGGGAAGTACTGTTAGTGGGAATGAGTCTTATTAATATAATTTATGATACATAAGTGGATCTTAGCTTTCCATCTGCATGGCATCTTTTTCAAATTCATTTAGAAATTTTTTCTAGTGGGCGTCATTTCTTGCAAGTGAGCATAGTTTTGTCCCTGCAAACAGACAGAAGCTGTGGTGAAAGGCATGTCTAATGTCCTGAACTCTGGCTCTGTTTGTTTTGCCTTTTCTGGTTTTCTCCTCCAACAAACTGAGAAAACTTAAACATATAAGGATGCAAAGCATGAGGTGGATTTATAGTCATATTGAGAAAGATGTTACTGATGAATTTCTACCAATTCTGTTCAAATCGTCGGACAACTAGTGTAGGGGGTTGGCGGATTTTGAATACAGGATTATATGAAATTTTATCCTTTTGCTGACAAGGCTGAGTGCAATTTATTCTTTGGATGTCTTATGTCAACCCTGTTCTCACCTGCTGTGCATCCAAAGTTGAGCATCTCTTCAGCTTGTGGTGAACTACTTAAATTTTGGTTTGCAGGGAGTAAGCAAAGGAGTGGCTGCAGAAATGATATTATCTTCAATGGCCAAGAACAGAAGACAGGCTGACTTTGTGTTATGCATTGGCGACGATAGATCTGATGAGGACATGTTTCAGATTTTTGGCGGTGCTATTGCCAGTGGCACTTTATCTCCGAATGCATCTGTCTTTGCATGCACTGTTGGACAGAAACCAAGTAAAGCAACATATTATTTGGACGATACGTCTGAAGTTGTTTTGATGCTCGAAAATCTCGCAGAAGCTTCAGATGTTCCAAGCTCACCATCAGAAGAAGAAGAAGAAGAAGAAGAAGAAGAAGAAGAAGATGCCCTGTAGAGAATGATGCCCAAAATTTTGTCAGATGACACATTCATTCTCTCAAAGCCCAAGACAGGGATACCACGCTCATCAAGTTCTATTATGGTGCTTATTTTCTGCTTCATTGAAAAGAAGCATGGTGAAGAATTACTCTTGAGGCTGGCGCAAACTTAAGCTGCTCCAAATTGTCAAATCACGGAATGGAATGATTGCTTATGGATGGCTTGTTAAGGATGATTAAATACATTGAATGCCATTGAACACCTAACCAGGTATCGATGTCCTCTGGGTTCATTTCTGGAGAATTGGATAGGGAATTTGTTGAATATTTACTTGGAAAGCACTGAGTTGACCCATTCAGTTGATTATGCACACACTTGAGACGATACATATGCAAGACGGTCTGTTGTTGGAATTATATTCTCATACGCTTTTTTCTTGTTTTGCCATGTCTGGCGGGCAACTTGTTTTTACTTGTCGAAAGACAAGCCATGTAAATGTTACAGCTGATGTTGGAAGTTTTCTTTTTGTCTATTTCAATGAACATTCTTCCAGGTTCTTTATATATATTGTTGGTCGACCTTAGGGTATAGCTGGTTGATTTTATTGAAAATGCTGTTGTTTGTAGACGATATAGACCAGTCAAACTCATTTGAGTCTTTGGACTTGGTGGAACCTTGGAGGTTGCGGCACGGTACACTCCAATTGTCGCAGTGAGACAATGTTTGTATCCAATGAAACAACAGTGCTGGCGAACTGAATCCAATTGTGGCACAGTACACTCCAACTGGAACTATGATAAAGAGCTGGCGAACTGAATCCAATGAAACAATGGCATATTTCGGATTAATAGGAGAGCCACACCCAGTCATAGAATTGGCATGATGTTTGTCCTTAGCCACTTAGAGAGTGTGTACACAAAGTTCCTGTCAAATGTTGTCTTGGTATGTGCAGGAAGGCTGCTCGGTATGATCCACGTCGGTCCTACACTTTTTTTGGGGATTGAAAACTTGATTGGAAGGAGTTCACTGCACAAATTCTTATGTTCATGACTTCGAGGGCACTCTGAGAACACTTCTTGGAGAGGTAGCCAGCCAGCCAGCTTTATCTGTTTTACATTAAGGAAGCTACTGATAAACTAAAGAAGGCAACTAAGCTACTGTTTCATGTTTGTCACTGCTCAAATGAACCAAAACCGAGCGCTCACAATGCCCTGGGAATTGGAAGTGTCTTCAAAGGATGTCGTAGCGGGTCCTGGTTTTCTTTTCTCCTTCCTCAGAGGGGGAAGAAAGCACAGAGAATGACATCCGACCCAACACGGAAGCATAGTAATGCACATGTTGTCGGCCCCTCAAAATTACGCTGTCTGTGAGCAACCACATCTGACAAGTGAAAATGAAAGGAATTTTGATTGATCACGGGAATCAGGGCTGTGGACCAGCCTCAAGGATTTTGGTCCGAATGCCGGGATCCAGCTGTCTTTTAAAAATGATTTCTGATTCTTAAAACAGAAGAAGTAAATGGAGGATTAACTGTGAAAGGAATTCGATTGATTCATTTTCTTAAGCAATCTAAATGTCGGGAAGTAGAGACAATGTTTGTGCGAAGTAGAGTTTCCACAAAATAAACGGAAGGTATATGAACATTCACTGAAATCTCTCCAGGGTGCAAACCCCTGTGGGAAGTTACAATGCGAGAAATTGTCGAAGTAAAACTGAGATCATGAGCTCATTCTGCATTTGAAACCAATGCCAAGGACGACGAGACGACGAAACAAGAGGATTTCTTGGACAAACATGTGAGCACTTTGAAGCTACTGACCAACTGGATCACCACCAGTCGAGGGGCCAAAGGATGAACGGAGGAGGAGTAACCATGTCGACACCATGGACGGAGGAGGGGCGAGATGAGACGGGACTGGCAATGTTGATGGAAGGGCGGCGGGCGAAGCATCGAAGTTCATAAGATTCAGCGCTTCTCGTATAGAGGGCCGAACACTAGAGTCTGGATGAGCACACCAAAGCCCCAGGATCATCAAGCGCTCCGATTGATTCTCATCGAAATCACTGCCCAGCGTCGAGTCCACTGAGTCTAGCAGCTTCCCAATTCCATAGAGCTCCCAAACCCGATCCAGGAGCCGAACTTGGCCTTCTGCTGCCCATGAATCCACAGCTCGCTTTCCACACGCTATCTCCAAGAGGACAATGCCGAAACTGAATACGTCTGATTCCTTGGTGGCATTGCTTGTGTAAAAGCATTCAGGAGCCATGTAGCCCATGGTTCTGGCCAGCGCAGTCGTTCGTGACCCTTTGGCATGGTCAACCAGCCTAACCAAGCCAAAGTCCACCAACTTAGTGTTGAAGTCCGAATCGAGCATGACGTTGCTTGACTTTATATCCCTATGCACAACACACTGTTCCCATTCTTCGTGGAGGTATAACAATGCTGAAGCTATAGCTTGTGCTATTTTGTACCGCTTTTCCCACGTAAAAAATGTACGATGGTCAAATAAGTGAGAGTCTAAGCTACTGTTAGACATGAACTCATAGATAATGAGGAGTTCCTTTTTCTTCCGACACAATCTGATGAGTTGGACTAAGTTTCCGTACTTGAGTCGGCTTATAGTCTTAACTTTGGCCGCATACTCCTTTATCCCCTGTCTCGACTCTGCGAGTGATCTTCTTGATTGCGACATTGGTATTAACGCCAATCAACCAGCCTTCATATACTCTTCCAAATCCCCCTTTTCCAAGCAATCACGCATCTGCAAAATTATCAGTCGCCGCTGCCAAGTCCCTGTAGGAGAACTTCTTGGGCCCTGTCACTTCATCAAACTCTTTATCAATCGATGTGACATCATCCTCTTCTCCAATTCTGCTTGACTTGTAAGCAAACCCAGCAAAGCCTAGAACAAGAACCTACAACTATGACAGTCCAGAACCATGGCTTGCTCCCTCTTGCTCTGACCTTTTCGGTGACTTGTAGATTAGAGCTAAATTCCCACGAGTACAGAGTGTGGAACTCAAACCTTGTCCCGGTGGTCGCCGAGAAACCGACAGTGACCCATTCTGGCAAATACTTTGTCAAGTCAACTGAATGAGAGAGTGTGGAAACATTCCCTTTTGGATGCGCCGCATCGATCATGAGGTTACTCAAATTCTGCGTGCTAGAATTATATGTTATTGAAGCATTGATCCGTCCCCCGGTCATGATATTGTCCTTGAACCAATCGACACATGTATGGTTGACAGAAGAGATGTCATTCAAGTCTATACCGACATGGTAACACCCTGGATCCCAGGGAGTGTGGCAGTGAGTGTCAAATTCCACGGCGACAAATGTGGTAGAAGGATCAGAAGGGTCTCGGCTCCCACTGAGGAGAGCCAGCTCTCGGGATGGTGGACCCATTGGGGGCTAGAAAGAACGTCAATCCGACGGCAAAAGTTTCGTTATGTTCTGAATCGATGCTGAAGCTGAACTGAGTGGTGAAGTCCGCCACACTGCCGGTCGACTTATGCCAAAGGTGCACCGGTTCGTGGTACGTGGCTCGGCCCACACTGGATTTAAGGTCTGGATCCCTATACCATGCGGTGAGCTGGATGTGTGAATGCCGAACAACTGCATCGCCTTCGCGGACAATTCGATAATCAAAGGCCTGAAAAATTAAACGAAATACCTTCGCATGACACTGAAGCAATGAAGAGGATGCTTAGATAGAAGAACAAGGCTGAGAGTAATGCTTGAACTCTGTGCATGTTCTCCAAAAGTAAGAAAAAAACAATGTTTCTCTGCCTGTGTGTATGGGGTGCCATGACTAAGGCTGCGAGTTTTACTAGAGACCATCTCGGAATGGTTCAACGGAAACAACAGGAAAAGACATGCAAGCTTGGCAGTTTTGGACTTCAGCTAATTGGAAAAATTTTGGGTGGTTCAGGCCCAATGGTCCGGACTAGTAAGAGGGGGCCACCTGGCTGGTGGGCCCAGCATGCTCTCTCACAACGTGTGAGACCCACCAGCCAGGTGCCCCTCTATTAGGCCCGGACTACCCAATATCTCCTCCAGCTAGTTAGCCTTTTCTCTTGTTCGGTTCGTGATCCCGCGATGAGATAAACATGGAAGTATGATATGGTTAAGGTGGCGTGTTTGTTTGCCAAACACTTCCTTCCAACATTGTCAAACTTCTAAACGCGTGCATTTCGCTAGCTTTGCTACCCTAGAACTTCAAAAGAAGGCATCATTTAGCTAACGAAAAGTTAAGATATCAAATCACAATCTTAGCCCAGAGCATTGCGTCATTTTTTCCCCGGAGCGTAAGAGGGGTTTCGTACTAGTTTCAAAAAATGTGCTATAAATTCTTTTCTTAAAGAATTTCTACGCAATAGCAGAAAATTGTTGAATGTGGCAACTCTAGCGAAAAGTCGACTATATCTAGATATAGCAGGAGAACCAAAAACTCACGAATTCTACGGTATCAGAATGGCCGGGTTATTTCTCAGGTGGGTACCTTGAAGAAAGGTAATGAAGACCAGTTATAAAGGTATGATTTACTCTTTACATCACTTCTAAGTATAGACATGAGTCCTTAGTTAATCACGTTTTCTCTTTTTCTTTGGCATCTTATTTCACTTTATAATGTGTGAAAGCTCTCATTGGCCACTAAAACCTTTTAAATTATGTCTTGAATTTGAATCTATGTACTAGATCTGACCCGATTGGAGGATGTTAACCTCTATATATTCTAGCAACAATTAGGTGGTCAAGGACAATGTTGTTTGGATGTTGAGTATTAATCAATTTCGGTGTGGTCTTCTTCCAATTCAAGTTTGGCCCTGCGAGAGTTTGGATTTGAAATAAGGAAGTTGTTTGACCATGTCATGATGAAGTCTTCAACTAAATAAGAAAAAGGGAAGAAGTAACCAAAATCCCAAAACTCTGTCTAATGTGTCTCATTTATCTCTTTTTTTTTGCGACACTAAAAATCTTAAATTTATACTCGTGCGAAACATTTACTACAAATATATACACGTGTGATACATTTATACCAAATTTTTACTCTTAAAATAAATTTACCCCAAATTTTGAGGTAAATATGTCTCACGGACTCAAATTAGGGTTTCTAATTGTCACAATTTTTTTTTAGATAAATATGTCATGGTGGTACAAGTACAAGGTAAATGTATTATATAGATATAAGTTTGGGATTTTTAGTATCACAAAAAAAGTTTGAAATTAATACGTTATAATAGATATAGTTTAAGGTTTTTGGTAACTTATTCCCTGGAAAAAAAGGGTGTTTCATTTCTTTTTCCTTCGAGCGGCTAGTAGGTTTCTTCTCAAAGTGACTCTCTGATATAAGCCACATAGTGAAGACTCTTAGAAGCCACACAAAGATGAGCGCGTAGAGAAGCTTTTAGGTTCGGCCGTACAATTGTGAGTAGGTGCTCGAACGTTTGGTAATATGTGTTTTAAGCTTTATCTCTAATTAAAGTTGTTTATTTGTAAACATTGTGGGTTTGGGTCTAATCTAAATGTGGAAGACACTCGAGTAAGTGTGTAATTATAACTATAATTCTCTGACTACTATAGTGGATTACTTCTCTCCATAGAGAGCAAGTGATTTTTGAATAGAAACACTTGAATTGCTAGTATCTTTATTGTTTTCACATTTATTTAATTGCTTGATCCGATTAAGTTCTACATTATATTACACCAATTGGTATCGGAGCTAAGATATTGTTTTTTTTTTAAAAGTTGATTTGTAGTTTTTGTTTTTCTGATTACTTTCTGAAAATTTTTTGTGATTACAATTATGTCAGGAGCGAAAGTTGAGATTGACAAGTTCAACTGGAGGAATAGCCTAAGGTCATATAATTTTAAGATGTGTCCCTCGTTAACAGCCCAAGATATCATTAAGGCTTTGGATGGCAACATAAATTGCCAGAAACAATGAAAGAGCCCTATAAAGTTGAGTTGCTGAAGAAGGCAAAAACATAACCTTGTTGAATTTTTCGGATGAGGTATTGATTGAAGTGGCCAAAGAGATGGATGCTATGGTGCTGTTGTCAAAACTCGAGGCACTTAATTTAATGGATTATTTGAACAATTGCTATATGCTTAAAAGGATGTTTCAATTTTGATTGGTTGAAGGCACATCCATTAGAACCCATCAAGATGAATTTAATAAACTCATAATGGACTTGAAAAATGTTAATGAGACAATGAAAGAGCCGTTCTAAATCAAGATGCAACATTTAGAACTATTGTCTGATTCAAAGGAGTTTCTATAAGCTTCAGGAACTTTCCAAGGCATCATGAATTAGACCGATCGAGCTTAAAAGGAAAGAGAAATTGCAAGTCAAAATTTGAGTCAGCCGTTTCATAAGAAAGACCACAAAAATGCTAGTTATGAATGAGTTGAATCAAAGTAAAGAAAAGTGGGTTATTCCAAGACAAATTTTGGGTTATTCTAAGACAAATTTCGAAACTCAATCGAATCTTTACACACACAGAACTAACTCAAAATGAACTAGGACCATACAAACCATATCGACCGTTTGATTCCAGGTACTTCATTGTAAGTTTTTCAATGATCGGTCAATCTTCATTCATCTAACTTGTCAAAAGATAGCTTGGGCTTCTGCCTAGTACCCCAATTTTGAAAAGGTGGTACATATTGCGTGTTTGTTCGAACGATGCGAGACCCATGTTTATCCAATATCAAATGAGAAAGTTACAGATTTTGAAGAAAACACGAATAAGATTGCGCTACGTAATCGTTTCCGCCTAACCGCGAGCCAACTACGCTCTAGCCTGCTCAGAGTGAGGCGGCCGGAAATTTTCCCTATAAACTGGGCTCTCCTATTAAAAAAAGAAAGCAATCTATCAATCCCCAGATTAAGTATACTCCCCGGAGCTCCAGAGGAGATCTTGGCAATCTCTTCGAGCACCATGAAGGTTTTCAGAAGGTTAGGCTAGAAAATCTTGGGGACTCGGGCTGGGGTCTAGTCGTACTTAAGAAATGATTTCCGATTCTTAACAAGAAAACCATTTTTTCTGAATTTACAAATGATTATCTATCGACTAAGAAAAGATCTTCCGTTACTCATTTCTAAGCGGGTCCAAAATGCCAAAAAATGAGGGCAAATATTTTTGGACGGGTTTTCAGCGAAACAAAGGGAAGGTGATTGAACATTCTTCAAGTTCTCTTTAGAAAAAAAAAAACCCCTCGGGGAGTTACGGTTCACAGTGATTGTCAAAGTTAAACCGAGAATAAGAGCTCATTCAGCATTTCAAATCAATGCAGGAGAAGATGCATGAGAGGATTCCTTAGACAAGGTAGTACAAGTGGATTTTTCGATTCCATGACCAACTGGTTCACCACCAGTGGTGGCCCCAAAAGATGAAAGGAGTGACCATGTCGACAACATAAAAGGAGGAGGTGCAAGATACGTCGGGACCGGCAATGTTGATGGAAGGGCGGATGGCGAAGCATCAAAGTTCAGAAGATTCAGAACTTCTCTTATAGAAGGCCGAACTTTGGAGTCCGGATGAGCACACCAAAGCCCTACGATCATCAAGCGCTCCAATTGTTTCTCATCGAAATCACTGCATAGCTTCGGGTCCGCTGCATCTAGCAGCTTACCAACTCCGTAGAGCTCCCAAACCCAATCCACGAGCCGAACTTGGTCTTCTCTTGCCCATGAATCCACAACTCGTCTTCCACACGCGATTTCTAGGAGGACGATGCCAAGACTATATACATCTGATTCCTTGCTCGCTTTGCCCGTGTAAATGCATTCAGGAGCCATATAGCCCATGGTTCCGGCCAATACAGTCGTTTGTGACCCTTTGGCGTGGTCAACCAGCCTAGCCAAGCCAAAGTCCCCCAATTTAGCATTAAAGTCCGAATCGAGCATGATGTTGCTTGACTTTATGTCCCTGTGGATGACACATTGTTCCCATTCTTCGTGGAGGTATAGTAATGCAGAGACTACGCCTTGTGCGATTTTGTACCGCTTTTCCCAAGTCAAAAAGGTTCGGTGCTTGAATAAATGAGAGTCCAAGCTACCGTTAGACATGAACTCATATATAAGGAGGAGTTCCTTTTTCTCATGACACCATCCAATGAGCTGGACTAAGTTTCTGTGCCTGAGTCGGCTGATGGTCTTCACTTCTGTGGCATACTCTTGTATCCCTTGTCTCGACTCTGGAGTGATCTTCTTGATTGCGACATTAGATTTCAAGCCATTCAAGCTGCCTTCATAAACTCTTCCGAAACCCCCTTTCCCTAGTAATCGCGCTGCTGCAAACTTATCAGTTGCTGCGACCAAGTCCCTGTAGGAGAACTTCTTGGGTCCTGCCACTTGCTCGAAGTCTTCTTTAAGTGACGGGAGATCATCCTCTTTACCAATTCTATCATTTATCTTTCTCTTTGACCAGTGAACAAACCAAGCAAAGCCTACAACAAGAGTGAGCAAAAAGGAGCCCGTACCTATGATAGACAGCAACCATAATTTGCTCCCCTTAGCTCTGACCTTGTGATCTGTGTTTGCGTTTGCAGGAGCAGGAACAGTATTGTTTGTTCTGTTTACATTTTCAGTGACTCGTAGATTAGAGCTAAATTCCCATGAGTGCAGAGTGTGCAACTCAAAGCTCAAACCTGTGGTCGCCGAGAAACCGAAGGTCACCCATTCTGGCAAATACTCTGGCAAATTAACTGAATGGGAAAGCCTGGCAATGTTCCCTTCTTGATCTGCGGCATCGATCATGAGGACACTCAAATTTTGCGTGCTAGAATCATATGAAATTGAAGCGCTGATGAGTCCACCGCTCATGATTTTGTCCCTGAACCAATCCACGCATGTATATTTGACAGACGAGATGTTATTCAAGTCTATGCCGATGTGTTCACACTTCGGATCCCAAAAATTGGTGGAACTGTCGTAGAAAGTGTCGAATTCCACGGCGACAAATGCAGTAGAAGGGTCGGAAGGGTCTCGGTTTGCACTTACAAGAGCAAGATGGCCGCCAGACGAGTTGCTTGGGATGTCTGACCCGTTGGGGGCCAGAAAAAATGTCAATCCATCTGCATACGTCGGGTTATGTTCTGAATCGATGACGAAGCTGAACTGAGTAGTGAAGTCTGCCACATTACCGGTCGACTTATCCCAAAGGCGCATCGGTTCGTGGTACGTGGCTTGACCCACACTGGAATTAAGGCTCCGATCCCTATCACTTACGGTGAGTTGGACACGTGAACGCGACTGAGAGGCGTCTCCTTTGGGGACAATTCGACCGTCGAAAGCCTGAAAGTTAAACGACGTCCCATCACATAACACTGAAGCGATGAATGTGATGCTTAGGCAGAAGAAAAGGACTAGGACGAATGCTCGAAGCCTATGCATGTTCTCTTGAAAAGAAAACCTTTTCCCTTGTCTAGTATGTGTTTGCTGGTGTCATGACTATGGCTGTGGGTTTTATTTGAGACTATCTTGGAACGGGTCATTGAAATCCACAGGAAAAGACATGCGAGCTTCACGATGAATAGTTTGAGGATGAAAACGTCAGGGTCAGCCAATGATCTTTGCCCTATTTCCAATCAGAGACGTGCTCCAAAAGAACGGTACATTTTTATGGGAAAATGTTAAATTAGAAGCTACATAAATCTAGCAGAAAACTTTAGTGAAAGGAGTATAATTGTGTTGGCCGTCAAATCATCATGGCATAATCGATCACATCATTCAAATCAAATTTAACTGCGCACAAATTGCTCTATATCAAGTTCATCCGTGCATGTGGTCTTAAACTTAAATGGTGCATGGAGATTGTAAGATGTTTTACGGATCTTTAGATAGTGGAGCTTCTAGACATGTCCTCGGGATTTACGATAACAAGTATAATATGTATTAGAAAATCCAGAGTCGATTTGTAAGATACGAAAGCATCATGCAACATAAAGTTGGGAGTTTTGTACTTGGGCTAATTAGCCTTTTCTCATATTCGGTCCAAAGTTTGGACTCTAAACGATGCCATGGCCAGTTGAAAGATACAAAGGAACAAATCACAGTGACCGGATCGATGTTTCAGAGAGAGGCAAAGATCGATCATAACGAAGAGCATGAAACTCTGGATATGCTAAGGACAAAGAGAGTTTCTATGCAAGTGGATTGGATGAGATGGGACCAAACTTATCAGTCATTGGGATGAGATCAAAGAGGAATGGGAGAATGATCCGGAAAAAATTATCTAAAAAGTTTGTAAAATGAGTTACACAATCTTTTCATACTTTGCCGATTGAATCCATCTAACTAATGTTGGCCGAATATTGCTGACATGGATGCTAACCATCCTATATGATATAACCGATGTTGACATTAATAATTTTTAATAATTTTATTTTTTTTCTCTTTCTATTCTAGGCCAACAAGGTCATTAGCCACAAGCTAGGGTTGACGACTATGACTTGGTTTGGGTGAGGGCCTCCGAGCACTCATCGGCCATGCACAAGGGCAAAATGCCCTTGCTCTTGCCTAGGCTAGGTGAGGGCATTATGGCCCTCACTCAAGGCTGGCAATGTCATGGAGTCCCTGAAGGTTGTTAGCCTTTGCCGCTTGGGGCTTGAGAGAAAAAAGAAAAGAAAAAGGAAAAAGGAAAAGTAAAGGAAAAAAACACTATATATATAAAAATTAGAAATAAATATTAAAAGTATTACTAAAAACTATCCACGTCAATACCTACATTGCTGTGTATGATTTCTTATCAAAATTTATTAGATGAACTTAATTGACAAAATATGAAAAAGTTTATGAGACAGTTGATAAAATTGAAAAAGTTTGAAACTGAATTAACAAAAGTATAATATGTTTAAAATTTTCTTGATGAATTTCCCCTTTAGACACGTTAGTCCCAAATGTTAACTTTGCCCTAACAAGGTTAAGTGTATGTACAAATTAGTACTTCTTTTATTTTTTATTTTTGTCAAAATTTGAATTCTAACTGTTATCACATTTGACAAAAAGTTACCAGAGAGAATAAAAAAAACAAAAAGTCGGTAACTGTTATTACTGTTATCAGTGATTTCGATGAGAATAAAAAAAAAAACAAAAAGTTACGAGAGAGTACTGGATGAAACTTGTGAAATCAACATTTCAAGTTCCATGGTGATTACAAAAGCCTATGTAAGATAAGTCCTCTATGTTCCAAACAACTGGAATCAGCACCTATTTGGCAGCATTTGGCAAGTGGAATGTGTCCCGTAGAGCAGCACCTTGTCTAGTGGAAGATGGCGTGGGACATCGGATATTGGGAGTATTTGGCAAGTGCAGATTGATATAGTGCAAATGATAGTAACATTGAATAATCCTGACAATACCACGAGTTCATTCTTCTAGAACAACATGACAAAAGTGTTGGGTTTATTTAACTTTGTCAATTGGATCATCTTATATAATTAACTCTATGGCTCGCCATTCATCAATGTCGACTATTGTTATTTGTCCAATTTGCACTAGGGAGAGGGTGCTAAAGGATCCCACATTTAGCACCCCAAGTTATTTTCCAATGAATGTTTCAATGGACTTTATGTATATGTACTCTCCCTCTATTTATCTACTCAAATTTCTGGATAGCCCTTCTAATAGTTGGTTCCCGTGTCATTAATTTGTGATACTTTAGGCTTCTTCGACCTCCTTTTTACAGACAAAACAAAAAAATGCACTAAATTTCATCTGACTTTGGATACACTCACGGTCCTAAAACTTGCATGATAGATGAAATGGGGGCATGCTAAAGCTCTCAATTGGTGCAATGGGAGAATAAATAGTTCCACCTTATGACTTCAGGCAATGAGAGCGCGAAATATGCTCTCAACACTGAATTTGCTTTGAGGCTTTCACTTATTAATTGTGTTGAGTTTTAACTTCAATGAAGCGTATGAAAGGACCGGAGAAGAATGGAAATTTTACTAGGACACCCTAACTAGCAATCCCCAACAGATAATAAACCATCAAAGAAGATATTAGTTAATCTTGGAGATCAAATGGAATTTTAAAGATGAAGAGTCAATACTGTTGTACACATGAAAAATTTATTTAAAACAGATAAGATCCAGCGTCAAATGTTGAAGTGCGATTAACAATTCACACTGATTATAAAGAAATATGACAGAAGTAGCAATTCATCCTGCATTTGGGAGCAATGCGGGGGAAGCTGAATGAGAGGATTGTGTAGAAGAGGAATGGCCGGCATGGCATGGGACGAAACAGTCGAAGTTGTAGAGAATGTGGACAATGGCGCCAGATATGTAGGGACTGGAAACTTCAATGGGAGAATAGGGGGCGGATCGTTAAAGTTGAGAACGCTCAATGCTTCTCTTGTTGTTATGCAAATAACTAATTTAACATGCAATTTATATGACAATGAATTATGATATTCAACAGGCAATTCCAATATGAAGTATGAATCTATTAAAACTAACATGAAAATTATTATAGATAACATATAGTAATTAATTGAATGACCTAACATGCAATTCTAAATGTTAAGTTAAGCTTGACTAACATTACGCTATCTTAATCTGAATTATTTAACGTGGCATGCAAACTATATCGCATGCAAATGTGATTAAATTGAGTATTAAATTACATGACACACATTAATAATTAAATGATATGCAATTATTATTTTCTAATATATGATGCGACATGCATAATAGATTAGGCAAATTTAAGCATTTATTTGTAATGCGATGCATGCAATGACATGATGAAATTAGTGATAGTGCGGCTAAATTATATGATATGCACAAGATAAATTTTTGGTAATTTTCATGGGAAATTCAGAATTATTAAACTGCTTCTCTTAAACATAAATTCTAAAGTTAAATTGAAATCTAACCTATCCTAAGATTAGATCTTTTTGTATTTTTTTTTATAAAATTAGGAATTATTAAATATTTTATACTAGCCATGCAATCTAAATGGATAAGGAAATTTATTTATTCCAGAATGATATATTTTTGACATTTTTTTAATGAAAATTCAAAGTAAAAAATATATCCTCATTCAAAGATGTAATCTAACTAAGATCTTGAATTTTTCCTATCTTATCTTAGCATGTTATCAAGAATTTATTTAGAAAATCTACATTATCCCGAACATACAATCTAAAAGATAACTACCTATTCTTTTAAGAAAATATTATTTTTTGAATTTTATCTTACAGGAAATAAAATCAATTAAAGAATCTTTCATCCGCAATTAGCAGCGAACATTATCCACAGTCAATTATCCACAATCATATATTATCCATAAAATATTTTCATGAAAAATTGAATTTGGAGGGTGGAAAATCAATGGCTTATTCCACAAGTGGCAGAAGATGTAAAAGATTGTTACCGTATTATCACAAATTGGATCTTAGGATGAAGGTTGGGCCGACAAAGCGAGACATGTTATTAAATTAGAAAATTTTCCTAATTTAGAAAGTTAAAACGAAGACTTTGAGATAATACTTTATGCAATATCCTCTAATTATCTACTCAAAATATCGTCACATTTAAATTATGTAATATTATCTAAAAATTGAATCGGATATTATTTACCTCATATGGAATATTGCGCAGATTGCTTTTCAAACTTCGGTGGATAGAGACTAGGGCGGCGGGTGGTGGCAGGAATTGATAAGAAAAGGGACCACACATGCAGCTGCCGGCATATGATAGAAACAACGAGCGACTAGCCGGCATGACTCTCCATTATTAAAGCATTCCCATGGTTCTTTGCTTTTTCACTATGAGTTGAACCTCCATCTTGTCTTGTTCATTTAATATATGCATGCAATGAATGCCATGAATTTGGTCGAGGCCGGTACGGATTGTGGGCTTGTCTTGTAGTGCCCGCGCTGCAATTTAATGATTTCACTTTGTCCTGGGCTTGGGCTAAAGTAGTGAAGATGGCTTGTTACCTAGTTAATCAATTTCCATCATCTATTATCGAGTGCAAAATTCATGATGAAGTATGATTAGGGAAACCTATTTGATTTCTCCGAATTATGGGCATCAAATATTCTAGAAGTGCATATTTATAGGTTATGCGCATAGAGACTTAACAAGTAGAGCAAACATATCATGGTGTCAGAATTAAGGTGGAGCCTTCAGACACCTCATAGATAATAGAGGAAGAAACTGTATTTGAGGCTGCAGTTTCTAAAGATATTGATACAGATTAACTAGCAGAACCGCGTCACAATATAGTCATAGGCAGAGAAAGAAAGAAAAATAACCCATCGACACAATATGGTTATTTTGATATTGCATATGCATTGGTTGTAGGTGAGGAGTTGAATATAGCTAAGCCTTTATCTTACTTTGAAGCGATGACTTGTATTGAGCAGTCATAGTGTCTATAGGCTATGAGTGAAGAATTAGAATTGCTCTATTGAAATCAAATATGTGAGTTGGTCAAACACCCAAAAGTCAGAAGATTGTTGAATGCAAAAGGGTTTACAAGTGGAAGAAGGTCATTCTCGATACTGAGGTGGAAACCCCATCTCCATTTATTTATCTTCATTAAAAAGCTTCAAATAATAGCTTGAGCTTTTCGAACTCATGGATGGTAAGACAGGGTGAAGTGGAGGCTCTTTGAAGAGGGTGAAAAGGCGATCGTGAGATCGTTTGATGATGATAAAGAAATGAGGAGATCTTTAAGAAGATTTTCAAATCATGTTTCTAAAATCTCAATTTCTTCCTCACTTCTCAAATTCTGTTTAAAATAGGTGGTTACTTTTTCAAGGTGGGGCAATGCTTAACAAAAAGAGTTGAGCGATCAATGCTACAACTATAGTTGGTGATTTAAGTGACGAAAAGCTCACGTAAAAACTGAAAAGAAAGGAAAGAAAGAAAAGAAAAGAGAGAAAAGTAAGAGAAGGTGGAGGAAAAGACAAAAGGCATTTCTTGCCATGAGGATCTTGCCAAGCCAATTCGATTGTAATTTGTGATGCTTGGTAAGTGCTTGTACTCCATTAGAATTGTTTATAAGATTAGGGCTGAAAAAAATAATTTTTTTGAAACTTGAGTCACAGAGTTTGATTTGAATGATTAAGTTGAAATTTTTTTAGATTTTAATAATTTAGGGTGTTGTGAAGTTGTAGGATTCTAAGAAACTCAATTAAGCATAAGATTTTCGAGTAGAATTTCATCCATTTTTTTTTTTGTTGATTTGGGTTGGCCAATGTTGACAACTAATTTTTGCCGATTTGGTAATTTATTTTCTAACTTAGCTTTTGAGAAAATTGCCATTAAATAGAAATCAAGATATCTTTTATTTTTAAAAAAAGGAGAAAAAAGGAAAATGAAGGCAATCTCGGGCCGGGCCTTTATCACCTGGCCCACACCCGAGTTCGCGCGGGAGCTCCGTCCTTCCCTTTCCATTCCATATCCCCATTTCCCTCTCAAAGGCCCGCGAGTTCCATCCCTCTCCCTCAACCCAATACCTTCCTTGGCCCAACACCGTCCAGCCATACCCTTTCCTCCGGTCAAGGCGCCAGTGGAGCAGCGTTGAGGCGACCTGCACACACAACAGGGACAGAGGGCAAAGAGAGCAGGTGAAGACAGAGAGCAGGGGAAAGAAGCAAAAGGGCAGAGGGCGAACGGGAGGAAGAAGAGAAGCAAAAAAGAAAAAGAGAGGAAGAGTAGGGTTCGGCAGAGAGAAGAACAATAAGGAGGGATTGTGTTCGCAGAAGGGGGCTGGGCGAGAGAGAGAGAGAGAGAGAGAGAGAGAGGAGAGAGAGGGAGGGTCTTCGAGCAGAAGGAAAAATCAGAGAGAAGCAGAAAGAAAACAAGAAAAAGAGAGGAGTTCTTGGCCGAAGTGGTTCACGACGCTTCCCCTGCCCCGGATCTCTGGATCTCGCACCCCGTCCGCGACATCCCCTGCTTGCGTCCATCTCAGCTTGCCCGGTGAGTCATCAATTCAAGCTCTTCTCCGAGGATCGCAGTTCGGACCGTCCGGGGTCAATAGCGACTTGGCTCGAGATCTCTCGAGCGCGTCCATTGATCACCACACCCGAGCTGCGTAGGGAGGGCCTTGTGCTCTTGTTTTTTTGTTTTTTTGTTTTTTGTTTTTTGTTTTTTGTTTTTTTTTTCAGTCCGTTGCTTCATGCTTCGTTCCGAGCTTCGCGGACCAAAATGTCTGTTTCCGTCTTGAGTTGATTTCCGGCCCTTTGTGGTTTATTTTTGAGTCGTATATCCGCCTTGCTTGTTCGCTGTATACCATAGGTAAGGATTCGTGTCCGGACCGTCCTAGAAACTCGCCGTTCCCATGGTCACTTTTATGTCCCATAAAAAATAATTGCATGAACTTTTAGTAGCTTTGGGAGACCTAGAATTTAAAGGACGAGTAACAGTGTGTGATCGCATTAGATTAAATAACCAACTAGTTCGGTACCGAAATGGCGTAAACAAGTCATTCCATAGGGATTGAGGCAACCTTCTCATGCCTTGATTAGTTTTTAGCCGACCCAATAAGCTAGTGACGACTCCTAGAAATTATTGAAAATATTAAAGAATTAAAAAAAAAATTAAAACATCTAAACGTCACGTGAGTGAGATTTGGATTACAATTAGACGTTGCTTTTAAGCAATCTTTTAAGGATATTGATTTGGGTCTCCTAACAAGTGATACCTCTAAATCTCACGACAACCAACTTAATATTCTTCTAGTCGCTTGAAAATAGAGCATGGTGGAGGAAGTTACGACACAATCAATTTTCGTGCTCAAGTTACACGTTATGAATATTTTTGAATATCTGCTTCGATAAAAAATTTGTTAGTATGTATGAGTTATTTTGTTAACATTAAGCGTGGTTTAACCAATTCGTAGTTATTGTAATATCTTGTGTAGTTTTGACGTCAATTCTCATTTAATTGTTAAGATTTCGTTATCATCGGCCCATTTAGTTATTAGTTGAGGCATTTCTAGATGAGTGATATTATATCTCCTTTGCATTTTCATACTCATATTTAAAGAAAAAAAAAGGTTAGATTGTTTGAGTTAAGAACGGGTATATTTCTTGCATAAATTGGATTGAACATTTGTCTTTAGATTGTAGGCTAAGTGATTGCCTGTAAGGAGTTTGGGAAACCTTTTTGGACTTTGATTTTATATATGATTTATGACAAGTTATATGTATATTTGTAAATTTGTTTAAGAAATGATTTCTAGATTGGGCTTTGTAGATTGTGGAGGATGGTATCAATTGGCATTTTATGCTCAGTGTCTTTGTGAATCTATCAAGAGGTTTATGGATATGTGTATACTAATTTATATATGATATCCTTATGTGTTAAGCCACTAGCAATATAAGTGGAAACCTCTCATCAAGGAGGGAATCTTCAACGCCTAGTTAAGGAACGTTAGACGTTATCACAATTAGATACATGTGCACAAGATTGGCATATGAATGGACCATTGGCATGTGATTTTGATGAGACTCTTAATGGACTAGACAATTGATGTTTGTATTAATATTATTATGAAATGAAAAGCTTTGGTAACGGTTTTTTTTTGGTAACTGAGGTGTTTGAGCCAGCTTACGCGCACCTTAAATATTCATCGGGGGAGACTAGCACAGCAACTCACCGCCATGCATATCAACCCACTGCCATTGTCCTCTACTTAAATCACATGTGCTTCATTGGGAAATCGTATTTAAGATCTCAAAGAAGTCCAAGTTTGTCATAATCAATTGGGTTACCCATGGGTAGGTGCTTTGGTATAGTTATTGCTATATTGGAACGTATATTACTCATTATGATTCTCTTTTATGTCTTTATGTTTTAAACTTGCATAGTGAATGAGAATTACTCATTGAGCCGTGGTGGCTCATTGCTTTTATGTCACTTGCTTTTTAGGTTTTTCAATGAGCCGCGAGTAAGATGAGAGCATTTCGTTAGCAAGAGGACTTCTAGATAGGGGGATTTTGAGTGCAAGTTGTTTATTTTTCCGCTGAGCGTCTGAGTTAGTCTTTTTTTTGATGGAAATGCATATATGTATATATATGTGTATATATATGTGTATATGCTGTAAAAGTACATAAATATTCATCCATACATTCATTTTAACAGCTTAAGCTTTTAGGACAGTTGGTAGTAGTCCTATAAAAACTTCACATATGCATATATATAGTATATTCATGATTTATAGAAAGCTTTAATATGGTGACCAGGTGATTGATTGCATATAAGAAATATATACATATACATATATTTTGATATTAGGTCAAGTTTTTGTTATATTTAAGGTTGGGTCTTTTGTATGAAAGAACAACCGTGTCATTATCCCTATTTCTTGTCGAGTGAGGAGTGTCACACTGTTTTGACCCGAAAACTTTCACTCTCTGCTCACTCTCCATCACAATCCCTGCGAAAGATAGATTGTCTTGAATATGGTCCGATTGTGATGGGGGGCGCGAATGTCCGCATCATATCATAGAAGGCACACAGGCTTTTGCTGTTGCTCGCCGACCGCAGGTACCACAGATGGAAGATTCATCCGCAGATGAAACCGTTGCCAACTATCGTCCGAGCCTGAGCCCTCGTCGCCTAAAGTTCTGGTACCGTTGAGTGATGCATGTTGCTCCAGCGCGAGCTTGACGGTCGAGACTAGGAACCATCGGACTAGAGAGAACACTACTCCTATGGACATACATACCTGGGTTGTGTCTCGTCAATTTGTAATAATTTGGCTTTTTTGACCTCCTCTTAACATTTTGAGTAAACTCAAAATTCTAAAACTTGCTGATCGAGTGCAATCGGGGATACTAAATCTTTCAATTTTGTGAAATTAGAGAACAAATATTTTGCAAAAGTTTGATTAAGACCAACTAAAATGTTTAAAGCCCGTAAATGTAGTTTCGCTTTAAAAGTTCAGGCAATGAACACGCTAATTGTGTTCTCAACCGTGAATCTGTTTGGAGGCCTTCACTTACGAATTGTTTTTAACTTTGATAAAGTATGAAAGGACGATCAAAGGACGGCAGACTTTGCTAGTAAATTGGCGATTGATGACATATAACAAGCCACCAAAGAAGTTACAGATCACCTTACTTTATCCTAGAGATCATATGGAAGTTCAAACACGACGAGTGACTAATGACGTACACATGAACAAATTTACAAGAAACAGATGATGCCCAAAATCAAATTTCCAACAAGAATTCACAAGTCAAATGTATTATCTATACCGAAATCAGGAATTCATGCTGCATTTCGGAGCAATGCAGAGGAATCTGAATGAGAGGATTGCAGTGTAGAGGAAGTAGATGTGGACGTGCCATCCGTCGAGGTGGCATGGGACGAAACAATCGATGCTGTAGAAGATACGGGAGGCGCATAATATGTCGCAACTGGCAATTTCGATGGAAGAACGGGCGGCGGAACGTTAAAGTCGAGAACATTTAACGCTTGTCTTATGGAAGGACGGGCGATGGGGTCTGGATGAGCGCACCACAGCCCTACGACCATCAAGCACTCCAGTTGCTTTTTATCATACTCGTCACCAAGTTTCGACTCTGCTGCATCAAGTAGCCTTTCAGTCCCGTACAGCTCCCAGACCCAGTCCACCAGCCGGACTTGGCCTTCCTCAGCGCTTGGCTCAACAACTTTTCTTCCGCAAGCTATTTCTAATAGTACAATTCCGAAACTATAGACATCCGATTCCTTACTCGCCTTGCCTGTGTAAATGCATTCAGGAGCCATATAGCCCATGGTTCCGGCCAAAACTGTTGTTTTTAACCTTTTGGCATGGTCAACTAGCCTGGCCAAACCAAAATCCCCTAATATAGCATTGAAATCGGAATCGAGCATGATATTGCTGGACTTTATATCCCTGTGCACGACACATTGTTCCCATTCTTCATGGAGGTAAAGCAAAGCCGAGGCTATGCCTTGTGCGATTTTGTATCGCTTCTCCCATGGCAAGAAGGTTCGCCTTTTGAAGAGATGAGAATCGAGGCTACCATTAGACACGAGCTCATAGATAAGGAGGAGTTCCTTTTTCTCATGACACCACCCGATGAGTTGGACTAAATTTCTATGCCGGAGTCGACTTATGATCTTTACTTCGGTGGCATATTCCTTTATCCCTTGTCTTGACCCTGGACTAATCTTTTTGATTGCGACATGAGCATTCACAGTGGTCAAATATCCTTTGTACACTCTCCCAAAGCCTCCTTCCCCAAGCAACCGTTCAATTGCGAAATTGTCAGTCGCCGTGACCAAGTCCTGGTAGGAGAATTTCTTGGGCCCTGGCACTTGCTCGAATTCTTCATCAATCGCCAGATCTTCTTCTTCGCTCATGTAAGTGCGCTTTCTCTTCGAACGGCGACGAAACCAAATAAAGGCTAGAACAAGAATGAGCAGAAAGGAAGAACCTGAGCCTAAGGTAGCCCATAGCAACTTGCTCTTTTTCCCAGCAATTTGCACATTAGAGTGGAATTCCCATGCCTCAAGAGTGTGCAGCTCGAAATACGTACCTGTGGCAGCCGAGAAACCGAAAGTCACCCGCTCCGGTAGATATTTTCTCAGGTCGATTATATCATAGATAGCGGAGGAACTTACGTCGGTACCTGTGGCTTCCGCATCTATCATGAGAACGCTTAAGTTTTGCGTACTAGAGTTGTATGTTATCGTAGCATTGATCCGCCCACCCCTCATGACTTTATTTTTGAACCAGTCGACACAGCTAGAGACAGTGGAGTTGTGATTGTTCAAGTCTATACCGACATGAACAGCCTGTGAACAATTCGGATCCACGACAACGCTATCGTCGTTGTGGAAAGTGTCGAATTCGACGGCTACGAAAGGATTGACCAGAGCCAGGCCGCCTCCTGCTGAGTTGTTCGGAATTTGCGATCCTTCGGGAACAAGAAAGAAGGTCATTCCATCGGCGAAAGGCGACCCTTCTAACGAATTGATTATGAAGGTGAATTGGGTGGTGAAATCTGCCACATTCCCGGTCACCTTATCCCAAAGGCGCATCGGCTCGCTGTAGGTAGCCCAACCCACGCTCTGAGTCAAATTCTGGTCTCGATCAGCCGTTGTAAGTTGGATGAAGTCGTTTGAAACCGACGCATCCCCTTGGTGTTGAATGTTATTGCTGTAGAAACTGTCTAACCTGAAATCGATGCCCTGAGACGAGGCCGAAGCCTGGAAGACGATGGCCAGGGACAGAACCAGGACTAGGAGTGATTGAAGCTCTCTGATCTTGAAATTTCTGATACCTGACCTGGGAAGTTCCATCCCCGTTGAGGTTTCACGTTTGCTCTTGATTTCAGGAAATTAGCAGTGTTTTGGTGATTTGACATCGTCCCATGCGCATATATGGGTACGTAGCGTGTCCCAATGACTTAGGACATTTGCTTGTTCAACGACGTGGTCAATCTTGGAACGGTTCAATTAAAAGAAGTTGAAAGAGTCAACACGAGCTTCCTCGACGACTAGTCTCTAGGCTAGCGGGGGAGAATGGAAAATCGGTGTATCAGAAGATTAAAGAATTGTCAGGAGAATTAATATAATCTAAGAAGATCATGTCAACAAATGTGGACGGGCACTTCATAATTAATTAATTTGGAGAAATTCCAACTACGAAGCACTGAGTACACGCGCAACCCACGAGAAAAATCAATCCCATCGATTTCCTCTGTTGTTCATTAAACATCTGCTATGTATAATCTTTTTAAGTATATAAAAATTTCTAGATGTTTTATTTCCCCCCTTCCGAATATAAAGTCGAGTTCATAAAGATGGTTGACACGAGCAACGAATCGACCCGGTACTGATTCTTGAATATAACTCGCTCGTCTGAAGAGCCATTCCTAGTATCAAACATCAATGGCATGTCAAATTGTTAAATTTGTTTTGAGGGGACAAGTCACAAGAAACCTTAAACTTTGCTCACAGTAACGCATTTATCTTAAATAATTTTCCATAATATAAAAACTTCAAAATTATACCCACATGAGAATTTACCCAAAATTTATTTTTAGTAACATCAAAAATCCCAAATTCTTTTTCCAGTAACACCCAATTTTGGAGGTAAGTATGTTATAAAAAAACATGTTGGAGTTTTGACGTCACAATAATAAGTTTTGAGAAAAATTTGTTACACTATCCAAGGTTGGAGAGAGTGTGTTACTTAACTACAAGTTGGGATTTTTGATATCACAAAAGAAATATTTTAAGGTACATGTGTTATAGTATAGGGATGATATAATTTAAGATTCTTAGTGAATTTTACTCTGATTTCAAAAAGTGGTCATCGTTCAGTCTACTTCGACATCAAAATAGAGTCATCGATTACTCCCCGCACTGAGATGACGAGTTCAGCGTACTAAAATAGGTCCGAGGATTTTTGTAGACTCTTATCGACATTAAAGTTATGTTATTCGGTCAAAACACAGCAATCGACCATCAGTTTACGCATGACCTATATTTGACCTTCACTAGATGTTTACTTGCGTAATCACAATTTGAATGATGGTTTTGATGACGGCTCCGCGATACCGTCGGGTGTACGTACCTTAGCGCCACATTAAGGGGGGACTTGCAAGATAATTATTAGGTTATAAAGTGAACAAATTATGAGTACATTTCATCTCTCGAAAAATGAATCATTTTTAGAAAATATTCTTTAAGAAATTAATTTTCGGGAGAATAATTTTATTTTTTAGTGTTTCACTGATCTTTAAAGAGAACCTGGAAATTGCTTTTCCTTGTTAGATACCTTGGTAAAAAAATAATCAAAAGTTTGTATTTTTTAAATATTTGAAATTTTTATTCTCTCTTTTTACTCTGTCTTTTTTCTATTCTTCCTTTCTTTTACTTTTTCCTCAGTTGGTGGTCAGGCATGGCGACGGCTGGGGAATAGCCATCAGCCAAGACGAACTTGCTGGAAGCTGACAATGATCAATCAGTATCGACCTTGGCACAGTTGATGTACTAATTGAAAAAAAAAACACATGGAGCATAAAAATGAGAAAGAAATTCGAGAAATCATCTTAACAAATGTCGAGGGGGCACTTCATAATTAATTAATTAGAAGAAATCATGAGTGCGAAGTGCTAATTAAGCATGCCGCCCATTGAAAAAACAGAATCAATCTCATTGACTTCCTTTTGTGGGTCGTTATTCATGTGTGCTCCAGAGAATAGTTTTCAATTACATGAAAATGTCGGATTCTTTTTTCTTCTTCTGTTTGGCTCTGGAACTGCTAAACTTTATAAGTCGAACTTCTGAAATTGGTTTACAAGAGCCGTGTGTTGAGTTGCTACTGATTCTTGAGCATTACTCATCGTGAATCAATTTTGTAAATCAATTCTAGAAGATGTACCACCGCTTTGATTGTGCCTTGTATTGAAGGTAAGATGATCGCAAATCTTGAAAAGTGGGACGGATAATTGATTGTTATAGTAATATTATATGGTGCACAGAAAAAGACATTTCATCGTGCTAGGGCGACATATCCAAATGTTGGTCCGAATGGTTTCGGAGACTTTGTCAACATTGGGCTTTTTTTTTTTATTTGGTCAGAAACAAAGGTTGACCGTACGCGACCCAGCTACATACTTAGCTATCTATACCAGAACTATGTTTGACCTTCTCTAGGTTTTTTGCTGCGGTAATAGATAATTAAAGGATGTTTATCGCAAGCTAAGCCACATAAACGGGTGTCCAGACATCAGCACGAACGCATGGAGGGACTCGTCAGGTTATTTCAGGGAATAGATTGAACTAATTAAGTATTAATTCGTCACTCTTTCTTGGTGCTTTTTTATTTTTATTCATGGGAGAATTAAAAAAAATAAATAAATCATATACCTATTACATTGTATCAACTTTGTAACATTTTGTATTTGTACATATTCAATTCATCATATTAATTTAGGAAAATACCTCCAAAAATCCCAAACTATACCTATGTGACACATTTACCTTAATTTTTTTTGTGACAAAAAAATCCTAAACTTATCTCACTATGACACATTTACCCTAAACTATCCTGAACTTATATCTCTGTGACATATTTACCCATATTTTTTTTCTTTTTTTATTCATTTAAAAATTCACCTTTTCCGGCAAGTTGAGGTTACGAGAACCACCAAAGCTCCCCAGATGAAGCCATTGCTAGTCAAATTAGATGCCAAAAATAAAGAAAAGAAGAAGAAAAAAAATCTAGGGTAAATGTGTCACAACGGTACAAGTTTAGGGTATTAACATCACAAAAAGTCTAAAGTAAATGTGTCATACATGCACAAGTCGATGAGGGTTGGCAGGTGACTTTAATCGGCTTGCAAACCTAAAAACCGTAATAATAATAATAATAATAATAATAATAATAATAATAATTATTATTATTATTATTATTATTATTATTATTATTATTATTATTATAGCCTACTTCCGACCCGTTTTCAAGGTCCAATTATGTGAATTTTTGGGTTTAATTAGTGGCCAGTCGGTCTCAGGAGTTCCCTAGACTAAACTGTGAAAATTCATTTCGGATGATTCTAGACTTTCGAAAATTGCATTTTGGCCACCCCTTGACTTTTAAATATTTGCATTTTGGCCCTAAAAAAGTGAATTTTGAGCCTATGGGCAATTTTGGAAGATTTTGGGTGGTCAACTTTGGTCAACGTTGACCGTTGACTAGTTAATAGTCAACGGAGACCAGTCAGACCCGCGGGATTTTTGAGTCGGACCTAGAGTAGACTTGGCCCAAATTCGCAAACCCAAGCCTACGAAGACCTAGCCTAGCTTGCGTGGGAGCTCGGCCCTCTCCTTCTTTCTCTCTTCTCTTAGGTATTTTGCCAAGCACGTGGTGTGCATGCATGGGAGCAATCCATCGGTGAGTAGTGGCCGACTAGCTGTAGACTAGGCTTGCCATCCGCCGTAGGCGTCCCGTTAGCATGCCTCCCGACCGTTGGATGGCTGCCAGTTGTCGCGGATTGCATTGTCTCCCTCCACCTAAAGCCCGAGCCCTTGCCACTATACTCAAGAGAGAACCCGACTTTCGACCGCTTGTTCTCCCTTGTTTGGCCATCGTTTGGAGCACCGTCGGAGGTGTTGGCTTCCTTGTAACCTCCCCTTCCTGTCCCGACCGACCACCGCCCCAGTAGCTGCCAAGATTGTCGTTGGGACTCCTCGAAAGGAGGCCCCTCAGCTCGGTCTCAACCCATGTTTTGGCTGAGAGCTCCATCACCAGAGATCAAGCAATCTATCGATCTAGAGCTCTCGCCGTTAATTCCAATCGATTGGTAGATACCCTAAATCTAAGTTATGATTCTTGTTGCGATCGATTTGGTTTGGTTTGGACGATTTCACGATCGAATGATGTTTGCCCCAATTTAGGCGCTGAAGCCCTAGATCCGGCCACAGTGCCATCTCGGAGATACCCACCCCTCGTTGTTGATCTCGTTGGACTTGTGAGCCCATAATGAGTAAACCCTACCTCTTTAATTTGATTGATTTGGTCGAGGTAGGGAGAATCGAGGCTCGAATCAATTTGTACCCTAATTGGGCTCGCGGCTAAATTGAGCTCGCCGTTGCCGTTCAAGCCACCCTGTTGCCTCCAGCCATTGTCCAGGGACTCACTGGCCATCTAGCAACCTCCAAGAGTGAGCTTGACCTCCGCCAAGCCTTGGGTCACCACTGGCCAGCCTGAATCGGCCACGAACAACCATGAATGATGAGCAAAAGGGGCTGGGACCCCTTGCTGGAGCAGTTCCTGCCACCGCTTGCCATCACCATCCTCCACCACCTCAACCACAACCTCGGCCTGCCTCCTGGGACCAAGACTAGCTGTTGGACCCCTCGCCAAAGGTTCGCTGGAGGGCCACCTGAGCCATTTCGAAGCTAGACCTTTCCATCCATGGTGTCAGACTGAAGTTTGGAAAGTCGTACCAAGCCCAAACACGATTGGAAGTGCGAAAAGCGCGTCCCGATTGCGGATTGGATGATTAATTGGTCTAGTTCATGAACGATGTGGATTTGAGAAAGTGGTTCGGAGTGTGAGACTAAGCGTGGGATAGTCAATGACCGTGGAGTGAGATAATCAGGGTAAGTGGTCACAATAGGAGTATTATGAATAATTAGGTCTCACATAAGAACCAAATGACCTAAGAGGTTGGCCAGTAGAGACGAGTAGGGGCATAACGCCACATGAGGCATGGGCTAGGACTAGATCGGTCGTTCGTGGGTAAAGAGGGGTTGGTAGTCATGTGAGAGTGACGCAAGGCACGATAGTTGGGTTGGAGAGCCCCAAGGGCTGATGGTACGCCGATGAACTTAGAAAACCCCGAGGACTAGGCTGTTTGCCAGTTAGGCCTAAGAGGCCTTGTTGTCACTAGTATGGTAAGACTGCGCGGTACCCAGAGTGGTAGCCATTGTGTGTACTATAGTCGATGACCTAATGAAGTATCGACAGTAGACCTGAGTGAGTAGAATGTTGCCTATGAGAGGTTGACCGACAGACTAAAGACCCTAGGGTGATAGCTTTCCTAGTCTGGGTTCAAGGTTAGACTCACTGATATATTTATATCTCACCACATTGTTATTAACTATTTCCAGGTACATGGTTGAAGATTGTCTTTGGAGTTGGGTTCCATGGGAGTGGAGACCCGCGCCTCCGTTTGTGTTGCAAGCTGGCGACTTACCTGGGACATTGCCACTCAACGGGCGGAAGTAAAGAAAAGTAATGAAGACTGGAGACTGCCATGTGCCCAAGGGCGGGGCATGACAGGGTCCTAACAAGAATAATAGTAGTAGTAGTAGTAGTAGTAGTAGTAGTAGTAAAAGAAAAAAATTCAAAAATATCAAAACATTATTAAAAATTGTCAACATTTAGACCAGTCGTATCATGTAGGATGGTCTACGTCTAGATCAATGAATTCCTACCAATATTGGATGGAGAGACTCAATTGGTAAATATGAAAATATTTAGGACTCTATTAGTAATATTGAAAAGTTTAGGAGTGAATTAGTAAGAGTGTAATAAGTTTAGAACTTTTGGGAAATTTTTTTTTCAAAGGCAAAGGATACAAGTTACAATATAGATTACTCATTTAAGTAAATATATATGCCCTCGATCGTTGGTCAGTTGCCTGTCGATATTATTAGGTTTTCTGGATATGTTGTTTTTAAACACGAACAATATGCTCTATTGTGCACTTTTATATGGAATGCCAAACGTGATAACAATTAGAATTATGACAATTTCCATTTGACAATTTCAAAAAAAGAAAAAAAAACAAAAAGTTACGAGAGAGTACTGGATGAAACTTGTGAAATCAACATTCCAAGTTCCATGGTGGTTATAAGAGCCTATGTAAGATAAGTCCTCTATGGTTATAAGAGCCTATGTGAAATCAATCGATTGGCTGAGATATTTTTTTTTTCGGTTTACTAAAATTTGTCAATTGGATCATTTTATGGCTTGCAGTTCATCAATTTTGACTATTGTTCTTTGTCCAATTTGCACTGAGGAGAGGGTGCTAATTAAAGAATCCCACATGTAGTACCCCAAATTTTTTGCCAATGAAGTTTCAATGGACTTTATGTATGCGTACTCTCCCTCTATCTATCTACTCAAATTTCTGGATAGCCTTTCTAATAGTTGGTTCCCCTGTCATTAATTAATGATACTTTAGGTATCTTCGGAGCTCCTTTTTACAAGCAAAAGAAAAAAAAATACACTTAACTTCATCTGACTTTGGGTACACTCACTTGGTGCAATGGGAGAATAAATAGTTCCACCATGTGAGTTCAGGCAATGAGAGCGCACGACATGCTTTCGACCCTGAATTTGTTTTGAGGCTTTCACCTATTAATTTGTATTGAGTTTTAAATTCCATGAAGCGAGTGAAAGGACCGTAGAAGAATGGCAAATTCACTAAGACACCCGAACTAGCAATCCACAACAGATAATAAACCATCGAAGAAGTTACATACTACATTGTATTTAATCTTGGAGATCAAATGGAAGTTTAAAGATGAAGAGTCAATACTGATGTACCCATGAGAAATTTTATGTAAAACAGATAATATCCAACATCAGATTTTGAAGTACAATTAACTATTCAAACTGATTATACAGAAATATGCCAAAAGTAGTAATTTCATCCTGCATTTGGGAGCAATGCAGAGGAAACTGAATGAGAGGACTGTGGAGAAGAGGAAGTGAACGTAGACACTTCGGTGCCGCTGGTAGCGGTGGCATGGGACGAAACAGTCGATGTTGTAGAGAAAGTGAACAGCGGCGCCAGACATGACGGGACTGGAAACTTCAACGGGAGAATATGCGGTGGAGCGTTAAATTTGAGAACGCTTAATGCTTCTCATGCAAATAACTAATTTAACATGCAATTTATATGACAATGAATTATAATTAAGTCATTCAACATGCAATTCCAATGTGAATAGAATTTTAATGCTAAAGAATGATAGAGATGAATGGTGCAACAATACCGACCAATTATAGTATATGACTAAACAATTCTTTGAGAGGCTTTATACAACAGTAAGGGCAAGAGACTTCTCCCCTGTTATTAATCAAATTCCCTGTATCATCACTGAGGAAATCAGTATGGCGTTTGTTGAGAAAGTCATAATAGATGAAGTAAAACAAGCTATTTTCCAACTTAGAGCTTTGAAGGCCTCTGGATCTGATGGTTTAAATAAGAAGTTTTTCCAACATCATTGACAAGAGATATAGAAAGAAGTGCTTTCAGAAGTTACAAATTTCTTCAACATAGGTTACATGAATCCTGAGTTGAATTATACCTATATTACCTTAATACCCAAAGTACCAAACCCAAAAAAAGCTAGACCAATTCCGTCCCATCAGTTTGTGCAACTTCACTTACAAAATCATACAAAAAATCATGGCTAATAGGTTAAAACAGTGGCTTTCAAGAATTATAGCTGAAGAACAAAGCACATTCGTTAGCAGGAGATAAGTTCAAGACAATAGTATATGCATTAGTGTATGCATGGATAGAAAATTCGTTGAGTGGTTGGCAATGGACAGAAAATTCACATTTATTCAAATAAGTGGTTGCCTCGAGGTGTGAGAGGTCCTGAAAATAGAAATGATCTGAATTGGGTATCAGAATTGATGGTTATGGGGTAGCCAAGGTTGAATGAATCTAAACTATCAGAAAATTTGATAAAAATATAGTGCAAGACATTCTAGCCATCCAACTCAGTACTCAAAACTCAGAATATTTGTTGAAATGAGAGCATACAACAGATGGACATTTTACTGTTAAAAGTGCATACAGTACGCTTAGGACACAGCAAGATAGAAACATATTCCCCACGGGCTTCCACATAATATATCTTTGCAAGAGAGTTATGGTTGCGAATTTGGAACAGTAATTCTCTATCGAAGATTAAATTTTTCCTATGGCAAAATTGTCAAAATGCATTAGTTACGAAAGACAATCTATGTCGAAGGAGAATAATAACAAACAACATATGTCATGTATGTTAAAGAGCTCCAGCAACAATCGAGCACCTCTTACTATTATGTCCTTGGACTAAACAGGTTTGGTTTGACTCATCTATTAACATAGTGGTAAATGGGTATATAGTAACACGATTGGAGGAATGGTTAGTTAAGTTCCAACATACCTCCATCTCTTTTGAATTTCTGTCGATGCTTCTATGGTGGATCTGGAAAGCAAGGAATAAATTTGTGTTGCTAGCCCAAAAAGCTAACCCTAAACAAATTATTATGTGTGCTAGGGTAGAGATGGAGAATCATCAAAGATGGGCGAAAGAGAGTACAAGCAAGTCGAAGGCACAAAGCGAATTACCTGAGAAGTGGTTGCCACCTCCTCATGGAGCTTTGAAAGCAAACATAGACAGATTCTTCAACCTAGAGACTAGAGAGGGAGTGATGGCGTGTGTCTATCTAGGCAACAATGGAATTCTTTGTGAGGGCTTTGCGCACAAGATACGTGTTTTCTTGACACTTTAAGCAGAGACAACGGCAATTGTTGAAATCCTAAGGTGACATGGAGAAGACATTATTATAGAAAGAGATCAGTTTGATCTATCACAATAAATCGGCGCATGAACAGATCAGATGCATCAGGAGGTGCAAGCTCTTAGCAAAGAAGCCCAACCCTGTTTATGGCAATTCCCTTGCTTGAAGATAGCCCATTGACCAAGAGCCTAAAATCGGATTGCGGATCGGTTTGCAAAGGCCCAGAGCATGAAAAAGCTACCGAGTAATTGGATGTTATACCCCCTCCTTTACTACTTCAAATGTTATGTACTGAGACTTATAATATTATATTTAGTATCTTCAAGATATGAATATAATTAGAATAATTTTTTACCAAAAAAAGTGGGGCAAATTGATCTTAAAAGAGAGTGATTACACGCTTCAAAGTCCAACTTTGTTTCAATTTCATTTCTTCCCATACAAGATTTTTCCCAGCACATAGTATCTGAATTCAAATGTCAAAGTACAATATGCGGTTCAAACTAATTATCAAAGCATATACAAACAGTAGGAATTCATATTGTATTTTGGAGCAATGTAGACGTATGGGGATGAGAGGATTGCACAAAAGAGGTAGTAAATGTGGAGACTTCGGTGATGCTAGTCAGGATGGCATGGGAAGAAATAATTGATGCTTGAGAGAATAAGACAGGCAATTTCGACGGGAGAGTGGGCGGGGGAGTGTTAAAGTTGAGAACGCTAAACGCCTCTCTTATGGAAGGACGGGCAGTGTGGTCTGGATGAGCGCACCACAACCCTGCAACCATCAAGCATTCTAATTGCTTTTCGTCAAAATCAGTACCGAGTTTCGACTCCGCTGCATCAAGTATCCTTCCGGCCCCATACAGCTCCCAAACCCAATCCACCAGCTGAACTTGGCTCTCCTCAGCCCCTAGTTCAATGACTTTTCTTCCGCAAGCTATTTCTAATAGGATGATTCCAAAGCTATAAACATCTGATTCCCTACTTGCCTTGCCCGTGTAAATGTATTCGGGAGCCATGTAGCCTATGGTTCCGGCCAATGCTGTTGTTCGTAACCCTTTGGCATGGTCCACTAGCCTAGCCAAACCAAAGTCCCCTAATTTAGCATTGAAATCAGAATCGAGCATGATATTGCTAGACTTTACATCCCGATGCAAGACACATTGTTCCCATTCTTCATGGAGGTAGAGCAATGCCGAGGCTATACCTTGCGCAATTTTGTACCGCTTCGTCCATGGCAAGAAGGTTCGGTTTTCAAATAAATGAGAATCAAGACTACCATTAGACATGAACTCATAGATAAGGAGGAGTTCCTTTTTCTCATGGCACCATCCAATAAGTTGGACTAAATTTCTATGCCGAAGCCGGCTTATGGTCTTCACTTCAGTGGCGTACTCCTTTATCCCTTGTCTTGACCCTGGGCTGATCTTCTTGATTGCAACATGGGCATTCACGCTTGTCAAGTAACCTTCATACACTCTTCCAAAGCCCCCTTCCCCAAGCAACCGTCCGGTTGCAAAATTATTGGTCGCCATGACCAAGTTCTTGTAGGAGAATTTCTTGGGCCCCAACACTTGTCCAAGTTCGTCTTCGATCGCTATATCATCTTCTTCTCCACTCATGTTAGTTCTCTTTCTCTCCGAATGGTAACGAAACCAAATAAAGACCGGAACGACAAGTAGCAATAGGAAAGAACCTGAGCCTAAGATACACCATAGCCATAACTTGCTCTTTTTTTCAGCAACTTGTACATTAGAGTTGAATTCCCATGCCTCAATAATGTGCAACTCGGATATTCCCGTGGCAGCAGAGAAACCCAAAGTCACCCACTCTGGCAAATACTCTGCTAGGTTGACTATATGAGAGATAGCGGAGGAATTTATGCCGGTACCCATGGCGTTAGTGTCTACCATGACAATGCTCAAATTTTGAGTACTAGAATTGTAGGTGATCGTAACGTCGATCTTCCCGCCGCTCATGATTTTATCTTCAAACCAATCGACACATTTATAGACCGAGGATTGGATACTATTCAAATCTATACCAACATGTGGCGCAGCAACTTTACCTTGTGAACAATCAGGGTCCTCAATGCTAAAATCAGTATTTCTATGGGTGTCGAACTCAACCGCCACGAACCAATTGGAAGAGTTTGAAGGGTCACGACGTGTATTCATAATAGCCAGTCCGGCGCCGCAGTGAGATCGGACTGGGATTTGAGACCCATTGGGGACAAGAAAGAAGGTCAATCCATCGGCGAAATGCGTTGATTGCAGTGAATTGATGACGAAGGTGAATCGAGTGGTGAAATCCGCCAATTTCCCGGTTGCCTTATCCCAAAGACGCATCGGCTGGTGGTACGTGGCCCACCCGTCGCTCCTACGGGAGCAAGGGTCGGTACCGGCCCACGTAAGGTTGATGGAGCCGTTGGAACCAAGCCTTGCATCCCCTTCAAATTTAATGACGGTTTCGTTGAAGGCATGGATGCTGAAATTGAGGCCCTGTGATGAGGCCGAAGCAGTGAAGGCAATGGCTAGAGAGAGAACCAAGACTAAGAGTGATCGAAGCTCTCTGACCATGAAAATTCTGATATCTGAGCTGTGAAGTTCCATCCTCGTTGAGGTTTCAAGATAGCTCTGGACGAAGAGGAACTTAGCACTGGTCTTTGGTGCTTTGACGTTGTTATGTCCACAGATTATAGGTCTGCGGTGTGGTCCCACAATGACTCAAATCTTCCGGTTCTTGACCGACTTGCGATCAATTTTAGAACAATTCGGTTTAAACGAAAATGATAGAGATCCACGCGGGCTTCCTGAACGACCAGTCTTTAAACCCCAAAGGACGAAATTAGGACAGCTCTTTGGTGCTTTCACGTTGGTGCATCTACATACTTTATGTACGTGGCGTGGTCCCACAATGACTCAAGTCTTCTGGTTCTTGAATGACTTGCTTCAATCTTGGAACAGTTCAATGAGAACGAAAATGATAAAATTCCGCAGGCTTCCTGGACGACTAGTCTCTAGACCCCAAAAGACGAAATTAAGAATAGCAAAGCCTGTTAAAAGAGAGAGAATCATAGCAAAAATTACTACAATCTAAAGGGGCTGTGTTAACCAACATCTAAGGGACACTTCACATTTAATTAATATAGAGAATTGGGCTGCAAAACACTGGGAAAATTAATCCCATTGAAAATTGTTGACTTCTTTTGTTGGTCAGTATATAAGTGCTCTAGAGGATTAGTCTTTAGTTACTTATAAATGATACTTTTTTTTATTTTCTCAAAAATGTTAGACTTATTAATTTTGGTTTGTAAAATTGGTTTACAAGAGTGATATGTCAAGCTATTATTAATTCTCGAAAAGTAGAGAATTTTGACACGTTTCAACACGTTATATATTAAATAAATGTTTTTTATAATAATAATAATAGCCTAGAATTAATTTATACTAAAAACATTAATCATAGATTTGTTAATATCATTCTTTTTTAATTTAAAAATTTTAATTACATTTCATTATAACAATTCATAAAATTTCGAGAAAAAATAAGTTTATTATTAAATTCAAAATTTAATAACAAGAAAAAAATCTAGATAAAAAAAATATAGAACGGTCGGAGTATCGTACACGACACGAATGATCTCGAAGATTATTGGTGTTTCTTAGAGAGAGATGTGACTAAATGTGGGGGATTATGTTTTGGGCCCCTTTACGTGCAAACAGAGAATGAGAGAGAGAGATGAAAGAAAAAGTAGGTCAGCAGAAGAGATAAGAAGAGAGAGAGAGAGAGAGAAAAGGAGAAAAGTGCAGGGCGGAAAAAGCGGGGAAAAGAGAGAGAGAGGTAGAAAAGTGGAGGGCGGAAAAAGCGGGGAAAAGAGAGAGAGAGAGAGAGAGAGAGAGAGAGGTAGAAAAGAGAGAAACAGAAGAAAGGGGAAGGGAAGAGAGAGGAGTCAAGTCGGCAGAAGGGAGAGGACAAAGGAGGAGATAGAAAATAGGCTATTACACAAGGGAACCAGCAACCGAATCGCCCGGTAATCAGTTCTATTTTTAGGAATTATGGACTAAATCGAAACCTCAAAGAACTTGACCAACCTAATTTTCCGGTTGGGCGATCTATTATACTTAATCATATTCGTGAGCTTAAGGCTGTTGGACAAAACGTGACTGATGAACCATAGATTTGGGTAGTGCTCCAATCCCTTCTAACAACCTGGGATGACATGTTCATGAAAATGACGGATAACAATAACATTAAAACGCTTGTTGATCTCTCACATCATCTTGAACTTAAGGCTGAGCGTTGAAGAGTAGCTAAACCAAAAGCTTCTCCTTGTGTGGCGGAGTCAAGCTCATGTCAGGCATTCAGGCCAAAACGAAAGTACCCAGGGAGTGGTTTTAACCAGGCCGGTCTTGCGCCTAAGAAGGCTAAATTCACCAAGCACAAAAGAGGCAAGTATGGTGGCAAAAGGACAATACTATAATAAGTTGTTATAACTTCAGAAAAAAGGGACACTTTTTGTGAGTTTACTGAGCCAAAGAAGGAAATCCCTGAGTCTAAAAAGGTATTCCTTTAGTCTATTTTTTGCATTGATTACTTAGTATGCAGTTAGATTTTAGTTGCTCGCTTTATTCCTTTATAGACCATAGACCTAGGAGCAATGAACCATGTAGCGAGAGACCGAGTTAGGTTTGGGAAGTATCTTCGAACTCCATCTAGAACAAAATATTTCTCATGGGAAATGCAATCAATGGTGAAGTGCTAGGAATTGGGATTTGCAAGTTGGAACTGCAAGGAGGAAACAAACAAGGATGCAGCAAATGCGGCACCAGATATGGAGGGATTGGCAATTTCAATGGGAGAATAGGTGGCTGAGGGGGTAAAGTTAAACAACGTTAAATACTTCTCTCATGAAAGTACGGGTAGTGTGGTCCAGATGAGAGCACCATAGTCCTACAACCATCAAGCACTCGAGTTGCTCTTCATGAAATTCGGTAGGAGGTTTTGAGTCTGTTGCACCAAGTAGCCTCTCGATTCCATGCAGCTCCCAAACGCGGTCCACCAGTTGAACTTGGCCTTCTTCGGCCCTTGGCTCAATAACTTTTCTCCCACAGCTATTTCTAATAGAAAAGGCTGCAAAGTTATAGACATCCGGTTCCTTTCTTGACTTGCCATTATAAAAGCATTCAGGAGCCAATAACCTGCGGTTCTAGCCAACAACGTTGTTTGTAACTTTTAGACATGGTCAACTAGCCTAACCAGACCATAGTCCCCTACTTTAGCATTGAAATTGGAATCGAGCATGATATTGCTGGACTTTATATCCTAGTGCACAATGCATTATTCCTATTCTTCACAGAGGTAAAGCAATGATGAGGCTATGTCCCGAGCAATTCTATACCGCTTCTACCATTGCAAGAAGCAACTTTGTTTGGATAGTTGAAAATCGAGGCTACCATCATACATGAATTTATAGATAAGGAAGAGTTGCTTTTTTTTTTTTTCCTCTTGGCACCACCTAAGAGAATTGGTTTGAGATAAAACAATAGAATACAAAAGGGACGCCGTTCGTTCTGTGGGCTTGAAAATCATCTTTGAGGTGCAAAGTTCCATTGCCATGAAGAGATACAGGAATTCCTATCTTAAGTTGTGAATACATTTCAAAGACCACCCCAACTGCTGTGGGAGCATTGAATTCAACGGACCAGTTCTCGAGCCCAATCCCGAACTGATTAGTTGATCCCGCTCAATCACTACTCATGCAAGCAAAAACAAATTTTGGCCACAACCCGATTCAATGGGTCCAAGTTTGAAGATCTTAATCATATATGCTAGTTATCTCTTACATGTTATATATCATGATCATCTCCTACATTGATCATCTTCTTTGCTAGCCGCCATTGCTGTCTCTACTCTCTTTGCGGAGGAGCAACCAGAAAAATGGTTCGACTACTTAAGATTGCTAGTCCATTACTGGCCCATTTCAATGTTAGTCTCTCTCTTTTTTTATTTTTTTATTTGGGCTCGTCAGTGGCCCATGAAATTTTTATTTTTAGTGAGATTATGTAGCTACTACACTAACCAAAAACAAAAAAACAAAAAAACACTTTCTTTTTTATTGTTTGACTTTTGTGGTGCTTTATTACGGTATTCAACATTTAGCCTCCATTCATTTCGTGAAAAATAATTAATTTAAAAATATATTTTTTAAAACGATTACTCGTATCACTTAAATTAATTAGTTAGACAAAACTATTTATATTGCCAACAAAAATTTACGTATAATTACTTTCATGAACAATGAAAGTATTTCTCATGCATTATATTTTATAAGTGATGCAAGCAATCACTTTTTGGGAAAATATTTTCCAAATCCTCATTTTCTTTCACAAAACAAACAAAGCATTAATAGTAACAAGAAAAAAAAAGACCGGGCTTAGTATATATTTCACAGGCCGATTTTATTTAGGGTTTATTGACAATGTAAAAAATAATTTATACTTTTGACATGTGGACGAGCTCAGCTTGCATGATAACTCTAAATATATGCATGTCACCCATCTAATATTGAATTAGCATAAGAACATCACTCGAACTCGATAATTATTCATTATAGCCAATCGTGGAATTTCAGAGGAAGATACTAGGGGACCTGGATCACCTGACGTGGATGTACTCCATGTCTAGCGATCTAGTCCTTTGAAAAGGGGAAGCGGCCCCTCTTGTACTAGGGGGCATTTGGATGGTGGAGATCGCCTAACGTGACATATACCATGTTAGGCGATCTATTTCCGATATTGTGATATCGTCGCATAGGGGTGCAATTGCAAGAGCTAAGTTATCACATATAATCTTTATTTTATTTTATTTTTTCCCCTTCTATTTTATTTATTAAAGCAAGTGAATAATAATCACTAGAAGACAAAAATTCCGTTTAACCGCTCTTTCTCAAGACCGGAGATTTGCACTGTCCCACATGCTTAAGAATAACGACGACGACGACGATAAACTAGAGATCGATGGGCATATCAAGACTGTTGTCCCTTTGGAACTAGACACCGAGGTGTGCTTTCATGAATCAAAATCATACCCTCTGCCCTCTGATTGTCAAATTTAATATGAAACCCCCTAAATGGCTTGTATGCTATGTTAATTAAATTGAATGCAACCTATATGTAATGCTAATGGCATGAATAGTTGGATCATTGGTTTTAGGATGTATAAGTTTCAAACCTAAAAGTGGAAACCAACCATGTGAGAATTGATTGAAATTTGAGACTTGAAACGTACAATGTTTATCTCATAATTGGCTTTGGACCCATCATATTTTTCTAATCCAATTCCAGTGTCTACTTTTTTTGGTCGATCCAGTGTCTACTTGAGAACCTATTTTTCTTTTGTTTTTTTTTTCATTTTCTATAACCAAAAAATATGAGCAACCAAAAGGCTCAAAGTAAACAATGAATGAAGGGAAGTGAGTAAAGCTAGTCAGGATTGAGTAAGGGTTGCAAGGCTCAAACGAGCAAGGGTGAGCGACGAGCGAGTGATAAGGAGGGTGAGTTGCCACACAGAGAGAGAGAGAGAGAGAGAGAGAGAGAGAGAGAGAGAGAGGTGTCTGAGTGAGAATGCAAAAAACATAAACAATTAAAAAAGAGAAAAAATATTCCAATAGAAAAATTAAGTTTTTAGGCTCTATGAAACCAATTTCGAATTGATTCATCAGTTTGATTCTCAGGTGATTATTCCTTGGAACCATAAATTAGAAATCGGACCAGTTAACATGAGAACTTGGAATCATACAGGTTTTCGAGGTAGCTCAGTTCGATTACGCAGCTCTAAATTGATCATATTATTTAAACTACCTGAGAGATTATCAATTTTGTATTTACTTTTTGTGAAAATGCTAGAATGAAATTATTAATTTACATGATGCAATTATTACTCTAAGGCATGATACTGCCAAAATGACATGCAATATAGGACATGCATGTTATGATACTACTGAATGCTACATGCAATCTATGTGAGCTAGATGACATTGATATTAGGTTTGATTTAATGAAATCTTTAAATTATCCTAATTTTATATGAATTATATAGTTAATATGCACTATTCTAAACATAAATCACGAATGAACCTTTTATATAAATACGCAAGTGACATAATGATGTGTACTTGATTACGTGGTAATGTGAGCACATGGCCATGATGACATAGGGAGTAGGGGCCAATTCTGTATTTAAGATTTGGATTATATATTTTTGCGATTTTCTTTAGAGGCTAAGATAGAAAACTAACTAAATATGTGATTATCTAATTTAAACTAAGAATAATTTATATTAAATCCTATCATAAATTTGGTAATTTCCTAATCAACTATGTGGTTCCTAGATATGGAATTCTAAACTAGAAAAATACTATAATGCTATTTATTCTAAATGGAATGCAATTTTTGTTATTCTTTATGAATATATATATCTTAAATTAATAACATACAATATATAAACCACATGATCATATATTCACCATATCCAAAATAGGAAATAAAGATAATTAGAGTTTCGGTGGGAAAATGGTACAAACAGTCCTAAGTTTGTTGCACGTGTGTCAATTCAGTGCTAAACCTTTAAATTTTATCAATTTAGTCATAAATCTTTTAAAATCTTACTAATTTAGACTTTCCAACAAATTTGTCTTGGAAAATACTTACGTAAATATTTGGGAAATGCTTATATGTTCGAGACAAATTTACTAGAAGGACTGAATTAGCAAGGTTTTAAAAGGTTTATGACTGAATTGACAAAATTTAATGTTTAGGACTAAATTAGCAAAAGTACAATACATTTAGGATTACATGGACAATTTTCCCGAGTTTCAGTCTTAAGTAAAATTTCCTATTTAGGAAGTTCCTAAAAAAAGTTAGAACCAATATATCTAAGATTAGGTAATTGTCATATTACAAGTCTTAGGAATTTGGACTTCAATTCGAACAGGACCAATGGCAACGAAAACCGCGATGACCAGCAAGGGTTATGGCGAGGCGAGAATGTGTGACCGGCATGACAATGACATGAGACCGGCAAGGGGGATCATCAGCAAGTTGTTGGGTGCCGCTATGGTGTTCGCCAAAAGTGTTGGCTGAGCAACGTGAGACACGGCGGCGTGGCGCGGTGTCATGAAAACTTGTTTAGATGGCAGTTTAGTCGACCGAGCTGCAGGAATGGCAAACGACTTGCTGGAAAATCTTGGACAGCACCACGAACGTTGATTGAATTCCTTCACGGTTCAACCAAGGTTTTGCCTTCTGATTTAATCCCAGTTTCTGCCTCTCTTTTGGCTGAGAACTCCTTTACAATTCAAGCAAAATTCATTTGCCTTAACCGGAGTACGCACTCACGTTTTGACGCTTCCACTCTCAGCCAAAGAGTGGCCCCCTTTTCTTTTCTTTTTTAATCTTCAACCTCACGATAGTTGCTCTCCACCCACTCCTCGCACTTTTTGCCTTTGACCAAAGATTTGTCCCTTCTTATTTCCTGCGTGGGTCTGCCGACAAAAGACTCGCATTACCGGCCCACTTTGGGCGTGTTTATTTCCTTTTTCCGCGTACAGTTTACTTAAAACAACGAATCAATGAAAACTAATTTCCTAATCAACGACAAAATAACAATTTCTAAAATATGACCAATTATTATGCTTGGAACCTAAAATCTCAATATTGATTCCCAAGTTTTGACATTTAGGACCAAGCCTTTGACAGATGGGCATAAGCCCCTAGTGCCCAAGCTCAGGTCCATTGTAGAGGGCCCAAATCTTTGGTGCTTATGTCCGATGCCCTATAATTGTGGCCAATGCCTCGGTATTCATGCCTAGTACTCTAGTACTAGAGCTTGGGTCCATAAAGGTTGCACTTGAGTCCTCGACACTCAAGTTTTGGTCCTGACACCCAGGCTTGAGCCCACATAGGCCATGCACGGTTCATTGGTACTTAGACTTGAGTCCTTAATGAAATGAACATTCTTATAAAAAAATTTTAAAAATTTAAATTTTTAATTACTTTTTATGTTAGTTTTTCTTTTTCGTTTCATTTCTTACTTGGCTGGTTGCTGGCCAAGATGGTCAAGCTAGAGCCCCACCTAAGCTCGGCAAGGCTTGAGGTTGCTAGATTCCAACGAGCTAGAGCCTAGCTGACTTCACACAAGCTCCACCTTGCCAAATTCGGTGAGTTCAACCTTTGGTAGAATCTAGCAACCTTGGGCCTAGCGAGTTGAACCTTGCTTGAGGTCGGCGAGCTCGACCCTCGCCAGATTGCTCATCCCAAGGCATGATTCTCCATTCAAGTTCGTCGTTGTTCATGTGAAACCCTCCACTTCCTCTGCTGTTAGCCTCATTAAAGCTCAAGTGGACAATCAACTTGTGAGATATTGAGCTCACCGCAACTAGCCAACCTTTGGCAAGGCCTCATCCTTGCCTTTCTAGTGAGACTCTAGCTCACTCGCCTTATGCAAATTTAACCTCATCAAATCTGGTGAAGTGGAGCATTGAAGTTGAGAACGCTCGACGTTTCTCTCATGGAAGGACGGCTAGTGTGGTCTGGATGAGCGCACCACAGCCCACAATCATCAAGCACTCCAGTTGCTTTTCATCGAAGTTTCTACCAAGTTCCGACTCTACCGCATCAAGTAGCCTCCCCGTCCCGTACAGCTCCCAGACCCAGTTAACCAAACGGACTTGGCCTTTCTCCGCCCTTGGCTCAATGACTTTTCTTCCGCAAGCAATTTCCAATAGTACAACTCCAAAACTATATACGTCCGATTCCTTGCTCGTCTTGCCTGTATGAATACATTCAGGAGCCATATAGAACATGGTTTCAGCTAATACCGTAGTTTTTAAACCTTTGGCATGGTCAACTAGCCTAGCCAAGCCGAAATCCCCTACTTTAGCATTGAAATCGAAGTCAAGCATGATATTGCTAGACTTTATATCCTGGTGCACTACGCATTGCTCCCATTCTTCATGGAGGTAAAGCAATGCCGAGGCTAATGCCTTGTGCGATTTTGTATCGCTTCTCCCATGTCAAGAAAGTTCTTTTTTTGAATAGATGAGAATCGAGGCTACCATTGGCCATAAACTCATAGATCAAGAGGAGCTCTTTTTTCTCATGACACCACCCTATAAGTTGGACTAAGTTTCTACGGCGAAGCCGACTTATGGTCTTCACTTTGGTAGCATACTCCTTTATCCCTTGTCTTGACCTTGGGCTAACCTTCTTGATTGTGACACTAGCATTCACGCTGGTCAAGTAACCTTCATACACTCTCGCCAAACCCCCTTCCCCAAGCAACCGTTCGATTGCGAAATTACCTGTCGCTGCAACCAAGTCATTGTAGGAGAATTTCTTAGACCCCGACACTTGCTCGAATCCTTCTTCGATTGCTGGATCATCTTCTTCTCCATTCGTGTAAGTTGTCTGTCTCTTCGAACGGTTCCGAAGCCAAATAAAGGCTAGAACAAGAATAAGCAAAATGAAAGAACCTAAGCCTAGGACGGACCATAGCCATAACTTGCTCTTTTTTCCAGCCACTTGCACATTAGAGCTGAATTCCCATGCCTCAATAGTGTGCAGCTCGAAAAGGGCACCTCACTACAAAAAAACTGGGTTTTAGCTACAGATTTTGCAACGACAAAACTGTAAAATTCCGTCACTAAAATCGTTTTGCTATGACTTTGGCGACAACATAGATTCCGTAGCCAATAGAGTGTCGCTAATTTTTGTGACGGAAAATTCAAAATGTCATCGCTAATTAGTTATGGATGTTACTCTGTCGCAAAATTTGTCGCAAAATTTAGCGATGGAAAATTTCACTTTTCGTCGATAATTGGTTACAGATTTTTTTCCGTTGCAAAATTCGTCGCTAATTAGTTACAGATTTTTTGCCATAGCTAAATTCGTGGCTAAATTCATTCGTCACAGATCAGCGATGGATATTATCCATCACAAAATTTATCGCTAATTTGGCGACAGAAATGACTATTCGACACTAATTTCCGTCGCTAAATTAGCGACGGAATGGAGTAGTCGACCTCTAATTAGTGACGGAAGTCAAATTTTTGTCACTAATTAGCAACGCAAAATAATTAACCCAAAAAAAAAACCATCGCAAAATTCATTTGCATAATGCGTGGCTAATTTTAGTTTTTTTTTTTGTCAAAGTCCGTCGCTAATTTTAGTTTGTCATCATTAATTTGCCTCGAATTGTCTTTTTGGACTATAATTTGCAAGAAAATTTGTCGCTTATTTACCGCGAAAAAGTTGTGATTTTTATGACGAACATTGTTTCAAAACAAACTTTTAGCGACGAAATCTGCAATGGAGATGTCGTTATTAAATCTAATTAACAAGAAATTTATTTCTAGAATTAATTCTTAAGTACTAAATAACATCACAATATTAGAATGATATGAAAATGAAATACATGCATTAATATTATCCACAAGAATGATATAAATATTTTTCTTACAACAGCACAATAACAACTAAAACACCAAATTCCTTTCTCTTTTATCAAAATGTCAATTGCAAAAATAGGACTACTACTTTGAAACAAGACACATCTGAATAAAAATCAAACATAGACGCACAAGCACTTGTGAGTAACATTCCAAGTATCTTTTGAGTACCTTTCGCAATACCATCCTAAAGAAGCACATGATTCCTCCGTATTTTCTTCTTTTGTTTGTTTTCCACCCGATATCGCTCCCGCCTTTGCTCAGACTCACAATTTCTTGATAATTGCTCTATCTTTGGCCCTCTATGCTTCTAGCTCTTTTCTCTTCTGCTCTTCCTTGAGCTTTCGTTTCTTCATTTGTTAAGAAAAAAAAAGTCCATTTGAACACTTAACACACTTGATAATCCAAAACAAAAACTATGAACTTTGCATTACCAATTTCTACAAATTCAAGCATGATCTAGTTACAAATATCTAAGCACAAGACAAATCCATCGATCTTTACCATTACAGAACTGTATCCACAATCTTCATGACATATCGTACGAATTGTACTAGTATTCAAGGTTGAACAAGGTTATATGCCTACGAAGTGTTTATTGAAATGAAAAAACAGAATCGAACATAACGGGATTTTACATATATAAGCCAGCAATCCAGCCAACAATAAACCCCAAAAAATGCCACCAGCCTTATTGTAAATCCAGCAACCACTCCACCACGCTACCCATCAACATTTAAATCAGCCAAATGAATTCGTCTTCAATTGCTATCAAATAAATTCTCACAAAATAACAAAAAAAGAAAAAAACTGAAAACAACCCATGCGATTCAATATTAGTAGAAAAATGGATAACAAAATGCAAGAAGATTGTATAGAGAGATTGAGTCGACATTATCCAGTGCAGCTAAGAAAAACCATACCTCAAAACACAAACAGTGCTTCTCTACAAGAGGGGATATATATTGAGCCAAGGAACGGGGAAGATAACCCAGGCGGCATCCAGAGTTAGCAGATAGAACCTGAGTCAAGAAAACCATGCAGTCTACCTTAGCAGACAGACAAAGCGAGTAAAATCACACTAAAATGCATCCGCGGTTATACTAACCTTGATCGTGCTTGGATCCTTGACATTTTCTGGTTCTCTCAAAAGGGAGATTGCCATCCCTAGTTTTCACTCCTTTTCATCACTAAACTTGCGGCCAACAATAAACGTGTCAACAACTGTCCCAAATATATCCTCGTTGTCAACACCAATATCACAGTGAGGAGCCACCTTCCTGGGGACAGTGAGGCTGACTCGACCCTGCTGGCAATTTGGCATTCACTGCCAAAATTTCCAGCACAGCCATTTAGAAGCAAACCATCTCCATTTGCAACCATGTCAACCTGATGTCCTCATAGCTGAATCTTTATGAGGATTATCATGAACTACTGGAGGTAATTAATCAAAAAGCTAGATTCTCAAAGAAAGACAAAAGAAAAACTAACAACGCTATGAACAGAACTTTGGACCATGCAGACTCAACTCCACATGATAAGAAATGTAATGCACTCAACATTCAGCACGTGGAAATCTAGTAATTCCAGCAACCCCCATCTTTCCCCCCTCAACTATGGTAGGCTTGTGTCGTGTTTCAGTCAAGTCTATCCACTCAAAAGTAAAGAAATATAGGTGACCAACTCAGAGAAAGTGTTGAATGCCACCGAACTCCTATTCTTGAACTATGCTTAGCAAATCAAACAAAAGTATGACGGACGAACCAAAGAAAATGCCTACCCAAATGCATATTGATGTTGTAATCTCCATAGCGAACTTTCTTCCCACAAACAGGGCAAGTCACCCAATCGGAAGCCGGCATCTTCGATAAGCACTCTCCATCTCCAACGCCATCTCCCAAATGCTTCACTTTATGCTATGTTAACGACAAGCCCTCTCGATCCTCCAAAGACACAATCCTTCCGCTCTCGTCAGTACACAGATTCAGACAGCTCTGTCAAAACACAGGTCGAGCAATCGATTCATCAGCTATCTCCCAGCGCTAATCGAATCGGAGAAATCGTCAGAGAAACGATGAAGAAGAAGTGCCGATGCGCAACCCATCGCGGCTCCTACCTGGAGGGAAGAGGCGGAGGATAGCGAGTGGCGATTGGGGAGGAACCGTCGGTGTTTCCCGATCAGGCGGGCCAGGCTCTCTTTGCCCGTCAGCATCGAAGAGCCGGGCGGTCTCCTTATCTTCCGGTAGCGACAGTGGCTCGCGCGAGAGAAGGCGACGGTGGCTCGCGCGAAAGGAGAGAGAGGGCGACGAGGGAGGCGCGAGACGAGCGAGAGGGAAACTTGGGCGGAGCGACGGTAGTGCTAGGGCTCACGCCTGAGGAGAAAAGAGGGCTCGCGAGAGAGAGGGAAATTTGCTCAGAATTAGGAGGGAGGAGGGAAACGAGCGAGCGAAATCAAATTTTGGAGAAGAGAGAGGGAACTTGAGGTAATTTAATTTCAAACAGGGAAAATGGTGTAATTTGACTTCAAACTTGAGGTAATTGGACTTCTAAAAGGGAAGTTGCTAGAAATGGCAAAAAGATGGAGGTGAGTAATTCTCCGGTGCCATGCTTGAACAGAGTGGAGGTAATAGGCTTCACATTAGGGTAATTGGGTTTGGGATCCGAGAAGGAAAAAAGAGAGGAAAATGTATTAAAACAAATCAACATCAAACCATGCATTGCTCGGAATAATCATAAACTTATGACAAAAGAATTATGAAATATAGAATGTCGAAAATTGAATCATAGGATGTGTTTGTTTGAGTGAAATTATTATCCGTTGATTAATTTTCCAAACTTTCACGAGTTTGATTTGCTAAAAATATATAATATAAAGTTAGGAAAATGAATTTCCTAATCTCAAAAGGAGATATTATTTTCGTTTAACATGAGATTTTTCTCAAAACAAATGCATTCATAATAAATGTTACTATATGAGAGGAAAACAAATCTCTTAGAATTTGCTAATCTCGACAAGACTCTACTGCAAGATTTTTGTGTGGAAGATATCAGGAGATTGTTGAAGATAACATAATGCAATGCATGTTGACTCGTTGTTAGTTAAAAAGGAAAACTTAAAAAAAAAAAGTAAGAAAGGAAGATGGCCATCAGAGTGAATTCCATTAAATGAGATTCTTACGTATCAATTAGCTAATTTTAAATATAAAAGATCTTGTTCATGCCTATCACAACAAGCTAAAATAAATGAGATTATTACATATCAATTAACTAATTTCAAATTTAAATAGTAGAACTTCCCGTTTTCTAAACCTCCTCGAAAGTTATATGTCTATTTATTTATTAATTTGCATTTGAATATATCAAAATGAGTGCTTTTTTTCCAAATAAATAATTAAGAGAGAACAAGTAAAAATAAGTTTCATTTGTTTCATAAAAAATAAAAAATTCAAAAAATATTTTTCTTGATAATGATAGTTTTTTTATTTGATATAATTAGCTAATAAAAATATTTTCATTATTAATTTATCCCCAAATTTATCTTATGTTTTTGCTTCACCATAATGTCACTAAGGTTATGTGATGGAAAAAACATTCATCGCAAAATCCATCACAAACTAGTGATGGTTATCTAATTCCATCACTAAATTAGCCACGAACAATTCCATACCCGTCACAAATTAGTGACAACCAATCTCTCTGTCGCAAATTTTCTACGGAACTTTCCATGTCCGTCGCTAAATTGGCCACAGAAAATTCTATATTCGTCACAAATTAGCTACGAACAATCTCTCAGTCACAAATTTGCGACGGAGATGATTTCCGTCACAAATTTGCTATGGGACTTCCTATGTCCGTCACTAAATTAGCCACGGAACATTCTATATTTGTCACAAATTAGCAACGAACACATTTTCCGTCGCAAATTTGTGATGGAACTTTCCACTTCCCTCATTACATTAGCGACATACAATATTTTCCGTCTCAAATTTGCGACGGATCTCTATTTCGTCACTACATTTGCGATGGAACTTTCCATGTTTGTTGCTAAATTTGCGACAGACGATCTCCCCATCGCAAATCTGCGAAGGGTAATTCTTCGGTTGCTAAATTTGTGACGAAACTTTTCATGTTTGTCATTAATTAGCGACGAAAATTTCCATACCCATCGCAAATTAGCGACAAATTTTACTTCCGTATCTAATTAGCTACGAATTTTTCCATGAAATGGTTTTAGTCGCTAATTAGCCACTATTTTGTTTATATGTCGCTAATTTGCAAAGGATTTTGCAACGGAAGTACACTTTAGTCGCTAATTAGTGACCGAGAAGAAATTTTGTCGCTAATTAGCGATGTAATAGTTTTCGTGGCAGAATTCGTAACTAAATAGCTACAAAAATAAAGTTTATTGCTGATTTGCGACAGAATTTACGACGAATATTTGTTATGTTGCTAATTAGTGACGAATTTTATTGATTGTCGCTAATTCCGTCGCAAATAGCGACGAATTATTTTTTGTTGCAAACTAGAGACGATTTTTGTATTTTCATCGCTAATTACGTCGCAATTAGCGACGGATTGTGTTCCGTGACTAATTTTTTGTAGCTAAATTCCAGTTTTTTTGTAGTGCCTGTTGTAGCCGAGAAACCTATAGTCACCCACTCCGGCAAATACTTTGTCATGTTGACTATATCATATATAGCAGAGGAATTCGTGATGGTACCCTTGGAGTCCGCATCTGTCATGAGAAGGCTCAAGTTCTGCGTTGTGGAATTGTACGCTATCGTAGCATTGATCCGCCCACCGCTCATGATTTTATCCTTGAACCAATCGACACAGCTAGAGCGCGAAGAAGTAAGATTATTCAAATCTATACCCACATGGGAACAATTCGGGTCCACAACACCCTCAAAGTTGTTGGCATGAGGATCGAACTCGACGGCTACAAAGGAAGTTGGAGAGTTGGAAAGGCTGCGGTTCTGACTTACAAGAGCGAGGTAGCGTCCCGACGAGTTGGCTGGGAGTTGAGACCCTTCGGGAAGAAGAAAGAAGGTCATTCCGTCGGCAAATGTCGACTTCCCCAGCGAATTGATGACGAAGGTGAATCGGGAGGTGAAATCCGCCACGTTCCCGGTCGCCTTATACCAAAGGCGCATCGGCTTGTGGTACGTGGCCCAACCCAAGCTCCTGTCGAGGCTCTCGCCCTGATTGGCTTCCGTAAGTCGGATGAAGCCGCTCGAATCATACGTTGCATTGCCTTGGCGTCGAATGACACTATCGTTGAACTTCTGAAAGTTGAAATCGATGCCCTGTGACGATGCCGAAGCAGTGAAGGCAATGGCTAGACAGAGACCCAAGACTAAGAGTGACCGAAGCTGATCACCCTTAGTCTTGAAACGCCTGATATCTGAGCTGCGAACTTCCATTGTCGTCGAGGTTTCTCGATGGCTCTTGACATCAGGAACTCAGCACAGCTTTTTGGTGCTTTGACTTTGTCAAGGGCACATGTATATGTACGTGGTGTGGCCGCCCCTAGTCTTCCCCTTGTCGTTCTTGAACAACTTGCGATCGATGGAAACGAAAATGAGAAACTTCCAAACGAGCTTCCACAAAGATTAGTCCTCTACACTTCAAAAAATAAAACGAAAAGGATCATGTTAATGAATATCTGTGAGAGGAATTCATTGAATCATTCACGTAACCCACAAGAAGAATTAATTCCATTGAAAATTTCGATTGCCTTTGTTGGTCGTAAAAAAGGTGCAGCATTGTCTTTAATTACATGGAAGTGCTAGACTTTTTCTTTTTGCGCCGAAATGCTAGATTCATAAGATTAACTCACAAGATCGATGCGTTAAGTCAATATTGATTCTAGAATAAAGCTTACTTATGTAAAGGACCATCCGTTTTTCGAAAGGTCTCTTATAAATCGATTTTGTAAGCCATTTTTTAAAAGGCACGGAACTCCACTAATATGCTCTGTATTAAGATAATCTCGAGCTTTTAGCAAAGTGGATCAATAATTGCTGCACTAGTATATGAATGCAAAGAAGAAGATGGGCTCATCGTTCTTGATCAACATGACCGGAGATTCCGTTTAGCAGCCTTTGTCAGTATCATTCGGTCAACAAAGAACGCTTGACCATCAGCGATGGAGCCTCACATTTGGCCTTGGGCATTGGAATTTTCTTTTTATTCCGTATCACTAGATTATAATATTGAGATGTGCGCAGGAGTTATGATAAAAAAAATTTCCATATCGAAGGATTGATGCGGCGCATATTATTTAAGTTGATTCATAATTCATTTACTTAAGTTTTTTTTTATCTCAAAATAGATTCAACTAGATATGTTGATGTTTTAAAATTAGACTCCCTCACGGTGATCTCCTTGAGCGAAGAAATCAAATAGGGGGTGTCAAAAAATATTTGGGCCAAGTTGAATTGAAAATTTCCAGTCAAGTTCTAGTTTCATCTCGGTACATCTCGAACGAACCGTGTTTTAAGTTTGGGTACCATATAGGGATCCGGATCGTCTGCCCTGGGGTGTTTCCCAGGGTAGATCTGATCTGCCCGTTGCGGTCGTCCGATCGTTGATCGGACGGCTGCAAGCTTGCAGGTGGTGGGGCCCCACCTTTAATGGGTGTGGGTCCCACCTTTTTTGTTTTATTAGGCCTATTTTTTGTTTTACTTAAAAAAAAACGCCAGATCAGATCTGCCCTGGGGTGTTCCCCAGGGCAGACGATCCATTTCCACCATATAGTGGGTGCTATATGATTCAAATTGTGAACACACATGTGGTAAATATGTTCGGATCAATTCGGGTATCATAGAAATCGAACCGTTGACACCCCCAGTATCAGTTTGTATTGCGCACCCCAACATATATATTGAACGAATTAAATGCCGATACTGGTTTTTTCCCCCATTTCTTTTATTCATGCAGCTCATCAAGAGCTGAACAAGTATCTTTTACTCTTCTATTGCGTTATACTGGTCTAAAACACAACCATATTAACTTATAATTTCTACGATTGGCTATGGCACAAGCTAGTAATTCACATCTTCCCATCAAGTAAATTCAAGTATCCGAACGAAATGGAAAACCTCCACTGCTTTCCAGGTGCCTTAAATTACATTGAACTTGGACTAGTGCCGTCGATCCTCAACCGAGTTTATTACCGAAAATCCACGTCGGACGACAGCACACCATGGTTGAAAAATCTCAACCTTGTCATGTGACGCCTCTGTCTCTCTCCCTCTTTTGAAATGAGGCGGCTTACAGCGAAACTCTGGCGAATATGCATACGCAGAGACGCATCCAGCTTGTTCAGAATTAGGCTTTTGCTGACACTTAGAAGAAGAAGAGTCGATGAAGTTGAAAGCATGCTGGAACTCGTTCTCGTTCTTATTCTCGCGTCTGGAAGAAGGAACTCCTCCCATATCTAAAGAGTTTGTGTCCAGTAGCTCAGACTCTCAGCTGTTCGAGGAGTGATTAAGCTTTTTGAGATGGGGAAAGAGGTACTGAATCGCACGAGAGATAGCTTCAGCATCGCCATGCATCACGAAGAATATCAACACTGCGTTGTTCATAGGTGTAAATCATATAGCCTGTGAAATTCCAACAAAGCCCAAAACAGAGGAGAGTGGAGCTGATGGACGAGCTGATGGCCGACAATTAACAATCTTATATGCCGAAGCTAAGTCATATGGGGTAACGTGAAGATGTGATTTTAGCTTGAAGTAGAAATACATTCATATATATCAATATAATGCCAGCTGGCTTTAGCTGGACGCTTTCTATTGTAAATAGTTCTGTTGGAGAGTTAGTTGAGTCTGTTAAAAACAGAGTATAGCAAGTGCTGATATATTCATGTACTCGATCATTCTGTGAGATATCAATGAAGACTTTCAGATGAACTTCATCTTCTTCGTTTCTCTCGATTCTTCATGGAGTTTCTTATGGTATCAGAGCAATTCTCTGAAGGTCTTCAATGCGTGTTGCTGATGAAAGCACATCGTCTATGATCTCCATTACCAATATGACAAGGTTCGTTTTCTTTGGAAACTTGAGAGTTCGAGAATGGCGGCAAGATCACCAAAATTTCCTTTTCCTATTCATGTTAATATAGGGAATTTTGTCACGATTAAACTAGCAGAAGATAATTTTTTGCTTTGGCAAGCGCAATTCCAGAGGTTTTTGCGTAGTCAAGAGTTGATTGGATTCATTAATGGTGAAATCAACTCACCTTCTAAGACTGTATATGTTGAGATTGAAGGAAGAAATGTTGAAAAGCAAAACGAAGACTATGTTGATTGGATGCGAACTGACCAGCTTATCTCCTCCTGGATAAGTGGTGCAGTTTCTGAAAACATCCTTGGATTAATCATTGGTCTTGAGACTGCGAATGAGGTATGGTAGACCTTATGTAATCGCTTTAGTCAAAGGTCTATGGCAAGGGAATTCGAGTTGCGAGGAAGGCTTCAAGCCTGTCATAAACGTGATAGGAGTCTCTCTGAATATCTTAGGGAGTTTAAGCTGATTTGTGATCAGCTCAATGCAATTGGAAAGCCTGTTGATGAAATAACAAAAGTATTTGGAGTTTTGGAAGGTTTAGGGTCTAAATATGAAACATTCAGGACTACGATTTATTGTATTAAGCCACACCAGACTATGAGGAGGTCATTTCTCAGCTTGAGAGGTTTGAGGCGAGGTTGCAAAATTATACTTCAACTCGCTTTAACCAAAACATGGCTTATTATGGACAAAGAGAAGTCGAGGGCAATCAGAAGTTTGTAGAACGAGACTTACATTTTCATGATTTGCATAGTTCATCATACCATGCCTTTGTAAGTCAACGAGGTAACACTCCTGTGTTCCAAGGAAGAGGAGGAAGGACTACCAGAGGTCGTGGTTATGGTAGAGGAAATGGTTTTATGTTTCAGGGAAGGGGCCAAACTTATAGGCCCTCAGGTTCAAATCAAGGAGGCTCACTAACTCCACGATTTGGGCTTACAAGCTCAAGTCAAGGGTTTAAACCCTATTCAAATTCCTCTCAGAGATATCAGAATGTCAGAACCTTTCCTCCCTCTGAAACAAAATCCTCTCAACAAGAACGAATGGTTGAAGGTGTCACATTGGCATGTCAAATATGTAAAAGACCTAGTCATGATGCTTTAAAGTGTTGGTACAGATTTGATAATTCCTATCAAAATGAGGATGTACCAGCTGCTCTTGCTGCTTTGCATATTGAAGATCCAATGGGCAATGACTGGTACCCTGACACTGGAGCAATAGCTCATATCATGGCTAACACTGGTACTCTTCATAAACTTTCGAAATACTATGGCAATGATAGTGTGATGATAGGTGATGGTTCACATCTCCCAATTACATATACTGGTGATGCATGTTTACACACTGACTTCGGTTTGTTGCCATTAAATGACGTTCTGGTGGTTCCAAGCATAAAGAAAAACTTACTCTCAGTTTCAAAACTGACTGATGATTATCCATGCTCCTTTATATTTGATAAGTGTGGTGTTTCTGTTAAGGATCACACGACCAATTCCCTTGTGATGATTGGGAAGAAAACAGGAGGGTTGTACAAAGTGGACCATCATCTGGCCACAACTCTATTCACTCAAAGACATAGAGTGGTAGATGAGGACATTTAACATCATCATTTGGCACATGCAGTCATTAAACACTTAAACTTTTGCAGACTCAGAAGCTCATTCAAGTGGCTCAGCCAGCTAAATCATTGTGTCGAAGTTGTCAAATTGTCAAGAGTACTAAACTGCCATTTTCTTTGGCTGATGCTCATACTTCTTTCCCTCTTGAGAAAGTACATTGTGATCTCCTGGGACCTTCTCCAGTTACTTCTCTACAAGGTTTTCGATATTATGTTGTGTTTGTTGATGATTACTCTCGATTCAGTTGGTTATATCCAATGAAGAACAAATCAGAGTTTTCTGATATCTTTCTTGCATTTCAGAGGTATGTGGAGACTCGATTTGATAGGACAATTAAGATGTTTCAAAGTGATGGAGGTGGGGAATTCACTGGAGATAGATTTCAAAAACATTTATAACTGTGTGGTATAACACACTTCATGCCTTGTCCTTGTACGCCTGAACAAAATGGCAAGGCTGAAAGAAAACACAGGCACATAGTTGAGCTGGGTCTCTCTATGTTATATCATGCTTGTCTTCCTTTGATGTATTGGGTGGATTCTTTTCTAATTGCCATCTTTATTATCAATCATCTACCAACACCTAAGCTGCAGTCAGATAGTCCTTATATCAAACTTTTTGGTCATACGCCAAGATATGACTATCTCATAACTTTTGGTTGTGCTTGCTTCGCCTGCTTACGGCCATATACTAAGAATAAGTTTGATCCTCGGTCTCTAACCTGTGTTTTTCTTGGGTATAGTGCCAAGCACAAAGGCTATCCATGCCTTGTTCCCATGGATGGAAGGGTGTTCATCAGTAGACATGTTACATTTGATGAACGTGTGTTCCCTTTTGCTCATAAGCTAAGTTCTTCTCTGCCTCCATTCACTACTTTATACAAGAAATGGGTTGAAGGCGTTCATTTCTTTCCTCAACATCCAGTTTCACCAGGGCACCATGTGACATCTGCCACTTATGATTATTCTAGTTTCTTACAAGATGATCCTTCTCCTACTATGAGATCTTCCCCTATGTCTCTTGCTGATTCTGGTAACACAACTATGACTATTCATTCAGAGACTCCTGCTCAACTAAGCTCCGACCTTTCCTTGCCTGATGGCAGTGTCCTTACTTCCTTTGAAGCTCCTTTGCGACTTGCTTCTACTCATCCAATGACTACAAGACTTAAATCAGGCATTGTTAAGCCTAATCCCAAATTTGCTTGTCTTGTTGAATATTCAGTGCCTACTGAACCTTCTAGTGTTAAAGCTGCTTTAGCTCATGAGGGTTGGTATGGAGCAATGAAAGAAGAAATGGATGCCCTGCAAAAGAACCAAACCTAGAGGTTAGTTCCTCGAACCTCTAATATGCATGTTATTGGTTGTAAGTGGGTTTTCAAGACTAAGTTGGCTGCTGATGGTAGTCTTGATAAGCTTAAGGCTCGAGTAGTTGCTAAGGGCTTTCACCAAGTTGCTGGTATTGATTATCTTGAGACGTTTAGCCATGTGGCCATGTGATCGAGCATGCCACTCTGCGCATTGTTCTCTCAGTTGCTATGGTTAATAGGTGGCCTTTACATCAATTAGATGTAAAAAAAAATGTGTTCTTACATGGCACTTTACATGAGACAATCTACATGGACCAACCTCCTGGGTTCTCCCAACAGCCTAATCATGTTTGCTTACTTCAAAAGTCCCTTTATGGCCTAAAACAAGCTCCTCGGGCTTGGTTTGAAAAATTCAGTCTCTTTCTCCTGGAACTTGGGTTCTTTTGTAGCTCCACTGACCCATCTTTGTTTCTTCTGCATCAAGCTCATCATACTATTCTCCTTTTACTCTATGTCGACGATATCATTCTTACTAGCACATCTTCTGAGTTACTTCAACATCTTATTAAGTCTCTCAGTTCAGCCTTCCATATGAAGGATTTGGGCAACCTTCATTATTTTCTTGGTGTTGAAGTCCAGCACTCTCCTGACAAGCTCTTTCTTTGTCAAACGAAGTATGCCTTGGATCTACTCGCTAAAGCCAATATGCATGAGTGTAAGCCTATATCAACACCAATGGCTCTCAAGCATACTCCTTGCTCTGCTGACTATAAGTTATTTCCTGACCCTTCAACTTTTCGAAGTCTTGTTGGTGCTTTGCAATACTTGACTTTCACCAGGCCTGATATTGCATTTGCCACTAATTATCTTTGTCAGACAATGCATAGGCCTACCATGGGTGATTTTCATAAGCTGAAAAGGGTCTTACGTTATATAAAGGGTACACTTCGACTTGGCTTGTTCATTCATTCTCACAGTTCTCTTCAACTTTATGGTTTCTCTGATGCCGACTAGGCAGGATGTGGCACTACTCGTCGGTCCACTACTGGGTTTTGCAATTTTCTGGTGCTAATCTCATTTCTTGGTCTGCCAAACGACAACACATTGTCTCTCGATCCTCTACTGAATCTGAGTATCGTGCCTTGGCTTCTATAACAGCTCATCTTACTTGATCTCATTTGTGCTTCGTGATATTCGTGTCTTCCTCACTTCACCTACAACTTTGTTTTGTGATAATCAATCTGCCATCTCCCTTACACTTAATCCCATTATGCATGCTCGCACCAAACATGTTGAGATTGATTACCATTTTGTTCGTGAGAAGGTCTCTCTTGGTCATCTACGTGTTAAGTATGTCCCCAGTTCTTCTCAATTAGATGATATCTTCACCAAATCCCTTCCTCGTTCTACTTATCATTTCTTTCGACTCAAACTGGGCTTAGGGCTTACACCTTCACCCAGTTTGCGGGGGGCTGTAAATCATATAGCCTGTGAAATTCCAACAAAGCCCAAAACAGAGGAGAGTGGAGCTGATGGACGAGCTGATGGCCGACAATCAACAATCTTATATGCTAAAGCTAAGTCATATGGGGTAACGTGAAGATGTGATTTTAGCTTGAAGTAGAAATACATTCATATATATATATATATATATCAATATAATGCCAGCTGGCTATAGCTGGACGCTTTCTGTTGTAAATTGTTCTGTTGGAGAGTTAGTTGAGTTTGTTAAAAATAGAGTATAGCATGTGCTGATATATTCATGTACTCGATCATTCTGTGAGATATCAATGAAGACTTTCAGATGAACTTCATCTTCTTCATTTCTCTCGATTCTTCATGGAGTTTCTTAATAGGGACACGAAGCCTATCAACATAATGCTCAATCCGGTTTCAAAGCGAGATCGGAGGATTTTGACATGGCAAGGCTTGTCGACCACGCCAAAAGGTCGTAGACAAACTGTGCTAGCTGGAACTCTTGGCTCGATACGGAATCCGAATGACAAAGGGACCACACTGTCCTGTGTTTCTTCAACTTGGTCTCCTTATATATTATTATTGTTATTGGGAGAAGCATTTATATAATTGTCAACCTTTGGTATCTTCAGAAAAGATGAGACCCCATGAGATAGATGTATCTACTCTCCACTTGTCACAAATAATAATAATTATTATTTCACTTTTATAGTGGTTGTTTATGTCGTACTATTTCCAACATTTAGGCTCAACTTTTAAGAAAATATTTTTTAAATTTTCCGGCATTCGTTTCAGAGAAAATAAAATAATAAAAAAATACATTCAAAAATAGAGAAAACCTTTTTTTATTTCTTTGAAAGTGAAAAACGATTTCTGTCTTCTTTGTTTACTTTTAAATATCGCAGTCTCCAACACCATGCTCAACCTCGCTTGAGGTCGACGAGCTGGTAGCATTTGACAAAGAACACCAGAAAATATTATCATTTTTCAAGAAAAATGATTTCTTGAAATTTTATTTCAGAAATGTTATATTTTTCGTGAAACAAACGGAGCCTTAATAGTATTAAATATTAATTCAACTGCTAAGACAAGTACGTTTCTTTCCCTCTTATTTTTAAGTCAAATACGTTGGACTAGTCAACTTTTAGCATGTATATAAAATCGATTTCATGATTAACTCCAAATGTACATATTGGAGATTTGCACCAATGATAATAATAATAATAATAATAATAATAATAATAATAATAATAATAACCGAAGATCGATGCGCATATCTAGACAATTGTTCCTTTGGAACTAGACACCGTGGTACTTTTGTAATTAGGCTAATTAGCATGAACATAAGCAGCAGCCAAGTGAGAAAACCTCCTTTTGCTTGTGATTAATCTCCAGTCAAAACACGTAAATAAGCAAATTCAGGTAAAGATTAAGAATAACTGAAAGCTAATAGCTTTGTACTTATGGATCAAGTGGAAACTAGCTAACTCTCCCGGGTTATGCACCATTGGTTTTAATGAAGTTTCGAGTGTTTCATAACTTTTTTTTTTGTGGTGACCTAAACGGGTGAAATAATTGGATTAAAGCACATTTTGAGTTGCTCCAAGTTTCAATTGTTATTGGACAAAGGATTGGTCTTCATTGGACCCGAATAGGATGGTTGGCCCTGGTTGTGTTTGTTCAGAGTTCCTGTCCATGTTTCGACTCCTCAAGCCAAGAAAAACAAAATAGTCCAATTGGCAAAGTATATACATAAAAGGCCGATCCATCACCTACCAATCCTCCGGACAGAATGTTTCGTGTGTATTTATGGTTGGCTGCTTCTTATCGACTTGTTCAGTGTCTGACCTCGAGGAGAAGAACATTATTCTCTCATTCATAAAACTAGTAATATTCTTTTCTGAAGTCGAATTAACCAACTTGCATTCTTTTGTTTTCATCATGGACAAGCATATTCAAATGGAATAAGTCATAGAGAATCGTAATGAATCAATGATCTCATCAAGATATTAGCACTTATAATCTCATCTTAGTGTATAAAACTTCAATCTATATTGATTCAATATTTAGATGAAGTTCTTGACAGAGGTGTGTATTCTGACTTTCCCATACCAATTTAGTATGGGAGTGCACCTTAAGGCTTACAAATCGCATGCTATCTTCGTTAGTGTCCAATACAAGTATTAACCTGTGAAATATACTAACAATCATACTCATAATCTAACTTTAGGAGAAAATAAATGTAGACATATTTTGATATTGAGATAGAGGCATCAAGTTTGATTTCTGCCATCTCATATACTCATTTTCGAGGTTTCCCCTTCATTACACGCAAATGGACTTCAACAAGCGTTATATTCTCCTTCTTTACTAATTGGAGGAAGATCTTCTCCTCCCCAAATTTGACAAGTCGACTCTTTCTCTCTCTCGATCTCTCGATATATTAGGAACAAAAATAGAGTAAGGTAAATTTTAAGAATCTAATATTAGAATTAAATAGGACAAAGTTTAGGTGACAAAATTTTCCATTTACCCTACGAAATGCTCTTTATTCCTATTCATATATCAAGCATTGTGCAAATGTTCAATTTGGCATCGGGTAATCTCCGTATAGCTATTTGTGAATTAATACTCAATTCTTTGGGAAGAGCTCTCACAACCCTTGCTGGTAACTTCTTCATGCGAACCTTAAACCCGTTCCTTAAATTCCAACAGCCATGATTTCAAAGAAACTGTAACTAACAAATGATAACAGATAATTAACCATGAAAGAAGATACATACTACCTTACTTATTCTGGAGATCATATGGTAGTTTAAACATGAAGAGATTGAAGAAGTTTATATGATGCACATATTATTTGAATTCAAATGTCAAAGTACACTATACAATTCAAACTAATTATCAAAGCATATACAGACAGTAGGAATTCATATTGTATTTTGAAGCAATGCAGAGGAAGAGGAATGAGAAGATTACACAAAGAGGTAGTAAATGTGCAGACTTCGGTGCCACTGGTCGAGGTGGCATGGGAGGAAATAATTGATGCTTGAGAGAATAAGATTGGCTATTTCGATGGGAATGGGGGCAGGGAAGAATTAAAGTTGAGAACATTAAACGCCTCTCTTATGGAAGGACGGGCGGTGTGGTATGGATGAGCGCACCACAAGCCCATAACCATCAAGCATTCCAATTGCTTTTCGTCGAAATCAGCATCAAGTTTCAACTCCGCCGCATAAAGTGTCCTCCCGGCCCCATACAGCTCCCAAACCCAGTTCACCAACAGAACATGGCTTTCCTCAGCCCCTGGTTCGATGACTTTTCTTCCACAAGCTATTTCTAATAGGATTATTCCAAAGCTATAGACATCTGATTCCCTACTTGCCTTGCCCGTATAAATGTATTCGGGAGCCATGTAGCCCATGGTTTCGGCCAACGCTATTGTTAGTAACCCTTTGGCATGGTCAGCTAGCCTAGCCAAACCAAAGTCCCCTAATTTAGCATTGAAATCAGAATCAAGCATAATATTGTTGGACTTTATATCCCGTTGCAAGACACATTGTTCCCATTCTTCGTGGAGGTAGAGCAATGTTGAGGCTATGCCTTGCGCAATTTTGTACCTCTTCATCCATGGCAAGAAGGTTCAGTTTTGAAATAAATGAGAATCAAGACTACCATTAGACATGAACTCATAGATAAGAAGAAGTTCCTTTTTCTCATGGCACCATCCAATAAGTTGGACTAAATTTTTATGCCGGAGCCGGCTTATGGTCTTCACTTCAGTGGCATACTCCTTTATCCCTTGTCTTGACCCTGGGTTGATCTTCTTGATTGCAACATGGGCATTCACGCTTCATACACTCTTCCAAAGCCCCCTTCCCAAGCAACTGTCTGATTGCAAAATTATCAATCGCCATGACCAAGTTCTTATAGGAGAATTTCTTGGGCCCCAACACTAGTCCAAGTTCGTCTTCGATCGCTATATCATCTTCTTCTCCACTCAGGTTAGTTCTCTTTCTCTCCGAACGGTGACGAAACCAAATAAAGACAGGAATGACAAGCAGCAATAGGAAGGAACTTGAGCCTAAGATAGACCAAAGCCATAACTTGCTCTTTTTTTCAGCTACTTGCACATTAGAGCTGAATTCCCATGCCTCAATAATGTGCAACTCAGATATTCCCGTGGCAGCAGAGAAACCCAAAGTCACCCACTATGGCAAATACTCTGTCAGGTTGGCTATATGAGAGACAACAAAGGAATTTATGCCGGTACCCAAGGTGTTGGCGTCTACCATGACAACACTGAAATTTTGAGTACTAGAATTGTAGGTAATCGTAACGTTGATCTTCCCGCTGCTCATGATTTTATCTTTGAACCAATCGACACATTCATAGACCGAGGATTTGACACTATTCAAGTCTATACCAACATGTGGCATAGTAACTTCACCTGTTGAACAATTAGGGTCCGCAATGCCAAAATCGATATTTTTATAGGTGTCGAACTCAACCGCCACGAACCAACTGAAAGAGTTTGAAGGGTCGCGGTTTGGATTTAGAATAGCCAGTCCAGCAACTTCATTAGAGTATGGGATTTGAGACCCAGTGGGGACAAGAAAGAAGGTCAATCCATCGGCGGAATATGTTGATTGCAGTGAATTGATGATGAAGGTGAATCGAGTGGTGAAATCCGCCAATTTCCCTGTCGCCTTATCCCAAAGACGCATCGACTGGCGGTACGTGGCCCAGCCCACGCTCGTAGGGGCGTTCGGGTCGGTACGGGCCCTCGTAAGGTTGATGGAACCGTCGGAACCAAGCCTCGCATCCCCTTCGAATTTAATGACGGTTTCGTTGAAGGCCCGGATGCTGAAATTGAGGCCCTGTGATGAGGCCGAAGCAGTGAAGGCAATGGCTAGAGAGAGATTTAAGACTAAGAGTGATCGAAACTCTCTGACCTTGAAACTTCTGATATCTGAGCTGTGAAGTTCCATCCTCATTGAGTTTCAAGATATCTCTAGAGAAGAGGAACTTAGCACAGCTCTTTGGTGCTCTGACATTGTTAAGTCCATGTATTATACATCTGCGGTGTGGTTCCACAATGACTCAAGTCTTATGGTTCTTGAACGACTTGCGATCGATCTTGGAACGGTTCAATGAAAACAAAAATGATAAAAATCTACATGGGCTTCAAGGACGACCGGTCTCTAGACCCCAAAAGACAAAATTAGCATAGATCTTTGGCACTTTCATGTTGTTATGTCCACATATTATACGGTGTGGTCCCACAATGACTCAAGTTTTTTGGTTTTTGAATGACTTGCGATCAATCTTGGAGCGGTACAATGAAAACGGAAATGATAAAATTCCACGCGGGCTTCCTGGACCACCAGTCTCTAGACCCCAAAAGACAAAATTAAAAATAGCAAAGCTTGTTTAATGATACTTTAGAGAATCATAGCAAGGATTACTATGATCTGAAGGGGCTGTGTTAACCAACATCTAAGGGACACTTCACATTTAATTAATATAGGGAATTAGGCTGCAAAACACTAGAAAAATTAATCCCATTGAAAATTGTCGACTTCCTTTGTTGGTCAGTATATAAGTGTCTTTAGTTACATATAAATGACAACTTTTTTATTTTCCCAGAAATGTTAGACTCATTTAACTTTGGTTTGTATTTACAAGAGCGATATGTTGAGCTATTATTAATTCTCGAATATTACTCATTCATCTAACCAAAAAAAAAACCATCGGCTGGTGGTATGTGGCCCAACCCACGCTGCTGTTGAGTTTCTCGCCCTGATTGGCTCTCGTAAGTTGGATGAAGCCGTTCGAATCATACGTCGAATTACCTTGGCGTCGAATGATGCTATCGTTGAAATTCTGGAAGCTAAAATTAAGGCCTTGTGATAAGGCCAAAGCAGTGAAGGCAATGGCTAGAGGGAGAACCCAGACTAAGAGTGATCAAAGCTCTCTGACCTTGAAAATTCTGATATCTGAGCTGTGAAGTCCCATCCTCGTTGTGGTTTCAAGATAGCTCTAGACAAGAGGAACTTAGCACAGCTCTTTGGTGCTCTGACGTTGTTATGTCCACAGATTATATGTCCGTGGCGTGGTCCCACGATGACTCAAGTCTTTTGGTTCTTAACCGACTTGCAATCGATCTTGAAACAATTCAATAAAAACAAAAATGATAGAGATCCACGCGGGCGTCCTGAACAACCAGTCTTTAAACCCCAAAAGATGAAATTAGCGCAGCTCTTTGGTGCTTTCATGGACTGAATCGAAACCTCAAAGAACTGGATCACCTTAGCCAGTCTGGTCAGTTTTCAGGTTGGACGATCTATTATACTCAATCATATTCGTGAGCTTAAGGCTGTTAGACATAACCTGACTGATGAACCACAGATTTTGGTAGTGCTCTAATCCCTTCTAACAACTTAGGATGACGTGTTAATGAAAATGACGGATAACAATAACATTAAAATGTTTCTTGATCTCTCACATCATCTTGACTTAAGGCTGAGCGTTGAAGAGTAGCTAAACCAAAAGCTTCTTCTTGTGTGGCGGAGTCAAGCTCATGTCAGGCATTTAGGCCAAAACGTAAGTACCCAGGGAGTGGTTTTAACCAGGCCGGTCTTGCGCCTACGAAGGCTAAATTCACCAAGCACAAAAGAGGCAAGTATGGTGGCAAAAGGACAAAACTATAATGAGTTGTTACAACTGTAGAAAAAAGGGATACTTTTTGTGAGTGTACTAAGCCAAAGAAGGAAACCCCTAAGTCTAAAAAGGTATTCCTTGAGTCTATTTTTTACATTGATTACTTAGTATGCAGTCAGGTTTTAGTTGCTCGCTCTATTCCTTTATAGACCATAGACCTAAGAGCAATGAATCATGTAGCGAGAGACCAAGTTAGGTTTGGGAAGTATCTTCGAACTCCATCTAGAACAAAATATTTCTCATGGGAAATGCAATCGGTGGTGAAGTGCTAGGAATTGGGATTTACAAGTTAGAGCTGCGAGGAGGAAACAAACAAGGATGTAGCAAATGCGGCACCAGATATGGAGGGACTGGCAATTTCAATGGGAGAATAGGTGGTTGAGGGTTAAAGTTAAACAACGTTAAATACTTCTCTCACGAAAGTACAGGTAGTGTGGTCCGAAAAAGAGCACCATAGTCCTAAAACCATCAAGCACTCGAGTTGCTCTTCATTAAATTTGGTAGGATGTTTTGAGTCTATTGCACCAAGTAGCCTCTCAATTCCATGCAGCTCCCAAACACGGTCCACAGTTGAACTTGGCCTTCTTCGGCCCCTGGCTCAAGAACTTTTCTCCCACAACTATTTCTAATTGGAAAGACTACAAAGTTAGAGACATATGGTTCCTTCCTTGCCTTGTCATTATAAAAGTATTCGGGAGCCAATAACCCCCGGTTCCAGCCAACAACGTCGTTTGTAACTTTTAGACATGGTCAACTAGCCTAACCAGAGCAAAGTCCCCTAATTTAGCATTGAAATTGGAATCGAGCATGATATTGCTGGACTTTATATCCTAGTGCACAATGCATTATTCCTATTCTTCACAGAGGTTAAGCAATGAGGAGGCTATGTCCCATGTGATCCTATACCGCTTCTACCATTGCAAGAAGCAACTTTGTTTGGATAGATGAAAATCGAGGCTACCATCAGACATGAACTTACAAAAATAGGGAAAATGTTTTTTATTTCTTTGAAAGTGAAAAACAGTTTCCGTTTTCTTTATTTACTTTTAAATATCACAGCCTCCAACACCATGCTCAACCTCGCTTGAGGTCAACGAGCTGGTAGCATTTGACAAACGAACACCAGAAAATATTATCATTTTTCAAGAAAAATGATTTTCCGAAATTCTTTCCCTCTTATTTTTAAGTCAACTACGTCGCACTTTCAGCATGTAGATAAAATCGATTGCATGATTAACTCCAAATGTACAAATTGGAGATTTGCACCAATGATGATGATGATGATAACTGGAGATCGATGTGCATATCTAGACAGGTGTTCCTTTGGAACTAGACACCGCGGTACTTTTGTAATTATGCTAATTAGCATGAACATAAGCAGCGGCCAAGTGAGAAAACCTCCTTTTGCTTATGATTAAACTCCAGTCAAAAGACGTAAATAAGCAAATTTAGGTAAAGATTAAGAATAACTGAAAGATAATAGCTTTGTACTTATGGATCAAGTGGAAACTGGCTAACTCTCCCGGGTTATGCACCATTGGTTTTAATGAAGTTTCGAGTGTTCCATAACTTTTTTGTTTGGTGGTGACCTAAATGGTCGAAATAATTGGATTAGAGCACATTTTGAGTTGATCCAAGTTTCAATTGTTATTGGACAAATGATTGGTCTTCATTAGACTTGAACTGGATGGTTAGCCCAGGTTGTGTTTGTTCAGAGTTCCTGTCCATGTTTCGACTCCTCATGCCAAGAAAAACAAAATAGTCCGATTGGCAAAGTATGTACATAAAAGGCCGATCCATCACCTACCAATCCTCTGGACAGAATGTTTCGTGTGTATTTATGGTTGGCTGCTTCTTATCGACTTGTTCAGTGTCTGACCTCAAGAAGAAGAACATTATTCTCTCATTCATAAAACTAGTAATATTCTTTTCTGAAGTCGAATTAACCAACTTGCATTCTTTTGTTTTCATCATGGACAAGCATATTCCAATGTTAGAAGTCTTAGAGAATCGTTATGAATCAATGATCTCATCAAGATATTGGCACTTATAATCTCATCTTAGTGTATAAAACTTCAATCTATATTGATTCAATATTTAGATGAAGTTCTTGACAGAGGTGTGTATTCTGACTTTCCCATACCAATTTAGTATGGGAGTGCACCTTAAGGCTTACAAATTGCATGCTATCTTCGTTAGTGTCCAATACAAGTATTAACCTGTGAAATATACTAACAATCATACTCATAATCTAACTTTAGGAGAAAATAAATGTAGACATATTTTGATATTGAGATTTGATTTCTACCATCTCATATACTCATTTTAGAGGTTTCCCCTTCATTACATGCAAATGGACTTCAACAAGTGTTATATTCTCCTTCGTTATTGATTGGAGGAAGATCTTCTCCTCCCCAAATTTGACAAGTCGACTCTTTCTCTCTCTTGATCTCTCGATATATTAGGAACAAAAATAGAGTAAGGTAAATTTTAAGAATCTAATATTAGAATTAAATAGGACAAAGTTTAGGTGACAAAATTTTCCATTTACCCTACGAAATGCTCTTTATTCCTATTCATATATCAAGCATTGTGCAAATGTTCAATTTGGCATCGGGTAATCTCCGTATAGCTATATGTCAATTAATACTCAATTATTTGGGAAGAGCTCTCACAACCCTTGGTGGTAACTTTTTCATGCGAACCTTAAACCCGTTCCTTAAATTCCAACCGCCATGATTTCAAAGAAACTGTAACTAACAAATGATAACAGATAATAAACTATCAAAGAAGATACATACTACTTTACTTATTCTGGAGATCATATGGTAGTTTAAGCATGAAGAGATTGAACAAGTTTATATGATGCACGTAGTATTTGAATTCAAATGTCAAAGTACAATATACAATTCAAACTAATTATCAAAGCATATACAAACAGTAGGAATTCATTTTGTATTTTGAAGCAATGCAGAGAAAGGGGGATGAGAGGATTACACAAAAGAGGTAGTAAATGTGGAGACTTCGGTGCCACAGGTCAAGGTGGCATGGGACGAAATAATTGAAGCTTGAGAGAATAAGACTGGCAATTTCGATGGGAGTGTAGGCAAGGGAAAATTAAAGTTGAGAACATTAAATGCCTCTCTTATGGAAGGACGGGCGGTGTGGTATGGATGAGCGCACCACAAGCCCACAACCATCAAGCATTCCAATTGCTTTTTGTCAAAATGGGTATCAAGTTTCAACTCCGCCGCATCAAGTATCCTCCCGGCCCCATACAGCTCCCAAACCCAGTCCACCAACTGAACTTGGCTTTCCTCAGCCCTTGGTTCGATGACTTTTCTTCCGCAAGCTATTTCTAATAGGACGATTCCAAAGCTATAGACATCTGATTCCCTACTTGCTTTGCCCGTGTAAATGTATTCGGGAGCCATATAGCCCATGGTTCCGGCCAACGCTGTTGTTCGTAACCCTTTGGCATGGTCAACTAACCTAGCCAAACCAAAGTCCCCTAATTTAGCATTGAAATCAGAATCGAGCATGATATTGCTGGACTTTATATCCCGATGCAAGACACATTGTTCCCATTCTTCGTGGAGGTAGAGCAATGCCGAGGCTATGCCTTTTGCAATCTTGTACCGCTTCATCCATGGCAAGAAGGTTCGCTTTTCAAATAAATTAGAATCAAGACTACCGTTAGACATGAACTCATAGATAAGGAGGAGTTCATTTTTCTCATGACAACATCCGATAAGTTGAACTAAATTTCTATGTCGGAGCTGGCTTATGGTCTTCACTTCAGTGGCGTACTCCTTTATCCCTTGTCTTGACCCTGGGCTAATCTTCTTGATTGCTACATGGGCATTCATGCTCGTCAAGTAACCTTCATACACTCTTCCAAAGCCCCCTTCCCCAAGCAACCGTCCTATTGCGAAATTATCGGTCGCAATGACCAAGTCCTTGTAGGAGAATTTCTTGGGCCCCAACACTTGCTCAAGTTCGTCTTCGATCACGGTATCATCTTCTTCTCCACTCATGTTAGTTCTCTTTCTCTCTGAATGGTGACAAAACCAAATAAAGACTGGAACGACAAGCAGCAATAGGAAAGAACCCGAGCCTAAGATAGACCATAGCCATAACTTGCTCTTTTTTCCAGGTACTTGCACTTGCACATTAGACCTGAATTCCCATGCCTCAATAATGTGCAACTCGAATGCGGCACCCGTGGCAGCAGAGAAACCCAAAGTCACCCACTCTGGCAAATACTTTTTCAGGTTGACTGTATCAGAGATAGCGGAGGAATTTATGTTGGTACCCTTGGCGTCGGCGTCTACCATGACAACACTCAAATTTTGTGTGCTAGAATTGTACGTGATGGTAACATTGATCCACCCTCCGCCCATGATTTTATCCTTGAACCAATCGACACATTCATAGACTGAGGAATTGAGACTATTCAAGTCTATACCGACATGCGCTACTTGTGAACAATTCGGGTCCCAAACCACATCGCTAGGACTGTTGTAAAAGGTGTCGAACTCGATAGCCACGAACCAGGCGGAAGGGTCTAAAGGATCTCGCTGTGGATTTATAATAGCCAGGCCACTTCCGTGAGAGCGGACTGGGAGTTGAAACTCAATGGGGACAAGAAAGAAGGTCATCCCATCGCCAAATACAGAGGATCCAATCGAAGTGATGACGAAGGTGAATCGTGTGGTGAAATCCGCCACCTTCCCGGTCGCCTCATCCCAAAGACGCATCGGCTGGCGGTACGTGGCCCACCCTACACTATCAGCTAAGATCATGCCTTTATCGGCCGTAATTTGGATGGAGTTGTTCGAATCAGGCCTCGCATCCCCTTGGAATGTAATGATGCTTCGGTTGAAAGCCTGGATGTTGAAATTGAGGCCCTGTGATGAGGCCGAAGCAGTGAAGGCAATGGCTAGAGAGAGAACCAAGGCTAAGGGTGATCGAAGCTCTCTAGCCTTGAAACTTCTGATATCTGAGCTGTGAAGTTCCATCCTCATTGAGGTTTCGAGATAGTTCTGGAGAAGAGGAACCTAGCACAGCTCTTTGGTGCTCTGACGTTGTTAAGTCCATGTATTATACATCCGCGGTGGGGTTCCACAATGGCTCAAGTCTTATGGTTCTTGAATGACTTGCGATCGATCTTGGAACGATTCAATGAAAACAAAAATGATAAAAATCTACACGGGCTTCCAGGACAACCAATCTCTAGACCCCAAAAGACGAAATTAGCACAGATCTTTGGCGCTTTCATGTTGTTATGTCCACATATTATACCGCGTGGTCCCACAATGACTCAAGTTTTTTTATTTTTGAACGACTTGCGATCAATCTTGGAACGGTTCAATGAAAACGGAAATGATAAAATTCCACACGGGCTTCCTGGACCACCAGTCTCTAGACCCCAAAAGACGAAATTAAAAATAGCAAAGCTTGTTAAATGATACTTAGAGAATCATAGCAAGGATTACTACGATCTAAAGGGGATGTGTTAACCAACATCTAAGGGACACTTCACATTTAATTATATAGGGAATTGGGCTGCAAAACACTGGAAAAACTAATCCCATTGAAAATTGTCGACTTCCTTTGTTGGTCAGTATATAAGTGCTCTAGAGGATTACTCTTTAGTTACATATAAATGATACTTTTTTTTTTATTTTCTCAGAAAAGTTAGACTTATTAATTTTGGTTTGTAAAATTGGTTTACGAGAGCAATATGTCAAGCTATTATTAATTCTTGACACGTTCCAACACAATATATATTAAATAAATATTTTTATATATAAATGCACAAATAACTAAGTAATAATAATAATAGCCTAGAATTAATCTATACTAAAAAAATTAATCCTACATTTGTTAATATCATTCATTATTTTAATTTGAAAAATTTAACTACATTTCATTATAACAATCCATAAAATCTTGAGGAAAAATAAGTAATCAACATTCTACTATTAAATTTAAAATTTAACAATAAAAAAATCTAGATAAGAAAAATATAGAAGGGTCGGAGTGTCGTACACGGCACTAAACGTGAGGGAATTATGTCGTGGGCCCCCCTTCACGTGCAAACAGAAAAGGAGAGAGAAAAAAATAAGTATGTCAACAGAAGAGAGAAAGGGAGAGAAAAGAAAGAAAAAGAAGAAGGGAATAGGGAAGAGAGAGGAGTCAGTCGGCAGAAGGGAGAGGACAAAGGAGGAGAGAGAAAATGGCCGTTAGACAAGTAGTCGGTCCGATCCTGCCCTACTAAGAATCTGGAACCTAACCGCTCGGGAACCGGTTCCATTTTTAGGAACCGTGGATCATACCGAAACCCTGAAAAATTGAACCAACCCGACCAGTTTGGTTAGTTTTCGGGTTGGACTGTCTATTATGCCCAATTTTATTTGTGAGCTTAAGGTTGTTGGACAAAACCTGACTGATGAACCACAAATTTTGGTACTGCTCCAATCCCTTCTAACAACCTTGGATGACATGTTCATGAAAATGACTTATAACAGTAACATTAAAATGTTTGTTGATCTTTCACATCATCTTGATGAACCACAAATTTTGGTACTGCTCCAATCCCTTCTAACAACCTCGGATGACATGTTCATGAAAATGACTTATAACAGTAACATTAAAATGTTTGTTGATCTTTCACATCATCTTGAACTTGAGGCTGAGCGTTGAAGAGTAGCTAAACCAAAAGCTTCTACATGTGTGGTGGAGTCAAGCTCATGTCAGGCATTCAGGCCAAAACGTAAGTACCCAGGGAGTGGTTTTAACTAGGCCGGTCTTGCGCCTAAGGCTAAACTCACCAAGCACAAAAGAGGCAAGTATGGTGGCAAAAGGACAATACTATAATGAGTTGTTATAACTTCAGAAGAAAGGGACACTTTTTGTGAGTGTATAGAGCCAAAGAAGGAAATCCCTGAGTCTAAAAAGGTATTCCTTGAGTCTATTTTTTGCATTGATTACTTAGTTTGCAGTCAAGTTTTAGTTGCTCGCTCTATTCCTTTATAGACCATAGACTTAGGAGCAATGAACCATGTAGCGAGAGACCAAATAAGGTTTGGGAAGTATCTTTGAACTCCATCTAGAACAAGATATTTCTCATGGGAAATGCAATCAGGTGTGAAGTGCTAGGAATTGGGATTTACAAGTTGGAACTGTGAGGAGGAAACAAACAAGGATGCAGCAAATGCGGCACCAGATATGGAGGGACTGGCAATTTCAATGGGAGAATAGGTGGCTAAGGGTTAAAGTTAAACAACGTTAAACACTTCTCTCATGAAAGTACAGGCAATGTGGTCCGGATGAGAGCACCATAGTCCTACAACCATCAAGCACTCGAGTTGCTCTTCATTGAATTCGGTAGGAAGTTTTGAGTCTGTTGCACCAAATAGCCTCTCAATTCCATGCAACTCCCAAACACAGTCCACCAGTTGAACTTGGCCTTCTTCGGCCCCTAGCTCAAGAACTTTCTCCCACAAGCTATTTCTAATAGGAAGACTCCAAAGTTATAGACATTCGATTCCTTCCTTGCCTTGCCATTATAAAAGCATTCATGAGCCAATAATCCCTGGTTCCAGCCAACAACATCGTTTGTAACTCTTAGACATGGTCAACTAGCCTAGCCGGACCAAAGTCCCCTAATTTGGCATTGTAATTGGAATCGAGCATGATATTGCTGGACTTTATGTCCTAGTGCACAATGCATATTGTTCCCATTCTTCACGGAGGTAAAATAATGATGAGGCTATGTCCCATGTGATTCTATACCGCTTCTACCATTGCAGGAAGCTACTTTGTTTGGATAGATGGAAAATCGAGGCTACCATTAGACATAAACTTATAGATAAGGAAGAGTTGCTTTTTTCTCTTGGCACCACCTAAGAGAATTGGTCTGAGATAAGACAATAAAATACAAAAGGGACACCGTTCATTCTGTGGGCTTGAAAATCATCTTTGAGGTGCAAAGTTCCATTGCCATGAAGAGATACAGGAATTCCTATCTTGAGTTGTGAAGACATTTCAGTGACCACCCCAACTGCTGCGGGAGCATCGAGTTCAACGGACCAGTTCTTGAGCCCAATTCCGAATTGATCAATTGATCCTGCTCAATCACTACTCATGCAAGCAAAAACAAATTTTGGTGACAACCCAATTCAACCGTTCCAAGTTTGAAGATCTCAATCATATGTGCTAGTTATCTCTTACATGTTATATACCATGATCATCTCCTACATTGATCATCTTCTTTACTAGCCGCCATTGCAGTCTCTACTCTCTTTGTGGAAGAGCGACCAAAAAAATAGTTTGACTACTTAAGATTGCTAGTCCATTACTGGCCTATTTCCATGTTAGTCTCTTTTTTGATTTGGGCTCGTCAGTGGCCCATTAAATGTTTATTTTTAGTGGGATTATGTAGCTACTACACTAACAATAAACAAAAAACACTTTCTTTTTTATTGTTTGACTTTTGTGATGGTTTATTATGGTACACCATTTTCAACATTTAGCCTCCATTCATTTTGTGAAAAATAAATAATTTTAAAATATATTTTTTAAAACGATTACTCATATCGCTTAAATTAATTAGTTAGACAAAACTATTTATATTGCCAACAAAAAATTTACATATAATTTCGTGAACAATGAAAGTATTTCTCATGCATTATATTTTATAAGTGATGCAAGCAATCACTTTTTAGGAAAATGTTTTCCAAATCCTCATTTTCTTTCACAAAACAAACGAAGCATTAATAGTAACAAAAAAAATATGACCGGGCTTAGTATATATTCATAGGCTGATTTTATTAGGGTCTACTGACAGTGTAACAAATAATTTATACTTTTGACATGTGGACAAGCTCAGCTCGCGTGATAGCTCTAAATATATACATGCCACCCATCTAATATTGAATTAGCATAAGAACATCACTCTAACTTGATAATTATTCATTATAGCCAATCGTGGATTTTTAGAGGAAGATACTAGGGGACCTGGATCGCCTAACGTGGATGTAATCCACATCTAGCAATCCGATCATTTGGGAAGGGGAAGTGGGCCCCCTCTTGTATTAGGGGGCATTTGGATGGTGGAGATCACATAGGCTGCGTTTGGTCAACCGGATAAAAAACATTTTATCTTATCCCGTGTTTAGTAACTATCTAGGATAGGATAAGGTCAGATATAGAGGGGATATAGATCGAATAAAAAAATTCCAGGGGGAGGGTGGGATAAGGTAGGATAGGATTTTTTTTATCCAAAACACAAAACTTCACTTTTTTTTTTCCTTTCTCCGTCGTGCACCCACAGACTACTCCAACATCCCTATTGGGTTCGAGTCATATAGTCGGACCAAGTTTTCCCGACTTGGTCAGAATTTTATTTTTTTTGAATTAAAAAATACTAAATAATAAAAATAATAATACCATAAATTCAAAAATTCAAAAATTCATTCTTGATTAAAAAAATGTCTAGGTGTTCAGACTACTCCAACTCCTCTGTTGGGTTCGAGTCATATACTTAGACCGAGTTTCCCTAACTCAGTCCGAGTTTTCTTTTTTCAAATTTAAAAAATACTAAATAATAAAAATAATAATACCATAAATTCAAAAATTCATAATTTCATTTTTGTTAAAAAATGTCTAGTTGTTTGACCACAATTTATTTCATATAGTAATAATTCTATAAGTCTTGAACTAATTATAGATTTTTATTTTAAATAAATATTTTTAGTTTAACATAAACAATGAGAAAACCCTTATAAAGTTTTAAACTCAATTGAATAAGCTCTTATCGAAAGTATCGGTGTCAAAACCTTCTCCTTAATAGTTATCTGATTCACATCGAAATTTTATGAAAGTGATGAACTGTAATATATTTTATATGTGCGAATTATTCAAAGATCGTTCATTAACGTGATTAATTGTCACTATATCCTCGTGACAATTGGAAAAAAAACGAATGAACTTTGGACTTTATGCTTTGTTCTAATTGGGCATTTGTTTGATTTGGTATTATACCTATAACAAAATAGAAACTAATAAAAAATTTGTAAGAGACAAAAATAATTCATGTTTCAAAGTGAATATATTGAAATTGAGGTTATTTAAAAAACGTTTAATATTGAAAGGGGTAACCCAAAAATTACTTTAAAGGAACGGAAAAAAAGTACGTAATCATGAAACTCGACGATAATATGTTAATTTGAAAAAAAAAATATTGGCTTAGATGATTTTTTGAATATTAAACATGCAAATTTATACTTGCTTAATATTATTTATATTTAAATATTTAATTCATCAAACAACAAATTTGATAAGATATAAGAATATCCGATTTTAAATCCATAGTTTACCAAATAGTAGATTGGATAGGATATGATGATATCCGACTTTAAATCCGAAATTCACCAAACAATGGATGGGATATGAAGAAATCCAATGATTTATTATCCTATCATATCTAGTCCTATCTCGTCTAGAAATCCAGACGACCAAACATAGCCCTAATGTGGAGCACACCACATTAGGCGATCTGTCTCCGATATTGCGATATCGCCACATAGGGGTGCAATTGCAAGAGCTAAGTTATCAACATATAATCTTTATTTTATTTTATTTTTTCCCCTTCTATTTTATTAATTAAAGCAAGTGAATAATAATCACTAGAAGACACAAATTCCGTTTAACCGCTCTTTCTCAAGACCGGAGATTTGCACTGCCCCACATGCTTAAGAATAACGTCGACGATGATGATAAACTAGAGATCGATGGGCATATCAAGACTGTTGTCCCTTTGGAACTAGACACCGAGGTGTGCTTTCATGAATCAAAATCATACTGCCCTCTGATTGTCAAATTTAATATGAAACCCCCTAAATGGCTTGTATGCTATGTTAATTAAATTGAATGCAACCTATATGTAATGCTAATGGCATGAATAGTTGGATCATCGGTTTCAGGATGTATAAGTTTCAAACCTAAAAGTGGAAACCTACCATGTGAGAATTGATTGTCAAATTTGAGACTTGAAACGTACAATGTTTATCTCATAATCGGCTATGGAACCCATCATATTTTTCCAATCCAATTCCAGTGTCTACTTGAGGATCTATTTTTCTTTTTCTTTTTTTGTTTCATTTTTTATAACCAAAAAACATGACCAACCAAAAGGCTCAAAGTAAACAATGAATGAAGGGAAGTGAGTAAAGCTAGTCAAGAATGAGTAAGGGTTACAAGGCTCAAATGATCAAGGTGAGCGACGAGCAAGTGATAAGGAGGATGAGTTGCCCCACGAGCGCGCGCGCGCAGAGAGAGAGAGAGAGAGAGAGAGAGAGAAGTGTCTGAGTGAGAATGGAAAAAAATAAATAAATAAGAGAAAAAATATTCCAATAGAAAAATTAAGGTTTTAGGCTCTATGAAACCAATTTCGAATTGGTTCATCAGTTTGATTCTTAGGTGATTATTCCTTGGAACCATAAATTAGAAACCGGACCAATGAACATGATAACTTGGAATCATACTGGTTTTCAAGGTAGCTCGATTCGATTACGTCGCTCTAAATTGATCCTATTATTTAAACTACCTGAGAGATTATCAATTTTGTATTTACTTTTTGCGAAAATGCTAGAATGAAATTATTAATTTACATGATGCAATTATTACTCTAAGGCATGATACTGACAAAATGACATGCAAGATAGGACATGCATGTTATGATACTACTAATCCTACATGCAATCTATGTGAGCTAGATGACATTGATATTAGGTTTGATTTAATGAAATCTTTAAATTATCCTAATTGTATATGAATTATATAGTTAATATGCACTATTCTAAACATAAATCACGAATGAACCTTTTATATAAATACGCAAGCGAGATAATGATGTGTAATTGATTACGTGGTAATGTGAGCACATGGCCATGATGACATGGGGAGTAGGAGCCAATTCTATATTTGAGATATGGATTATATATTTTTGCGATTTTCTTTAGAGGCCAATATAGAAAACTAACTAAATATGTGATTATCTAATTTAAACTAAGAATAATTTATATTAAATCCTATCATTAATTTGGTAATTTCCTAATCAACTATGTGGTTCCTAAGTATGGAATTCTAAACTAGAAAAGTAATATAATGCTATCTATTATAGATTTAATGCAATTTTTGTTATTCTTTGTAAATATATATTGAATTAATGACATGCAATATATAAACCACATGATCACATATTCACCGTATCCAAAATAGGAAATAAAGATAATTAGAGTTTCTATGGGAAAATGGTACAAACAGTCTTAAGTTTGTTGCACGTATGTCAATTTAGTCCTAAACTTTTAAGTTTTATCAATTTAGTCATAAACCTTCTAAAATCTTGCTAATTTAGACTTACATGTACAACAAATTTGTCTTGGAAAATACTTACGTAAATATTTGAAAAATGCTTATATGTCCGAGACAAATTTACTAGAATGACTGAATTTGCAAGGTTTTAAAATATTTATGACTGAATTGACAAAATTTAATGTTTAGGACTAAATTAGCAAAAGTACAATACATTTAGGATTATATGGACAATTTTCCCGAGTTTCAGTCTTAATTAAAATTTCCTATGTAGGAAATTCCTAAGAAAAGTTAGAACCAATATATCTAAAATTAGGCGATTGTCATATTACAAGTCTTAGGAAAATGCCTAAATTTGGACTTCAATTCGAATGGGACCAATGGCGACGAAAACCGCGATGACCAGCAAGGGCTATGGCAAGGCGATCATCAGTAAGCTGTTGGGTGCCGCTATGGTGTTCGCTAAAAGTGTTGGCTGAGCAACGTGAGACACGGCGGCGTGGCGCGGTGTCATGAAAACTTGTTTAGATGGCAGTTTAGTCGACCGAGCTGCTGGAATGGCAAACGACTTGCTGGAAAATCTTGGACAGCACCACGAACGTTGATTGAATTCCTTCACGGTTCAACCAAGGTTTTGCCTTCTGATTTAATCCCAGTTTCTGCCTCTCTTTTGTTTAATTTTTGCCGGATTCTTCTTGCTTTTCTTTTGGCTGAGAACTCCTCTACAATTCAAGCAAAATTCATTTGCCTTAACCGGAGTACGCACTCACGTTTTGACGCTTCCACTCTCAGCCAAAGAGTGGCCCCCTTTTCTTTTCTTTTTTAATCTTCAACCTCACGATAGTTGCTCTCCACCCACTCCTCGCACTTTTTGCCTTTGACCAAAGATTTGTCCCTTCTTATTTCCTGCGTGGGTCTGCCGACAAAAGACTCGCATTACCGGCCCACTTTGGGCGTGTTTATTTCCTTTTTCCGCATACAGTTTACTTAAAACAATGAATCAATGAAAACTAATTTCCTAATCAACAACAAAATAACAATTTCTAAAATATGACCAATTATTATGCTTGGAACCTAAAATCTCAATATTGATTCCCAAGTTTTGACATTTAGGACCAAGCCTTTGACAGATGGGCGTAAGCCCCTAGTGCCCAAGCTCAAGTCCATTGTAGAGGGGCCCAAAGCTTCGGTGCTTATGTCCGATGCCCTATAATTGTGGCCAATGCCTCGGTTTTCATGCCTAGTACTCTAGTACTGGAGCTTGGGTCCATAAAGGTTGCGCTCGAGCCCTCGACACTCAAGTTTTGGTCCTGACACCCAGGCTTGAGCCCACGTAGGCCATGCACGGTTCATTGGTACTTAGACTTGAGTCCTTAATGAAATGAACATTCTTATAAAAAAATTTTAAAATTTTGAATATTTAATTACTTTTTATGTTAGTTTTTCTTTTTCGTTTCATTTCTTACTTGGCTGGTTGCTAGCCATGATGGTCAAGCTAGAGCCCCACCTAAGCTCGGCAAGGCTTGAGGTTGCTAGATTCCAACGAGCTAGAGTCTAGCTGACTTCGCGCAAGCTCCACCTTGCCAAATTCGCGCAATGAGTCGCTAAAATTTAGATGTCAACACGATTTCATATAACATACATACAAAATTATCGACATTGATAACACAAAGGAGAATAAACACGTGAAAATAAGTTTGTCAATATATACCAGCCCCGTAAGTAGTTGCCCTCCGTTACAAAGGACCGTGATAAACCTAAATTCTCATTTTCATTATCGGTTGGAACGGATTGCAAACCTTGTCAACACGTAATCAAGAGAACAAGATCAATAACCTGCGGATGTATAATTGGTTTGCTGCTGCAGATATGTAACCCTCTTGCAAGGTAACGCTCACCCTCGAGCTCTCCCAAGCCTCGCTAACTGCAATTTTATTGTCTTTTATAAATTAAATGAAACTGGAAATTGGTTCAGAGCTGAGCAAGGTCTGAGATGTTGCCCTACTTCTACGAGCCATAAATTTCGTGTCCCGGAAATTGGTTATGCTGGCTTTTATCTAGGAAACTCCAACTAGCATTTTGTAACTGATAATGAACCATCAAAGAAGATGCATACTACCTTAGTCTTCGATATCAATTGGAAGTTTGAACATGAAGAGTTGATACGACGTTACTAATATGCATATAAAGACATTTAATTGAGCGGATTGCCGACATCAAATTGACAAGTACTGTTTACAATTCATAATATGCCAAAAGTAGGGATTCATATTGTATTTGGGAGCAAGGCAGAGAAATCTGAATCAGAGGAATGTACAGGAGGGGCGGTCATTATGGACAATTCGGTGCCGCTGGTCGAGGTGGTGGCGTAGGACGAAACCATCGATGCTGAAGAGATTGGGGATGAAGGTGTCTGGTACGTAGGGACTGGCAATTTCAATGGGAGAACAGGCGGTGGAGCGTTGAAGTTGAGAACGCTCGACGCTTCTCTCATGGAAGGACGGCTGGTGTGGTCTGGATGAGCGCACCACAGCCCCACAATCATCAAGCACTCCAGTTGCTTTTCATCGAAGTTTGTACCAAGTTCCGACTCTACCGCATCAAGTAGCCTCCCCGTCCCGTACAGCTCCCAAACCCAGTTAACCAGACGGACTTGGCCTTCCTCCGCCCTTGGCTCAATGACTTTTCTTCCGCAAGCAATTTCCAATAGGACAACTCCAAAACTATATACGTCCGATTCCTTGCTCGCCTTGCCTGTATGAATACATTCAGGAGCCATATAGAACATGGTTCCAGCCAATACCGTAGTTTTTAAACCTTTGGCATGGTCAACTAGCCTAGCCAAGCCGAAATCCCCTACTTTAGCATTGAAATCGAAGTCGAGCATGATATTGCTAGACTTTATATCCCGGTGCACTACGCATTGCTCCCATTCTTCATGGAGGTAAAGCAATGCCGAGGCTATGCCTTGTGCGATTTTGTACCGCTTCTCCCATGTCAAGAAGGTTCTTTTTTTGAATAGATGAGAATCGAGGCTACCATTGGCCATAAACTCATAGATCAGGAGGAGCTCTTTTTTCTCATGACACCACCCTATGAGTTGGACTAAGTTTCTATGCCGAAGCCGACTTATGGTCTTCACTTCGGTAGCATACTCCTTTATCCCTTGTCTTGACCCTGGGCTAACTTTCTTGATTGCAACACTAGCATTCACGCTGGTCAAGTAACCTTCATACACTCTCCCAAAACCCCCTTCCCCAAGCAACCGTTCGATTGCGAAATTATCCGTCGCTGCAACCAAGTCATTGTAGGAGAATTTCTTAGGCCCCGACACTTGCTCGAATCCTTCTTCGATTGCTGGATCATCTTCTTCTCCACTCGTGTAAGTTGTCTGTCTCTTCGAACGGCTCCGAAGCCAAATAAAGACTAGAACAAGAATAAGCAAAATGAAAGAACCTGAGCCTAGGACGGACCATAGCCATAACTTACTCTTTTTTCCAGCCACTCGCACATTAGAGCTGAATTCCCATGCCTCAATAGTGTGCAGCTCGAAAAGGGCACCTGTTGTAGCCGAGAAACCTATAGTCACCCACTCCGGCAAATACTTTGTCATGTCGACTATATCATATATAGCAGAGGAATTCGTGATGGTACCCTTGGAGTCCGCGTCTATCATGAGAAGGCTCAAGTTCTGCGTTGTGGAATTGTACGCTATCGTAGCATTGATCCGCCCACCGCTCATGATTTTATCCTTGAACCAATCGACACAGCTAACGCGCGAAGAAGCAAGATTATTCAAATCTATACCGACATGTGAACAATTCGGGTCCAGAACACCCTCAAAGTTGTTGGGATAAGTATCGAACTCGACGGCTACAAAGGAAGTTGGAGAGTTGGAAAGGCTGCGGTTCTGACCTACAAGAGCGAGGTAGCGTCCCGACGAGTTGGCCCGGAGTTGAGACCCTTCGGAAAGAAGAAAGAAGGTCATTCCGTCGGCAAATGTCGACCGTCCCAGCGAATCGATGACGAAGGTGAATCGGGAGGTGAAATCCGCCACGTTTCCAGTCGCCTTATCCCAAAGGCGCATCGGCTTGTGGTACGTGGCCCAACCCGCACTCCTGTCGAGCCTCTCGCTCTGACTGGCTACCGTAAGTTTGATGAAGCCGCTCGAATCATACGTTGCATTGCCTTGGCGTTGAATGACGCTATCATTGAAATGCTGGAAGCTGAAATCGATGCCCTGTGACGATGCCGAAGCAGTGAAGGCAATGGCTAGAGGGAGAACCAAGACTAAGAGTGATCGAAGCTCTCTAGTCTTGAAACTTCCGACATCTGATCTGCGAATTTCCATCGTCGTCGAGGTCTCTGGATTGCTCTCGATATCAGGAACTCAGCACAGCTTTTTGGCGCTTTGAGGTTGTCACGGGCACACGTCTATGGACGTGGTGTGGCCGCCTCTAGATTTGGCCTAGTGGTTCTTGAACAACTTGCGGTCAATGATGGAACAGTTCGATGGAAACGAAAATGAGAAACTTCCACACGAGCTCCCACGACAACTAGTCTCTAGACTTCAAATTATAAAACGAAAAGAAGAAAACAGTGTGTTAAAAGAAAAATAACCATAACAAGAATTATTGCGGTCGAAAAGGATCGCGTCAATGAATATCTGTGAGACACTTCACAATTAATTAATTAGGAAACTTCTGCTGCAAAGCCTTGAATCACTCACGTAATCCACAAGAAAAATTAAGTCCATTGAAATTTTGGTTTGCCTTTGTTGGTCGTAAAAAGGGCGCAGCATAGTCGTTAGTTACATGGAAATGCTAGACTTTTCTTTTTGCTCCGAAATGCTAGATTTATAGGATTAATTTACAAGATCGATGCGTCAAAGCCGTTATTGATTCTTGAATAAACCTCACTTATGTAAAGGACTGTCCATTTTTCGAAAGGTCTCTTATAAATCGATTTTGTATGCCATTTTTTAAAAGGTACGGAACTCCACTAATATGCTCTGTATTAAGATAATCTCGAGCTTTTAGCAAAGTGGATCAATAATTGCTGCACTAGTATATGAATGCAAAGAAAAAGATGAGCTCATCGTTCTTGATCAACATGACCGAAGATTCCGTTTAGCAGCCTTTGTCAGTATTATTCGGTCAACAAAGAACGCTTGACCATCAGCGATGGAGCCACACATTTGGCCTTGGGCATAGGAATTTTTTTTTTATATTCCGTATCACTAGATTATATTATTGAGATGCGCACGGAAGTTATGTCAAAAAAAAAAATTCCATATCGGAGGATTGGTGCGGCGCATATTATTTAAGCTTATTCATAACTCATTGACTTAAGTTTTTTGTTTCAAAATAAATTCAACTAAATATGTTGATGTTTTAAAATTAGACTCCCTCTTGGTGATCTCCTTGAGCGAAGAAATTGGATAAGGGGTGTCAAAAAATATCCGGGCCAAGCTAAATTGAAATTTTCCAGTCGAGTTTTAGTTTCATCTCGGTGCATCTCGAATCGAACCGTGTTTTAGGTTTGGGTACTATATGGTGGGTGCTATACAATTCAGGTTACAAAAACACATGTGGCAAACATGTTCGGGTCAATTCGGGTATCATAGAAATCGAACCATTGACACCCCTAGTATCAGTTCATTTTGCACACCCCAACATATACATTGAACGAATTAAATGCCGATACTGGTTTTTTCCCCCATTTCTTTTATTCATGCAGCTCATCAAGAGCTGAACAATTATCTTTTACTCTTCTATTGCGTTATATTGGTCTAAAACACGACCATATTAACTTATAATTCCTACGATTGGCTATGGCACAAGCTAGTAATTCACATCTTCCCATCAAGTAAATTCAAGTATCTGAACGAAATGGAACATGGGAAAATTGCCAAAAAAGTCCTAATTCTTTGCCACTTATGCCGATTTAGTCCTCAACCTTTTTTTTAAGCCGATTGAGTCCTAAACCTTTTCAACATTCGCCAATTAAGTCCTTCCGGTAGGTTTTGGCCGGAAATTGCCTACGTGGACATCGCCAGCGACGACGTGGCGATGACGAGGCGACAAAATTCTTTCTTCTTTTTTTTTCTTTTCCTTTCTTGCTCAAGCCGCTCCCATGGGCGGCGAAGCCCTCGCCGGCCACCGGCGAGGGCGGTGGGGGCTGGGGAGACCGCCGCCACCCTCGCCCGTCGCCGGCGAGGGCCGGGCCTCGCCCAGATCTGGGCGGGGCAGCCCCGCCCAGCCCAGATCTGGGCGAGGGAGGGGCTGCCCGCTCAGATCTGGGCGGGGCCGGCCCCCGCCGGCGGCTGGCGAGGCCGGCCAGTAGCCGGCTGGGGCCGGGGGGAGGCCGGCCCCCGCCCAGATCTGGGCGGGCAGCCCCTCCCTCGCCCAAATCTGGGCTGGGTGGAGCTGCCCCGCCCATATCTGGGCTGGGCGGGGGCGGGGCTGCCCCGCCCAGATCTGGGCGGGGGCGGCCTCGCCTGGCCCCCGCCGGCCACTGGCGAGGCCGGCCAGCGGCCGGCGGGGGCCGGGCGAGGCCGCCCCCGCCCAGATCTGGGCAGGGGAGAACAGGGCAACCCCGCCCCTGTTCTCCCCTGCCCCGATCTGGGCAGGGGCGGGGCTGCCCCGCCCAGATCTGGGCGGGGGCGGCCTCGCCCGGCCCCCGCCGGCCGCTGGCCGGCCTCGCCAGTGGCCGGCCAGGGCCGGGCGAGGCCGCCCCCGCCCAGATCTGGGCGGGGAAGCCCCGCCCCTGTTCTGGGCGGGACAGCCCCACCCAGCCCAGATCTGGGCGAGGGAGGGGCTGCCCCGCCCAGATCTGGGCGGGGCCGGCCTCCCCCGGCCCCAGCCGGCTACTGCCCGGCCTCGCCAGCGGCCGGCGGGGGCAGGGGGAGACCGGCCCCGCCCAGATCTGGGCGGGGCAGCCCCTCCCTCGCCCAGATCTGGGCTGGGCGGGGCAGCCCCGCCCAGATCTGGGCGAGGGCGGCCTCGCCCGGCCCTCGCCGGCGACGGGCGAGGGTGGCGGCGGTCTCCCCAGCCCCCGCCGCCCTCGCCGGTCGCCGGCGAGGGCTTCGCTGCCCATGGGAGCGGCCGGAGCAAGAAAGGAAAAGAAAAAAAAAAAGAAGAAAGAATTTTGTCGCCCAGTCATCGCCACGTCATCGCCACGTCGTCGTCGGCGAGGTCCGGTCGTCGCCGGCGATGTCCACGTAGGCAATTTCCGGCCAAAACCTGCCGGAAGGACTTAATTGGCGAATGTTGAAAAGGTTTAGGACTCAATTGGCTTAAAAAAAAGGTTGAGAACTAAATCGGCATAAGTGGCAAAGAATTAGGACTATTTTGGCAATTTTTCCGAAAATCTCCACTGCTTTCCAGGTGCCTTAAATTACATTGAACTTGGACTAGTGCTGTCGATCCTAAACCGAGTTTATTACCGAAAATCCACGTTGGATGACAGCACACCATGGTTGAAAAATCTCAACCTTGTCATGTGACGCCTCTGTCTCTCTCTCTCTCTCTCTCTCTCTCTCTCTCTCTCTCTTTTGAAATGAGGCGGCTTACAGCGAAACTCTGGCGAATATGCATACGCAGAGACGCATCCAGCTTGTTCAGAATTAGGCTTTTGCTGACACTTAGAAGAAGAAGAGTCGATGAAGTTGAAAGCTTGCTGGAACTCGTTCTCCTTCTTATTCTCGCGTCTGGAAAAAGAAGGAACTCCTCCCTTATCTAAAGAGTTCGTGTCCAGTAGCTCAGATTCTCAGCTGTTCGAGGAGTGATTAAGCTTTTTGTGATGGGGAAAGAGGTACCGAATCGCACGAGAGATAGCCTTGGCATCGCCATGCATCCACGAAGAATATCAACACTGCGTTGTTCATAGGGACACAAAACCTATCAACATGATGCTCAATCTGGTTTCAATGCGTGATCGGAGGATTTTGACATGGCAAGGCTAGTCGACCACGCCAAAAGGTCGCAGACAAACTGTGCTAGCTGGAACCCTTGGCTCGATACGGAATCCGAATGACAAAGGGACCACACTGTCCTACGTTTCTTCAACTTGGTCTCCTTATTATTATTATTGTTATTATTGGGAGAAGCATTTATATAATTGTCAACTTTTGGTATCTTCAGAAAAGATGAGACCCCATGAGATAGACGTATCTACTCTCCACTTGTCACAAAAAATAATTATATTATTTCACTTTTATACTGGTTGTTTATTTTGTACTATTTCCGACATTTAGGCTCAACTTTTAAGAAATTAATTTTTCGAATTTTCCGACATTTGTTTCATAGAAAATAGAATAATAGAAAAAAATACCTTCAAAAAGAGGGAAAATATTTTTTATTTCTTTGAAAGTGAAAAACGGTTTACGTCTTCATTTTTTTACTTTTAAATATCACAGCCTCCAACACTATGCTCAACCTTGCTTGAGGTCGACGAGCTGGTAGCATTTGACAAACGAACACAAGAAAATATTATCATTTTTCAAGAAAAATGATTTCTCGAAATTTTTTTTCAAAAATGTTATATTTTTCATGAAACAAACGAAGCCTTAATAGTATTAAATATTAATTCAACTGCTAAGTCAAGTACGTTTCTTTCCCTCTTATTTTTAAGTCAAGTACGTTGGACTAGTCTACTTTCAGCATGTCGATAAAATCGATTGCATGATTAACTCCAAATGTACAGATTGGAGATTTGCACCAATGATAATTATAATAACAATAATAATAACTGGAGATCAATGCGCATATCTAGACAGTTGCTCCTTTGGAACTATACACCACGGTACTTTTGTAATTATGCTAATTAGCATGAACATAAGCAGCAGCCAAGTGAGAAAACCTCCTTATGCTTGTGATTAAACTCCAGTCAAAAGACATAAATAAGCAAATTCAGGTAAAGATTAAGAATAACTGAAAGTTAATAGCTTTGTATTTACGGATCTAGTGGAAACTAGCTAACTCTCCCGAGTTATGCGCCATTGGTTTTAATGAAGTTTCGAGTGTTCCATAACTTTTTTTTTTGTGGTGACCTGAACGGTCGAAATAATTGGATTAAAGCACATTTTGAGTTGCTCCAAGTTTCAATCGTTATTGGACAAAGGATTGGTCTTCATTGGACTCGAATTGGATGGTTGGCCCAAGTTGTGTTTGTTCAAAGTTCCTGTCCATGTTTCGACTCCTCAAGCCAGGAAAAACAAAATAGTCCGATTGGCAAAGTATATACTGAAAAGGCCGATCCATCACCTACCAATCCTCCGGACATAATGTTTCGTGTGTATTTATGGTTGGCTGCTTCTTATCGACTTGTTCAGTGTCTGACCTCGAGAAGAAGAACATTATTCTCTCATTCATAAAACTAGTAATATTCTTTTCTACAGTCGAATTAACCAACTTGCATTCTTTTGTTTTCATCATGGACAAGCATATTCCAAAGTAATAAGTCTTAGAGAATCGTAATGAATCAATGATCTCATCAAGATATTGGCACTTATAATCTCATCTTAGTATATAAAACTTCAATCTATATTGATTCAATATTCAGATATAGTTCTTGACATAGGTGTGTATTCTGACTTTTCCGTGCCAATTTAGTACGGGAGTGCACCTTAAGGCTTACAAATCGCATGCTATCTTCATAGTGTCCAATAAAAGTATTAACCTGTGAAATATACTGACAATCATACTCATAATCTAACTTTAGGAGAAAATAAATGTAGACATATTTTGATATTGAGATAGAGGCATCAATTTTGATTTCTGCCATCTCATATACTCATTTTAGAGGTTTCCCCTTCATTACACGCAAATGGACTTCAACAAGTGTTATATTCTCCTTCGTTACTGATTGGAGGAAGATCTTCTCCTCCCCAAATTTGACAAGTGGACTCTTTCTCTCTCTCGATCTCTCGATATATTAGGAACAAAAATAGAGTAAGGTAAATTTTAAGAATCTAATATTAGAATTAAATAGGACAAAGTTTAGGTGACAAAATTTGCCATTTACCCTACGAAATGCTCTTTATTCCTATTCATATATCAAGCATTGTGCAAATGTTCAATTTGGCATCGGGTAATCTCCGTATAGCTATTTGTGAATTAATACTCAATTCTTTGGGAAGAGATCTCACAACCCTTGGTGGTAACTTCTTCATGCGAACCTTAAACCCGTTCCTTAAATTCCAACGGCCATGATTTCAAAGAAACTGTAACTAACAAATGATAACAGATAATAAACCATGAAAGAAGATACACACTACTTTACTTATTCTGGAGATCATATGGTAGTTTAAACACGAAGAGATTGAAGAAGTTTATATGATGCACATAGTATTTGAATTCAAATGTCAAAGTACAATATACAATTCAAACTAATTATCAAAGCACATACAGACAGTAGGAATTCATATTGTATTTTGAAGCAATGTAGAGGAAGAGGGATGAGAGGATTACACAAAAGAGGTAGTAAATGTGGAGACTTCGGTGCCACTGGTCGAGGTGGCATGGGACGAAGTAATTGATGCTTGAGAAAATAAGACTAGCTATTTCGATGGGAGTGTGGGTAGGGGAGAATTAAAGTTGAGAACATTAAACGCCTCTCTTATGGAAGGACGGGCGGTGTGGTATGGATGAGCGCACCACAAGCCCACAACCATCAAGCATTCCAATTGCTTTTCGTCGAAATCAGTATCGAGTTTCAACTCCGCCGCATCAAGTGTCCTCCCGGCCCCATACAGCTCCCAAACCCAGTTCACCAACAGAACTTGGCTTTCCTCAGCCCTTGGTTCAATGACTTTTCTTCCACAAGCTATTTCTAATAGGACGATTCCAAAGCTATAGACATCTGATTCCCTACTTGCCTTGCCCGTGTAAATGTATTCAGGAGCCATGTAGCCCATGGTTCCAGCCAACGCTGTTGTTAGTAACCCTTTGGCATGGTCAACTAACCTAGCCAAACCAAAGTCCCCTAATTTAGCATTGAAATCAAAATCGAGCATGATATTGCTAGACTTTATGTCCCGATGCAAGACACGTTGTTCCCATTCTTCGTGGAGGTAGAGCAATGCCGAGGCTATGCCTTGTGCAATCTTATACCTCTTCATCCATGGCAAGAAGGTTCGCTTTTCAAATAAATGAGAATCAAGACTACCTTTAGACATGAACTCATAGATAAGGAGGAGTTCATTTTTCTCATGACACCATCCGATAAGTTGAACTAAATTTCTATGTCGGAGCTGTCTTATGGTCTTCACTTCAGTGGCGTACTCCTTTATCCCTTGTCTTGACCCTGGGTTAATCTTTTTGATTGCTACATGGGCATTCATGCTCATCAAGTAACCTTCATACACTCTTCCAAAGCCCCCTTCCCCAAGCAACCGTCCTATTGCGAAATTATCGGTCGCAATGACCAAGTCCTTGTAGGAGAATTTCTTGGGCCCCAACACTTGCTCAAGTTCGTCTTCGATCACGGTATCATCTTCTTCTCCACTCATGTTAATTCTCTTTCTCTCTGAATGGTGACGAAACCAAATAAAGACTGGAACGACAAGCAGCAATAGGAAAGAACCTGAGCCTAAGATAGACCATAGCCATAACTTGCTCTTTTTTCCAGGTACTTGCACTTGCACATTAGAGCTGAATTCCCATGCCTCAATAATGTGCAACTCAAAAAAGTTACCCGTGGCAGCAGAGAAACCCAAAGTCACCCACTCTGGCAAATACTTTGTCAGGTTGACTGTATCAAAGATAGCGGAGGAATTTATACTAGTACCCTTGGCGTCAGCGTCTACCATGACAACGCTCAAATTTTGTGTGCTAGAATTGTACGTGATGGTAACGCTGATCCGCCCTCCACCCATGATTTTATCCTTGAACCAATCGACACATTCATACACCGAGGAATTGAGACTATTCAAGTCTATACCGACGTGCGCTACTTGTGAACAATTCGGGTCCCAAACCACATCGCTAGGACTGTTGTAAAAGGTGTCGAACTCGATAGCCACGAACCAAGTGGAAGGGTCTGAAGGGTCTCGGTGTGGATTTATAATAGCCAAGTTGCTTCCGTGAGAGCGGACTGGGAGTTGAGACCTAATGGGGACAAGAAAGAAGGTCATCCCATCGGCGAATACGGAGGATCCATTCGAATTGATGACGAAGGTGAATCGCGTGGTGAAATCCGCCACCTTCCCGGTCGCCTCATCCCAAAGACGCATTGGCTGGCGGTACGTGGCCCATCCCACACTATCAACTGAGATGTGGTTTCTATCAGCCGTAATTTGGATGGAGCCGCTCGAACCAAGCCTCGCATCCTCTTGGAATGTAATGATGCTTTGGTTGAAAGCCTGGATGCTGAAATTGAGGCCCTGTGATGAGGCCGAAGCAGTGAAGGCAATGGCTAGAGAGAGAACCAAGACTAAGGGTGATTGAAGCTCTCTGGCCTTGAAACTTCTGATATATGAGCTGTGAAGTTCCATCCTCATTGAGGTTTCGAGATAGCTCTGGAGAAGAGGAACTTAGCACAGCTATTTGGTGCTCTGACGTTGTTAAGTCTATGTATTATACATCCACGGCGTGGTTCCACAATGGCTCAAGTCTTATGGTTCTTGAACGACTTGCGATCGATCTTGGAACTAATCAATGAAAACGAAAATGATAAAAATCTACATGGGTTTCCAGGACGACCAGTCTCTAGACCCCAAAAGACGAAATTAGCACAGATCTTTGGTGCTTTCACGATGTTATGTCCACATATTATACGACGTGGTCCCACAATGACTCAAGTTTTTTGGTTTTTGAACAACTTGCGATCAATCTTGGAATGGTTCAATGAAAACGAAAATGATAAAATTCCACGCGGCCTTCCTGGACCACCAGTCTTTAGACCCCAAAAGACAAAATTAAAAATAGCAAAGCTTGTTAAATGATACTTTAGAGAATCATAGCAAGGATTACTACGATCTGAAGGGGCTGTGTTAACCAACATCTAAGGGACACTTCACATTTAATTAATATAGGGAATTGGGCTGCAAAACACTGGAAAAATTAATCCCATCGAAAATTGTCGACTTCCTTTGTTGGTCAGTATACAAGTGCTCTAGAGGATTACTCTTTAGTTACATATAAATGATACTTTTTTTATTTTCTCAGAAATGTTAGACTTATTAATTTTGGTTTGTAAAATTGGTTGACGAGAGCGATATGTCAAGCTATTATTAATTCTCGAAAAATAAAGAATTTCGACATATTTCAACACGTTATATATTAAATAAATATTATATATGTAAAAATAACTAAATAATAATAATAATAATAATAATAATAATAATAGCCTAGCATTAATCTATACTAAAAAAATTAATCCTGCATTTGTTAATATCATTCATTGTTTTAATTTGACAAATTTAACTACATTTCATTATAACAATTCATAAAATCTTGAGGAAAAAATAAGTAATCAACATTCTACTATTAAATTTAAATTTTAATAAAAAAATTTTAGATAAGAAAAATATAGAAGGGTCGGAGTGTCGTACGCGGCGCGAAGGGTCTCGGAGAGTATGGTGCTTTTTAGAGAGAGATGTGACTAAACGTGAGGGAATTATGTCATGGGCCCCTTCACGTGCAAACAGAAAAGGAGAGAGAGAAAAAAAAAAGTATTTCAACAGAAGAGATAAGAAGAGAGAGAGAGAGAGAGAGAGAAAAGGAGAAAAGTGCAGGGCGGAAAAATGCCTAAGATTAGGTAATTGTCATATTACAAGTCTTAGGAAAATGCCTAAACTTGGACTTCAATTCGAACGGGACCAATGGCGACGAAAACCGCGATGACCAGCAAGGGCTATGGCGAGGCGACAATGTGTGACCGGCATGACAATGATATGAGACCAGCAAGGGGGATCATCAGCAACTTGTTGGGTGCCGCTATGGTGTTCGCTAAAAGTGTTGGCTGAGCAACGTGAGACACGGCGGCGTGGCGCGGTGTCATGAAAACTTGTTTAGATGGCAGTTTAGTCGACCGAGCTGCAGGAATGGCAAACGACTTGCTGGAAAATCTTGGGCAGCACCACGAACGTTGATTGAATTCCTTCACGGTTCAACCAAGGTTTTGCCTTCTGATTTAATCCCAGTTTCTGCCTCTCTTTTGTTTAATTTTTGCCGGATTCTTCTTGCTTTTCTTTTGGCTGAGAACTCCTCTACAATTCAAGCAAAATTCATTTGCCTTAACCGGAGTACGCACTCACGTTTTGACGCTTCCACTCTCAGCCAAAGAGTGGCCCCCTTTTCTTTTCTTTTTTAATCTTCAACCTCACGATAGTTGCTCTCCACCCACTCCTCGCACTTTTTGCCTTTGACCAAAGATTTGTCCCTTCTTATTTCCTGCGTGGGTCTGCCGACAAAAGACTCGCATTACCGGCCCACTTTGGGCGTGTTTATTTCCTTTTTCCGCATACAGTTTACTTAAAACAATGAATCAATGAAAACTAATTTCCTAATCAACAAAAAAATAACAATTTCTAAAATATGACCAATTATTATGCTTGGAACCTAAAATCTCAATATTGATTCCAAGTTTTGACATTTAGGACCAAGCCTTTGACAGATGGGCGTAAGCCCCTAGTGCCCAATCTCAGGTCCATTGTAGAGGGCCCAAACCTTTGGTGCTTATGTCCGATGCCCGATAATTGTGGCCAATGCCTCGGTATTCATGCCTAATACTCTAGTACTAGAGCTTGGGTCCATAAAGGTTGTGCTTGAGCCCTCGACACTCAAGTTTTGGTCCTGACACCTAGACCAGTTAGAATCCACCGCCCTATTACCGCGATCGGTAGATTTTAGGTCTAGGGAGTTGATTACACCAGATTCATTAAAGAAACCGTAACTAGCAAATGATAACAGATAATAAACCATCAAAGAAGAAACATAACTACCTTACTTAATCCCGGAGATCATATGGTAGTTTAAACATGAAGAGATTGAAGAAATTTATATGAGACACATAGTATATGAATTCAAATGTCAGAGTACAATTTAAAATTCAAACTAATTATCAAACCATATACATAAAGTAGGAATTCATATTGTATTTTGGAGCAATGCAGAGGAGGGGGAATAAGAGGATTGCACAGAGGAGGTAGTAAACGTGGAGACTTCTGTGCCGCTAGTTGAGGTGGCATGGGACGATGCTTGAGAGAATGGGACTGGCAATTTCAACGGGAGAACGGGCGGGGGAGTGTTAAAGTTGAGAACACTAAATGCTTCTCTTATGGAAGGACGGGCAATGTCGTCCGGATGAGCACACCACAGCCCTACAACCATCAGGCACTCAAGTTGCTTTTCTTCGAAATCGGTACCAAGTTTCGACTCCGCCGCATCAAGTATCCTCCCGGTCCCATACAACTCCCAAACCCAATTTACCAGCCGAACTCGGCCTTCCTCAGCCCCCGAGTCGATGACTTTTCTTCCACAAGCTATTTCCAATAGGACGATTCCAAAGCTATACACATCTGATTCCCGACTTGCCTTGCTTGTGTAAAAGCATTCAGGAGCCATGTAGCCTATGGTGCCGGCCAATGCTGTTGTTTGTACCCCTTTGGCATGGTCAACTAGCCTCGCCAAACCAAAGTCCCCCAATTTAGCACTGAAATCAGAGTCGAGCATGATATTGCTAGACTTTATATCCCGGTGCACTACACATTGTTCCCATTCTTCGTGGAGGTAGAGCAATGCCGAGGCTATGCCTTGCGCAATTTTGTACCGTTTCTCCCATGGCAAGGAGGTTCATTCTTTGAATAGATGACAATCGAGACTACCATTAGACATGAACTCATAAATAAGGATGAGTTCCTTTTTCTCATGACACCATCCGATAAGTTGGACTAAGATTCTGTGCCGGAGTCGGCTTATGGTCTTCACTTCAGTGGCGTACTCTTTTATCCCTTGTCTTGAACCTGGGCTAATCTTCTTGATTGCGACATGGGCATTCACGCTCGTCAAGTAACCTTCGTACACTCTTCCAAAGCCCCCTTCCCCAAGCAATCGTCCGATTGCAAAATTATCGGTCGCCATGACCAAGTCCTTATAGGAGAACTTCTTGGGCCCCAACACTTGCCCGAGTTCGGCTTCAATTGCTATATCATCTTCTTCTCCACTCATGTTAGTTCTCTTTCTCTCCGAACAGTGATGAAACCAAACAAAGACTGGAACAACAAGCAGCAATATGAAAGAACCTGAGCCTAAGATAGACCATAGCCATAACTTGCTCTTTTTTCCAGCTACTTGCACATTAGAGCTGAATTCCCATGCCTCAATAGTGTGCGACTCAAATAAGGAACCCGTGGCAGCAGAGAAACCAAATGTCACCCACTCTGGCAAATACTTTGTCAGGTTGACTGTATCAGAGATAGCAGAGGAATCTATGCCGATACCCTTGGCGTCGGCATCTACCATGACAACGCTCAAATTTAATGTGCTAGAATTGTACGTAATGGTAACGCTGATCCGCCCTCCGCCCATGATTTTATTCCTGAACCAATCGACACATTCATAGACTGAGGAATTGAGACTATTCAAGTCTATACCGACGTGCGCAACTTGTGAACATTTCGGGTCCCAAACCACATCGCTAGGATCGCTGTGATAGGTGTCGAACTCGATAGCCACGAACCAAGCGGAAGGGTCTAAAGGGTCTCGGTGTGGATTTATAATAGCTAGGCCGCTTCCGTGAGAGCGGACTGGGAGTTGAGACCTAATGGGGACAAGAAAGAAGGTCATCCCATCGCCGAATTCGAAGGATCTGTTCGAATTGATGACGAAGGTGAATCGTGTGGTGAAATCTGCCACCTTCCCGGTCGCCTCATCCCAAAGACGCATCGGCTGGCGGTATGTGGCCCACCCCACACTATCAGCTAACATCTGAGCTTTATCAGCCGTAATTTGGATGGAGCCGCTCGAACCAAGCCTCGCATCCCCGTGGAGTGTAATGATACTTTGGTTGAAAGCCTGGATGCTGAAATTGAGGCCCTGTGATGAGGCCGAAGTAGTGAAGGCAATGGCTAGAGAGAGAACCAAGACTAAGGGTGATCGAAGCTCTCTGGCCTTGAAACTTTTGATATATGAGCTGTGAAGTTCCATCCTCATTGAGGTTTCGAGATAGCTCTGGAGAAGAGGAACCTAGCACAGCTCTTTGGTGCTCTGACGTTGTTAAGTCCATGTATTATACATCCGCGGTGGGGTTTCACAATGGCTCAAGTCTTATGGTTCTTGAACGACTTGCGATCGATCTTGGAACGGTTCAATGAAAACGAAAATGATAATAGTCTACACAGGCTTCCAGGACGACCAGTCTCTAGACCCCAAAAGACGAAATTAGCACAGATCTTTGGTGCTTTCACGTTGTTATGTCCACATATTATACCGTGTGGTCCCACAATGACTCAAGTTTTTTGTTTTTTGAACGACTTGCGATCAATCTTGGAACGGTTCAATGAAAACGGAAATGATAAAATTCCACGCGAGTTTCCTGGACCACCAGTCTCTAGACCCCAAAAGACGAAATTAAAAATAGCAAAGCTTGTTAAATGATACTTTAGAGAATCATAGCAAGGATTACTACGATCTGAAGGGGCTATGTTAACCAACATCTAAGGGACACTTTACATTTAATTAATATAGTGAATTGGATTGCAAAACACTGGAAAAATTAATCTCATTGAAAATTGTCGACTTCCTTTGTTGTTCAGTATATAAGTGTCTTTAGTTACATATAAATGACAACTTTTTTATTTTCTCATAAATGTTAGACTCATTTAACTTTGGTTTGTATTTAGGAGAGCGGTATGTCGAGCTATTATTAATTCTTGAATATTACTCGTTTATGTAACCAAAAAATAAAAATAAAAACCATCTGTTGTGTGACATACTAATAAACCGTATTGTACAAAATCAGGGTTGAGCACTTCTCTGATGTCGAACTCAGTCATTGATTATTATGCCTTGTGTCACGTTCTAGAACAACATTGACCAAAACTAAAGTTTACGGGACCCACTTTTTTTTCTTTTTCTTTTTCATTTCTTTCTTTTTCTTGGGTCTGAAGAGTCCACGACCCTTTGTCCATATTAAGCTTTGGTTCTATCAAAAACGATTTGACCATCAGCGACTAAGCTATACATTGAACCATCTAGACTTAACCTAAATTTGACATTCTAGACTTAAATGACATTTATCTCGGTGTATAGATATCGGCACTAACATATGAAGGAACTTGTAAGATTATTGTTGGGAATAGATTGAGCGAATTGAATACCATTTTATCATTATACTATATTTTCCCTTGAATAATATTAGTTTTTTCCCCATATTTCTAGTATGTATATCTAATCATCAAGGCAGGGAACAGGTCCATCCATCTTGGGACCCCAGCACCTGTGGGCGGTCCTCTGTGCCTGGGCCCGGTCTGTAGAAGCCGGGCAATACTTTATCTTACACTTAAGATGATTGTGAACTTAAGAGTTGATGAATAATTGCTTTTTAAGGTAATAGGATATGAATGCAAAGAAAAAGACGATTTTATCATGCTACATCAACATTACAAAAGGTTAGGTTGACACTTAGCCTTCTTATTCTGTCAAGATGAACAATTAACCATACATTTTTTTTTTTTACATTTAGCCTTCAACATCGATGTGATCATGAAGCCTATGCCTTCCTAGAACATAACCTACAATTTGATCTTCATTATCGAAAAACCTAAGGGGCCAATTCAAATACCTCAAGTAAAATAAGAACATGCCCCACATTCAAACATCCATTTTTATCATTAGCAAGAAATTGTTTAACTTGCATATCATAAGGAATTCGAACAACTGCTTCAAACAGAGTATCAGAAAGTATCGCTTGTAGAACATCAATATCCACGGGTTCTGTTATGTTGAATTAAATTCAAAATTGAATATAGGAATAAAAAGAAATATCAATACTAGTAATAGTAGGGGCAGATGTAGCCAAGTGGAAAATTGGCGCTTGAACAATGACTTGATTGGCGAACTTGAGGAGCATCAGACCGGTAAAGGCCCGTCGGAGGCTCACAAATGAAAATCTAGTGGTATCTCTGCAGCTAAGCCTCATGAGATAACCATGAGTTTTACCAGCCACACAATGAAAAGGGTCGCATCATGAAACAGCACCTAAGGGTGATGTCTTCTACGATTCGCGAGCATAAGGCTGCTGGACGAAACCTGACTGATGAACAATAGATTCAAGCAGTGGTCTAAACCTTTCTAGCAACCTGGGATGACATGTTCATGAAAATGACGGATAACGGTAACTTTAAGACGTTTCTTGATCTCTCACATCATCCTTGAACTTGCGGCTGAGCGTTGAAGAGTAGCTAAACCAAAAGCTTTTACTTGTGCGGCGGACTTGTGCGGCGGAGACAGGCTCATGTCAGGCATTCAGGCCAAGACGTAAGTACCCAGGAAGTGGTTTAACCAGGCCGGTCTAGCGCCTAAGAAGGCCAAATTCACCAAGCACAAAAGAGGCAAGCATGGTGGCAAAAGGAAATAACTATGATGAGTTGTTATAACTTTAGAAAAAAGGGACGCTTTTATTGTGAGTGTAATGAGCCAAAGAAGGAAATCTCTGAGTCTAAAAAGGTATTCCTTGAGTCTATTTTTTGCATAGATTACTTAGTTTGCAGTCAAATTTTAGTCGCTTGCTCTATTTCTTTATGGACCGTAGACTTAGGAGCAATGAACCCTGTAGCAAGAGACCAAGTTGGGTTTGGCAAGTATCGTCGAATTCCATCTAGAATAAAATATTTCTCATGGGAAATGGAATCAGCGGTGAAGTGCTAGGAATTGGGGTTTACAAATTGGAACTGCGAGGAGGACGCACTCTATTTCTTTGTGAAGGAGGGACAGGCAATTTTGATGGGAGAATAGGTTGCTGAAGGTTAAATTTAACAACATTAGGCACTTCTCTCATGAAAGTACAGGCGGTGTGGTCCGGATGAGAGCACCATAGTCCTGCAACCATCAAGTACTCCAATTGCTCTTCATTGAATTAGGTAGGAAGTTTCGAGTCTGCTGCACCAAGTAGCCTCTTGGTTCTATGCAAATCCCAAACACAATCCACCAGTTGAACTTGGCCTTCTTTGGCCCCTGGCTCAAGGACTTTTTTCCACGAAGTATTTCTAATACGACGACTACAAAGTTATAAACATCCGGTTCCTTGCTTGCCTAGCCATTTTAAAAGCATTCAAGAGCCAAATCGCCCCTGGTTCCAGCCAACAACATCATTTGTAACTCTTAGACATGGTCAACTAGCCTAGTCAGACCAAAGTCCACTAATTCACCATTGAAATTGGAATCAAGCATGATATTGTTGGACTTTATATCCTAGAGCACAACACATTGTTCCTGTTCTTCATGGAGGTAAAGCAACTTGTGCGATTCTATACTATTTCTACCATTGCAGGAAGCAACTTTCTTTGAATGGATGAAAATCGAGGCTACCGTTGGACATGAACTCATAGACAAGGACGAGTTTCTTTTTATATCATGGCACTACCGGATGAGTTGAACTAAGTTTCTATGGTGGAGCCACCTTAGACAGAAGGACGAGTTCCTTTTTTCTTACAGCACCACCTAAGAGAATTGGTCTGAGACAAGACAACGGAAAAGAAAAGGAACGTCGTAAGCTCTGCAGGCTTGAAAATCATCTTCTTGGAGCTGCAAAGTTCCATTGCCATGAGGAGATACAGGAATTCTTGTCTAGAGTTGTGAGACATTTGAAAGCCCACCCAACTGCTGCGGGAGCATCGAATTCGACGGAACAATTCTCAAGTTCAATTCCGAAATCATCAGTTGATCTTGCTCAATCATTACTCATGCAAGCAAAAACAAATTTTGGCCACAACCTGATTTAATGGGTCCAAGTTTGGAGATGTCAATCATACGTGCTTGTTATCTCTTATACGTTATATATCATGATCATCTCCTACATCGATAATCTTCTTTGCTAGCCGCAATTGCTGTCTCTACTCTCTTTGTGGAGGAGCGCGCAGAAAATTAGTTCAACTACTTGGATCGCTAGTCCATTACTGGCCCATTTCCATGTTAGTCTCTTTTTTTATATTTGGGCTCATTAGTGGCCCATTAAATTTTTATTTTGAGTGAGATTATGTAGCTGCTACACTAATCAAAACAAAAACAAAAAAACAACATTTATTGTTTGACTTTTGTAGCGGTGTATTATGGTACACCATTTTCAATATGTAGCCTCCATTCATTTCGTGAAAAATAAATGATTTTGAAAATATTTTTTAAATGTTACTCGTATCGCTTAAATTAATTAGTCATACAAAAATATTTATATTGCCAACAAAAATTTACGTATTATTATTTTCATGAACAATGAAAACATTTCTCATGCATTATATTTTGTAAGTGATGCGAGCAATCACTTTTAGGAAAATGTTTTCTAAATTTTCAATTTTTTTCACAAAACAAACGGAACATTAATAGTAACAAAAAAAAAATGGCCATGATCGGGCTTAGTAGATATTTACAAGCCGATTTTATTAGGGCCTACTAACGGTATAAAGTTAAATTTATACTTTTGAGTTTTGACACATGGACAAGCTCAGTTCGCATAATAACTCTTAATATATACCCATCTAATAGTGCATTAGCATAAGAACATCACTCGAACTTAATAATTATTCATTATAGGCAACCGTGGATTTTCAGAGGAAATTACTGCAATTGCAAGAGTTAAATTATCAACATATATTCTTTATTTAATTTTTCCCCTTCTATTTTATTAATTAAAGTAAGTGAATAATAATCACTAGAAGACAAAAATTCCTATTACATCTTTGGAGTGAATGCCTGTCTTAGACGGAGCGAATCAGCTCGAGCCATAGGCTGCTCAACAAAGTGGAACACGAAGCCATCCAATCCCATCTATGCACTTATAGCTCGTGGATTCATTGATCATGCGAGAGTCTCCAACGGGTAAGTTTTGGATTTGTCGGAGCAGATGTTGACCGAAGGGACTCAGCCTGGTGCCATTACTTAGGCTTCGTTGTTTTATGTGGTGTATGACTGTGGGGAAGGGACCAAAGCTGTGCATGCTGGTGCAGCTAATGATTAGTGAAGGCATTGGAGTTCTATGTTACTCTTTCTAACTTGAAGAGACTAGAAATGGTTCGACATTATGGAGCAAAGCGAAATAACCCGAATTTGGCAACCATCGATCTTAAAGTGCATACACTTTGCCAATTGGGAACAATGGCAAGTGTTGCAGAGGCAAGAAGAGTACATAGAGTTGATGAGGCTTAAGGGCGTTTAATGGATTGCTAGGTAAGTTTGTATAACTCTTTTGCAATGTGGCGCTTATCCTTTGCACTAGCTCTTCCATGTCCTACCAACCATAACATCGTTCTAGTTTACCAGTAGTTGAATTATACCAGAGTCGCAGCTATGTTATTCTAGACCAGTTAGAAGCCACCGCCCTACCACCGCGATCAATAGATTTTAGGTCTGGGGAGTTGATTACACCAGATTCATTAAGGAAATCGTAACTAGCAAATGATAACGGATAATAAACCATCAAAGAAGAAACATAACTAGCTTACTTAATCCTAGATATCATATGGTAGTTTAAACATGAAGAGACTGAAGAAATTTATATGAGACACATAATAGTATCTGATTCAAATGTCAGAGTACAATTTAAAATTCAAACTAATTATTAAAACATATACATAAAGTAGGAATTCATATTGTATTTTGGAGCAATGCAGAGGAAGGGGAATAAGAGGATTGCACAGAGGAGGTAGTAAACGTGGAGACTTCTGTGCCATTGGTTGAGGTGGCATGGGAGGATGCTTGAGAGAATGGGACTGGCCATTTCGATGGGAGAACGGGCAGGGGAGCGTTAAAGTTGAGAACACTATATGCTTCTCTTATGGAAGGACGAGCAGTGTCGTCCGGATGAGCACACCACAGCCCTACAACCATTAGGCACTCCAGTTGCTTTTCTTCGAAATCGGTACCAAGTTTCGACTCCGCCGCATCAAGTATCCTCCCGGTCCCATACAACTCCCAAACCCAATTTACCAGCCGAACTTGGCCTTCCTCGGCCCCTGGGTCGATGACTTTTCTTCCACAAGCTATTTCTAATAGGACGATTCCAAAGCTATACACATCCGATTCCCTACTTGCCTTGCTTGTGTAAAAGCATTCAGGAGCCATGTAGCCCATGGTGCCGGCCAAAGCTGTTGTTTGTAACCCTTTGGCATGGTCAACTAGCCTCGCCAAACCGAAGTCCCCCAATTTAGCATTGAAATCGGAGTCGAGCATGATATTGCTGGACTTTATATCCCGGTGCACTACACATTGTTCCCATTCTTCATGGAGGTAGAGCAATGCCGAGGCTATGCCTTGCGCGATTTTGTACCGCTTCTCCCATGGCAGGGAGGTTCGTTCTTTGAATAGATGACAATCAAGACTACCATTAGACATGAACTCATAAATAAGGAGGAGTTCCTTTTTCTCATGACACCATCCGATAAGTTGGACTAAGTTTCTGTGCCGGAGTCGGCTTATGGTCTTCACTTCAGTGGCGTACTCTTTTATCCCTTGTCTTGACCCTGGGCTAATCTTCTTGATTGCGACATGGGCATTCACGCTCACCAAGTAACCTTCATACACTCTTCCAAAGCCCCCTTCCCCAAGCAACCGTCCTATTGCGAAATTATCGGTCGCCATGACCAAGTCCTTGTAGGAGAACTTCTTGGGCCCCAACACTTGCCCGAGTTCAGCTTCGATCGCTGTATCATCTTCTTCTCCACTCATGTTAGTTCTCTTTCTCTCCGAACGGTGACGAAACCAAACAAAGACTGGAACGACAAGCAGAAATATGAAAGAACCTGAGCCTAAGATAGACCATAGCCATAACTTGCTCTTTTTTCCAGCTACTTGCACATTAGAGCTGAATTGCCATGCCTCAATAGTGTGCAACTCGAAAAAGTCACCCGTGGCAGCAGAGAAACCCAAAGTCACCCACTCTGGCAAATACTTTGTCAGGTTGACTATATCAGAGATAGTGGTGGAATTTATGCCGGTACCCTTGTCGTCGGCGTCTACCATGACAACGCTCAAATTTTGTGTGCTAGAATTGTAAGTGATCGTAACGTTGATCCGCCCGCCACTCATGATTCTATCCTTGAACCAATCGACACATTCATAGACCGAGGAATTGAGATTATTCAAGTCTATACCAACATGCGCAACTTGTGAACAATTCGGGTCCCAAACCACAGCGCTGGGATTGTTGTAAAAGGTGTCAAACTCGATAGCCACGAACCAAGCGGAAGAGTTTGAAGGGTCTCGGCGTGGATCTATAATAGCCAGGCCGCCTCCGTGAGAGTTGACTGGGAGTTGAGACCCACTGGGGACAAGAAAGAAGGTCATCCCATCGGCGAATCTGGTTGATCCCTGCGAATTGATGACGAAGGTGAATCGAGTGGTGAAATCCGCCACCTTCCCGGTCGCCTCATCCCAAAGACGCATCGGCTGGTGGTACGTGGCCCACCCTACGCTCTTAGTGGAGATCTCGCCTTTATCGGCCTCTGTAATTTGGATGGAGCCGCTCGAACCAGGCCTTGCATCCTCTTGGAATGTAATGATGCTTTGGTTGAAAGCCTGGATGCTGAAATTGAGGCCCTGTGATGAGGCCGAAGCAGTGAAGGCAATGGCTAGAGAGAGAACCAAGACTAAGGGTGATCGAAGCTCTCTGGCCTTGAAACTCCTGATATCTGAGTTGTGAAGTTCCATCGTCGTCGAGCTTTCAAGGCTGCTTCAAAAATCAGGGATCTCGCACAGCCTTTTGGTGCTTTGACGTTGTTCCGTGTGCATTTTATATGTACGCTTGCTTGGCCCCCTAATTATGACTTTGTCTTTCGGTTCTCAAACAACTTGCGATCAATCTAGGAATGGTTCAACAGAAAAGAAAATGAGAAAAATCCACGCGGGCTTCCAAGACGACTGGTCTCTAGACTCCAGAAGACAAATCTAAAAAAGAACGGGGCTTACTTAGCAATTACTAAATATTTTATCGAGAGAAAATCATAACAAAGATTACTACGATCCCTAAAGGGGCTGTGTCAGCCAACATCTAAGGGACGCTTCACAATTATTCAAAAAAGACGTCTGTAGTGTGACATGCTAATAAATCATATTTTGCCAAACCAGGGTTGACCAGTTGGAGCGGATTTGGTTATCAGGTAGGGTCACTTATTTTTAATCTTACCCATCGGGTCTGATTTGACGGCTGAGATTAGAGGGTGCCAATGAAGACCCTAAAAAGAAATCCATTTTTTATTTTAAAAAAGACAAAAAAAAAAAAAAAGAGGACGCATCGTCTCCTGCTGCTCCTCCTCCCTCCCTCCCTCCCTCTCTTCCTTCTTCCGAATCTGGAGACGCAGCCACCACCAGTTTCTGTTTTCTTACCATTTCTGTTCACGGTGCACTCCTATCTTTTCATGAACCACGCTCAATCTTCTCGACCAGCGAGCTCACCAACCCTTTGGCCACCATTACTGCCTTCCAAATTTCTATGCGCACGTGACAAGCTCAGGTTTATATTTTGACTCAAACTCGTGGTGAACATCTCGTCGATCTCTCCTTCTAGAATTAGCACACTCGTTGGAATCATGTAACCCTCTATGTCAGGTTCTTTTTTTTTTTCATTTATTTCTTATTTTTGGGGTTATTTGATTTTGTCCTCGCTTCCACGATTTTGAGTCATAGATCATCAAGAGGATAGAGCAATTTGCGGTGATTCCTTGCTGGGGTAAGGTTCTGATGTTGTGTGGCTCTAGAGTCTTTACTGATGTTTACTGCCAAGGAAAGAGGGAAACTTCGAGATTAGAAATAAGGCTTTGTCACAAGACAAGGATTTTTTACTTGGAAGAGGGCGGAAGGAGTTGAATCAGATTCAGCTTAAAGGGATAATTCCTTTAAGAACACAGTCCTTAATCTTCAATGTCCTTTCAATTGGGTAAGATTATATGGTGGTGGACTCTATTGATTTGGATTGGTCAAATTGTCCTCAGGAATCTACTTGTTGTTATACCAGTACAACAGGTTTGAGAAACTTTGGATTCTTAGTTACTGGTTTTTGTACTTCATCTAAGTTCTTTTTGTCATGAAGTTTCTAAGTTCTCTCACCTTAAATTTCCCTTAGTACTTTTCATTTAATTTTTCATCTCTTTTGTAATTATGGTTAAACTGCAGCATGGTTATTAATTGGTTTTTTGCCCAGTCTAATTCTGAATGCATAATTTGTTGTTGTTGAGTGTCCCTTAGAATGAAGAGTATTGAGCTTTGACATAAATTTGGTTACCATTACAAGCAATTGATGGTAAAATTGCTTCTCCTCATATCCAATAACTGAGATTAAAACTAAGTGACCGTACCTTAGAACTAGAGATCCAAATCCGGAGCGATTCTCTGATGTCGAACACAGTCATTGATTATGCCTTGTGTCATGTACTAGAACGGCATTGACCAAAGATAAGGTTTACCGGACTCACTTTTTTTTTCTTGCTTTTCTTTTTTGGGTCCTAAGATTCTTAGGAGATTTTTTCCATGGTTCGGTCAAAAACAATAATTGACCATCAGCGACTAAGCTATACATTTGACCATCTAGAGTAGACCTAAATTTGACATTCAATAGATTTTTATAGCCGAAATCACAATTTAGGCTCCGTCCGTTCCACGGAAAATAACTTCCTCAAAAATATTTTTCAGATTTTCCGACGTCCGTTTCACGGAAAATAAAATAGTCAATAAAAATATTTTCTACCGATGGTAAAAACACCTTCATAGTGGGGAAAATATTTTTCGCTTTTTAGAAAGTGGAAAACATTTTCCATCTTCTTTCTTCACCTTTAAGGCTAAGTTCACCAAGCACAAAATCCCTGCAAGCATGGTTGCAAAAGGACATAAATATGATGAGTTGTTATAACTTTAGAAAAAAGGGACACTTTTATTGTGAGTGTAATGAGCCAAAGAAGGAAATCCCCGAGTCTAAGAAGGTATTCCTTGAGTCTATTTTTTGCATTGATTACTTAGTTTGCAGTCAAGTTTTAGTTGCTCGCTCTATTCCTTTATGGACCATAGACTTAGGAGCAATGAACTATGTAGCGAGAGACCAAGTTAGGTTTGGGAAGTATCGTCAAATTCCATCTAGAATAAAATATTTCTCACGGGAAATGGAATCAGTGGTGAAGTGCTAGGAATTGGGATTTACAAGTAGGAACTGCTAGGACAACGCACTTCTATTTCTTTGTGATGGAGGGACAGGCAATTTTGATGGGAGAATATGTGGCTGAGGGTTAAAACTAACAACGTTAAATGCTTCTCTCTTGAAAGAAGACGCAGGGTGGTCCAGATGAGAGCACCATAATCCTACAACTATCAAGCACTCCAGTTTCTCTTCATTGAATTTGGTAGGAAGTTTCGAGCATGCTGCACCAAGTAGCCTCTCGGTTCCATGCAGCTCCAAAATGTAGGATGCTACCATTACAGGAAGCAACTTTCTTTCAATAGATGAAAATTGAGGTTACCATTAGACATGAACTCATAGATAAGGACGAGTTCCTTTTTTTCTCATGGCACTGTCTGATGAGTTGAACTAAGTTTTTATGGTGGAATCAGCTGAGACAAAAGGACAAGTTCCTTTTTTCTCATGGGACCGCCTAAGAGAATTGGTCTGAGATAAGACAATGGAATATAAAAGGAACGTTAGCTCTGCAGGCTTGAAAATCATCTTCTTTAAGCTGCGAAGTTCCACTGCCATGAGGTGATACAGGAATTCCTGTCTTGAGTTTTGACCACCCAACTGCTGCGGGAGCATCAAGGTCGACGGAACAGTTCTCAAGCCCAATTCCGAACTCATCAGTTGATCCCGCTCAATCATTACTCATGCAAGCAAAAGCAAATTTTTGCCACAACCTGATTCGATGGGTCCAAGTTTGAAGATGTCGATCATACGTGCTAGTAATCCCTTAGACGTTATATATCATGATCATCTCCTCCATCGATCATCTTCTTTGCTAGCCGCCATTGATGTCTCTATTCTCTTTGTGGAGTAGCAACCAGAAAAATGGTTCGACTACTTAAGATTGCTAGTCCATTGCAGGCCCATCTCCATGTTAGTCTCTTTTTTAATTCGGGCTCGTTGGTGGCCCATTAAATTTTTACTTTGAGTGATATTATCTAGCCACTACACTAACCTAAAACAAAAACGTTTTTTTTTATTGTTTGACTTTTGTAGTGGTTTATTATGGTACACCATTTTCAATATTTAGCCTCCAATTTTTTTTTGGTAAATACATTTAGTCACCATTTGTTTCGTGAAAAATAAATAATTTAAAAAAAACTTTTTAAAAATGATTATTTGTATCGCTTCAATTAATTAGTCTGACAAAAATATTTATATTGCCAACAAAAATTTATGTATTATTATTTTCATGAGCAATGAAAGCATTTCTCATGCATTATATTTTGTAGGTGATGCAAGCAATCACTTTAAACGAAAATGTTTTCCAAATCCTCTATTTTTTTCACAAAATAACGGAGCATTGACAATAACAAAAAAAAAAACCGTGATCGGGCTTAGTAGATATTTACATGCCAACTTTATTAGGGTCAATTGACAACATAAGTGTAACTTTATACTTTTGACACGTGGACGAGCTTAGTTCGCAAAATAACTCTTAATCTATACATGCCACCCATCTGATAGTGAATTAGCATAAGAACATCACTCCAACTTAATAATTATTCATTATAGCCAACCGTGGATTTTCAGAGGAAGATATCGCAATATCGCCGCATAGGGGTGCAATTGCAAGAGCTAAGTTATCAACATATAATCTTTATTTATTTTCTCCCCTTCAATTTTATTAATTAAAGCAAGAAAAATAATAATCACTAGAAGACAAAAATTCCGTTTAACCCCTCTTTCTCAAGACCGGAGATTTGCACTACCCCACATGCTTAAGAATAATGATGAGGATGATAAACTAGAGATCCGATGCACATATCAAGACTGTTGTCCCTTTGGAACTAGACACCGAGGTGTGCTTTCGTGAATCGAAATCATACCCTCCACCCCTCTGATTTCAATAAAGTAATTACGATCCATGGGCTAAATCATTAGTTCTGATTGGAAAGCGAACAATTAGCATGGGCGACTATTCAATGATTTTGTGCACCTTTTCATGGATCCATGCTTATTATGCTAATCAACATGAGCATGAGCAACAACCAAAAAAAGAAAAAGAAGAAGAAGAAGAAAATGAGACAAATGGTCCTTGAATTTTAACCTAACATGTAATATAGCCTCTCAATTTTTAATTTATTCTATGTTATCCATGAACTTTCAACTTGTTGAGTATAGTTCCTAAACTTTTTGAATATGTTCAAATTAGATAATAGCCTCTCAGTTATATGAAAATATCAAGCGTTATCAATCCATTTATTTATGTTTAAGGATGAGTGTTTTCATATAATTGAGTGATTAATTTGAATATTTACAGAAAGTTAACGGATCATGTTGAACAAATTAAAAGTTCACGAATCACATTGAACATATTGAAAATTCACGAATCACATTACATGCCATGCCAAAGCCCATGGACTACTAATGTTATCATCCCCCGAGAAAAAAAGTGGAAAAAGAAGGAGATGAAAATGACTAAAAAATTCAAATAAAGATAGGGGTGGACAAAAGACACGAGTTAATAGCCATGTATATGTAGATCGAGTGGGAATTAGCTCTATTCCGAGGTTAACTCTCGGTAGTAATTAAAACGGCTCACAGCATATACAATCGATCGACAGGTTTCAACTATACTTGCGCATCGTAAGATCTCTACGCTAATAGAATAAGAGGCATTAAAAGTACTTCGCGGGATTGATTAAATCTAAATGCCAGCCTCGTAATTAACCCTAACTTAGTTTTTGCTTCAAAAGAGTTGCACATAAAAAGTTTATGCGAAAAGAGCAATTCAACCCTACTCCATGTCTCATCAAAGACCCATCTTCTCTTTCGTTCAAAAGCTTTTAATAAGCGACCACTTCGACAACTCAAAAAGTGTCGAGCCTACGCCATTTGTTTCCTTCACCGCTCGCACCGCCTCTTTTGTCTCTCCTATTTTTCATTAATCATCTCACGGTGTTGGTTCTTTTTCTTCCTCAACGACCAGCCGGGAAGTGTTAAATGCTCCCCAATATCCATACTTGCCACCAAATTCATCACCTTCATCCGGCGTTGTGTAGTTATTACGGTTGTTCGATCGTAGCCAATGTGGTTCTTGTGATCCGCATCGATTTCGATTCTATAGTTCAAGCATCGAGCGTGCGTCTTAAGGGCGAGAACGGCCAATGCCGATGGAAGTAGATGTGGCCGATGCTCGATGTACATCAACTATCGTACGACCAAGTAAATCTTATGCGCTCCAACTATACAAACGCGTGGCCAATTTGTGACAAATGTATGATGATGGTTGAGATTTCCTTTTTTCCACCTTCCTTTCGGGGGTGTGACCTTTCCTCTAGTCATTTATTATTTGCCAAATAGGTTAGTACAAGAAGTCGTTTGGTATAACTTCCTCTAGACCACTTTAATTTGTGAAAATGGGTACTATGGTTTTTATATAGTGTCTAGGGAACCATTTTTCAAAGTTATAGCCACTCTAATTTTAATAAATCCGTTTTTTGACCCAAAAAAAAAAAACTCTTTCACCCAATTTAGAGACACTATAACTTTAAAATAAGTATTACCAAACATAAAAATCACGATACTTCATAGCACTTATGTAATTTATGTATAATTTGAAGCCATTCCTCGTTCGAGCGAGGTTCCGAGGGTCGCGAACCAAATTCTTTTCTCAAATAAGTGGAATTATTCATATTTTTTACGTTGCAACTAGTCGCGATTATTAATGGATAAAAAGATTGGGTCAAATTGGACCCAACATTGGATGCTTGGTCATAGGTTCCGTTTGGACACAGTCCCTCCCAATGTCTTGACTCCTCGAGCCGGGGAATAAAGACAACTAATAATTCAGACTGGCAGAGGATTTCCATGAAAGGGCCAGTCCATCACCTGCCAGATCCACCAGACAGAATATTTCCTACGTTTTTTCATGGTTGGCTCTTTCGTATCGACTTTGTTCTGAGGCCGACCTCCCAGCAAAGAGGAGAAAAAAAATATTATTTCTCCCAATCACGGAAGAATTGGTAATTTCTTTCTCAACTCGAATCGACCAACTTGGCAGCAGTCCTTTGTTTCTTCACAGTTAAACAGATTCCTATGTATCCAGTCTTGGGGAATCATATCGATCTAATTAAGACATTAGGACGAGATGGCTCGTAATCTCGTCCTAGTGTACAAATCTTCGATGGTCGTCGATCCAGTACATGCCTGAAGTTCTTGACATGGGTCCACGTTCCCGATTTTCCCAGGTTTGTCCGTGGCAGCGCACCTTAGTATACATATCATATGGACAATATTTTTTTAACACAAGTGATAGAATACAACATATATCAAGAGTTGTGCTCAATATTTCAAACTTTGGGAGACATAACTAAATACGGACCAACGTCTTAATTGATATCAGAACGAGGGGTGTCGAGTTTCAATTTCTCGCGTCTCCTTCGCCCATTTAAGGGGTTTTCCTTTCGGCATGGCACAAATTGAACTTCCACAAGGGCCCATGTTCTCCTTCATCAACGATTAGTAGGCCTTCTTTTTTTTTTTTTTTAAGAGAACTATGATCTAAGTCACATCAATGAATATTCGGTTTGACTTGATAGTAGATCAAGATATGCCGATTAACACAACTTTGGTCTTGACCAGATTTGAGAAGGGTCCACTGAGATTCGATGAGGGGTGTTTTGGGGACCATTTTTATTTATCACATTGTTTTTCCAACAGCATTATCCAATTAAGTGGCGACGTTTAGTGCCCAAAAAAAAAAATAGAGAGGATAGAAACAAAAAAATCAAAAGGGTCCCATTTTATTTTTAATGGACCTCCTGCATTTAGATAGAAAGAGATAAAAGTAGTGATGCCTTTTTGAGTCAACCTTCGAACGTAAAGTAAGTGAAAAAAAGAAAAGGTATACCATAAAAAATCAAACATATCGCAACAATAGTTATTAATAAATTACGTGATAGAAAAAACCAATTGCGAGACTAATTTTTATAAGGAGCAAAGTCGAATATAGGATCGTCACGGACATGAAATTCATCACGGCTCGATGAAGTTCGAAACATGCAGCTTACACATAGCTTCCCACTAGTGTTGTTTTTTCTTTTTAACCACTAAATCGGTCTCGAGGGTCTGCCAAAAAATACACGATATATTTAGTAATTTTCCAGGGTAATGTGAGATATTAGGACTTCCAATTGTTCTCGTGTATACAAAATCGATATGTCTACAGATCGGTTTGTTTATGATGTTATTTTGTAAAAGAATGCTTCGAGAGCGATTATCGAACATACTAATTGAGAGAGAGTCTATAAATTTCGATACATCGACTCTCTCTATTGGTCCTCGATGCACGCCAAAGTCAATGATCTAGCCGTTCTAAAATCAAATACACTTTGACAAACCGTCTCCGAAACTCCCGTTGATAGTCAACGAAACTATTGAAAATTAGAGAAGTGTAGACTTTTGCGGTGGTCCGAGGAGCAGGCGAACGGCGCCGGCGGCAATGAAGACAAGCGAGGGGAAGAGCATCTTTTGACGTCAAACAAATGATTCGCGCTGCCTGCAGGGGGAGAGGCGGGCGCACGTGACTCCACATCGGTGGTCGGGTCCGGAGGCCATGCTGACGTGTCACTGACTCGTCCTTTCCCTTTTACCAAAGATTTGTAAAAGAACGAAGAAGTTCCATGAATTTGCCCGATTGATTCCATTCGAAGCCACGATTTTTCCCCCACAATAAGAAAGATGACTGGATTTATCTTGATCTTTGTGATTTTTTCGATTAATGCAATGCCCAAGATTCGAAATCGAATAAAAATATTTTTAAAAAAATGATTAGTCGTATCGAAAGATTAAATAACTGAAAATACTTTTATTATCGACGGTAATTTATATCTAACTATTTTCATGAGTAATAAAGATATTTTTCATTTGTCCTTGTAAGAGATTAGAGAGATTATATTTTGGAAATATCTTTAGAATTTTGAATTTTCCATCAAATATGCGCAACCTTAGCTTTATAAGAAAGAGTAAAGAATTGGTCTATTAGGGAAGACGAAGATAAACTCTTGCGAAATTAGAAAGGTTTTGACTTACTAAAATTAGAGGCAAAGATAAGTTTGCGAAGTACTAAAAAAATTCAAGGAATCACAATTTGAATTAAATTATTAAGAAGTAATAGAACTAGTATTGTTATCTCGTGTCATGAAACGATACACGTTAGCAAATGATGATATGGACATGTCGTGGGATTTCTCGACACAAGTTTGAGTTTGAAATATAATTTTGTCCATATTTTATTATTATTATTTTAACTTTTTCTATGGAAGAGATTCATTTGGATTGCAGTGCATTTTCTTCTCCAGCATACTTTTGTAAACATATTTTTACACCAAAAATGTTTGTTATGTAGCCTCATTAAGCACAATCAATGAGATTGCATGTTGTGAGATTAGTCATGCTAGTGCAACAATAAGCTCCTTCGAGCAACGAGGGAGGCGACAGGGATCACCATCAATCAACATCGAGATCAATGCGATGTTTTGATCAATAGGCGACAACACTACCGATTGATCTTCAATGGGGTTGGTTTTCTTTTGCTCCTTTCTTGGCAAAACGACCATCGAAAATGATTTTCTTGGACCCAATCGATCTTCGATGTGTGAAGGGCCACGGTCTAGACTTGTCGCGTGGTACATAATCTTGAAACTCCAGTGGACAGCCGTTGGATTGATTCCGATAAATTTAAACCCTTAAAAGGATTGATTTTCAACTCATGCACAAAACAACTGTTCAAAGAACAACATCATCCTGAAACAAGAACATCAGTCCAGGATCCTCAAGCGTGGACCAGCATGCACCCAATCAAAACCGCCCCATAGAGCAACGGCAACTTTTATTTCTATTTTTTGTTGCGGTCCCCGTTCTGACATCATCGTCGACTTCCGAATCATTGCTTTTTTTGAGCGCTTGGGACGAATGAGCAGTCAAACTTCTCTTCTTCTTCTTCTTCAAATTTCACGAGAATAAAAAAAAATCCAAAAACACGAAATACGAAATCGGGTCGAATTTATTAATTGCCAAACACGACAAAAAAAAGATTTCGAATTATACATATTATAACATTGAATATTCAAGTTCATTTTTTGCATCGCAAAACACTAACGGCCCAAATTCTATACGTATATAATATTTATATTCCCTATTTCAGTTCGATTTGCGATATAATGAAAATGTTTTGGGTGTTGTGTTTTTTGTATTTTTGTTGCAATGAACGTAGTTTATAATTTTTCTATGATATTAATTTTTTATTCATTTTTCGAGAAAAGTAGAAAGAAAAAAAGAAATACTCTGCAAAAATCGAAACAAATGGACAGCACCGCCTAAAATTGCAATTCGCACAGTCGTCCTCTTTGTCTGAGAGAGTTGCAACGGATCTCACTCCACTCCAGTCCACCTCTGGCTCAAACCTCTCTCTCTCTCTCTCTCTCTCTCAATAACTCTCAGGCCATCTTTCGTTGTTGGGTCTGAGCTTCATCAAGTTGTTTCGGGGGTTGACGACGACGAGGCCTCGTGAAGCTAATGTAAAGTTCGCGATCCGGGTCGGTTTGGTTTCGCCTTTTCGTGATTCAGTTCAGGTGATCGGAGCGTCTTCGGTCTCTTTCCCCCGTCCTTTTCCGCCGAGACCCTTTTGAGCTGTCAGTAGTCGCTGCATTGCTTCTTTCGCATCTCGAGCCCTCGATTCTCCTCCTTTCTTCTGCCGTATTTTTTCCTTTTCTTGCGGCGTGGATGTAGTTGGATCTCTTCTAGGGTTCTGGAAGCAGGGGATTTGAGATAGATTCCCGGTTGCGGAAGGTGGAATGAGTTCGGGGTTGCCCGCCGTTTTTCGTGTGGGAGTAGAAAGAAGCTCGGGCTTTCGAGTGTGTGTTGAGCTTGTGTACCCTGAAAGCGAAGTGTTCTGAGAAGCATTAAAGCTCCTGTCTTTTTTGGGATTGAATTGAAAAATCAAGGGACGGTGCCTCTCATTTATTTGTTTCGTCCGAGTCCGTGACTTCGAGAAGGGACCGGTTATCCATGCGAAAAGTACTCGGCGAACTTTAGCGGAATTTGGAAGGAGTTGGGGGCTCTGACTAGGAAAAAGAGAGACGTTGTGGAAATGAGAGTCCCGTTTATGATGGGGAGATGGTAAGTTGACGAACTTCGGCTTTGTTTGGCGGGGTTTTGTGATGGTTTGACAAACTTTCAATGTGCTGCAGGATCTGCCACAAAATTTGAACTTCATAGAATGCGATATCCTGCGATTTGTTTCCTTATTAACCGAGATACTCTGCCTTGGGGGCATTAATGTTCTTACGATGACTAGGGCCGTCAGAAATAGGATCCTTAAGGATGTGAATGGTGATATAAGTGATCATCTACGGAACCACATCCATTTGACTAACTGCATTCATCTGAAGAACCATATGCACAAGCACAGCCCCATGTTGGCCGACAGGTCTTTGATGAGAGATCTCATTGCCCTTCAGAGGTCGCGGTCTCTCAGGGACCCATCTGCTAGTCCCCCCTCATGGCATTCTCCTTCTGTGGCCGACCTTCACACCAGGCTTGGTGGAAAGGATATCATTCAGGAAGGAAGAAGGTCAGTTGGCATTGAGCGGCCAAGGCAAGGAAGGAGGTTATCCGGAAGCTCGCCACAGTTTGCTGGTTTAACGTCATCAAAAGTTGATCCTGGAGAGGATAATGAACCTCACAGTGTGGCACCAGTAGTTAGTGAGCAGAGTAGCAAGAGTAAATTGCGTGATTCTAGAAGAATGAGGAGAGAAAATGTTCGGAAAAGCAGTAGAGAGGATTTTGGCGGTAAGAATGAGGATACTATACTAGGTATGGATGGAAATGAATCTCTTCGCGACCTTTTCTCTGGAAAATCTGACTCTAGAGAAAGGAAGTACAGGGAAAAGGGAAAACGTGTTCAAGATTCTCAAGTCAAGACCCTGTCTGAGCAGTTGAAAGATGTTCGGATAGATAGTGATGATTTGGCATCTTCTAACATTCATCCTCAAGGGAGAAGTTCAAGAATGGAGAAATTTAGCAGGGAATCTGAAAATGGTACTCGCAAATACAGTAGCACTTCTAATAGGGTAAAAAGGCGCAAGTTCCGTGGGGCTAAAAGAAGTCGTGCTGCGGTAGCTTCCAGAGATACTGTAGTTCATAATGAAATGTCTGTGGCTTCAAATTCTCTAGCTCACGATTCTGTGCGCCCAACGCACTACTTGGAGGAGGAAGAAGAAGAAGATTATGGGGGGCCAAATGTCACTAGAGCTCCGAGGAATGGGTGTGGGATCCCGTGGAACTGGTCAAGAATACACGACAGAGGCAGAACATTTCTTGACATGGCAGGAAGGAGCTTGTCTTGTGGCTTGTCAGATAAGAAAGGGAGTCCGGCTTCTCGGAGGAGAGGTCTTGCTAACATTCCAGTGGATTTGGACAGTGCAAGCTCATCCACAAAATCCAATGCAGAAGCATTGCCTCTACTCATTGGGTCACAGGACAGCACTGAAAATGTTGATAGGGGACATGATTATTCTGGAGAGTTAGGCATTTTTGCTGATCATCTGCTGAAGCATGATGTGGATTCTGACCTTGCTTCGGAAGCTAGATCAGGCAACCGAAGCAGGCCGAGACAACAGCAGCATCGGCACCAAAACCTGACCCAAAAGTACAAGCCTCAATCTTTCAGAGATCTTGTTGGACAGAATCTGGTGGTGCAAGCTCTCTCTAATGCTGTTAATAGACGAAAGATTGGGTTACTGTATGTGTTTTATGGACCTCATGGCACTGGAAAAACCTCCTGTGCTCGTATATTTGCTAGAGCTTTGAATTGCCAATCCTCAGAGCATCAAAAACCTTGTGGGTATTGTAGTTCCTGTATTGCTCATGATATGGGAAAAAGTCGAAATATAAGGGAAGTTGGTCCTGTTAGTAATCTTGATTTTGAGAGCATTATGGATCTCCTTGACAGCATGATTGTGTCAAAGCTGCCTTCAGCATACAGAGTGTTCATTTTTGACGACTGTGATACTCTGTCTTCTGATTGCTGGAGTGCTATATCAAAGGTCATTGATCGGGCACCCAGGCAGCTGGTGTTCATTCTTGTCTCTTCAAGTCTTGATGTTTTACCTCATGTGATAATATCTAGGTGCCAGAAGTTCTTCTTCCCAAAGATTAAAGATGCTGATATCATATATACTCTGCAATGGATCTCATCGAAAGAGGATTTAGAAATTGACGCTGATGCTCTGAAGCTTATTGCATCACGATCAGATGGTTCGCTAAGGGATGCACTGATGACTCTAGAGCAATTAAGTTTGCTTGGGCAGCGGATCTCTGTCATGCTCGTTCAGGAACTGGTGAGCTACCTTTTTTATGCAATTGATAAATGATATTGTTAGAAAGTTCATACCATTCACTGCTTTACGTAAATTAACTTTGTAGTCTCTGTATGAAAATTCTTTCTTCCTCTACATGATGCCTTAATTAGTGATCAATGTGAGCATTATGATTCATTTGAAGTTTCTAGAGGTTTTGATAGTGCGGCCTCCATTTTGTTAGGGTCTAAATAGCAAATGCTGCATTTATTTGTTCATTTACATAATGGGCAATATTCCCACAACTTCGACCTAATATAAGTGTTGAAGGTCCTAGATTGTGTTTTAATATTAGCCCCTCCCTCCTCTTTCCTTTGCCTCCCTATTTTAAATCAATTTCAACACTTAATTTTCTGCCAAATCTCAGCTTATGTGAGAGGGACTATTAAAACTTGCCTTTATCTAATAGTTTGAACCTTCAAATAAGTTGCTGTTGGCTCAAAATTTTCCCAGTTTTTGTGCCTGTTTCTTGCATATGATATGCTGTTCAAAGAACTGGATCGTGCCCTAAAATTTGTTTTCAGGATCCGGTGAACATTCTATGTATGAGCTCCACTTACTATCAATTGACTGGTTGTTCTGGAGCAAAACTTCATAGAAGTGGAGATTTTAGTTAACAAAAATTCAATGTTCATTAAAATGATTTTGTTTTCTGGTGGAAACATTCCAATGATAGTCCAATGCCCTTGTCCTGATTTGCTCTGTAATTTTTTAGAGTTAAGAGACTTTCTCAGTGAAACCTTCACAATCAAATATTTGTAGAATATGGGAAAAATTTATGTGTCTTATTTGATAAATCAAGGCATTGATTATCCTTGTAGTACTCATCTGGATTCCGATTTAAATGCAAAAGATTCATAAAAAGGCTTTTTGTTTATGCTTGGTGTCTTGCTAGATTAATGTGAAGCATCGATAATGGAGTTGCAATTGTAGTGGTATTGTTTTAGCTTAAAAGAATACCTTTTGCTTTCCCTTATGATTTAAAAAAATATATATGTAGATTTGAAAAGAAGAACATGCAAAGAAAATTGTAAGTTAATCATTACCTGTACATTCTGAAAGGTTGAGGTGTTCGACATTGAATAATTAATCTTACTATTTCTAATGGCATTTTAAAGGTTTAGAAGGGACAGTTCAATTAGGTAAAACTGCAGTATATCTTTGAAAATTTTGGTAGGGATTACTGGTACTTCTGGTATGGTCGATCTGATTACATCCATGTTCTAAATTTTTAGAAAAGCAGTTATGGTTGTCTTTATGGTGGAATTGATTTTACCAAAGAGACCTTGAAATATTTTCCCAAACCTGTCTATGAATTGTTCTTGAACACTATCTGGTTTATTGAAAATTTCGAGAAGTTCTGTGCAATTTAAAATGCTCAGTAATTTTGTTAAACTCTGTAATAAAAATTATTATTATAAGGTGGAAAAAAATGAAAAAGTTCGCACTTTTGTACTTTGTGTAGACAAATTCAAATTGTATCTGGCCACCAAACTTCTGTATGTTGTCACAACGAAAGACTGCTGGTTTTGGTTCCTCTGAAGAGGCCATTTTGAAGAAAAAAGAGAAGAAATTCAACTAGAAGGGTTTCCATCTCCCTTCCCTCAAAGATATGAGTTAGAGAATTAAATATTAATCCACGCCTTCATCTAATGGCTTAAGCTTTTAAAACAGTTGGCAGTGGTCTCACAAAATCTCACATAGTATCAAAGCAAGAGGTCCTAAGTTTGAATCTTTCCAGGCCCCTATTTACCTCCCCAATTATATATTTCTACGTTTAGTACTAGGCAAAAAGACTTATGATTCGAATAGTTTTCGGTGCATTCTCAAGAATTGTGAGTCTTAATAAGCCCTCAATTACTTTTCTTTTAAAGTAGCTGAGGTAGCTGCTTTCTTATTATAAATTGGTTTATCTAAAATTTCTCAGGTCGGGCTCATCTGTGATGAGAAATTGGTTGATCTTCTTGATTTGGCATTATCAGCGGACACAGTTAACACTGTCAAGAATTTGAGGGTGATAATGGAAACTGGTGTAGAACCATTAGCCTTGATGTCACAGCTAGCTACAGTGATCACAGATATTCTGGCAGGGAGCTATGATTGGACAAAAGAAAGGCATAGAAGGAAATTTTTTCGACGACAGCCATGTGAGTTTGAATGTATCATTACTGTTGTACATACTCGATCAACTTTCACATGTGGTGTTGCCTTTCTGCTTATTAACTAATATATCAATTTGATTTTATACCACAAGATTAAGACTTTAATCCAAGTTAAAAGAGCTTTTTAACTTCCATTTTGTTGTTCCACCTTTTAATTTCATTTGTTGTTCTGGTAATTAATATTGAGGTTCTGAAAGATATTGCTTATCCATGAACCTCCTTTTTCTACTTCCCACTGTATTTGGTCCACTATGAAGCTTCCCTTATATAATGCGACTTTTTTCATACTTTATTATATATGAAAACTCTTACTTGGAATACACAGGAAGGACAATGGTGTATCTTTCATTGAGGATGTTTAACATCAATTTGCGCACCCTATACTTATATGCTTCAAAAGTAGTTGTCTTAGTCCTTTTTTGGTTCCTGACAACAAAACTGATCGATTGCAGTAACCAAAGAAGACATGGAAAAACTACGCCAAGCTTTAAAAACCTTGTCTGAAGCTGAAAAACAGTTGAGGATGTCCAGTGATAAATTGACGTGGCTGACTGCCGCATTATTGCAGCTGGCTCCTGATCAACAGTACCTGTTGCCTAATTCTTCAGCAGAGACAAGCTTTAATCACAGTCCTTTGCCTGTGAATGGTAGAGGTTTTAGAGAGACAGTTGGGCAAGCTGGCGAACATGCCGTCATGCATACTAACAAGAGAGGCCTTTCAGCAAATGATAGAATGCAAAAGGCCAATATTAATAGTTCCTTTAAAATTCATGACAGCAACGAAACCAAGGGTTTTAAAGTAGACATGGCTGGACAAACAAGTGGCAGGCCTGTTATCGGCAAAACATATAAGAGTGTCCAAGACATATGGTTGGAAGTACTTGAGAGGATCCAAAGTGCTAGCATAAAGGAGTTCCTATATCATGAAGGGAAGTTAGCTTCAGTCAGTCTTGGGGCAGGTACAGTCTTTTGCTAATTGCAAATAACAACATATTCTAAGATGAAATCTAGGATTGTAATGAATCATTGGGTTACTTTTAGTTGGCTCACTATACTACTATAAATTTTTTAATTCAATCGTTCTTTTTGAGTGGTGGAAGAAACTTGATTAAAAGACTTTGAGTTCTATGTAGAGTGACCCATTTGAAATATAAGTCAGCGGTTTGAGGGTAAGTCACCCCAAAGTTGAATGGGTATTGGTGTAATTTACTTTAGATACTTAATTGATTGCAGAGTTTCACCTGCATAAATTTTGTTTGGATTGGAGCATGTTTAATATTTTAGAATATATTCTAGACTCTATAAGGTGAAATGTGAGTTGTAATTGGGCAGCCAATCTGGACAGGGCCAACAGCTGCTTCTTTACTGCATGTGTGTTTTTGGATGTTGAAATTACAGCTGGACACCCATTGAGTATATCATATATAATTGGGAGGTCATTTTGTGGGTATGAGTCTGGAGTTACACCATTTTCCTTTTCAGATGTAAATTGCAAAGGTGTAATGATCTTAAGAACCTTTAACTTGTATTTGTAATTTGAATGGTATGCTTATTCAGTATTGATTTGTAGACGAGCAGAATATGAGCACTTGAATACAATTCTTGAGTCATAATATTTCTTGTAGTCCCAAATTTGGTTATATAAGTGAAAGGTTTTTCTATACTTAAGAACTGTGTTTTATCGAATTTTGAGTTTGCAAAATTCTAAAAAAAAGTGGAATATAGGATTTCGACATTGACACAGCATATGATATCAACATTATGCAAAGAGAGGAATTGCTATTTCTCACCTCAATTAACAATGAAAGATAGAGCCGGAAATACTCAAATTGAAAAGCATAAAACTTTAGCATCTTTAGTTTAAAGTATCCAGTTGTTATAAATGGAGGAATCATTGAGTTTTATTTTATCAATGTTACAAGAAATTTCCTGACAAATGATGTTCCCATGCAGTATATAGATTATGTTTCAGTCTCTAGAGCAAAAGATTGAGATTCAAATGTCATAGCTGGCACCATCTTCTAAGAGAGATATCACTCAGGAATGTGGATAGACCTTTATTAATGCTGTAAACCTAGACATTGTATTGCCTTCATTCGAGAGGAGCATAGGCTCAAAATTCACATAGATGAGGATATATGGATGACAAGGTGGTGATGAATAGATTAAGGAGCAGCTATTCTTTAACCTTTAAGTAAGTTTATGGTTGATGCACTTTCTTTTTAGCCAATGGAGATCTTACATCTGGGGTAGTAGAAGTGGTTTTTGAGTAGAACTTTGCAAAAATTGACGAGCATAATGAAAAATATTATCAAAGCATTGCCTTGCTAAGCAGCTAGAGAAAATTTATCCTGGTTTGACTAATGAAACAGCTGGAGTGAGATTTAGAATAAAAAAGGTGCGCCAAGGAGTTCTTAATGGTATTTTACAAGAAGAGGTTTAGGGGGTTTTGTATTTGATATCCATCTGCTGTCAAGTTTTTGAATAGAAGATTTGAGAGGATCTACGTGAATCATGATAGAGAAAATAAACTGTCTTGTATACTTATTTTGGACCCATAGTAGGAGATTCCATGAAAATATCATAAATAACTATGCAGGGATTGTAGTCATGAGACAGACTTGAAGAAAATTGATGTAGATGAGTTATAAGTACTCACAAGAAAGTGACAAGATGATGATGTAGTATACCTGAAGAAAACACGATTTACTAATTAATCAGCTGTCAAAGATGTATGCCATGGTGCAATTTATTACTCTTCCAGACCACAAGAAGAATGAGTGATTTTCTTATTTCACTGGCCTATGAACCTCCATGAGCTACCATGGAGGGACTCGCATGACATGCAAGAAGAAGCACCATGATGTACCATGCCGTAAGCTTAAATTTTTGCCACGGATGAAGCAAGAGTGCAAATTAGCCTAGGCTGGAAAGGGCAGGATATTGCTTGTGTGTCAGACAGACTTAAGGAAAATTAATATACATGAGTAATAAATACTCACAAGAAAATAACGAGACAAGAAAATAACAAGACAAGGAGGTAGATATATACCTGGCAGAAACACGATTTACCGATTGATCACTTGTCAAAGATTTGTGCTACAGTGCAGCGTGCTACTTTTCTGGACCATAAGATGACCGAGTGAGGTTCTTTTTTGGCCCGCAAAACAGCATGAGTTCATCAACTAGTTGGCCCGCAAAACAGCATGAGTTCATCCACTAGTTGTCTAAAACATGGAGGGACTCATATGGCATGCTAGAAGAAGTGCCATGATAACTCGGCGTAAGCTTATATTATTGGAATAGATGAAGCAACTATACGAATTATCCTAGGTTGGAAATGTTGGAGGGTCCCCGCGGGGGAAGATATTGACAGATGTAGAGAGTGATCAACGGGTCATATGCCATATGGTCTGATATTTACCTGAAGGAAAGAAGGCTTTATTGCAAAATAGGATAATGATCAAGTTTCAATGCAATAGGCCAATTTTCATGAAGAGAGTAAAATAGAGGTGAGAAGGGAGTAATATGGGCATGGTCTTGGATAATTAAGATCATTATATTGAAAAGGGAAAGTTGAAGTGATTATAGTCTTTTGTCAGGGCATAGAAATTTGAAACAAATCCTGGGTTTGAAGGAGAAATTTAGAGTAGAACTGATCAAGATGGAAACAAAAGAAACAGGTGACCCTATATTGTTCCTTTGAAGGGAAACTCAATGATGCAAGATTTAGAATAGTCCCTACCCCTATCTATGGAATGAGTTAGGTGGTAAACGCAAATTAGGTTGATATTGAGAATGTACAAATGGCATAGATGATCATTACATGATCCAGTTACCCAATGTAGGATTAGTCGAGTTGAATAAATGTTGTCCACATTGACATGAATCTCTTTTATGAATACTACAAATACGTTGTCCTATCAAAGTTCAAAGCCAGTTTTTCTTTATGTCACGTGGAAAGATTACTACACTTTTCATAATAGGTTCAGCAGATTTTACTCAACTGATTGTTCCCTTTCGACATAAGGGGTAGTGTTTTGGTTCAAAATTTTTCAGAAGTGCTAGATATTTTCTTTGTTTTGGTGCATTTTCATCTATACTAGATGGATTCTGTACAGATGCAGCAAATATATTCTTTATGTTGTTTCCTCCCATGAAATAAAGACATTCATGAGCAGGATATAGTCAAGGGCACAAAAAAAAATCTATGTTTTCTAGTTGTACTGCTAAGTTAATCATATTACCTTTTCATGGCAATTTTGCAGCTCCAACTGTGCAGTTGATGTTCAGTTCACATCTGACAAAAAATACGGCAGAAAAATTTGGGCGCCACATCTTGCAAGCATTTGAGTCTGCACTTGCATCACCAGTTACAATCGAAATTAGATGTGAGCCAAATAAAGATAGAGCTGCTGGAGTTAATGCCCCTCTAAGCTTACCTGCACCCACGAACGGTTCATCTCAGATGAGAGACCCCACTGGCATCAGCGGTCAGCGCCATCTTGAAGTGGGTAAAAGTGAAATAGTTGAACTAGAAGCTTCCTCTATGGAGCTTAAGCAAAATGAGCACGTCAATAACAATGCAAAGTTTGATCAAAGAGGCTTAGAAGTAGCTTCCCACATGAATTCGGCACCTTCATTCCATGAAAGAGTAAAATCTAGTGAAAGGAACCCAAGCCGGAGCATTGTGAGAAGCAAGGTGTCCCTTGCACATGTAATACAGCAAGCTGAAGGATGCTCACAGCATAGTGGCTGGTCGAGACGGAAAGCAGTTTCTATCGCCGAAAAGCTTGAACAAGAGAATCTGTGAGTGTCGTCCTTCTTTTATGTTCAGAGAACATGTATTTTTATCTTTTTCCCTGATTGAAGTCCATTTTCAAATTTCTCCGTTTCTGTTGCTGGATTCACAGTTGCCAGAATATGATGTATGTTCGAATTATGCATTTGAAAAACAAGAAAACATGAATTTGCCAATGTACTTCTATGTCCCAGTAGCCAGAATAGAATGTACGTTAGATTTGAAGCCTTTTTGCCAAAACTATTTAGAACTAGAAACTTAAATGAGTGGTTCGTTTCATATGCCTTTTAAGGAAAATGTAGGTTCAAATGGCAATGTTCTGATTGAGTTGCATATGGATCTGTTTGATAAAATGTATAGTTGGGAGTATAATGGCTGCAGCTAATTTATTATTGTTTCTATAGTGTTGATTAATGGGAAAACATGATTTCTCGACATTGCAGGAGACTTGAACCTAGGTCGAGAAATTTGCTTTGCTGGAGGACATCTAGAGCAACTCGTAAAAAGGTAATGATCGATAGACTTAATTCCGTTTGTATTTCCTTTGATGTTGGGGTTATTAAACATCAAATCTCTTCAGTATTTAGGATGCACATAGATTGTTCATTTTATTTATGTCTTCAAGAAGATGAGAGTATGACTGAGATGCCACTCAGTAGTAGATAAATGGAAACTATCCTAATGTAACCATCATTAAGTACCTTGTTTTTTTAACGCTTATTGCAAATATTAATAGAAGGTAAAGACGCGGTTTAAAGGCAAATCCAAAAGCCCGGAACTGAAAGTAGGCTAGTCAATTGATCAGATTCCAGGCTGTTCTGCTAGGATTCCTTCATATTTATACCTACTCTGGTAAACTTTATCTTCATATTTATGATTAAGATGCCACTTGGTAGTAGATAAATAAAAACTATCCTAACGCAACCATCATTAAGTACCTTGTATTTTTAATGCTTATTGCAAATATTAATAGAAGGTAAAGATGCAGTTTAAAGGCAAATCCAAAAGCTCGGAACTGAAAGTAGGCTAGTCAATTGATCAGATTCCAGGCCGTTCTGCTAGGATTCCTTCATATTTATACCTACTCTGGTAAACTTTATCTTCATAGTTATGACTGAGATGCCACTGGATAGTAAATAAATGGAAACTATCCTAACGTAACCATCATTAAGTACCTTTTATTTTTTACACTTATCGCAAATATTAATAGAAGGTAAAGACGCGGTTTAAAGGCAAATCCAAAAGCCTGGAACTGAAAGTAGGCTAGTCAATGGATCAGATTCGAGGCCGTTCTGCTAGGATTCCTTGATATTTATACCTACTCTGGTAAACTCTATCTTCATATTTATGACTGAGATGCCACTGGGTAGTAGATAAATGGAAACTATCCTAATGTAACCATCATTAAGTACCTTGTTTTTTTAACGCTTATTGCAAATATTAATAGAAGTCAAAGACACGGTTTAAAGGCAAATCCAAAAGCCCGGAACTGAAAGTAGGCTAGTCAATTGATCAGATTCCAGGCTGTTCTGCTAGGATTCCTTCATATATATACCTACTCTGGTAAACTTTTTCTTTTTCTTTTATTAATTTCTTTTTGGAAATCTTAGTGCAAGCTTGACCCTTTGTTTGTTCAAGTTTCCTGGAGAAACACAAGCTTCGATAATTGTGAAGCCAAATTCTTCACTGCATTTCACATTTCTTGGATAGTCTCCTCCACCCTTCATGAAATTGATATCAGCACCTCTTTTTTGGTCAGGTCTTAGTACAAATTTGGTATCCAACTCAATTAGTGAATTTTTCTGGACAACCATGGTCTTTGCACATATTCAGAGTCTCAACTTGTAGTTCTGGAGCTTCAGTAGGTCATCAATTTGCTCCACATCCGGTGGCTGTTTTATCTTTGACCAATACGCATCATTTAAGCTTCCGTTTTTAGCATAGTCAAAAAAGCGAGTATTACTACCAATCATAGATTTGAGTGGTGAAGAGGCATAAAAAACAGGAATACCAATGACCTTCATCGAGATTATGTTCTGCCTGAATATAGGTTTTGAGCATATACTCATTGGGTTATGGTTTGTTGCAGTTTGCTGTTTGCAATCGTGAGTAGGCTTGTTGGATTTGCCATGATGAGTTTGGCTGTTGGAGTGGAGACGTAATTCTGTATCAAAGAAAACTAGAACTTGTAGTGGGACTGGGGACCAGTTCTCCACTTTTCTTTGGCTCATGAGCAAAAAAATAACTAGCTTATCAAATAAAGAAAAGCTTTAATGTAATAATGTGATCATTACTACCAGTGAATACTCCGAGGCACCTGCAGTATGGAGTGTGATCATTAAATGGAGCAACCGATCTCTAAAATATGAGTCTCTGTAGCTGGCAAATTTTATAATGTAATGTTTCCACACCCATATGATTACTTTCCCATAGTATTGTGAACCGGCTATCTGTCTATGAGTAATAACTTCTTTATTTAGGATTTCCATCTTTTCGCTATTGGTTCGAACAAGATATTTAAGTGAGGTGATCAAGTTTCTAGAGTTACTGGTGTTGTTCATGGGTGGAACCTGCTGCAGGTGCTTTAGTTTTAACTGAAGGTACACTAGCTTATTGTGTTACTCATCTGTCACATTTGCAGCTCTCTCGCTTGAAAATTAGAACAAGGAGGCCACACGCACTGTTGAAGCTTGTTACCTGTGGGAGGTGTCTATCAAGTAAGTCTTCAAGATAATTCATTGGGAATATGCTTGGGATGTAAAATGGTTGCTGCCTTCAACTTAGTAGAATCTATAAAAAAATTTCTGCTAGGTTGAAGGACGATTTTATTAGTCTCATCTTTTTAGATTGAATAACAAGGTGAGGTATATTCAGTGGAAGTTGTAGGAACAGATTATTAGCTCAGTTTATTTTTAATGAATTTCATTAGTTTCATCTTTTCCTTGCAAGTTCTTTTCTACTTTCAATTCATTCTTTCCTTTTGTACCATTCTTACGTGATTGGATATGAAAGAGACATTTAAAGACGCGTCTCGTGAAGGTCATACAGAGATCAACTTGTGACTAATATATATGATTGTCCTTAAAGAGCGCAGCTATACTAGTATGAGCTTCATCTCCAGATAAGCGGTTTATTATGTTGAATGTATAGCATGGAAGTCATTGAAGTTAGAGTAAAGATGCGCTCAAGCGATGGCACCTGAAATTTGCATAGACAACTGGATACCTGTACATTTTATCAAGTTGCAAAGTTCTCTTCTGTGTCTGTCCTGTTCTCTGCCGGAGTGGAGAAAGAGAAACTAAGCAGCAGAAAACATAATTATTTCGAGAGAGTAAGCCACTACTCCAATCCTTAAAATGTAGAGTTACTCTCAGATAGCAAGTTGTGAAATGCGTACAGAGGCTCACCAGAAAATTCTGGGAAACTCTCTTATGGAATTCGCTGCTCAAATCTGCGGCAGATAGGGACTTTCTTAGAAGAAACCAAATGAGAACTAATTAAAATGAGCACAATGATAATTGGTACCATTTACTTCTTAGCGTCTGATGGTGACGACACGGATCTAGTAAAGTAGGAGGTGGCGATGATACAACAAACCTAAGAAGGTGAGGGCAACCTTGATGCCACTCGAAATGTCTTCTTATTCTTGGGATAGGGTTCTCAATATGCAAGATCTAGTAAAGTAGGAGGTGGCGATGATACAACAAACCTAAGAAGGTGAGAGCAACCTTGATGCCACTCGAAATGTCTTCTTATTCTTGGGATAGGGTTCTCAATATGCAAGTTTTTCCTTCTTCATATAAGCCTTTTATGATGATCAAAATTGCATTTAACACATACACCAGTGCACATGTTCAGTCATTCCTGCACAGTTGTGAACTTGGTGTTTTGGAAAGGGGGACGGTTTATTGTTCAAAGGATGAGTTGAGACGGCTCAGGCTGTTTAGTGGAAGCTAGTCGTTGATGTTGTGTACGGAAAACAGCACTAGCCCATTATTTTGGTTTTCTCCAAGGTTATTGTTAGTCAGCTCCGTGGCTGTCTTTCGTGCATGTTTTGTCTGAGTTTGCGGTCGTATGATGCTATGTGGTTGTTAATAGGGCCTTCCTATAATTTATCCAGTCTTATGTGATCTAAATACATATGAAAAGTAATTGTAGACTAAAGCCCACTGCTGTGATATGTTAGTCAATTGATGTTTGGAAGACAGGACTTCTTCAATTATGATTTATTCTGAGGAAAACATCACATGTACCATGGTTTCAATGTCCTTAACACTCGTTTCCCTTCTGGTGGGCACAAATTATCTTCACTGGGTCACCTTCTGGCTTTCCCTTGCATTTTGTTTTCACTGTTTTGTGTGTGAACTTCTTACTAACTCTCTGAAGTGCTGACATTTAGAAGTAGAGGCTGCAACTGCTCATTCCATTAGTTAAGCGTAACAGACCTGTTAGACACTCCTGAGACGAGAATCAGTTTTTGGTCCCTTGTCATTGGTTTCGTAACACCGGATTTAATCAAGCCCTGAGGCTTATTGAGTAAGCATCTGAAAATAGCAGCAAAGTGGGGCAATAACTATGATTCTATTTGCTAAGTCTATGTAAAAGTTCTTAGATGATTACACGTGGAAATTATATTCAGTCAAATGCCGTTGAGGATCCTTTTCACTGCTGCATTATTGTCCTCCAAGCTTTTGCAGTGCATCTAGAGTCCATGTTTCAGTCCCACGACTTTGCCGCTGTTATCTCCTGTTCATAGGTTGTGCATTCTAATGAAGGTTGGAGGAGTGGCTTTGAAGACTAGCAAGGCAGTAGTCTTTTAGATGAAGTTAGCTGCCCCTTGTTGTCACCTCATTTTCGTTTGAACTTATTCTGTGCATCTGTGAGATACGAATCTGCTTCTAAAAGTAACACGCACTTATATTTTACTACTAAATTAGTGAAGACTGGTACTTTCAGGCCCGGGAGTACCGAACCATTCTTCGAATAATCCAACGTCTCCCCTTCATGTATATATTGCAGGGCTAAGCTTTTGTTCAATACAAAAACATGCGTCTTTTCTTTCAGGGTTTTTTTTTTGTCATTATTTTTAGATCTTGCTCCTGGCAAGCTTGCTATCAGTAACGATCGGGCCAAACTTTGCAACAATAAAAGATTGCTTCATGTCCTCTCTTTTATAAATCCTTGTTGTCCTCGTTGTTTCGGCTAGGTCCGAAAGGACCTCTTAAAGGAACTTCGTGTGGTCGGATCTACTAAAACAGAGCACACAAACCTTATATGGTTCGTGTCCTTTCACAGGGTCTTTTGATGTCGATTCTACATGATTATGAAACGGGAGAATGATGTGGTCACATGACTAGAGCCATGATAGGCCCCCTGAAACAAGACGAACCGTATGAAGGTTATCACGGGGGCTACAAAGAGAGCCAAAACCAACAACCGTGTACGCTCATATGACCAACAGCAGCCACAGGAACAAAAAGAAAACTGCACACAGCATGGTCATCCATCCTCAGCCTTATCTCTTCGACCCCTATTTGTCTGAATGACCTGCACGTGTTTTCGTCACCCCCTCTTGCCTTGCTTTGTCCAAATGGCCTTTCATTAACCATCGCACAGCTGGAGTCCTCTGTCCACTTGTGGGACAATTTCCATGCCGCTCTGCCTCAACTGCTGTCTCTGTCCCTCAATGTCCATCGAAGCTTTCCAACCAAATTCATCACCTAAAAAGGTTTAGTTGATTGGCTTCCATTGCGGAAGTTGGATGTGGTGAGACCAATATATTCTATGCCGATCACAACCCGTGTGGAGTGCAGCTGTGTTCAGTGTGCTTGTTGATCGCTTGGTCCACGCCGACTTGCCTGTCGCGAGTGGATCCTTGAAACTTATGGAAATAGAGAGGTTAAATCATTATACTTCGGCCACGGTTCATAGCTACGGGACGGAGACTCGATAGTCTATAGAAGCCATATGTTGAACCCGTTAGATCCGAGCATCAACTAGAAAATTCCTTCCTAGGACGTATGAAAAGTACGCAAACCACGTGGTTTTCTCGGACTAAGAGGAGTCCCCTTTCTAGAAAATAGCCAATCCCCCCCGGAACCATCGAGTCTCCAAGGCCACCGGCGGGCTTCGAGCTCAAGAATGGCGCCGCTCGGCCTCGGAATCGACAATCGAAGCGTACCAAGTCGACTCACGGCATGTCAAGGTGAATACCAAGCGAACTCATACGATTACAGCCGCCCAAAAGAAGCAAAACAAACTATTCAGACACGGCGACCTACAGTCAGCAAATCAAAATTCCCCTTTCGCTTCGCCCTCGACAAGCGGCTAACCCGACAGCAACGTCTTCCCAAGGTACTCTCCCGGGTAAGTCCGCTCGTTCATTCATGCAAAAAGGGTGAAGACCAGGGAGGCCGTGAGGCCAGTCAATGCCTCACCAATCGGACCGCCCACGTCGCCACGGACGGACGTGCCAGAAGATCAAGGAAGGTGCGCGTCCTTCACGTACGTGCAGAGAGAGAGAGAGAGAGAGGACGTGGGAGGGAGGCGAATTAAATATTGGGATGGGACTTGCCCTCTGCCCCCGGGCTACTGAATTCTTCCAAAGGTGGGAAGGAGAAGGTGGGGAGGACAAGGTTTGTCAACGGGGCGCCGTATGAAACGAAAGCAGCTTAGCCATCTTTGACTTTTGTGAAGCTCTGTTAAGTCACGCTTAGGGGAACAACACACCACCCCCCCCCCCCCCCCCCCCCCCGGCGCTGCGGCGGTCGGTTTTCTTGTGTGCGGGCGCGCGTGTTGGGCGAGGGAATCGAAAGATGCTTTGCTGCGCAGAGGGGGCAAGTAGGAAGAAGAAGGAGAAGCACTTCTTTTGTGGGCGGCCGAAGACGACGGAAAAGTATAAAAGAAGAAAGGTGCATAGATTTATTGTGGTGATATCAATTCGATTCTAAGTTATCTAATTATATTAATTTAATCACGAATCACATTGTAGTTAATTTGAGTTCATTCATATAACTGATGCAATAGGACAGACGGCCGGCACTGATGTAGGCATTTTTTAATGTAATTTTTAATCTCTCTTTTTTTTTCTGAATTGTTTGAAGTTCTTATAAAAAAATTTCCCATTTTCCTTTTCTTCCTTTGGGCTATAGTCGATGCTCGACCATGGCCTGCAACTGGACAAAAACAAGGGTGTCGCCACCCTTACCGGAACTGGCAAGGCTTCGACCCTCGCAACCCTCATTGGATCTGGCAAGGGGGTTGATCCTCATGGTCTCTTGCGAGGGCCGCCCTAACCTTTGGCCAATTGCTAGCCATGGCTGAGTATTGTTGTTGGGCCATGCCACACAAGACCGATGATATCCATGTTAATAATTTCCGGCCTAACTCAATGAAAATTAAGCCGGAGTCAACATGTCCCGGGCCTCGGTTAAGAGTTTCTACTTAGATTGGTCCCTTCCTTTTGAAGATAGTACAGTATTGGATCTCTACTAGATTTCAACGCCTGAATTCTTTTTACCCCAAAATTGGAGAGCATCTTTATCTTAGATTTACAAAGGGGGAAAAAGAAGAAGACAAAATCACATATGAGTTTTCACAACTTATATCACTATTGAACCTATGTTTCATTTTTCATCATAAAGAAAATATGACATGTATCTGAAATTGAAATTACAAAAATATCCCCGCGCTCGTTAGGCCATCCAAGGCATGCATATACCATTACACAAGAGAGAGATAGTTAGTTAGTTAGTTAGTTCCTATTGTCGATCCACTGTCATCGTGGCGGATAGATTCCTTGAACAATGTCGAGACAGGTGATCGACGGCTTCGCAATTGCGCCGATAGGATTTCGAGGCGATTAAGGTCGAGGGTTGACATTCGGTTTTTCCCCGTAATCACATAGATTAAAAGAGGAGAAAAGGACAAAGGAAAAGAAAAGAAGGGAACGTGTTTCAATCTTCAAAGTGGTAGCAGGAAACTTGACATGATGTCTTGAATTAGGATAGTGTCGACAACACGTTCCGCGTGCTTCACAATCACGGCTGACCTGGTCCCCCGCCTTAAACTCAGTTGGCAGCCGGCGCCTGGCTGGGGCCCGCCGAACCACAACCTAACCACGTGGCGTTGCTATCTACACCACCACAATCCGACGCACCCAATCCCTCCACGTCACCCCCAACGAAAAAAAAAGAAAAAATTCCACGTTAATCTCGTGCCGCCATCCTAATTTTCCCATTCTTAAAATGACATTTTCTAAAGATGTCGCGCTGCAAAGTCGAAATTTTCCTTTTCAAGATTTATATCATGAAAGAAATTCAAATCGATATATATGTAGCCTACCTATCTTACCTTGCGAAAAATTAAATTGATGTAATTTCAGATAAATGACCACAGAAGTGTACCGCATAAAGTTTGGACTTCTAGCTGATTCCAAAACTTGAGAGGGCTCTTAGAGTCCGTTCGTTTGACAAAAATATAACAATTTTGAAAAATATTTTCTAGAAAGTCATTTTATTAGAAAATGACAATATTTTCGGATATCCTTTTCAAACTTAAGAAAAATTACAAAAAAATCGATATTTTTAATTTGTTTTTTTTCTCTTCTTTTTTTTACATTGATTGGCCGCCGGTAACAAGCTACTTAAGAGTGAATAAAGAAGATAGAAAATGCTATCCACTTTCTAAAAAACATAGATTTTTTTCTCATTTTTGAAGGTGTTTTTTCTATTATATTTTTCTTGACTATCTTGTCTTTCGTAAAATGAATACCGAACAATCTAAAAAATATTTTTCTGAAAGTTATTTTTCGTGAAACAAACAGAGCCTTAATGCAAGATTAGCCGATTTCAACGGATTATACAATACATGGGTTCTGGAATTTATGAAATTTTTTATCGCATGAAAATTAATTTTAGATAAATGACCACGAAAGTGTACCGATTCAATATTTTCGTGTGGTATGAAAATCAGTTCGGAGTAAATTTGATAAAATTATACCAATTTCGAGATCTCTTTTCATACTAATCGGTGGTGTCTTTTCAATTGTGGTGCAGAAATAGGAAACGGAAGGATCGAGGGACATGGATTGGCCAATGGGGGCACCGCTCGCGGGGGCCGTCCCTCGCTTTGACTTTTTCCCATTGACCTGAGCCACGTGGCGCGACCGCAGTGGGCCACCGTTGCCGCCCCAGCCGGGGCGATAACGTTGGCCACCCGTAAGACAAAAGCCACGTGGGCCTCTCCTGTCTTCGCAGAGGCTCCCCGGACGCGTGAGCATCGAAGTTTCCGTGGGCCTCTTTGCCCCGCGTGACACGTGGCACGAGCGATGCGATGTGGAACCTCCGTTTCAAACTGGATTTTCGTGTTCTTTTCCCTCCGAGTCGACATGCCTCTCTCTCTCTTTTTTTATTATTATTATTATAGGTGATTGATATTATTGAAAAGTCACGACATTTAATGATTTATTTTGAACTTATTGATTTCCCATTTAAGTCTCTCTTTTTTCCCCTTAAAGAATTGAAGAATTTGAGCACAAAGTTTTTCGAACCTATCGAAATCACCAAAAAAGAAGAAGATCGCAATGTGAATCTAACATGTCAAAGTTTGTGTCCTTGAAATCTTTTTTCCAAGTAACAAAATATAATGAGCTTACTTTACTATGGATTCAGATTCCCTAACAAAAGGCCGTCCAATTTAGAAATGCGGACGACCTCTATTTATTAGGAGAGAGGATTTGTTTATTTTGAAAATTATTGGCCATCCGAAAGTACGGTCGGCAGGCGATCCAGTTACCTTTACTATTCGGCGATTCTTAAATGGAAAATCAAATAAGTTTAAAATAAATCATTAAATGTCGTGACATTTCAATAATATCAGTCGCCTATAATAAATTGCAATAGCTATAATGCGTGGAAAATTCATATTTATTCGAGAAAAAGTGAATGACTTTTTCTAAACTACCGGGAGAGTTCTTTTTTTTTTTTTCTTTTTTGGAATTTTCTTTTCGTCCACTTGCTCTTTGGATTTTACAAGTCAAAGCAAAGCTGCGAAAATTGCCGTCTCCCCTCCCCAAAGAAAAAAGAAAAAAGAAAAAAGAAAACCCCTTGACCGAGGCAGCGTGCCAAATCGATGGACCTCTAGCTGTCCACGCGCCTAAACAGTGCGTATGGTCCCACCGCCTTTTGTTTAGTCAACGCTTCAAGCAAAATCCAATGCTGCCTTTTCTTTTTTGGAAGGTAAAATAGGCGGAAATGGATCCCTGCAGTAATGCAGGAGTGCAGTTCTCCATATAAATAGCCATTTAATTTAGATTAGACGACTGTTATTAAAACCTCACCCTAATAAATAGAAACCGTCTGACTGTTCTCGAGTGGAAGGAAGCCAAATTTTCCATTTAAATGATAATCATCGATCGAGATTGAAAAAAAAAAAGAGTTGGTTTGCTTGTGGCAATAAAAGTTAAAATCTCAAATCATGGGCTTGCATAATTGAGTTTTTGACTATCTAATGAATTATTACTTCTCAACAAATGGAACACAAATATTGAATTTGGGTTATATCCAATTTCAAACAATTCTTTCCTCATGCTTATCAAGAGTTTTGTTTTCGATATTCCGACTAATTGAGCTTGGAATATACGAGACGGGGTCTTACGCAATCTTGTCAGTATTGCCCCTAAAACTTCACTAATTTCGATCACCATCCGAAAAAAAAAAATAAATCAGATCTTGGCATTCACGGTAGGAAATCGATCATGAAATTGCAACGTTGCACGTCGATTAATGATGAAGCTAGAGATGATTTTTTTGCAAGGATGGCAAGATGTATCGAATGGCCTCCTCGAAAGGAAAAGCGCGAAACTAGAAAACAACCGATCGGGCGATAAAACCAAGCAATGCCAAGCTATCAAAAATATCGCAAAACATGGTCGTTGGCGTCTTACTGCCGCATCACCCCTCATCTAATATTACAGTCAGGTATCGGGATGTTTCCATCCTAATATTACGGTCTATTTTTATCGCATTCGGATCCCCTGCCCTGATTGTTTTTTTAAAGAAAAACACCGTTCAATAAAAATTCGAATGATTCCCAACGAAAGTGGGATCCAGTCACCTCACATGCTGTCAGGTGATTCGAATCCTTACTGGGTTACTTATACCGGATTATCCCTTCAGTAACCTAGAACAAAAATATATAAATACATATATATAATTTTTTACCTCCTGAGTTAAAATAAATAAATAAATAAATCGCCCGTCGGCAACAATTATGTTTCATCTGTACTGACTCCTGAGGCAGATGGTTCGTGAGGTCGTCACCAAACTAGAGGAGGAGGGCTGCTGCTTTGGAAAGTCAGCCCCCGCCTTCCCCTCTCTCTCTCTCTCTCTCTCTCTCTCTCTTTCTCTCTCCTTCCCGAACGCGCAATTTCATCCCTACTCTCCCACAGAAATCGTCCAATCCTCTTCTGCCTCCTTCGATGATTTCTTCTGTCTTCTTTTTATTATTATTATTATTAAAGAAACCATCTTTGGGGTTTCCTTTTTCTTGGCCTTGACTTGATAAATCCGAGGACGCTTTCACTCCATGAAAGATTCAATTCAACTCTCCCTTTATCTTCTCTCTTTCTCACCCTGTCCACCAAACCTCATCAACGACAAACCGGCGATACCATAAGGAGTAAGCCTTTCGGTTCTTGTCTCTCATCTCTCTCTGTCTCTCTCTGTGTTCTGGTTCTTGCCATTGTTGGATTCATTCTTTCGCCCGAAATCGCGGGTTGCTCCGAGTCGGGTGCCCAGGAATTGGGGTGTCTTGATTTTGGGTGGGTCGATAACTAAGGCATAAGGGTCGTTCTTGATTCTGGGTCGGTCGGATTCTTCTTCTTCTTTTCTTGAGATCTGGGTCCTAAGCGAGTGAGGGAGCGAAAACCCTCCGTGCCCATTTCGTGGGAGGTGGAAATTGTCGTGTTGTTTTGTTAAATTTTGAGTCTTGGGTATCGAGAAATGGCGACGGCGGCGATTTTCTCGTCGCTCAGGCGGCGGAGGTCGCCGTGCTTGGAGGCTTTCTTGGCCCCGGTGAACCTCAGCGACGTGGCCCTTGTACGAACCCTGGCTTCCATCTCCAGCGACCTGGTCTCGTGCTACACGACCAAATCGCTCTTCTTCCAGCGCAAGAACTCTCGGTCGTTGGTCCGCAAGATCGAGGTCCTCGTCGTGCTTCTGGAGTTCCTGAGGGATGGGCGGTCGCATTTGCCTTCGACCGCGCTTCTCTGCTTGAAGGAGCTGTATCTTTTGCTGTACCGGTCGAAGATATTGCTCGATTACTGCGCGGAATCGAGTAAGTTGTGGCTCTTGCTCCAGAACCATTCGATTTCGGGCCATTTCCACGATCTGAATCAGGAGATATGCACGCTCTTGGATGTTTTCCCGTTGAAGAACCTCGAATTGAGCGAGGATGTTAGGGAGCAACTTGAGTTGTTGCAAAAGCAATCGAGACGGGCCCGGTTTTACATGGATAAGCATGATGAGGAACTGAGAATCCGGCTTTTCGCGTTTCTGAATGAGTTTGAGAACGGGCAGATTCCCAATCAGGTCGAATTGCGGGTTTTCTTCGTGGATAATTTGGGCATTAGCAACGCAAAAAGTTTCAGGGCTGAGATCGATTTCTTGGAGGAACAGATTATGAATCATGAAGGTGACATCGAGCCTCCGGCTTCGATCCTTCAAGGTTTCGTTGCAATCACCCGCTTTTGCAGGTTTCTTTTGTGCGGGTTCACAGAGGACGATGTTGGAATGAGATGCGGAAATATGAAGAGGCAGAGAAGAGGCTTGATCACGCAGGAAATTGCCGATACCTTCATTACGGTTCCAAAGGACTTTTCTTGTCCGATATCATTGGATTTGATGCAGGACCCGGTTATCGTCTCGACGGGCCAGACATACGACCGGAGATCGATATCCAGGTGGATGGAAGAAGGGCACAGTAACTGTCCCAAGACAGGGCAAATGTTTGCTCACAACCGCCTTGTCCCGAACCGGGCTTTGAGGAACTTGATTATGCAGTGGTGCACGGCTCATGGAGTCCCCTGTGACCCCCCAGAGATGATAGATACATCAGCAGAAGGTTTTCCGGCGGCTTCACCCTCCAAAGCTGCCCTTGAAGCTAATAAAGCCACGGCGGAACTCCTCGTTCAACAGCTGGCAAGTGGGCCTCAGGGTGCGAGGACAATCGCTGCCAAAGAGATCCGATTGTTAGCTAAGACAGGGAAGGAGAACCGAGCCTTCATCGCCGAAGCTGGGGCAATTCCCCATTTGCGGGAATTGCTCTCATCTCCAAGTCCCATTGCCCAGGAGATTTCCGTTACAGCAATGCTTAACTTGTCGATCTACGACAAGAACAAGAGCAGGATTGTGGACGAGAAAGGATGTCTGCGGTCCATTGTGGAAGTCTTAAGAATTGGCCAAACCACAGAAGCAAGGGAAAATGCTGCGGCGACATTGTTCAGCCTCTCAGCCGTTCATGACTATAAGAAGAGAATAGCAGATGAGGGCGGCGCAGTGGAGGCCCTAGCAGGACTCTTGAGAGAGGGGACACCCAGAGGAAAGAAGGATGCCGTTACCGCTCTGTTCAACCTCTCCACGCACACGGAAAATTGCCTTAAGATGATCGAGGCGGGCGCTGTGAATGCACTGGTGGGTGCCTTGGGGAACGAGGTGGTCGCAGAGGAAGCGGCAGGTGCATTGGCCTTGATTGTTAGGCAGTCAATTGGGGCGGAAGCGGTCGGAAAGGAGGAATCGGCTGTCTCGGGTTTGATTGGGATGATGCGGTGCGGGACCCCACGGGGCAAAGAAAATGCAGTTGCAGCATTGCTTGAGCTCTGCCGGAGCGGCGGCTCAGCTGCCACAGAGAGAGTGGTGAGGGCACCGGCTTTGGCTGGGCTGCTGCAGTCTTTGCTCTTCACGGGAACGAAAAGGGCAAGGAGGAAGGCGGCATCGCTGGCGAGAGTATTTCAGAGGTGTGAGAACGCGTCGTTGCACTTTGGAGGCTTAGGGGTGGGATACGCATTCGCGGGGAACTCTGCTGCGAATCGGGACTCGGGTTTCGGCGGCGACGTCTCGGTACCGATGTCGATCCCCGTGTCCGTCTTGTAGGGGATAATAACAGAGCTCTTGCTATCTTCAAGGTTTCTAATTCTTGTTCATATATACGAAATTCTTTTATTGAAATATAAAGCTCATGAGAGGAATCATTGCTATGTCAATTTGGCAGAAACGTTTTGCTCTTCTGATATGTTGGATCATTAGTCTACAATTTCCATTCTCAAGTCATACATCCCTGCACCCGTGGGGCTTTGCATGCTGTTTATTTACATCATCGCGATCCATCATCTGTTGGGCGTGCGATCTAAAATTCTCCGTAGAGTTCATCATGAAACGGAAGGAATCTGCACTCACTCGGTGCCCTACTTCTTGAGCTATGGCGCCGGAAGAACTGTTAATCCAAAGTTCAAGGTCAGACGCCTGGTGCGATCTTAGTTTTCTGCATCCATAACCAAGATGAATAGAACGGAGAAGGTGCTGCTTGAAAGCCGATTTAGGATATTACATCGTCAGCAACCTTCATCGAGGCGAAGACCAGTGAAAGCGGGGTTGGTTTAGGACAGGGAGGAACTGATTCAAATTACATGCGAGGGGAAAAGGTCTTGCATGTCATGGACAGCTTCGACGTATCTTGTGATTTTCCAGGAAAGTGGAACGCTTCTGATAGAAATTTTCTTATTGCTTGCGCAGCTTTCTGGGAAACTATCCATGATGGTCACTTCCTTCAATCTTTCTAAATTACCAAGCGCTGAAAATTAAAAGGGAGCAAAGAGGGAGAACGTCAGTCGCACGTTGTACAATGGTCAAAAACAAAACTGTCCAGTTCATTCATAAGGAAGCTTCTACTTTAGCATCTAGTTCTGAACAGTCCTCCAATGAGTAGCACATTCTTGAGCTCTTTCGTTGGAGGTACATGAAATAAGTGGTTCCCAAACTTTTGACCTAATGTGTAATCCGATCTCTAAAATTTAAATTTGTTCAATTTGATTTCCAAACTTTAAAATGATGTGCAATATAACATCCCTAATCCTTCGGTATATGTTCAGTTTAGTCCATCAATTGTATGAAAATATCAAATATTGTCTCCAACCTTAAATTAATATAACGACAACATTGAAATATTTTTATGCAGTCATAGAATTAAACTGAACATGTACCAAAGGTTTATGAACTACATTGAACATATTAAATGTTTCGGACATACATTGCACATTAAGTTAACCTGCAAAGATTGCAATGAACAAATTTGAAGTTGGAGGACTATAATTACACGTTGAGTCAATATTCAAACTATGTTATAATCGTTTTGTAATTCTTATACAAAAAGTAATAACATACAAAAAAAAAAAAAGATAATCCGACTGGCTAAGGAGCCAATCTTGAAAACACCCATTTTACTTCTGAAAGGAATTTTTTTTTTTAATTTTTGGATTTTAGGTACGGTGAAAGAGGACGCTCGGCATCTTTTGATGGGTCTCTGCTTCTTTCAATTGACGGGACCAACCAAGCATCTCGAATTTGCTCACCACCTTAGGGAAGATTCGGGGCAAAAGGCAACAAGATTCTCCATTGGTGGCATTTCCAATTTCAAGTTCTGATGATGAGTTGAATTTGACGAAGCGTTGCTTCGTGATGAATTCTCGAGTGATGTGCGTTTGGCACTTTGCTTGCCACCATGTTTTGCCCACCAAAGATGCGCAACATGTGTGGCTCCCTGAAGAAGCTCAAGCAAAACGTACGACCTTGTGTTCTCCATCTCCAATGTACGAGCGTCGTACATTTTCGCCTACCCATTCTGTAGAATAGCAAGAATTCCGTATCTGGACTGGATCTGCCCGGTTTCTAGCTCACGTTTTACCTAACTAGCAGATACTTCCTGACTCGATTTATCGAACCAACTTGCTTAAGATGGATTTTCTCATCGTAAAAGATCTATAATAGAGCATTTTCTTTGAATTTTTTTGTTTTTTGTTTTTTTATATTTCTCGAATGATTATTTGCTTAATTCCGTACTGCCTTAATTAGCAATGGCAAGGCCACGCAAATTAATGTGCCGGGCCAAGAACGGCACGGGAATTCCGTGCTGGCCTCTTCTCCAAATGGGCCTGGCCCGGCACCGCGCTTTGGCCATTGCTAGCTATAACACTTCTTTTTACTCCCTTCATGTTGTTTTCTTGTGGGGGTGGTGCTGCACTATCAAGTTCTTCCTTCTTACTTCCTTGTCATTCCTGGAATAGATACGGACTTCGGGGGACTACATTGGGCGAATCTGAACTTACTTCTGCCCTCGATCAATCACGTGTTCACGTTGATTTGACGTTTAATTTGCAAAGAACACAGTTGAATTAGTGGCATCGTCTCTACATATCAAACTGCATGTTTAACATAGATATTTTCATTGCTAGCTCTGTCATTGTTTCTTGTTGGAAGGGCCTTCCAATGGTTGGCAGTCTTGGAAGTTGGAACCAAGTTGGAGTGAGGTGGGGGGGCCAAATCTCCATGATTGAGCCATGGTGCTTCGATGGATCAAATTGGGCAGAAGGTGGAGGGGGAAAATAGGGGAAGAAAACAGGAGTGGAATCGCTGTCGATCCACACACCTAACAGATCACTGGATGATGTCATGAACTGACAAATCTTGCGATGATAACATGGATGGACATCTTGGCAAATTGAGAGCTCAATCCCAAGTGGGAGCTTAACTAGTTGGAAGTCATGATGGGCTGGACATGATCATGAATGGGGACAGAGAACGCATGATTCGTGTTTGATGACTGGTGTTCAGATCTAAGATTCCATGCGCTATGATTGCTCTCTAGGGTTTGCGGTTTTTAAATTTGAGGGAAATGGGTTGGGGGGTAAAAGAGACTGAGCACCAAGAAACGATTCTGGAAATTAATCAAAGACTGCCCAACTTTGATGGTGATGGGGTCCCATATTGCTGTTGACACCTCAGAATTAGGTGGGAAGATTGGTAAATTCTTTACGTCCTTGGTAGGGCGCCGCAGGCATTGGACATTCATTTCCATGGAAACTTACATTCTATATATATAATAGCTTTCAATGAAAATAATATTGGGTAAGGTGGATGCAGGTTAACTTTCTTTAAGTTTGTGCCCTACAAAGTTGAGTCGATGAGCATCTGCCTATCGGATCAGATTCGGGAGCATCTCAATCAGATAACTCGACATAGACATGAAAGATGGTTAATGATTTCAGTATCATGCGAGAATCCATGTATACGAGACTTATAAGTAGACGAAACGAGAGGATAGGCGACGATAAAAAATTCGGTTAACGATATCTTTTTTCATGAGGAGGGAAAGATCAAGGAAGTTTCGTGATCAACGATGTAAAGTGGCTGTCGTAGATAAAGTGGAAGTTCGTGTTTACTTATGTGTGACTATAAAAATCGTTTTCTGCGTAAATGGAAAATAATGGGAAGTTGTGTTTCGTATGTTTGAATACTCCTCTCTCTCTCTCAATGAACCCTAAGTTTTGTGGGAAAGCGCATAGTGACATTCAAACAACCGGGGAAAAAAATAATAATAAAGAAGGGGCGCCTCCTAAAATTACTTTTTGAAATTAATTTGAATAATATTTGAAAGTTGGCAGGAAAAGGTGGAAAATGTTTAACTCAAATGCAAGGGAGTTTGCTCTTTCTCTTGTGGTCTTAGGTTCAAATCTCACTGGAAGCACTCTAAGAGGGTAACCCTTAATGCCGCGATGTGCCGGAGTGTGCCCCTCAAGACTACCAAAGAGGAGGACTTGCCGGGGATTTGAAAGGCACGAAAATTTATTTGGACACCACTTAACTATTAAACGTTCAAAAAAAAAAAGGAAGAAGAAGAAAGTTAATGCATGTACAATATTATTAGAAGGGTTGAAAAGGTCAACATTTTGTGTACAAGATTTGACACTTGGCCTATACAATTTTGCATTAATAACCGTACCATAGATTTCAAACTTATGACCTTGGAAAAGCAATTCGAAATATAGTGTATCATTTAGCCCTTCAACAAAGATTGCTACATCATATTAGATGGTAGAAATAAGTGCATCAGATCCTTAAGTTTATCATAGAAGAGTAGACCATAAAACTTTAAAAAAAAGTTTAATCAAATTCTAATCTTGTCAAATTGGTATAATTAAGTCCTTTTGTTAGATGGTAGAAATAAATACATCGAAGATCCTTAAGTTTATCATAGAAGAGTAGACCATAAAACTTTTTAAAAAGTGTAACCAAATTCTAATATTGTCCAATTGGTATAATTAGGTATAATTAAGTCCTTTTGTTAGTTGCATCTAATAAGGCTAACGAAAATGCTAATATGATTTATTTTATTGTTTTTCCCTTCTTACGTGGTCATTATTATAATGAAGATTGTGTTTTTTAATGTTTGACTTTTTTTTTGGATAATTACACTAGAAGTCTTAAAACTCATCAGAAAATGACATTTGAATCCTAAAACTTTAAATATATATATAATTAAGCCCTAGAGTTTGTTATAAAAATGAGTCCTAAAACTTTTAAAAATGCAATCCGATTTAAAAACTTATCGAAGTTGGTACAATCAAATCATTAAGCTTATTACCATTTTCTATTTGTCAAGTTGGACAAAATTAATTCAAAAACTTTGCGTCACCTGACGAGTTTTATGACTTGGTTACATTTTTTGAAAATTTTAAGATTCAATTATACTTTTATGACAAATTTTTATAACTTCTAGGACACTTATTTTATTTTTATTCTTTTGCTAACACATGCGGCTCTGCTGGTAAAGGGATTGGGGGAATGGGGTTGGAGAGTACCAAGTCCATGATTCGATCGCAGTGGGCATTGCACACACATATACAAAGAAGAAAGAAGTGAGACAAAAAAAAAAAAAGATCTTTGGCTTCTTTTTCGTTTTGATTCTTTTTACTTTATTCTTCTAGTCATTTATTTGTATCTCTCAATATTTTTCCTTTTTCCTTCTACTTAGCACCGCATCAGTGCCACATAAACTAAACTTAAAAAATATTAAGTCTAAATTTTCTGTCGATCAAACTAGATGAACTCGTTGGGAGACTTAATTGCACCAATTTAACTAATTTTAGTACTCGACTGTATTTTTTGGAAAATTTAGAACTGAATTGCATTTTAATGACAAGTTTTGAGACCTGTAGTGCACTTATTCTTAAATGATATTCTTGGCGCAATTGATGAGCCATTTCCATTAGGAAAGTTTATCATGTTAGCCCCTATTTTTGCCAATTCTTAGTCGATGGAACACCATTTTGGTCAATCAAGCCCCTAAAATTCTAATAAGAAATTCTTCTTCTTCTTCTTTTTCCGGCTTAATCCTCTAGAATTCCTGACTGGGCCTCTCCCCCGAATTACAGTTGATGTGAATTTTGACCCATCATCTTGAAGGGGTGGACTGCCTCTATTTCATGTGGACTTTCTTGAATATAGAGGGCCGACCCCCTTTTCTTTCTTTAATGAATAATAGAATTTGCATTTGAACTTGGCTTAATGAAGCAAGAAAAATTGCAGAGGAATTAGAAACCGCTGGTTCTGACTGGGCCAACCTTCTCAACATAAGAATTGAGTAAACAGTAATCTCGATAGGTCACGCGCAAACCGCGCTATTTAGTAAACATGCCCGAGCTTTTGATCCAAGAGGAGAATTTTCGGTCCGGTTCCCGGTTCCGGGTTGGAACCGCCCACCCGGACCGGACCGAAATTTTTTTATTTATTAAAAAAATAAAATATAAAAAATTATCATTCACCCAAAAACAAGATCGCTAAATTCGTCGTCAAAGACTAGCAAATCAACATGAGGATGTCAAAAAAACAAAAAAGATGCACGCTTTCTGTATCATTCACCCAAAAACCAGATCACTAAAATTCGTCATCAGAGATTAGCATATCAACATGAGGACGTCAAAAAAGAAGAAAAAGATACAGACTTGTTTGAAGAAGAAGCACCATTGAAAGGCTTTGGTGACGTTCTATTGGTCCCAATGGGCTAAAAGGCCAAAAGATTGGTACCCATACGCGAGAATTAGGATAAATAAAGCGAAACCGGAATCGGATTGGATTGGGCGGGAACCGTTAATAAATAAAAATTGAGCTAACGCATTGCTGCTAATTAATAAGTATTCACTGGGGAACCGGATTGGACCGGACGGGAACCGGACCGGAGGGTCTAGTCCGGTATGGTCCGGTTCCCGATTTCAAAAAATAGGAAACTGGTTCCACCAGTCCAATTCCTAGTTCCAAGGGGAACCGGGAACCGATCACCCCTAATGGAGATGCTCTAAAAAAATATAATAGAAAGTCATTGAATCCTCTCATGCTTATTTACGTCGCTTAGATGACTCCCTCTTGTCTTTTTTTTTTTTTTTGGTGATTTATTGAGCTTGTCGTTGTGGTCCCATTGGACCTCCCAAGAACCAAACCGGACTAGTTGGTCCGATCCCAAGATTGGCTGGTCTATTTTCTGGTCCTAAAGATTGGGAACTGGTTCTACCGGTTTAGTTTTTGGTTCCGGGAGGAGGGGAAGCTGGATCGTCCGGATAACCGATCACCCCTAGTTATGTCTCATCCAAATTGGGAACACGTTGGAGGGTGTTTCAATCACAAAATCCACGATTTAATGGTTGTTGGGTCCTTTTTCTTATTCTTATTCTTATTCTTCTTCCTTTTTCAAAACCTATATATCAACGTACTTTTCGACTATTTTTTTTTAAATTAAGCATGTAAATAACTCTGGTAGCCAAATAATAAAATGGGTCTGAAAGTTCCTATTCTAGAAAAGGTCCTCCAAGGGGGAAAAACACCATTTGGGCCTAATTAGCATTATCTTTTAGCAGGTTCAATATGATCATATACAAAGTGGTGTATTGTGGGTTTGGAAATGGCTTTTGGGTAAGTCCAACATTATAAATGACGGAAATAATCGAATTGACCCGGTGAGGATGAAGTTTAATAGTCAAGGACTGAAGACATGGGCAACCTTTGGGCAGATTGGAACTAGGATTATGGTTCCTCTGAGGCCAGACACTTGTGCCTCTCTTCCATGTTTATTTGTTTCAGTTTGCTTTACTAGGCGAATCCGCCCTGTTCACCCCCAAAATCTCTGGCTTTTTTATGTCCGAACCCGACAGAAGTTTGATTGCATCTCGTCCTATCAGCATTTTCCTGCAAATTGTGGTCTCACCAAGTAAATTGAGTCGGCTATGATCCAGATTAGGCGCTCTGCTTGGGCCGGCATGAATAGAAGAGTCGATTGTCATCAACTCTTCGATTGAATTCAGCAAAGAGGGCAAACTAGAAGGATCTTAAACCAGAGGGAGCAAGCTCATGTTATTGAAAAACTGACAATGCAAGTTAAGACAATATTTGTCAGCATGAACTTTCTTGCACTAGCCACGGATTCTTTAGTGACTATAAAGATTCCGTGCCTCTTATCTCAACACTCCAGCAAGAAGTTATCAGACTGATTTCGCCGAAACCAAGATGGATGCTTGGAAAGTCAAGCATTTTCTGTTGCTTCAGTGAAGAGGAGACAAAACAAAACTCACTGGCAAGTTCCTTGGTTGGTCTAATTTTTATTTAATGCAACACAACCCTTTGGGTTGAAGCTCTTTCTCTGTTCCCTCCAATTTTTTCTCACTCCCAGAAAAAGGAAAAAGCAAAGACACAAAATGCAGACTACGTTCTGACCTTCCTCTTGGCCACAACAATATCAAAATCACTAATGGTCCATTCGGCAACCTGGTCAGGATCCTTGAATATTTCAGTCCCCAAATCTACAGACGTCCATTGCCTCCTAGCCCTTGGTGTCCCTGGATCCTGCAATAATCATTCGCTCATGTCACACAACGAGGCTAAGAACAGAAAAAGACGGTCAAGAATGCATGTTTCGGTGTGTTAAGGCCTTGTTGGCGGTGGCAAGTCTGGGCAGGCCCAGCAGGTTGTCAAGCTCATAATCATGTCTATTTCTTCATAAAAGAAGAAACATGAATCCGAAGAAAAGAGTTCCAACCTGGTAAAAGTAAAGTGATTGAGACAACCTCCCAACATCCAATTCCCATGTCCTAGGGTCTCCAATCCAACCCTCCCCTTGCCTCGTTGGGTACCCGTACTCGCCCCACACAGGGTGCGGCAGAATCTGGAGGATCTCCTGGGCCTGGGGGTTACTGTAAGGGTCGCACAAGCTGTAGGGCTCCTCAAGATGGACGGCATTCCCTGGATAGCAGTGCAAGTGGTACGCCGCGTAGGGGAACTGGGCAGTGTCGTTGCGGTGGACCCGGGTTCCGTTCCGGAAGGTGTGATAAGGTGGGCACACTTTGAGGTTGTCTGGGTGGCACCAGGCGGCGGTTTCGGGGTTCAGGATCATCTCACTGTACCTGGTGACATCAGAGGTCACGTCCCCATTGCAAGGCTGGCCATTGTTCTTCCAACAGCTTCCGATATCAATTAGGTAGAATTGGCTGTTTGGACCCCCACCTTGGAGCACGTTCAGAGTGAACCTCACTTTGAAGTATGGTGATTCTGGAATCTGTGCAGCGTAATGGAAACATAATGATGAGATTGGTTTGAGTACAAGCTAAATTTGGTCAAATAAGAATCTTTTTGCTTCCAAGAAAAGTTGCACCAGACATGATTGTGATGGCTCATCAAATGGACTATGCTCAAATCTGTTTCTCGTAGTACAGAAAAGAAAGTTATTTTCAGTAAAATCGCAAGAACAGTATGAGCAGCACCAAATGGATTCTTATTGATTTCCTCATGATGACTTCAAATGGAAGGAAAAAGGATGTGCTCACAATTTTGGACATTCCTCTGGTAGGGTAGCGATACCCACCAGAAAGCCCGCTGGTGGCGTCTGATCTAAGGTAAAGCATCAACCATGGATACTTCTTTGAAGTCCTCAAGACATGATGAAATACCCAACTCTTGCCCTTCCCAATTTCCTTCTCCCAAGTCACAGAATAATATGAATTATCGTAACCATCGCCACTGAAAACACCATCCAAGTCCCATGATCCATGAAACCTTCCCTTAAGAGTAGTCAAATTAGGGCCTTGCAAAGTCGTGTAGTCATGGTACATCAGCGGCTGGTTCATGCATCCCTTGCCAAAACAAGGGAAGGAGGGGTCGGGGCCAAAGGGCCCGATCTTTTGGCCGTTTTTCGGGCACCTCGAGGCGAATGTGTCCATGTTGCCATTCTTGAGCATGATCATCCAGAACTGCCACGGGTTGGGGTTGTCCTCGACTTGGCATTTCGCGCCCAAGTAGAGCTCCTTGAGTGCGGCGTAGAGGTCTGCATTTGACATGGCTTCGGCATGGAGTCCGGGGAAAGGGTTTCCGATTCCGAGCCTGTTGTCCACCTCCGTCACCCTGTGGACCAGTACGTAGGGCAGCAATTTGCACAAGGAGCAATTCTTTTCTGCATCAAAAATGAGGTGCAATTGGAAAATGCTGTCACCATAATCCAACTAATATATGGTTGCTCAAATCAAAAAGAGAAAAATGAAAATGAAAGCTTCACAAGAAATTTGTCATGGATGAAGAAATAGAGGTAGCAATATTCATCAATTTCACGGACTGATTGTTCTAAAATCCAAGAAAAGAATAGATAGCGCTGCGTTTGGATGACGCGCTATTAAATCTGAGAGTGACTTTCTTTAGGCAGAGATCAGGAAGACTAATACAAATCCAGAATATTGTTGATGTCCTTGTGCAGGTTCTTACATGACTGTGCTTCCATAACAGATTACTTAGAGACATTTTCCTACCCTCTGCATTTGAGCACAAGTGGAGTTACGAACAGAACATAGGAGTCATTTTACTCCGTATACCAGAGCGTCACGTTAAAGAAAAAAAATGCAACGCATGTTTTAATAACCTCAAAAATCGACCGATGAACAGTTCATACATATGACTTGAGCAGCTTGGTCCAGGATATCTTGACCAAAGTGAACCAAGGACAAATCCAGAAGATCACCAGATGCACACAACACAGGATTCTTATCGATGAGAAAGAGATGAAAATGAAACTGAAACAGAAAACGAGAGAGCGACCATTTCTCTTAGGAATGGCTCGGTAAATGTCAAAGCAATCAGCAGCTCTTGGGCTTCCCATGTGAGGAGCTTCCTCTCCAACCTCATTGCATTGGTTCCATGACTCTATTCCCAGCCTCAGTGCATCTCGCCTCATTCCCGGGTCGCCAACCGCCGACACGTACTCCGTCTTATCGGCACCCGTGGATGAAAGGGAGACCAGAACAATCAGAATGAGAAAGCAACTCAGGCTCTCCTGCTCAGCCATTTAACAGGGGACAAACAAACACACCAGCCCAAGAAGATGAGCTCCTCTATGTATGTGTCCGATCTTCTTTATAAGCATGGACAGGCACTTTTGCAAATGGAATTGAAACCTAGCCGGGAACTTCAACAGAAGGGTAAGTCCTCTTGGGAATGCAACTTTGTGTATGCATGGAGAACTATCTTTTCTTCCTTAAAAGCATTGCCGTATCAGTTCCCCATTAGGTGGAAGATCTGAAGTCGTTATGGACATGCATGTTATATACGACTGCGTTTTCTTCTTCTTTTTTCTTTTTAGTTTGATTATTGTGGTTTGGTGCATTTGGGTGGCAAAATTGATATCTTTAGCTCTTTTTCAATCAACCAAACTTTCTTGTGAGGAAGGAAAAGGGCAAAGCATATGGCTTTCCTTCCCCACTTGTGGGGGAGATCTCTTTCATCTTACTTTCTACATTCGAAATTCCTAAGATGTCCAAAACATGTTAATCCGTAGAACTGGCAGCGCTTGTCATTTTAAAGACAGGAACTATGCATGAGAAAAAAGAAATGCACGAGTGAGAATGGGGTCAAAAATTGAAAATACTATTTCGAGATGGGTTCTTTAAAAGCGAGATTATATGGAAAACAATGGACACTCATAAAATGAACTGCCGATTTATTAAATCAAGCTAATTACTTAAGAAATTATTAAGCTCAAGATTAAATGGGTAAAATACATATATTAAGTATTCCGATTCTCTGGGGTTTCTTTCAGTCAAAGCGATGCCTTCGTGATGTGTTTACTCCAGTTGGACTGCAATCATTCTTCATTTCCATGTCACCGTTGGTTGCCCTGAACTTGGGCCATGTTAGTTGATCAAGGAGTGTTGCGGACGATTGACCTCTCCATATTCCACATCCATACTTATAAGTTTCACCCAAAAAAAGATTATATTTTCCATTAATTTTTAACTTTGTAGGAGGGATTTTTTTTTTGTTAAAATTGTTTGTTTATAATACGGAAGGGAAATTGTCAAATTAATCCTAAACCTATTGTGCGAATATTGGCTCAAGCATAAGTTTCTCAATTTTATTACTTTAGTCCTAAATATTTGCGCAAAACTCCAATATGATCCTTTCAATCAATTCTCGTTGGATGACGGTATGCCGCGTTGGTTGACTGCCGCCCATTGAAAATTTCGCACAAAGTTTTAATACTAAACTAGCAAAGTTGAAAAGTTTAGTGCCGTACACCATCGTCATTCATTCGTGATAGGAAAACTAAATGCTTAGGTAAAGATTTTTAAGGTCGAAAGATGCTTTCAAGTTAATCTAGAGATTGTTATACTTTAATCTATCTAGCTAATAGCTAGTTTTCCCATGTAATCACGAACCAATCAAAACTTGGGAATAAATATTGATCTCTGAACTTGTGCACTTTTTCCATAATGAAAGCCCTTAAAAATTTCTAATTTGTCTAACTAAGTCATTGAACTTGCATAAATTTTCTATCAGATCCGTCCGGCTCCAAATCCGTGCCGGAAAATCACATTACTTAAGAGTTGGTCTCTAGTTTTAGTCCAATGCATTAAGCACTAAGCCGCAAAAGATAATAACTTTCCGACAGACTTTTGCCGGCTCGGACGGATGCATCGATCACGAGGGACCGGATTTGGAGCCACAAGAACTTCATTAGAGAAGTTACAAAAACGCAAGTTCGATGACTGCATTAGAAAAATTAAAAAAACCAAAGACTTTGATGTTGAGATTCTCGTTGAGTTTGCTTCATATATATATATATAGTCAATTAAGTCAATTTGTCACCTAACTCGGGGAAAATCCATAAGTTTTCCCAATGAGTGGAGTCATATTTGGGTCGAATCGAGTTTAACATTGGGGGGACATTCTTCGAATTGTGGAATTGTTTTTTTCTCTTAGCAACATGAGTTCATTACCAGCAAGTCTCAAATGCAGCCCGCTACTAGCTACAACTTCATGGCGACAGGTCTCTAATGCCTCCCACCACTAATTACAAGTTCATAGCCACAGCTGCTCTTATTCAAATTTGAGACATAATGCGATCTTATAGTATTAGGAGTAGAGAAAAATGTCGAGTATGAAAATGAGCTGGATGAGGAAATGTCTTGGTGCTGGAGTTAGATTGGATTTCAAGAACTTCAGAAAGTATTTATTTGCTAAAAAGGGGGGGGGGGGGGGTGGAGAATTGAGTACTTGGCTCAAGAGTCCAACCAATAACAACAATAGACTGTTTGCTTTTCCTAATTCTGATATTTAAGGCTGAGCAAGTCGAATCGACCAAATTGAGAATCGCCCCGACCAAACGGTTTGGTCTAGTTCCCAGAAGTAGTCCGATCCCCAGTTCCCATAAGTGGAACTGGTGTTCGGATAGTCCAATTCTCAATTCCCAATTCTTATGAGGGCCGGACTACATCGATTATATTTTTCATAAAAAATTTTCATTTTATTAAAGATAAAGATATAGAAAAAAGTAAAAAGAAGCCAATTTAAGTTTCTGAAATTTTAATCATTACCTAACTTTACCAAAATAAATAAATAAATAAATAAGCTTGACTTTTTTTTAGAATTTTCTTGATCCCATTGGATAATTTGAGAACCTATTCGGACCAACGAGTCCAGTCCGATCCAATCCCATGACCAGTCGATCTGGTTCTCGGTCCTAGAGACCGAGGAACTGGTCCTATCGATCCAATTCTCGATCTTGAGGGGGAACTGGACTATCTGGAGAAGTGATTACCCCTACTATTATGCATACCAAGAGAAAGTGTAGACACAGTAAGTATTCATGCACATTAAATTAGCAATTTCTTACATGAATAGGAAAAGATATGAATTCACAAAAAGAAATATTTATTCGATCGAAGCCGATTTAATTTGAAACTGATACGGATTAACACGATTCCATTTATTTATTTCTTTTATTAAGAGAGGTTTTTAATTATGTTAAAGCATTTTCGAAATTATAAAAATAGATGTGCATAACCGACATGAACATGATGAAGACAATGACGAGATTTCATCTTTCTTATATTATATATGTATATACTGATGAGGGAGACCGTAGAAATAAGGTTAGTTTTCTTGGCAATCTAGTAAAAAAGAAATGATAATTTAAGATATATATATATATATATATTTCGATCATTTGAGTGTTTTTTAGCCAAAATCATAGTGTAAATAACCCTGCCTTTCCTTTTTGTTCTTACTATTTTTCTTGGAAGAAACCATTTTTTTATTAATATATATACAAGCGGTTGTATGTATGGCAATCTATCTCGTTCGGTTAAAATTTTCTATTCTTAAAAGGTGCTATGTTTATACGGATGAAGCAATCAATAATCCAATATACTAATGCAATTTTTTTTTGTTAGACATGGTTATAAGATTATATATAATTTATTAATCTGAAGTCATCAAGAGAAAAATATTTCCTCGTCCAAATGCCTGTTTAGGTTCATACAGAGAAGTTCAAGGAATAATTTTCAACACTTCGACTTGAGATTTGTATTCTTAAAAATTTTTAAAATTATAATTCTCTATCATTTAAAATTTTATTTGCTTAACCTAAATCGGAGAAAGTGGAACACATAGACACATTATGCATATTGTCAGACATTACCTTAACCAACGACAGAAATTGCTTAGTTTATGAGGCACTCCTGCGCAAAATTAAATGAAAATCTACTTTTTCTTTTTCTTTATCTCCTCCCAATTAAAAACATATTGCACGGATTTCAAGGCTAAAAGTGAATAATGAAAGTGAAAAAATGTCGCCTTTTGGATCATTAAATTATTCGGTGATTGTCGCGCAAAATTTGTGGTCCACTAGACAGATAATCACTCAGTTATTGTGCGCGCATTATCTACCCAATTGATTGGAGCTACTTGGCAAAAGAATGACAATAATAGCAATAACACGGCGACGACGACGACGGCAATAATAATGATGATGATAATTTATTTTAGGTCTATTGTATTTATTTAATTTTGATAGGTAATGGCCATTTAGCAACGAGATTATTCAGAGCAAAAGATAATGTAATTTGTGGAAGGGATTTACGACTAATGTTACTTGAGCAATTAACTTAGCACAATTTACACTTAAAATTTATCTATACTTTTCGTTCCAATTTGCATGCATAGCTTATAAATGTCGACAATCTGATGGGTGAACATTTTAATTACACTTGTAGTGAATTTAGTGAAAATCAATGAGCTTTTTTAGGACCGAGACCATGAAATTTCAAAATTTATTGGAGACGATATACTTGATTTGTATCAATGCTATAAATTAGCCATCTGAGAGGAAAAATTGAATCATCTTGAGATAAAAAGAAAAAAAAAAGAAGTTAAACATGGGTCTTTTTAATCATTTTAATTCAGAAGTCTATCTCTAGTTTTTTCCTATTTTTCTATAATTTTTTATTGTCATTTGGTGCATCCGTTTAATAAAAAAAAGATTAACTAAGCAAAATAAATTACTTTTATTCAAAATTTCCCCCTCCTTTCCTCCTCCCATCAAATTTCTACCTCCACCAAGTGGTGTGTTTATGCTAATGACACTGGCATAATTGAGATTGGTGTGTTAAACATTCATTTAACTTTTAAGTTTGTATTTTCATTTTATTTATTTTTTAGCTATCTTTTTATCATAAAAACAGAAATATCCATTTGATTATCTTCTCTTTAATCCATTTGAGTGTCCCATTTATCAGATTAAAGTTTTCCTGCTAATTTTTTCTTTCCAACACAAAAGTTTATGGGTTCCAAATGTCTTAGACACAAGTTACCATCGATATTATTTGCGGATGTTATCTTATTTTCCTTTATCAATGTATTCAGGAGTCCATCAGCGGCATGGAGCTCGGCAATGCATCATGCCACTAGGTGGAGTGGCGAGTGCGTGACTCAGAGATAGAGTTCGAGAGGTCAAGGGAGTGAGTGAGAAAGAGAGAGATATGCGAAGGCAGCGGCCGACAAAGGTGGCCGGCGGGGGTTGTCGTGGCGGCAATGGTGGCTGCTTGCTTGTGCAAATACAGATCTTGGTGTATTTGGTCTCCGCTTTGTAATTTGATGTTCTTCTCTATGTACCATCCAAAGCATGTGGAGATAAAAAAATGGACCGATCAGGAGGTGGGCGGCAGCCTACGGCTGCTGTCTGGCTAAACTTGGCCGACTGGTAATTATGGGTGGGATCAAGCATGACTCTAGAAAACGACTGAAAACAGATGTTTCCCCTTTTCTTTTCCAGCAAACAATAGATGTCATTAGTATGCAAATTAGGCGCACAAAAAGCCTACAATTAGAGAAATATGAATAGATGGGCGGCCCGGCTCGAACCCTTGGATTCGGGCAATGCCCGTGTACCAGAACGCTCGGCATGCTCATCTTTTGCCCGGGCTCAGACCGGATCTTTTAAGGAATCGGTTCGACGATCCGAATCAATTTCGGCAATTCGATTCGATCCGAATCGGTTCAACGATCACCTTTTCAACGGAGCTATCCGGTGAGCATATAGCAGTAGAGGTTGCTTCTTTTGTGCCGATCGACTCTGTTGGAGATTGGAATGGAACCATGTGTGATGGAGATGGAGCAATGTGCAGGGTCATCCCAAAAGTACAAGATGATCGTCACATCTACAAAAATGTCACATCAACATTTTTCTCCAAAGCCAAAGATGGGATTTCACGTAGCTACTATTATTCATAATTTAACAGAGATAATGTAAATTCTCGAAATCCTTGACCGACAGCTTTGCAATTCCCATGGAATCATTTTTTGGGCACATCGATAGCCATTGGATCGCAAGATGAATATTAACTATATATCGTGAAGATCTTCAACGGAAACTATTTGTTTCCCGTATTTTCTCTCATTTTCGGGTTATTTTGATTAACGAAGAAAAGTTGCAGAAACAAATCATCGGATAATATGAAAAAAGTAAAAATAAAAATGAAGAGAAACAAGAATGCAAAATATGGAGGCTTCTACATTCCCAATAGCCTTGGGAAAATTGCCAAAAAAGTATTAAACACTTGCCACTTATGCTGATTCAGTCATCAACCTTTTTTTTAAAGCCGATTCAATCCTAAACATTTTCCACATTTACTATTTAAGTCATTTCTAGCGAATTTTGGTCGGAAAATGCTTATGTGGCGATGACCAAACCTCGCCGGTGACAGTTTTTTTCCTTCTCTTTTCTTGCTCCGGCCGCTCCAAAGGGTGGCGAAATCCTCACATGCGACAAGTGAGGGCGACAGGGGCTAGGGAGGCTGCCGACGCCCTCGCCTAGATTTAGGTGGAGTCGGCCTTGCCAGTGGCTAGCGGGGGCCGGGCGAGGCCCGCCCTGCCTAGATTTGGGCGGGGCAGCCTCGCCCAAATCCCCGCCCAGCCTAGATCTAGGTGAGGCTGGCCTTGCCTGGTTATCGCCTGTCACCGGCGAGGGTTTTGTCGCCCTTTGGAGCGGCCGAAGCAAGAAAAGAGAATAAAAGAAAAAAGAAGAAAAAAGTTTGCCGCCACGGTTGCCCCGTCATCGCTACGTCGTCACTTACCAGGCCTAGTTGTTGCCACGTAGGTATTTTATGGCCAAAATTCGCTGAAATGACTTAAATGACAAAGATTAAAAAAAAAGGTTTAGGACTGAATCGGCTTAGAAAAAAAGGTTGATGACTGAATCAGCATAAGTGGTAAATGTTTATGACATTTTTGACAATTTTCCCAAAACAAATTTCACTCCCTTAATTCCAAGTTATTCTAAGATTTCAAAGGGTAGGATGCTTGGCCTAAAGACTATGTTCAAATACGGGCGATTATGACGCCACATTATTAACATCACATCACATTATTGTCGCGCAACACTTGTGTGTTCTAGGACCCTCACGACAAGGGTGGCTCGGTGCACCTACTTGTTGTTCCATTATGCGAAAACAATGGAACGACATGGGACACATCAAGCCTAGAGAACAGCCACAAGAGCAGATCGAGGCTGAGAAATTGACCCGCGGGGGGACCACAAAAGATCACCCTCACCGACCTTCAGGTCCCATGTGGGATGAAATGTCAACCGCCATGGCCCTAGACTGATACGCTACTGTCAAAAAGTGAGTCAATCGAAATACCAGTAGTCGAGCAATTATTTTCGCTTATAAGTCCAAAGAAATGCAATATCTATCATCTCGGACCGTCAATAGTGTGATCGTCGTAACGAATGTGATTGAGTGATTACATATTCATTATCAAGGTGATGGTCAGTTGAGTCAATGGTTGGTGATTTGTATCGAGATGGACGTGTGAGTTGTGTTACAAGAGCTTTGCGTCAGAAACTCAATCTGGCATGGATATGTTAATACATTTTAGATGACTTGTAACTCATTTATTTAAACTTTTGAGTGAATATGAGTTTTATTAAATATGTTGATTGGCTCGAACTTAGACTCTCTCTTGACATTATCCTCATGTGAAGGTATCAAACTTATGGTGCACGCTTCCACCAATCGGTATTAGGGTTCATGGTCGATTGGTGAATCCCCAAGCTCCGGTATTCGGCGAATATATCAAGGAATGCATCTAGTGACCAACATAGTTTCCGGGCAATGGGCATTATGGTGTAGCAAGACGAGCTCAATGCCAGATTGCATGGTTTAGCGTGGAGAAAGAGAGACGGGGGGATGAAGCTGGGTGTCGGAGATTTAAGTTGAGATAAATTGACGCGGAAGATAGACCTAAAAGCTAGCTCAAATATGAAGGAGAAAATTATTCACATGCACGTGTGATTTATATTAGAGAAGTTTAACATTTGAGAATTGATGTGAATTGAGCTTTTGAGTGAAACTGAGTCCAACTAGATATGTTGATAAACTTGAATTTCAGTTCTCTCTCTTGTCTATTTTTTTGGATGAAAGTATCACACTTCTACAGCACGCTTCCACCAGTCTAAAACTTGATTTGAATTGTAAAATCACATATTCGATTCTCCAATCTATTCTCGATCTCAAGAAACTTTTGTTATTAAAATAAGGGCTTGAGCTTAAGTATATAATCAGCCTGGAGCCCTCCGCTCGCATCTTGATGGGGCAAGGATAACGGGCTAGCACACTAGGGAATGATCGTGGGCTACACCCGCAGCATTAAACTGAACATTCCCCGGTGGATGATTACAATTTGACAACGCTTGACTTCCCTTTTCTTTAAAGAAAATTATAATTACATATTCATCAATTAATATTAAAAAAATCTAATTCCCGACTTTCAGAATACCAATCGAGGGAAAAATTCTCTTCGCTTGCCATACATAGATAGGCAATCAAAACAACAAGCACAAGCAAAGCATGCCGAGAATGTTATGCTCAGCACTCGAAACTCACTTAAACGATCATCGTATAAGAGATTGGCTACATAGTAGCTTGGTATCCTTAATGTCATCATAGTAGCTTGCCAAGGAATGGATTAGCTTGGTGATCAAGACCGAGCGAGGAGAATTTTAACACCGGGTCGAGGACATATGCGTTCGATGTGATAAGACGATTGCTCGTGATGATGGATGGTCATGGATGTCAAAACATAAAGAGTGATCTCGAGGATAAAGAGACGGGGACATCTGTAAGCTTTGCTCTTAACAGCATGGTCATGCGCATCGCACGTCAAATCCATCCCTTTCTTATGTGGCTAGCTATAAGGGCATATACAGAGAGGGAGAGAGAGAGAGAGAGAGAGAGAGAGGACCATCTTTTGTCAAGTACATAAAGCGAGAGAAAGACAAAGGGGTCACAGGATATATGGCGGGCCTTTCTTTTGAAAAAGGAAGAGGAAGAAGTCTACCTCATCACTGAAAACCCAACCCCATGATCCCACCTTCCCCTCCTACTCGCCTCCCTTACCCCTAGCTCCTCCTCCTCCACCCATCACTCCCACATATCACCCGTATCCTCTCCCCCCCACCGTCACCGTCGACCTCCTCTGTTTCTTCTTGCTCCTATCCTGAAACATACCCTGCATCCTTTGTCGCCCTCGAGGACAGAGCTTTTTTCGCCCGAATTATGAAGCTGGGCAGATCGAGGACGAGGACGAGAATCAAGCCCTTCTCGGGAGCCGCTCCGTCCTCGCCCCGCCCTTCTCTGCTCTCGTCCTGGCTCTTGAAGCTCAGGAAAATCGGCGTCGATCGCTCCGACCAGAGTCGCGGTCGCCGCCGCGATGGTCATCTGAGGCTGGGGAGTTCGAGCCCCACGGCGACGAGGCATTACAACTCTCCGTCCGAGGTGGTTTCTCCCCCGAAAGACCGCGGCGTGGAAGGGGAAGAAGAGGGTCGGTTCTTGGAAGGCGGTGGTGGTTTCTGGAGGCTTTCCTTCAGAGGAGGGAGGACGTTCGACGCGGAAGGTGACTTCAGCGGTGATTTGCTCGGACCGATTTGGTGCAGATCGGACGTGGACAAGGAGACCAACAATTTCGAAGATATGGTGTCGGGTATCAGGAGGAGGAGAGAGAGTCAGGGAAGATCGAAGAGCTTGCCAGAGATGAAAGTAGAGAACGCAGAAAGAGAAGCAGAGCTGAAGACCCCGAGGAGGAGGAAGGTCAAAGGGGAGCGCAATTTCAGAATTAGCAGCGATAAAAAGATTTTGGAAGCGAAGAATCAGGACCGTGTTTCGGTTGAAGATGGCGAGTTTCCTTTGAAATCGATTGCCGAGATGCAGAAACCAGAGGAAACAAGCGACAGTGACGACACGAGCAGAGAGAAACAGAGGAAATCCCTCTACATCAGCAGAAGGGAGCTACCACGGCGGAGACCGCAGCAGAGCAGCCGAGTCCGAGTCCATTCCCCGAGAACCGCCAGAATCGAGGTGCGCAGGCCGCAATCACCGGTCGAGGACACGAAGAAGGCGAATCCGAAGCCCACGAGGGCGAGGACAAAGACGAAGAAGGACGGTGCGGCCAGTACCAACGCCAACAGATTGGAGAGGTTCGCGGTGGTGAAGTGCTCGTACGACCCGCAGCGAGACTTCCGGGAGTCGATGATGGAGATGATCATCGACAGGCGGATCCATCGGTCGGAGGAGATGGAGGAGCTCTTGGCTTGCTACCTGACGCTGAATTCGGACGAGTATCACCATCTCATCATCAAGGTGTTCAGGCAGGTCTGGTTTGAGCTGAACCAGGCTTATCTTGACTGGTGAAGAATTGCGGAGAGGGCACAGACGTTGGTCTAATCACTTTGTTTTTGCTTCAACAGGATCAGTTAGGTTAACTCTACGGCGACGTACAATCGGCCGATACTATGTATATATACTCAAATCAAATTGTCACTGAAAAGACTCGGGCGTTCTCTTCTTACTAAATTAGAACAGAAGATGGTTCGATCGACAATATATCCGGTAGAAATTCCCTAATCTGATCCTAGAGTTTTTCTCGATCGATGAACTACGATGAAGGGTACACATCGTATTCTCTTGAGAGCATGAAAGGGGAGAGAATTCAAAACGGGTCGTGGCAAAAAGAAGAGAACAATTTGAAGAACAAGTGCCCACACAAAAAGTATCGCCCTCTTGACTTTTGGACTTTCCTCTTTACTTCTTTTGTTTCCTCCTTTTCTTTAAACTCCTAAATTTTGTGATCTTGAAGAGGAAGTTAAAATGCTCCAATAGTAGTGAACGGGAGGACATCTCGTGTGCTTAGAGAATCTCTTGGAGTAATGTTCCTAAGAACAACGAAGTCATAGGCGCATCGATTCAAAGCCGGCCCGACTCCTCCTAAGTGCTCCAGATTCAGGGGTTCGAGAGTTCTTCGAGGTCCCGCCATAAGTTCTATTCAAGAATGTTTAGATTGACGGTGTCAACCATTTTTAACCTTAGTTTATCGTCCCAATTAGAATGAAGAAAGAAAGAGTGCTTGGATTTGACATACGACGTAGGAACCATATCAATAGATCCATGATCGGCATTAGACTCGGTTATCTAGAGTTTTCAATTAGTCACCACAACAGTAAAGATTGGTATAATTAAGTTGCAGTTAAAATTATGATTTTCTTGACATGCCTTGATTTAACGACTTGTGAGTATCGATCTAAGGTCATTATTTTCTTTTTTTTCAAAACTTGGTTTGCTTGCCAAAAGATTCTAATTTTATTTATTTATTGTATACACACACATAATATCCCCACAAAAAAGAAAGTGTTTTCCGACTATGATCAAGTTAAACGTGCCTTCCTGAGTTCACAATGATGAGCATTACTTGCGGACAATATTCTTCTGTGCCCCCATGAAATCTGTATATATCATAATAAGATATACTTTTGACCCTTAAATGCATTAAATTTAATGGAAGGAGTCTTTTCTATTTAGACACCAAATTTGAGGAAGTCTCCCAAAGAAAGTGAAAAGGAAAGAGGAAAATATTTCTGAAATCTCAATACAAGAAACGATAACCTTTACGTATGGAAGAAAATCGACTGTGTACAATAATTCCAAGTAGAGAAGCATTTCAATGTCCACCTATATCATAATTGACATAAACATAACAAAATCGAAGTCGATTGTAGCTACACACAACACAACAGGATCCATTACCGTATCCATGGACTCCAAATCTGTAGAAGCACGATATTATTCACGTTTTGTTCCAGTTATTAAAGGATATTTTCGCCTTTTCTTTTTTAATAAAAAGTAAAATCGATTCGAGATACGTACGAGACCACTCGTAAATAATTGAATTACATAAAAAGAGAAGGGGAGAGGAAGAAAGGGTGCAATGAATGCGACCATGACTGTATAACCTAAGCTACAAACCTAAGATGAAGCAGAGCATCACCTCAAATTTCTCAATCATATTTGATCTGCTTTCGTTGCTGCCTCCCCCACTTTGGGCAGCTCCTCCCTTCATTAGCCCTCGGAAAGGAGGATATGCTCCGGCCATGCTTGCCCACTCTATCTGCACATCACTTTCGATTAGGGTTATAGCTAGCTCGGGGGCATTTACTGTGCCTCTTTTCTTGTTCCGGCTGCCGGATCTTCGTGACTAGCCGTCGGGCTGGTTGGCTTTGGTTGTGAGGGGGGGAGAGTTGATGGTGAATGGCCGGTCGAGCAGCTCGTGCCCCTCTTTGCTTTTCGTAATGTCGGACGAAGCTGACCGAGGGGTACTTCCATTTTGGAAAGTACAATTAGGCGAGGGTAGCTGGTCTGTATTTGACCTTGTATGGCCAATTTCAAGATGGAACCGATCGGGCTCGGGGGTTGTGGAATCATGAGCCGAACCGACCGAGGTCGGTTCTCAAACTTTTTCACTCGAAAATCAGGACAATCTTGCCGACCTAAAACCTGTTGGGTAAGGCCGGTTTAGGGCCTTTAGGCCGATTCTCAGATTCAACTGATTCGGTTGCCAACTTATGAACCACGACTCTCTCTCTCTCTCTCTCTCTCTCTCTCTCTCTCTCTCTCTCTCTCTCTCTCCAGGGCAAGTTGGACTCTAGCTTGGGACATTGGATCCAATGTTTCCAACTAGGAATGCGGATTGGCTATGAAAAACAAAAAATATTAATTTTTTTTTGCAAAATTGTGGCTGTTGTGTGTAAATTTCTCGACTGTTGATGATGATTATGTTTTTTAGAGGGTAACTTTACGTAACAAAGTCACCTCTAACTTTGAAGGATTGCAATCCATAACATAAGACTAGGATCCTCCACTCGTTTGCTAGGCGTACCTATTTTTAATATTATAAGTCTATGTCAATATATCGTTCATTAATTTATATGTTCACATAAATTATGTCACATGTCACCAAAAGATTTTAGAACTTAGAGTTAAATTATTTTTGATGGACTAAAAAAGATTGATTTATGATTTCTTCTACTCAAATTTCTCTCCAGAGAACTCAATTACATTTTTGCTGCTATTTTGTGTAGATATAGTGAAAGAGCCAGAATACTAAGGTGGGGGGCTGGTCGGTGTAGGAATAAGGACCATTTGACAAATTAGTATAAAGAGAAAAATAATAAATTAATTTGGCCTAAGATAAAATAAATAAATAAATACTGAAGAGCTTAATGAGATAAATTTGGCTAGTGATATATTTTAAATTTATTTTATGAAGTTTCGTCTTTTAAAAACACTAGAAGTTGACTATTATTCCGATATAAAATTTAAAGTGAATATTTTGTTGTACCGAAGCACATGATCTTATTTGCGGAAACAAATATTTCTGTCTCGTCATCATTATGACAAAGTAATTGAAAGAATTCTATAAGTTTATATATAAAAAATAGATTGTAAAAAAGGCTAAAGAAAAATAATAATAAAATCCGCATAGATAAAGTATAAGACTATGATCTATGTCTTAACATTTTCATAGACGATGAATTTTTTTATTTATTTATTTTTGTAGAAGATATAAATGATAATTTTTATAAAAATACTTTCTAAAAAATATATTTTTTGTTAAAAATAAGAGAAGAGCAAGCAAAATCCTAAAATAATTTTAAAATGTTTGTATATATTTTGTATATATTTTTAATTATTAATATTATTTTTAAAAAACATTTTTAAATCATTCATACTCTCTAAGGCTAAGGGAGAAGCAAGCAAAACCCTAGGAATTTTCGTGTTCTCTCACCCCACCCTCTCTCTCTCTCTCTCTCTCTCTCTCTCTCTCTGGTCTCAAGCTCGGCTGCCTAGCTTGTGCAACTCCGGCTCCTAGCCGTCGCCGTCGCCGTCGCCGTTGCCGTCACCGTCTGCCTTGAGGTCCGTCGCCCTTTCTCTCTGAATCTTCTTCGCGCCGGTCAGTTGCGGCTCTGTTTCTGTTCCTTTTTCATCTTCTTTCGTTCACGTGCGGATTCTGATCACTGAAAACGCAAAAACGCGAATTCACATCAGGGCCGGAATCGAAAGCGAAGGAACTCCGAACCCATGGGGCGATCTTTATGGAAGGGCATCTTCATTGACGCGTTCCTGTCGAAGATGAAGGACAGGAAAGACCTCCTATCGAACAAGAAGATCTGGTCGCGCAGATCTTCCATCCTGCCGGAGTTCGTCAATACCACCGTGCGCATTTACAACGGCAAGAATTTCGTCCGCTCGAAGATCACTGAAGATAAGGTCGGTCATAAGTTCGGCGAATTCGCTCTCACGCGGAAGCGGAAGATTCACAGAACGAATACCGCGTCGGGCAAAAAGGGAGGCAAGAAGTAGAGTCTATTTGGGTGTCGTCCATTTCCGGTAAGACTTGATCTTGAATCGTGGCTTACACTCAAATTGGTTGGAAATGCAAAGGCTCATCGATGAAGGGGATGGAGATCTAGGATGAACTGAATTGGGGAGTAGTTGACGGAAAAAAGATACAGAGTAGCTCAACATTTTTTTGGAATTTGTATTGTCGTTTGACTTTGTTCTTCATCCCTGCATAGATCTTTTTCTTGGCATTGATAAGTTGGGTGTGCTTAAATGGAGATTCCCTTTCGTCATCTATTTAATCTACAAATGGATTGAGCCGTAATGTTCTTTCGAATCAATAAATTTATACTTTTTTTTTGTCTAAATAAGAGCTGCAGCTAATGATTACTGTGTGTGTGTATATATAGTGACAAACTGTTTCATACTGATGACTGAACTCTGAGCTTTGCTGTGGGGACTCATTAGGTTAATACATGGTGTCTATTTGGCATTTCTATTTGCTAGATCTTCTAAATGGAAAGAATTCATAGTGGTATAGTTGCCTGTGATATTGATTTGTATGTTGGTTTTGTGGGCTTACTGCATTTCTTGAGTTCATCAATGAATCGGGTGTGTACTTGCAAGTTCTTACCAAGTCTATACAGCACATGGATATATACTTCGCAGAAGGTTCGGGGCTTTTCTTGAGATAGCCTCTATGTTATGTTGAGTATGTCTGTTTCTTTTACCCATCACATTTCTTGAGAACAAATTGGAAATTAAGAGTGTAGCTGGATACGATGAATTTGACAATTCGGACAGAAGTGGGTATGCATCTGTGAGGGGGGAAAAAATGGCTCTCAGTGCCCCATGAAGACAAGCAGTGTCTGCCCGTTCACTGTTTCTGATAACCAACCAATTCATTTTATACAATTCCCAATATATCTTTTGGTCCATCATTGGCATCTTTCTCACTTTACTAGAGTTTTTATGGGGTTCAAGATCAAATGCAATTATCTGTTGCTGACCAGTTCACACTTTCATTTGCTTGCCTTCTAACTATGTCAACATCTACAGAATCAGGAAACCAAGTCTTTGACATCTTCGATTGTAGCATCATTTTGCCAGCTACAAAGCTTGCTCTTCCCAACAATCTCTAACTAAGTGCCAACAACTGTATTGGGTCAGGTCCATCCTTCATCTTTTGTAAGCTGCTGGCTTTGATGGCTTCAGCTTCAGTTACCGCTGAAGATCCTGCAGTCACTTGACTTTTTCCATCAACACCGATACCAAAACTTCCTCACCAGAAGCATCATATCAATGGACTAGAGTCTCATCTAGCCACTTCAAAGGAGGCTCGTTTCTACATTGTAATTGGAGTGCAGTTGGCGAGGTTTATGTCAGTAAAAATTTAGGGGTGAGTATGGTCTGAGTTGGGCCGGTCCCATGCTCAACTAAAGGATCAAACCGCACAATGTCGGTCCTCAATTTTTGGGACTGTGGAAAAACCCGTCAAGTTTGGAACTGAGGACCGGACCGACCCTGTCGGTCTAGTTTGGTCGTCGGTCCGGTCCTCGATCCTAGGGTCAACCCGAGACTACTAAATTTTTCGTGCAAGAAATTCTATGAAATAACTTGTGAAAAAACAAAGTCATATTAGTAACTCGAAGAGCAAGGATGAAGCAATTCTAAATATTTTCTATGAGATGATGATTAGTATCATCCGAGTCATCTCTATATCTAGCAAATCTAAACAAGTATTCACTCTTGTATTGGTAATTTGAAAGTCATGTATGAAAAATCAAGTTCACCACTGAAACTTGAGGTCCTCGGCATAAAAATAATGTATGATCAGTGTCCTGAATCTTTTGTCAAAAAAAAAAATTGAGCATTTGCAGTTAATTTGACTGTCTTCAAGCACACAAGCAACTGATGGGATAAGAGATTTCGAAACTAAATTTGGACGACTTGAAAAAATTGGAAAATGTGCTGATGATGGGTTTGAAGAATGTCCACTCGAGGAAGGTAATGCCTGCATAGATCCTGTCATTTGTTATCCAAGAAAAGTCCTAATTTATTTTATTGAATTTATTCTCGACATGCTTTTGTGTAATGTGATTACGATAATTTGTTATTGTTCATTTACATAGTACTAGACTATCATGGAAGAAATGAGGGAGCTAAAGAGAAAGGTTTCATATGGAGATAATATCCCCCCCCCCCCCCCCTCCACCTTCTCTCTCATGTAATCCTAATTTAGAATTGCTTCATCACTGTAGATAATTGATTTCTCATTGGGTTGCAAGTTGATGACGTTTAACAGGGAAATATGGAATTTGTCCGTTCCTTTTAGTAAGTCGAAGAGCAGGGATCGCTTATAAAAAATTGTCAATATATTATATATATATATATATATATATATATACATATATATATATATATATATATATATATATATTGTTGAGTTGGTCCTGGTTGGACCAACCCGACACCTTAGGATCAAAGACCAACTCATACAGTACTGGGGTAGATATTTTAGTACCACCGACCGATTCATTCGTCTTAAAAACCCGATCGGGACCAACAGGGTTGGGCCGGTCCAAGGTCGACCTTGGACCGTTGCTCACCCCTAAGTAAAATAATTCCTTCTTTCATCAACTTCCTTGGTCATTCACAGCTCAAACCGTTGTACATGCTATCTGCTCATATATGCTCAATCTGTATTTGAGAGACAACTTGCGCAGAGAATGCTATGGCATTCAAGTGTAGTCTTATGTTTTGCATCATTCAATTGAGCTTCATCTGGAGCTTTCATCCCCAAGCATCAGAAACTGGAAAGGTGAGTCATTCGAACTCTGGAAAGCTGTAATGGTCCGAAGAACTTGTGAAACGATGCTGTGTCTCATTGGATCGAATTTTCTTTGGTTTGGTTCGTGGTTTAGCTTAACATGCCATGATTTATCATTTTGTCAGTGTCACTATAATCTATTAGGGATTTCAAATCTATTTCCAACTTGGTTGGGTCGCCAAAATACTTTGCTTAAATCTGAACAGATTCAGCTCTAGGTGGGAGTGGGTAGACTCATTGAGAGCTTGAAGAAAGAACACTCTACAAAAATATACTTTTAGGTGACGGTAGATGCCGGAGTCTTTTAACTCCTTTAGGAATATATGGAAAGGAAAGCAAATGGTTCGAGATTTGGACTGGCACATATCGTCATTTTCCTTACAAGTATGTCTAGAATGATTGGTGTCGCTACAATAAAGTTATACAAATGATGAAATGCCAAAAACTTGTAATATAGATGTGATAAGAATTTATGGAAATATCATATCTGATCATTGATCTTATTACTAATTCACGTTATCTCATGAAAAGTAGCAATGGCGTAATATTTGTCTTTGTCCTGAGAAAAACAAGACATGTATCTTATACGCGTATTATTCGGTTCCCTTCAAAAGATTGAATGTTTAGGTTTGGATTTTACGATAGAGGCTCTTATGAGATTTGTTCTTGAATCAATCTCCTCGGTCTTTATTGGCTCAAGGCTTTTTTTCCGTAAGTTTAACAGAAGTGCAGGAGATGGTACTTTCTGCAAAAATCGCATATTCACATGCATTTTATATTAATAGCCGATTTTTTTTTTTTTTTGGTATGAATAGATCTCTCTCAGAATACTCGATTCAATTTACTCAGTTCATGGCTATTCTCGGATCTTGTAGCATGTGGGTTGGTAAGTTTGCCAGTTGAAATTAAATAATTATCTACATAGAAATGGAAAAAAAAAATTAACAATTAAAGCCAAAAAAAAATAAAATAAAAGATGTGCTCTTCTTCCCCGACCAAAGAGGATACAATTGATAAAACCCATTATTGCCAAAGCTAACAAAAGGTCTTCCCCATATGGTCCCCAAAATGTCATGATTCTTGGCTACCTTATTAAATTTGTCCATATCATTTTTCAATTAGGGACATGCAATTATTTCGATAATTGGTGAATAATTGTGACTAGGTATTGGGCCTATTTGGCTAGGATATATTTGACCTTAATTAAATGAACACCAGATATCTAAATCTGTTGGCACGGAAAATAAAATAAATTTGTCTCCTTTCATTTGACTTGCCGAATGAATTGATTGATCTTAAAGATAATTTCTAGTCCTCGGGAGTGCTAACCATGTTAACTATGTTTCTTTTTTGGAGGATCGACGATTCAAATGATACTTTTGTTCTAGTTTTTGACTCTTCTTTTCCCTCCGAATCAAACTTTTCCTTGCCATAATGGTTCAGTTCCTATTAGTATCAATGATACATTGGAGTTTTTTTAAAAATCTTTTATTGTAAACTTTGGTAAGATTTTAACCGATAATAACTGAATTTAAAGGTATATGTATAAAATAGTAAAGTGGAGCTTGGAAGGAAACGTATTGAGTTGCGCCATTTGGCAACAGCTGTTTAAGGCCCAAAGTTGGCCCAATGAAATTCTCGTACAAATCACATAAATTTTGAAAAGAAAAATAGACCCAAAAAAAAAACCTAGTAATAAAACTAACTCAAATTATTAGATATTAAATTATAAAATAATTTATATGTTAAATATAATTGAACTCAATGAATTTAAATATCAAATGAAAAATTCATTTTTTAGCAAAAGAAAGAACAATTTAGTTATTATTATTAGTTTAGTGTCATCCTCAACGATATCACTTATTAAACTCAAAATTAAGTTCAGAATAGATAAAATGAAAGTGTCTTTTCATAAATGTGTATAACTAATGAAATAGATGAAGATAAGGATAAAAAAAATCTTGAAATAGATTTTAAGTATCCTTCATAAACTTCTACTCTTTCCACTTATTCTCACTGATTCTAAATTTAAAAGCAGCAAATAAAGACAAAGTATATTTATATCTATAATTAGTCCAATTAATCTGAAATTAAGCCAACAAGATTAAATATTTCTTATTAAAAGAATGATACTTATAATTTGAAGTGCATTTTTTGTTAATTATATGAATTAATACATTAATAGGGTATCTTATTGTATAAATTGGATAAATGTCGCTAAATTACAATAACTTCAGATATTACAATTGAAATAATAAAAATTGCAAATAATTTGAAACACGCATGTGTAAAAATTAATATTACTCTTAAACATACAATGTAGCTTTCCAACTAAAAACACTTAAATGTACATTTTATACTGTATTTAGACTTTCTTTTATGGTGCACACTAGTTAATAAAAAAAACAAGGGTTAAATTTTCCTCCATCCCTAAGTTGAGAAGAACATTTCACTCAGCCAAAACTCTAATTGATGGCCTACATGTGAACTTTAGTTAGAATTAAAACTAAGTAATATCTATATTTATGATCTACTGACTAAAAGCATGATTAGAGGAGCCTTCTTCCATCCAATGGAGGATAGAGGAAAACATGGAAAATTGTAAGGTAAAATATGTCCTGCTACTGGCTGGTAGACTTTTTACATGGTTTTCGTGGGTCTGGTTTTACCATTTAAAACAGTGATCCATGAATATATTTGATTCGGCAGGCTGAATTGGAGCAACAAGATTTGAAGCAAAATACATGAATACTAAAAAAAGAGTTAGCTTTAGAATTTAATATTCTACAGTTATGTTTGTTTCACTAAAAAAAGATTTTTTTTTTAGGAAAAAACATTTTTCTCATCTTTTGAAGTTTGGTTCACGTATGATAATGAGTTAATGGAAAATGTTTTCTTGTCAATGAAAACCCTTATTTAAACTATGGAAAATGATCTCCTCCCATTTATACTATGGGGCGTCGATTCTTGAGCTTGAAGCTCTACATTTAGATACGAAAATCCCAATAGGTCAGTTGATTCTCGAGTCCTCGGCATTCAAGGTCAAGTCTTGGTCGCCTAGGGACATAACACCCAAGCCCAGGGCCTATCAAGACCAGGCAACTAGCCTTGGAGTTAATGCAGTAATGCTCAATACTTGGATACCCAAGTTCGATTCCATAAAAGCAATGATTGGGTCTCTGATGCTCAAGCTCCATCCTTGGCACTTATGCTCGAGTCCAAAAGGCCATGCACAAGTCCTCGGTGCTCAGGTTAATGTCCTTTGTTAATGAATTCATTCTTATAAAATTTATTTTTTTAAAATATTTAATTATATTTTCCTTTTCTTTTTCGTCGCTAGCCACAAGTGCTTAAGACCAACAAGGCTTGAGCTCTCAGGCATCTGATTTATGCCTCGCTAGCCTATGGCAAGCCTCAAGCTCTCCAATTAGGCAAGGTGGAGCCTCAACCTAACTCAACTCGCTGAAGTTTGGTGAGCTGCTCAAAGTTCATCAATCCGGCGAGGCTTGAGCCTCATCGACCTTTGGAGAGCTTAAAGCTCATGGTTTTGTCAAGGATCGTGCTTGCTTCCATTAAGGTTTACTTGGCTAGGCTTGTAGGAACCTAGAGAGCTCAAGCCTCACCGGCCTTGCGCAAACTTGTCTCTTAGCTATAGCTGATCGCTAGCCATTGTCGTAACTGGCAATCGGTAGAGAAAGAAAATTAAAAAATAATTAAAAAATCGAATACTTTGGTAAACTTTCATAGAAAAATCAAATATACATCCCATATCAAAATATGGAAAATATTTTCTAGTTCATTATCAGGTTTCGGTCAAACATCGAAAAGTACATACCATTTTCCTAATAAATGACTTCCTAAAAAATACTCCTATAAATGCTATATTTTCCGTGAAATAAGTAGAATTGACATTCTATCATACTATTTATTTTCCTTAATCTTATGTTTATATATAACATGTGATGGGGTTTTTTTTCTTCTGATGATTAGCAGTCTTAGCAGTTCTAATATCATTATGACGTACTAAGCTTAAATAATCTCATTCAACATTGCTCAACCACTCTCTTAAATCATATATCCTCTTAGTCACATTACTGACAACGACGATTCTAAACCACGATCAAAAGTCATGCTTAACCCTTGTTTTACCTTCTTGAGATTGCCCCATCCATCCATACGACTAGTTTGACATCCAAATCGAATGTCGTCTTCATCCGATCTTGTTCGTTTCAATCGATTCTAAGTTTTCAATTTTAAGCAAATGATATTACGGGTTAAATCATTGCTACCTTCAGCCTCTTTGCAAACCATGCTCACAAAACATGATATTACGCGTAACGTGGCGAATGCACAATAGAGAGATTATGACTACATAGATCCTTCAACTTTTGTCGAACGTTTCGCTACCATTTAGGGTAGGTCCAGTCGCACCTTACTATGGTGTCCGAACGCAGGCTATGGCGTTGATCCCGAACACGATGCCTCTCGGTCAAATCTATGGGGAAGTCAGGACCCCCAACAAAAACCATGTCGATGGGTCGCAACCTCGCTTCTTTCTCACACTGCGCGTGTGCGGGTGCGCTACGTGCGTGCGGCAATTATGCCATTGCCCGAGCGACCCGACGAAGGTCCGGCAACGCTCACCGTTGGCCGGGTGCGGCGGACATCCATCACTAACCCCCAAAGAGAAATGATGGTCACTTGGACATGACTGGCCAATTGGGCCGGCCCGATCCACAGTCCGGGCCCAGAAAAATCGCAGTCTCTCTCCCTACAAAAGGCAAAACCAATGCCTGATGCCGCAACGTCACCCGGAGAAAGAAGAAAAGCCTCCAACTACAGAAAAGAAAGGGGAACAAGACAAAAAGTAAGCAGAAAAAGGAAAAAGAGAGAGAGAGAGAGAGAGAGAGAGAGAGAGAGAGAGAGGAGAAGAAAATCAAACACACAAACTCTCGTCAAAAAAGGGGCAAAAGGCAAATGCCTCGTGGGTGGCAGGCATATCGTGCGTGACGCGACCCCACCACCCACCCCCGCCACCACCCTCGAAACGGATAATCATTTCGCCAGATCGGCCGAACATGGCGGCCCCCACCGCACACGACGCCGCCGCGCCACCCGACACACGCACATCAGCCCCTGCCGGAAGCCCTAGCCCCCGAGCGCATCCCACGTGAACCCCACCTGATGTACATGGTCGGCCCGCACGGAACGCGCATGCGCCCGGCACGTATCGATTGCTTGATATCGAGGTGCGGACCAACACATCGCTACGTCGCGTTCGGCGCTTGGCCGAGTGGGACGAGAATTTATGGGGACGGGCGATCGGACGCGCAATATGATCGATCGGTCATGTCGCGTCGGTCGTACATCGGATGGGGCAAACGCATTTTTCCTATTTCTGGAAAAAAAAAATAGGCTCACGAAAAGATCGGAAGACCCTAGGGTTTTGAATTATAATGCTGTCTAGCTTGACTGATCCACACAGTTTGGCCAGCGCACGTGGGGCACGTGCGTGGGCCGTCGCGGTTTTTGGGGACAAAGTGTCAAAAAGACTACACGAAAAGGGCCCCCCCCCCCCCCTCATCTTATCCGAGTGCCCCTACTGAAGAAGTCTAGCCGCTGATTAAGAAATGTTATTAAAAAAAATCTAAATAACGGCAGAAAATTATTATTTTTTTAAATCAGGTTTTGAAATTGTCGATATTTATTTTTCTCGTATTATGTCACGCTTCTTTATTAAATTAAAGACAATTATCGCCCACTGGAATATGTCCACGCTCAATACGAGAAAATAAAGAAATCGAGCGTGAATTTTTTTTTCCTGGGGGAGGTTTCATGTTTTTGTCGCTTATTTTAGTTTTTACCAAATCAATTTTTTTATATATAAAAAAAAGAGCGATCTGAGGAGGAGGAACTCTGCTATATTTTATAAAGTGACGTCGAAATCGAGATCCCTTTTTAATTTCGTGGACTAGTTAGGAAGTGCACTAGCTCTTGATCGGATAGGGCAAACAAGGAACGTTTTTCATTTAGGTTACGTTTGTTTCACGGAAAATAACTTTCAGGAAAAAACTTTTCGAATTTTCCGGTGTTCGCTTCATTAAAAATAAGATAATTAAGGAGAATATTTTCCACTAATTTCAAAAGTGGGAAAAATATTTTTCATTTTTTAGAAAATGAAAAATATTTTCATCTTATTTCATCACCTTTAAATACTTTTCATCTTATTTCAAAAGTGCTTTATGACTAACAGCTAGTCAATAGAAATAAGAAAAGAAATTTAAAAAATCGATTTTTTATTATAAATTTTTTTCATAAGTTTCAAACGAACAACCGAAAATATTATCATTTTTCAAGAAAACATTTTCCATAAATGCTATATTTTCAGTGGCATGAACGGAGCCTTAATGATGCGAAGGATCGAATTTATGTAACCCTTCTGACCTACGGAATAGAAAGTGGATGCTCGCTAATCAACAAGAAAACATGATGGGTCGTCCATAAGATCGATTCGGGTTAGCAAAGAAATTATGGGGAAGAGGGAGATAAATTAATCCCTAATTAAAGAAAGAATAATATTCTTTCGAGGTCAACACGTTCATGGAGTAAACTATAGCCACGGCGAAGTTCATTAAGGTCTCGTGCATGTAGACGCTACATTGTCGTTAGTCTAAGGATCTTTATGACTAAAGTAAAGGGTTATGGTTGAAGGTGATGGTTAGGGCACACTTTGTCTTTTATCATGACGCCATGTCAAGGCAAAAAAGAAGAAGAAGGAGGCAGTTCAAATGTATTTTAGGACCATTGGAATTAGGTTCCATTATCGAATTAAAAAATGAGAAATGATAGAGATGATTCTTATATATTGATCGGTTATGCAATGTCGTCCTTGGAATTCTAATTCGTTCAGTGCGATTCCAAAAATATTAGCAAATGTCCGATCTGATCTCCATATTACATTTAAAAATGTTCAATATCGTCATTGGAATCTGCCACGTAACTTCCAATCCATTATATTTGAATAGTTGGGGCGAAAAAAGAAGAAGACAGAGAAGGAGAAGTTGCGCGCGGATTATCTAAATGGAGACATTTATATCGAATTAAGACATACAATAATCGACATCATCAGATAACGACGTGCGGCCTACTTGTCGTTTTAGCATATGCAAAGACCCCCTCCCCCCGAACATCTATCGATGGCCCGGGGAACGTATTGAACAGACCAAAAGTCGAGGCGCGGGAACTGCAGATTGGACCAAAACTAGAGGCTTAAAAAAAGCAATCCCATCCCGCACAAAACCCGTCGTCGACATGCTTCAAAGACAACATCCGGTCCGGGGCCGCGTATCAACCATTAGATCCAAGAACCAAAAACACTGTCTAATGCACAGTATTGGCTCTCCTCCCTCCTCCTCTTGCTTTCTCCCTTTGTCTTCGCCCGGGTACGGAGGCCAAATCATTGCCGCGAGAGAGAGAGAGAGAGAGAGAGAGAGAGGGAGGGAGAGGGAGGAGGAAGAGAACAAGGAGGAAGGTTTGGGTTCGGACAAGATTCTAAGTAACATACGGTTTTAGAAAAAAGGGGTTAACAGACGGTCAACAGTGGTTGGATTAATGAGGGGAAAAGGCCAAAGGGGGGAGCAGGTCTCGCGGGCGTGGAGGAGAGAAGATTGGGCCGTGGCTTCTGAACGGGAACCTTTCGTGGTCAAAGCGGGAGACCGGTCGGGTTTGTCCTCCGAATTGACCCGAGTTAGGAGCACTTTCCCTTTCGCAATCCCACCACCCCCTTTGTCATCATTCGACGCCCGACCCGAGACCCGACCCGACCCCATCCTTCAATCATTGCCCCCGTCCCCGTCCCCGTCCCCCCCGCCTCCCCCGGGTGAATTCCCCTTCCTGCCCCCCCCCCCTCTTGGGAAATAAAATCGGCCTTCGGAATCTCTAAGGAAAAATAATGACAATGTCGGTCGTCGATTTGACGTTTGATTATGGCCAAAGCAATCGCCTTTTTGCCGCGCCCGGGTTCGGATCCTAACAGCGTTCTACGCTCCGGCGACGCGATTAGTCTCTTACCTTGATCTGGCGCGGCCAGATCGAAGGGCGGCGGCTTAACACGATTATTTTTCGGGGATATTTTATCTAAATACCATACGAAAGTTTATAATTTCTCTAGTCGGTATCGTGCCTCGCGCACATGCGCGCACACGTATGATCGAGTTTCGTACTCGCGCACCGTCTGATATCACGAACTGAATTGCCACGGGTATAGAATCATGGTATCGCCCACTGAATCGTAAAGTATCTCTTATTGCGATCGGCTTACTGCTTTCGTATTATGCCGCCGACCGAAAGAATGAGGATTTTATGCCGCACCGTCCCGGATCACCCGTCCCATGTTCGATGGCTCCGACACAATTTTCGACCTCACGAGATCGTCGCCGCGTCATCGAGCTCGACGTGCCCAACCTTATAAACCTCCTCTGCCGCATCGATGCGTCACGCAATATGTAGCGCGAACGTTGCTTATAATTTTATTTTTATTTTCCATAATTGATGTAGTAGTGTTGCACAAAGTTAGAAATCACATTAGAAACTCTCTCTCTCTCTCTCTCTCTCTCTCTCTCTCTCTCTCTCTCTTTTTGGCGCCTCTTTGAGCTTCACGTTTAATCCAATAGTATGGTTGTCTTTCCACGTGAGCACCAAAGCAGCGAACCCACGAAGCTCTCACCCCTCTCTCTCTCTCTCTTCACTTTTTATCCTCCGAAAAGTCGGAGGGAAGCACGTGCCGCCCCCGTGATCCCGGACCGCGGGAGAGAGCCACGCGCCGTCACTCGCTCGGTGAATGGACTCGCCCTCCCAGTGGCACTCTCGTAATTATTCCGGAATCCGGTGGGCAGTTACGCTCGGCGCTCCCGTTTTTAGTCCAACCTTTCTCGCCCCCGCCCCCCACTCCGAGCCAATCTCAGTCCCAGTCGGGGCCTCATGCACAGCCACTCTCCATAACAGCAACCGCCCCCGTAGAAAACACCTCAGGAAGTTTTCCCCCCTTTTCTCGCGAAAATCCCGCAACTTTCCCGAGAAAATCCGCCATTCTCCCCTTCGCGGTTCCGGGGCCGGACCATCGAGAGCTGGACGGGAGAGGCGAGGAGAGAGAGAGCGGGGGCAGGGGAGAGTGAGAGAGCGAGAGAGATGACGTCGGGGACGAGGACGCCGACGTGGAAGGAGAGGGAGAACAACAAGCGGAGGGAGCGGCGGAGGCGGGCGATTGCGGCGAAGATCTTCGCCGGCCTCCGGATGTACGGCAACTACAAGCTCCCCAAGCACTGCGACAACAATGAGGTCCTCAAGGCTCTCTGCAAGGAGGCCGGATGGACCGTCGAGGAAGACGGCACCACCTACAGGAAGGTAAGCCAGACGGTTGCTGCGGCATCGCCGATTGGTGACTGCTACCGCTTTCTCTTTTTTTTTTTTTTTTCTCTTCTCTGTGGAACTTGTTCTTCTCTTAGATCGTTTCGATGCGTTGCTGCGAGTAGTTTGAAAAGCTTTTGAAACGACGGCTGAGAGAGCAGGTTGTCGACGATAAAGACCCGCGAAAATCAACCGCCATCGCCGATTGTTGATGTCACCTGCGACTGCATCTTGCTTCTTCGTTTAGAACTTTAGATCCCCCCTTGTGCACGATTCCGAGAGTTAAGCTGGAAATGAGAATATTTCTCTTTTTACGGGCTTTTCTTTTGTCCTTTTGATGATTCTGATGATGAATGCAGCTGCGATCGATCTGCGGATCGAGGCTCGCCGTGACCTAACGTGCGACGGGGTGGGTGCCCGGCGGACGTTAATGCATGCGCTCGAACTTGAGTCAGACCTCGTTTTTGCTTCGGCTTAGTTGTTAAACGTGTGATTACGTACTAATTTGTCGAGAATTAGTGAGAGATTAGTATGGGTTTCCTCGAAAGAAAGCCGAGTATTGCTGGAATGGGGATTAATTTGTTCAGTTCAGATGGAGGTACACGAAACACGAGAATTCCTCTTTATTAAAAGATTCCCACACCACTGCTGAAAATTTCTGAATCTGAGAGAACCCTTCTGCAGAAGCAGCGGCAGCGAAGTTGTGCTCGTGACGACAATGTCCCTGCTCGTTGCCTTTGATTTCCTCCAGCCCCCCAACCCCCAACCCCAGTTTCTGCTTTGCGTAAGCTGAAAATTTGAAGTCCTTTGATGGGCATATGCGTCCATCGGGTCCTGGATTTAATAACTTTCTCTTTCTTCGACGCGAAATGAAGCTCCTTTAACATTTTGTTTTTAATTTTCCTCGTCTTTGGCTGTGTTGTCTTTAATGACGCCGAAGAACTTTTCCCTCTTTTTCTGGTGGATTTTCTCGGGCGAAAGGACTTCATTTTCAGAGTTTGTTGGTTATTTTCTCTCTCTCTCTCTCTGTCTCTCTCTCTTCTTTTTTCGTTTACCATTCGCCGTTACCTGCCAGAAACCACCTACTGCAAGAGAAGTGGCGTAGGACCTGACGCCCACAGACGTCCCACGTAAATCAAGAGGGTGTTTTGGTCATTGGGATTGAACTAACCAATGAGCCAGAGTAACGTCTATTTTCCATTTTTTTCAATTTCTTTTTCATCAATGATTATCCGAGATTCCCGGGTTTATCAGGATATGTGTGTGTGAGAGAGAGAGAGAGAGAGAGAGAGAGAGAGAGAGAGTGATGGTAGAAAAAGAAGTAGAGTAATGGCAGAAAAAGCTGCTTTGGGTGTCGATGGTTGAATTCCGAAGGAGGATTGGGGCTCCTTGGATTCCTCTTTTTTTGCCTGAATTTGCAAGGCAGAGAAAAGCTTATGAAATGTGGGATAGCAGTTCCTTTTTAGATTATGGAAAATGATGGGTTTTTTTTCTTAGGGATTTACTTTAATGGCACCATTTGTCAATCGTTAAAGATCGGCTGTTTGACGCTGCTTGTCTTGCTTTAAAAAAGTTTTGGGTGTTGGTCTGCAAGTCAATTACAGTCTTGCCCTTGTCATTTGGCTAAATTCACTCTCTTAGTAAAAGTGCACGTATCTGCTTTCAGTTTCTGTAAGCCTTCCCTTGAGCACTGAGATTATTCCCCTCTCCTAGCACTGCTTGCTTTTCCATATGTTGAGAGAAATATCTACGAAGGATCTCCAGAAACATGATACTGAGTTTACGTTGAAGCATAAAACTATGTTTAGACTTTACGAGTCGTAATTACAAGTCAAAATTTCAAATCAGGAAATGTTAGATTAGCTGCCATAAGAACCTTCTGCTTTTGAGGCTGATAGGGATTAGCAAGTCTATTATGGTTTAGGGACTCTGGTAGATTTCTCCATGACGTGATTCATTACATAGTTTCCAAATGTTACCTAGGAGAGAAGGGGACGTCTCTTTGCCATATTTTTGGATGGCATGCTTGTTGCTTGGTTTTCAAAGGATCTCTGTGAAAGAAGGGAATGTCTCCCAGCAAGCATGAATCAGAAAATCGCGAAATTTGATTAAATCAAGTGATCATGTTATGGCATTTCTGAAATGAGTTACATAGCGAGTTCAGAATTCTAATTTGGCATCCCCGGACCTCGGCATGCATATATTCTGGCAGTACTACTTTAGATGATTTTTTGATGTGTCCATTTTAAATGCTGTGCTCAGGGATGCAAACCTGTGGAACGTATGGACATTATGGGAGGATCAACATCAGCGAGTCCATGCTCCTCGTACCACCCGAGTCCCTGTGCATCCTACAATCCTAGTCCTGCTTCATCTTCCTTCCCAAGCCCTGCCAGATCACCGTACCCTGGCAATCCCCATGGTAATCCTGATGCAGATTCTCTCATTCCGTGGCTGAAGAATCTTTCATCAGGCTCATCCTCAGCCTCATCCAAGCTACCCCATCATCTCTTCATTCCTGGGGGTTCAATAAGTGCTCCAGTTACTCCTCCATTAAGCTCTCCAACTTCCCGAACCCCTCGAGCCAAAAACCACTGGGATCATGCAACTGCTTCCATGGCCTGGAATGGACAGCATAACTCTGTTTTCCCCTCATCCACTCCGCCGAGCCCTGGCCGTCAGGTCTTACCTGATTCAGGATGGCTTGCTGGTATCCAAATTCCTCAAAGTGGGCCATCTTCTCCCACATTCAGCCTCGTTGCCCGAAATCCTTTTGGGTTTAAGGAGGAAGCTTTGTCTGGTGCAGGATCCCGGATGTGGACTCCCGGGCAGAGTGGGACGTGTTCTCCAGCAATTGCTGCTGGTGCTGACCTCACATCAGATATTCCCATGTCGGACAGTATGGCAACGGAGTTTGCATTTGGGAGTAACGCTACAGGCTTGGTCAAGCCTTGGGAGGGCGAGAGGATTCACGAGGATGCTTCTGATGATCTTGAACTCACCCTTGGGACCTCCAGAACCAGGTAGAATCATGAGTTAACTGGTTTGTGGGGTAACATCATGTTGCTGAGGCTTGAATTCCCTCTTGGCCTGATGGAATGACAGGGTCAATGCAGATAAAAGGCGAGTTCTCTTTGGATGGGTTGGCAACTTATTTTGTGCAAATTTCTACTTTTTCACATGGATTAAATCATCGTGTTGCAGTAGTCATGGGGGCTGGAAATGCAGTGTTTAGGAGCAGCTGTTTTTCTTCTTTTCTCCTTTTATTTTCCTTGCTGAAGGATAACTGAAAATTAAGTTATAAATATCTGGGTCGCTTCGCTCTCGAGTTAAGTTCATTTGGTTCACATATTCTTTAAAATTCGGGCAAGCATTGGAATCTTTTATCTTCTCTTGCTTTTGCTTTGCGCATGGCTGGTTATTGGGCCATTGCTGTTGAGGTTTCAATCTCTGCAGGCTTCTTGGTTGGTCATCTGAAATCTTCTCGCTCAATGATTTCTAGAGTACATGGCAATGTTTCTAGTTTTGAGCTGTGACTCGCAAAGTTGCGAGAGCTTCAAACCAACGATGCTTCCTGAGTCAGTTCGCCAGGTTGTTTATCACAGCTTCATTGCTGTTAGGGTAAACAATTCTTGAGCTAGCAATTAAGTGCAGGTTCCGCACGAGGTACTAGTCAAATCGCATCTCCGACCAATCTCATACATTCCTTTCTATTCAGTAGTTGGGCAGACAGGTGGATGAATGAGGCTATCGGTCATTAGCCATCCAAAAATTGGGGTCTCATTTCCAGATGGTGAGGAATTGCCATGGCGAACCGTGTCACCTCCTGCATTGTCTGCAATGAATTTTAACGAGCAACGAACCACGGCCAAGGGTCATGCACTCCACCTTGGCTAGTAATTTCCCTCCCTGCGATCTTTTTCTTTATCGACAACAGCTCACACCTCCATTCCCCCTTCAGTTTCTTGGGATGTTAGGTCGAAACATGGTTTGTTCTTAGAGTTTATTTCATCCCAGTCAGGTCTCGGTCTGTTCATTAAGCCACTTCATATTTTCCTTCTTCAAGTTGCCACTTTCCTCATCACATGTGCTGAATTTCCCCACCATTCGACTAACAAGAGAAACTACATGGGAACACTGATCTTGTACAACGAGATAATTAACATGAAATTGCAGTGATCTGTATGCTATGCGCCGCTTCTAAACAGCAAGACTGGATGATTTCCGCTACACTGCATCAGCTCGAGTCTAATGCACAGTGTAGTAACAAACAAGATCTAAAGAACAGCGGCAAGTCACGCAACCCGTTTATCTTGGTTCATCATGAACAATCACACAAATTTCCTCCATCATTTAGGACATGCCCAACCACCAATCTTCAAGCAATTTTAAAGAGAAGGGCGTTGTTTTGCTAACATTTCTTTTCGTCTTCCCTGATGCCTCGGGGAAAAACCAACAAATATGAAATGGATAGCTTTATGTACATCCCAGAGATTGATCCAGCAATTATAACTATTGACATATTCCTCCTTACACCCCAAGGGGAAGAGGGGGAAGCTATGATTTTCAACATGCTGTACACTTGGTAAGTATAGACAACTTTACAGTGGCAAGAATTGCAGCAAAGAACTTCCATAGGCAGTATGGCCAAGTTGTACGGCACTAATTCGGTAAATTACCACTCCAGTTTCTGATAAATGTCTGCAAGTGCATTATAAAGGATGGCAGCAGCTGGAGGCCTCGGTAACGAACCAAGTAGTATGTCCAATGCATTTATAGACTGGCTGCCATAAAATCGGCAATTTTCTGTTGTCCGCGTCATCACAACACTGCTTTGAAGGGAACATCCAACAAAAGCACCTGCAAATCATTTCATGCAAAAGCTGAGAACAACTATGGAACTTCAGAAAGCGGAACAAGTTACCATGGACTGCTGTCAATGAAATGAAAGGAAAATGAGGAATACAAACTAGACCTCTCCAGTTTTGCACTACCATTGTTTTAATTGAAGTAGGATCAATGAAAAATAAAACTTAGTTGTTCTCTCAAACGATTGCTTGTACAAATATGTCTCTGCAGAAGCTTAGTCAACTAACGTCTTTCTCTTTAGCCCTTTATTTGGCACTAAATAATGGGCAACCAGTGAGCTTCTCACGAAATACTCTTTAATCTTAATCAAAACAACTTCACATGGCATGAAAAGGTAAGGGTATCATCATTTTATTGAATATACAAATAGCATTCGTGCAAAGGTATTTTAAGCAATTGAGAATGTTCTACCGCCTAAGGACAGCTACCCATGTCATACAAGCTAAGACTACATACCCTCAGCAACAGAGACATTCGTGGAAGAGAGAAAGTTAGAGAACAAGATACTTTGCAAAATGAGCAGTTTTTCTATGTCCCATGACTGTTATTCTATCCACTTAGAATAATACTCAATAAAAATAGAAAAATTACCATCATTTAAAACGTTAACATCATAGGATACAATCCATGGTTTTCTGCTAAGCAGATGTATAAGTTCCCCAAAATCAGTTCAGAGGACAGCTTCACAGTTCAAATGAAAAAGAGCTAAATAGGTGAGTACCTTTACTGCAGCTGTACGTATAACAAGCAGCATAGCCACCATCCCCTGCTCGTACATCAGCTTCAGCAGCCCTTCCAATGGTACCAACCGCTGCACTCAAACCAGCACCAACTGAAAAATGAGCAGTACCACTAAATGTCTTCACAGCCTCAGTTGTTCTCAATACTATTATGAAGTCTGTCAATTCTCCTCCAGCCTGCAATCACCCTTGACTGGTTACTATCGACTGGAATAAGGATATCTCTATATTAAAATATAACACAAAATCAAACACTCCGTGCAATGATAATCTTTTCATCTTCTTATGTCTTCGGGAGGAAGGGGAATCGACTAAAGAATTCTTTAGTTGTTTTTTATGTTTTATCAAGGACTTCTTTGCTTGAGCTTAAGCCACACCATGATTATCAGGAAGAGAAGGGCAGCCTCTGGTTCAGGGACTTCTGCCACTTCCATGAAAAAGCAAAAGCCAAATTTACAAAGAGGGAACGGAGATGTAGAAAAAAACTTGACAATTGAATGAAGACATGGCAATCAAACAAAAGGTTCAAATCTTTATCCTGAGAAAAAAAATACTGTTCTTAGATAGAGTTTCAGAAAGGGAGAAACAAATCGGACATTCCATGAAATAGAAGAATTACAGACCAAACATTTATTAAGGAAAATCCTCACAGAGGCCATGGAAATGAAGCAGGCAATAATTAAAGCATTCCAGATGGAGTCAAAAGTTAAATGGTGTTTGTTGGCTAAAACAATCAATTAGAACACGTTAATTCATGCGGTTAATCTGCAGATTGTATGACAGAAAAAAATATTCTTGGTTTTGATGCTTGGCCCTTAAGATTGATAAAATCGAAATCCAGGCATACTGTAGAACAAGCCTACCTGTGCTCCCCACCCTATTCCAAATGAAGAAATTGCAGATGGCGGAGACCATGAGCCATCTTCCCTACGAGCAACCACAAGGCCGGTTCCAATATTATAAGTTACCATCATACCAACTTTCGCAACAGTAATTATTGCAAGGCCTTTTGCTTGTCGTAAAATGGCATCAGGAATTGCCTTCTCAGGTTTTAGTGAACCCACCTGAGCATTCAGAATGCATCATACAATAAGCTCAATAACCACATGAGGGTGCAAGAGAACTTAATTTTGATGCTAAAGTACAAAAAAGGGAGAAAAAAGGGAAGAGCACTCTCAACTACTCTTAAGGGAATAATTTTGATAAAATCTTAAAAATTTCTAAAATAAAATCACCAGGTCACCAATAAAAAATGAGAAAATCACTTCCCTTCTTGAAGGTTAAGTCCACTAGAGAGAGCATTTATTTTTCAAGTAACAACAACAATACTAGCCAACTGTTCTAAGACATACACAGATTAATCAAGGGGTAGACAATATTATCTGAGCTTTGCCCCTACCTTACTATAACCTCGGATTGCGTTTGTTGCCTTGTAAATCTCATGTTCCATTGATTGTCCCCATGGAAAATTGATCCAGGATCTCAATGTACTAAGGTCTGTCAGATCTTGCGTTGGAAACTGAGAAGCATGGCTTACTTGATCCATTAGATAAGGCTGGACAGACTCAAGCCGCACACAGCAGACATCACACACTCTCTGGGGATCACTAATCCGGAACTTTACAGGCAACAAACTCCTTCCTCTAGAGCACTCGCCACAAAAAACTCCTCCACAGAATCGGCAATGATGCCTAGAACGCATGATCGGATGAAAGCGCACATTACACAGCATACATGCTGAAGCACTGCTGTCTGCCATCCATGTTGGTGGCTCTGCCTCAAGAATTTCCCTCACATTTCCAAAACTGGCCTCAGTGAGAGTTTGAGCCATTTCTTGCCAAGCTTGCTCAAGCAGACGAGTAGACATCCATGAAAACTTACTAGTAATATCACCTGAAGTAAGAGCACATACTTTGCCTCGGGCTGTGAGTAACATTTCAACTAATACATCCCACATTGTAAGCTCCTTTTCTTCCATGACGTATTGGTTCCATCCCAAGTCCCCCTCCGGAAAATAACCCCCATTTGAGTAAAAACTTCTAGTCCAATCTTCACGGTGATTATCCAACATAGGTGGACAGGACACAGGTATCCACATGCCTGTATCTTCCTGAAATGGTGTATCATAACAGAAGTACTTTCCAGGCTTCTGATCAATGCTTTTCAATCCTCCTTTCCGACTGCTCTCCTTGTCACTGCTCTGACATGGTTCAGCCTCACATTTTGCAGCTGAAGTTTTGTCACACGTACAATCAACACCGGCTATTGGAGCATCATGAATCCATAGATTGCCAACGGCACCTCCATCCTGTCATCAGCATTTGGGCGGGACACAAACAGTTAGTTCTCCTAGTTTCAACTTATTTATGTCAGTATCCACAAGTAATAATCTTCAGTAGAAGCTTGCATGAAACATACACAATTTACATCAAGAACCAGAAGCCAACTCTTTACACATTAGAAAGTATAGTATTCCAGAAGTTTGGCCGCTATAGACAGTGGACAACAAACTGTCAAATAGATCCAATTAACTGCTAGGCTCAGCATTCATGATCAGCAAGCGAATGGCAAACAAAACTGGTACTATTTCAGTCAGCATCAAAAGATACCAACACCCACCACACCCTGACAGAGCTGCTTTCTCTCCCAACAACTAAAAAAACTACATGAAAGGAAAGAAATGCAACAACAATCGCTATCTGATGTTCCGCTCATGTCTCATGCATTATTGTCAAGGCTATAAAATGAAAGTACAAAGAAAACCAACTCCGGAAATTTTTCAAGACAAAGGGGAAGCATCAAACATTTAATGCAACCCTAAGTTTATGAACAATTCTTAGACTTAAAACTAGAATTCGTCGGTCCCTGATCCTCATGGTACAAGAAAATTCAATTCTGTACTAAACAAATCGGCACCAAACCTTTTCCACTAGATCACGCAAACCATCATTCACAATCACATAGCCAGCTCCAGCATTAAATACCAAATCATGCAATCTTTCTGATTGCCACCTCGTTAACTCACGCCTAAAATGTACTAGATAAGGTCTTGCCCACACGAAAATGATTAGTTATAGAGGTGTTACTATGAGTGTCACACAGCAACTTGTCGTTCCACCAGCAAAGCCAAATAATCAGAATCCAGAAAGAAATACGAACAGATTCTCTCTGTCTATAAGACGGAATTCCAAATACAGATGTTCCCAATACACAATGAAACGGCTAAACTCATTGCATAACCACCAGATACCCCAAGGATTACGAATTCACCACACAAAGGCAAATATAAGGGCCCGAAGGAAAAAATAAGTAAAACAGACGCGACTTACAGGCAAATTATCCGAAACCTGGTAATCCGTATTGGGGATGACAGAGCTGAAAACCCCGGACCCCAAAGTGTCGACCTTTGGAGCTTGATTGCCGGGACTCGAGCTGATTCCCTCCATGAACGCGCGAATCAAGAGCTTCCTCCGATGAACACCGACAGAGTCGGCATGCACGCCGACTGCGATTCAAAGGGTACTGCCAAAATTGGCGAGTGAAAAGATCAATTCAAACAGATGAAGAAGACCAGCCCCTTTTCCTCAGAAATTCAATTGAACGAAGGTGGTGAAATCATGGGTTCGTCGAAAGCAACTGCTTGATCGACGATCCAGCGACAAAGACGATGACTTTCTCGGGGATTTCGTATTCGTTTGTATAGAGGAGAGAGAAAGAGAGAGAGAGAGAGAGAGAGAGAGAGGATATGTCGTGGAGTCATTACGTTTTCTTTGCGTGGAGTTCATGAATTTCGATCAGCAGGAGGGGCGAGGCCCCCCAATTTTGACAAAATTATGGATTCCTCCCCCAAAGTTTTGGTTATTAAGAATTTGCCCTCTCTTTCTAATAGTTTAGTTATGTAGTACTTCATAACCTCCAATCATAGGACGCGATTCTTTATTTCCTGTATCTCAACTTAGTTATCGAACGTGCAAAGACACTTTAGATATAATTCTTTCTTTTGGATAAATTCATTCAATTTATTGACGTGGACATTGCGAGGCATCCACATTATGTCTCTCTTTTACTCGGCATTAGCTCATTGCCATTGCTCGATCGTTCATTGCTTTTGAACACTTGTCATTGGACTAGAATACATCGTCACCGCATATTATCATCAAATCAAAGATTCATCGCCACCAACACCAAATTAGACCTCCATCGCCAAGATCTTTGGCGATAGATTCAGTGAATGCCACAAACTCAATGCCCCTCCACCATAAGCAGCATTGTACTTGTTGCTACCGCCACCAAACTTGTCCATCATCACTACTAGCACCATTGGATCTAACCGCATACAAGACTATACTTGTTTGTCGCTAAGCTCATCTAACGAATTACCAGACACATTGGCTTGGATGTATGGTTGGACTCGCATACTTGAGCAACAAAAGTCAATTTTGTGATGCCAAATCCTCAATTTGAGGTCATGCCACCTTAGTCGACGTTAGGGGGGAGGGAGAGAGACGATCTAAGGTCGAGCATTAGGCACAATTAGTTGACATGGCATTAATAATGGTGATTTACAGCGCATTCATACGATAAGTCTATCATTCACAATAATTGTAGGATTATTCGGAAAGCACACCGAAAAAATTGATCTTTCACTTTTCAAATCGAACGGAAAAAAAGTTCGAGAATGTCTAAGTTTAAATTTTAATTCAGTGTTGTGTAAAAATTCACTTAGGTAGAAAATTTAAGAGAGAAAAGTTTTATCGTTCACAAATAATTGACGAACTTGATACTAAATAAGGATAGTTGGGTCCATACTTTACTTCTTTAAAAGTTTCTAAATGTCTATTATTAGAGTAATTGATCAACTCAAATAAAATGATGAGTGACATGCAGCCGCAAGCAAAGATTGAAATTTTTAACCAACAATCACTCTGCTTTCTTTTGGCCCAAGAACCAAGATTCTCCTTTTCGTCGGGAGCACAACAGAGTTGGAAACACAGGCAAAAGATCAGCTCCAGTTTTCTGCTATACCGATCCATCAATGGCAGGAGGGGCCAGGACTACCTCCAGCAAGATCCCAATCCTGATCCTCCTCTTCTTGACCCTCGTCAGCCTCTGCCAGTTCGCGTCTTCCCACGTCGCTGGTCCTTCAATCCCCGGCAAGATTTCATCAAGCCGCGATCTTTTGTCGGTTCGGCGGAAGAACAGCCAAGTGCCCGAGTGCACCAATCTCGGGTCGAGACCCGATTGCGTCCAGAACTCGCGGTGCCGGTGGTGCCGCAGCGAAGCCCTCGACGACATGTGCTTCAGCAAGGCCGAGGCTTGGCGCTTGCCTTCTCAGGTCTTTCTTTGTGATTGATGTGATTCTTGGTCCGTCGTCTCGACGATGTTTTGTCTTCTGGTTCGAGAAAGATTGCCGAGGAAGATCAGTAAATTTGTCTGGTTGGATGAGCTGGAGTGGAGATTTGGGAGTTGGTGTCTTGTTTTTGTTGGTTTTGTGTCATGCCCAGTTTTTTTTTTTTTTTTGGTTCCATTTCTTTTGTATCTTTATTTGTTATAAGAGCTTTGAGAGATTCGAATGAATATCAGGATGTACTGTGCTCTCAGTTCATGAGCTGATGAATCGGATGCATCTCTTCTTTGCTTGCGATCTTCTTTCGTTCTTGTTTCTCCCAATGAAGTAGTGTACATGATCTGGTGGAGGATGTAGAGGGTTAGCTCTTACCAGCTTGAGCTGTTGTGGCGCAACATTTGCTTGTGAAATCAAAACTTTTCACTGCCTGTATCCGAACCATCACTGCCGGGGAGTAGATTATATTGAGTTTATCACGTTATTCGCGGAATTTCAAGTCCAAAGTAATGCTGTGGAATTGTATGGCATCAAATTGTAATTATTGGTAAGCCAAAAACAGTTTGAGCTCTGTGGGAAAAAAAATACTATGTGGTGTGAATTGGAGATGTATCCATTATGCGGGCTGATGATTTGTTGGTTATCATTCTATGTTTTAGGGATGGCTCCAATGAGCGCGTTAAACTAAAGTGTGAAATTCGATTAACCTTAGAATTCTGACACATTTGCAAGCTTCTTCTTGGTCTCTCTGGTTAGGTCTTCACATAAAAATGCATACTAAGTGCTCAAATGCGATTGAGGCGACATTAGGATTTCATTATTGAGACTTTTGTCTTGTCCTGCTTGTACCAGTTTTTGTCATTTTAGTCTAAGTTTCCTTTTTCTCATTTCCTTCTTAAGCTGATGGAGAAGGAATGACGAGGTCTACTGAGTACTTTTTTTTTTTGTAAGCTGTTGGTGGCAGTTCTAGGTGCCTGATGTGTTTGTCATATTATGCATGCTTCTGAGATAATGGGAGCGAGGTAGAGGATAAGCATGTTGCACTGCCATGCGAATACAGTCTGCAAAATTCTTCATTCAATCATTTAGGTTTCTGAAGTGATGAAGTTTCAGATGCAGAGGAAAAAAACAGATGAGCTGCATTGGATACAACTTTAGTATTTCTTTCATCATTTGTTGTTGATTTGTTTTGGTTATCCTGTGCAATTACTATCATACTGTCTTGTACATATATGAGTGGCTCTTGCTCATATCCGTGGGTCCTAATTTTTGCTGGGTTTGGTGGGGGTGGGCACGGGGGAGGGAGGAAGTGCAAGGTTGACCTTTCAATCATTCATTAGTTTGTGCAAGATAGTAAGATTTGAATGGTTTGTAAAATGTATCTGTATTTTGCCGGATTTTGAACTCTGTCATGATTGTCCAAATTCCCATGACTGTAGCAAGATGTGTTATTATTACAAAATTCTGAATGGAGTACTTATCTTTTGGCAGAGTTTGATGTTTTGCCATGATGTTTTGTCGTTTGTGATTGAACTTTCTCTTAAAAGTGTGGATTTGTTGCCTTCAAAGCATTAGCATACTAATTAGGTTTTATGGTGTCGATGGTAAAGCATAATACCCTGATAGTGGAACCAACTAGAGATAGTTCATTTTGAGCCTCCTCTGTAGCCGGTTGGAGTTCACTTTTGTCTCTGGTTTTTCCATTTCATTCCCGTTAGATTGTTTCTTGAGTTCCTTTCATCGTGAAAACGAGTAAGTTACACTTATTAATGACAATATGGTGTTATGAGGGGACCAAATTTATACAGGTTGTGAGAGAGAGATGAATTAGAAGAACTGGAAATGATACATGGAATTTGTATGCTCGGGATCGAGACATGAAAATTGGCTCCATTGTTTGTCTCAGAGGAGTGACAAGGTAGATGTTTTAATGCTTATGTTAAAGTTGACTGCTTTTCATGGGGTCTGGTGGATAACCAAGGAGGGGGCTAGTCAGAAAAATTAGCTGCTGCATTGTGTACATGAAATTGCTTTATCAATGTGTCCGAGATGCAGCAAGACAAAACATTGTTCTTCAAGTATCTTCACTTTTATCTGCTGACAGATCCACGGTGCCTAGATTGCAGAGGGCTCTGTGTGCATTTTAAGCTCCTGAAAAGTTCTTGCACACAATGGCATTTGCCGATGTTATCATCTAGTCTTAATGCTTTCTTGATATTGTTCTGATATGACATTTTGAGCCTACTCAGATCAACCAAATTTTCAAAGCCGGAAATGTTTCATCTTGGATTTGCACATGGCCATTTTGGCTCTGGTGGCTGTACTCTGCGTGTCCATGAAGCTCGCATCACCTCCCTTTGACCGAGCTTCTATTTCTTGCTATGAGTAAATAAGCACGATATGTCTTCTAATACCCAGCCCTCCATCCTCTGCTTAGCTGTCCTTTAATTTGTATATCTATTAAATGAAGTGAAGGACATTTAGTCCCTGCACATACTCCACTACCTTGCATCACCATCGGAGTTTGCGTACTTGATTGAGAAAAGAAACTTGCATGAGTTTGATCTGTAGAGACAATGTAAATGTCGTCCTCAGTGTGGAATTCGGTAGTACAGGAAACAGTTTTTGAGGAGGTTTTCAATCTTCTAATATTCGCTTACTATACTCGTTCTAGTTTTCTCTGGTGCAGCTATTTTTGGTTGACGCATACAGTGTGGTTGTAGATTGGCGAAAAAGAGTGACGTAAAATCCGTAAAATGAGCTATTCATTATCCTGTACAGCAAAAGGATTGCTCAGTAAAAGAATTGATGCTTCCACAATATGTGTTACCTAGTGGATAATTAATTTATAGAAAAAAGAAAAGAAGAGAAACAGCTACAGCGCGAGTGAATACAAAAAATATCATTCAAGTAATTTTTGCGAGCGCTGTTTCTGAATCTAATTGGAATCGAACAATCCTCTGTTTGTTCAGTTTACCAGCAGCTAAACAAACAAAGGACAAGTAGCCACAATGAATTACACTCCCAACTTTGCATCTTCTTTAGGCCGGTACTGATTCACAGCCTCCCTCATATCATCAAAGCTCTGTTTCTGAATCTAAATATCATTGAAGTAATTTTTGCAAGCTCTGTTTCTGAATCTAATTGGAATTGAACAATCCTCTGTTTTTTCAGTTTACCAGCAGCTAAACAAACAAAAGGCAAGTAGCCACTATGAATCACACTACCGACTTCGCATCTTCTTTAGGCCGGTACTGCTTCACAGCCATCCTCATATCATCAAAGCCATCAGTCCCTTCAAAGAACTTACACAACTTCCCGAGCTCGACATCGTGGAGATCATTGACAAATGGAGTCACAGGGATCGCGTTCTCCGGCTGAAGCATGTAAGCGTTCGGGTTATCGTCGACAATCACAACCCTCTTTAAGTCCCTACCCATCTTGGACAGGTCCTTCACGAACTTCCCATCCACTTCAATGCACGAATCACGGTACAGTTGATGAGATATCAGCGACCTTTTCTGGTCGAGCCGGTCAAGCACCAATGATGCGTACTCTTTCAGGCCGGCTGTGAAGATCACCAGTTCGAACTTCGCGCTCATCACGCGCAGGAAATTATCCACCCCGGGGCGCTTAAGCACGTAAAAATTCAACCTTTCACCGTTTATCGTCGGCTGGACAACGAAATCGAACTTCTCTGGAGGTGGGTCAGTCTGCGAGTGGACCAGTGTCTCATCGAGGTCGAGAAAAACGGTCTTCTTGGTGGGTGATGCCAGCGGGGGGAGACGGTAATTCTCGGCATCGAAGGAGAGGGATCTGCATAAGCTGGCCATGGCAAGGGAGGGCGGCTCGTCGGCGACCTTTTTGAGGACCTTGAAGCCCTTGCGGCGGCTCGGAGTTCCGCTGTGGGCCAACTTGGAGAAAATCTTGATGAGGCGGCGCTGGCACGAGTGGAAGGACTTGTTGATCGTAGCAATGAAGGAGCCGGCAGCGGCTGCGTTCCTGACAGGGGACTTCTTCCGGTGGCGGCGGCCGCGGCGGCCGCGGCAGTCCTTGATGGACTTGGTCGGTGTTCTTCTGATGGTTCTTGACACCATCTCCGGTTCTTGATATGAGAGAGAGAGAGAGAGAGAGAGAGAGAGAGAGAGAGAGAGAGGTTGTTGGGGGATTGGAGGCAGTGGGGGAGATGAGAGGCGCTGGTCTGATTTTTGGGTGATTTTGATTTCATTTCAAAACGGTGCTTCGGCGCAACGGTCGGAAGAATCAGGTTCGGGTTCGGGTTCGGGTTCGAGGCTGGATTTTCTGATTTTGGGTGGACCGCGGTCGCCACGTAGGCCTCAGGCCACCCCACTCAGCACTTGCCACGTGTTCAGAAGGTCCCCACTTGTAAGAGATTTCAAAGTTCTCTCCTTGCTCTGGCCCACGCTCTTCCTCCTCTTCCCTTCCTCTTTTCTCCGTGTCTTCGTCCTTCAGAGAACATTCCCATCGGTGCCTTCCTTGTAGAGCTCGAGCCTCCCCTGGTTTTGCAAGAGTTTTGCTAGTCATGGTATGATTCTTCGTTTCTGTTTTGAGGTTGTCTGCAGCTAAATTGCATACGCTTTCTTGACAATCTTTGTTTGTTGAAGGTGGTGTTCTCTCAAGGGATATACCATTGGCGAGTTTGCAGAGGTTGTCAGACGGGAACTTTCTAAAGTTAACCGAGTGTCTCCATTCCCAAAGAGTTCCCTCTGCTGCATCATCAACAGAAAATGCAGATTCTGACCCCAATTCTGCTGGTTAGAGATATTGAACTGTTTTTCTTCTATGTAGATCTTATTAAGTGAAGATTTTCAAGTCAGTTTCTAGGTGATCTTCTAGCGGGGCAGAAAACTATGAGATTTGTGGGTTTAGTTGTTCTATCAATTATCCTTTTATTCTGATGCGAGACTGCTAGATTTTCAACCGGACTTATTCTGGTTATGTCATCTGCATCCATCTAAATGTTTTAGATAGAAGACTTCCAGATAAATATCCTCCTCTGAAGCCTAATTTCGTTAGTGAAAATTGGGCTTTTAGAGGAAAAAGCACGAGAGGCAAGTGAGGAAGCTTCCTTTTTCTCGCTCTTCGTTGCATTCATTATTAAAGCTCTTGCAAAATGTTAGTCACCTTCTTCTTGAAGCATCTGCAAACTCAAGAAACAAGACGAAAAGTCTGGAGCTCTGTTTGGAGCTCCGTTTATAGTGAAACTTACCCGAGCGTTCTCTACATGGTTTGTCATCTTTCTCAGTAAAAGACATATACTTATAAGCAGGCATACCAGATACAAATAAAGAAATTGATCATTAGATTTACTTCCTACGACTTGTCGTAAGTCTGCCTTCCCATGCAGAACTCCCTCCAAGACCCTTCACTGGAGAGACTTGCAAAAAGTGCTCTGCCATCGTCCGGTAATGAGGTTTTACGCTTCATCTTTTGTATTGTGCCAACAGGGCCATAGGCACACCTCTTTTATGTCTAGTGTGACATTTTTTCTAAGTTTATTCTTTGCATCTCGATTCAGGGTCTCCAGGCGATCAACATAGATAAGGAAGGAGGTGAATAAAGGTATATGGTATCACGGAATTGATGTCAGACTGCTTCCCAGGCAAGTAAGAAGGAAGCGCATTTTAGTTATCTCATCTTGGCAGTTTTAGGGTACAATAAGCTTGTGAAATCTTGCTTGCATAAACACACACTTCCCCCACCGTCACCATTGGCTATAAAACAGCTTTTCAATGCTTATGCAGGTTTTGGGAAAATCCCAGATACAAGCATGCTTTTACTGACTTTTTACTAAGCGTGAGCAAGAGGAAGGGGAGAACTTGAACTATAATGGAAAGCAAGTTTCAGTTGTACATTCAGTAGGAGATGATCCTCAGAATCTGAGCATATATACTTTCGGCTGGCATGGAATGCTGTCTGCTCAGTTGTTGACTGACTCACATTCTTCTACCCCTAAAACATTGCGGTTTTGAGTTTCTTTGGCCTTTTTTTTTGTTGTTGTTGTTTCCAGGCAAGTTTGAACTAATTCCGAGTGCCTATCAATCTGCTTGAGATTGCATTCAAGAGGAGTTGAGCAGCAGCCCTAACTCTTGATGGAGAACCACTCATTGTGTTGCAGAGGATGTACCTTCGGTGAGAGAAGTCTTGAAAGCTGTATTCCATAGAATATGTTAATATGCATAATCCATATGATCTATAATTCCACACTTATGTAATATCTACATGGTTGTCTTAATTCGTTGCAACGAAAGTAGGGATCTTTCTTTTCTTGATATCTAGACACGGTTGTGTTCGCGTGATGCGAAATGTCAATATTTTATGCAGTTCAAAGAGGCACCCGAAGGGAATAGTTGGAAACATTTTTTTGGGTTAATGATCTCCAGTGAACAATTTACACTAGAATTTTAAGGCTGATGCATGCACAAAGACTGCAAACGACCATCACAAGTAATGTTACCTGCAAATTGTTATGAGAAAGGCGAGGCAAAAGATATGGAAGGAGAAGACCTAGAAGGATGTGGAAGGAGACTTTAGAAAAAAGACATGGAGCATTTAGAGCTTCCAAAGAATCTAACACAGGGCCGAACGAAATGGAGTAATAGAATTCATTCAGCTGATCCAACTTAGCGAGATAGGGTTTGATTTTGCAGTTGACAGATTCAAACTGTCCTATAAGCAAACCCCAGGAAACTCGATTTGCTAATTTGTATGACTTCCCAAAATCTCAGGCAAAAGCAATGACCCTCGTAAACTCAGAAACACCTTTAAAGACGACAAAATCTACAATGCCAAAATATGGGTACCCAAATCACAAGCCTAGTATTGAACTTGCTAGCATTTTCCGCAGATCATCTTCTATTTTCTGAAGTTTAATCTATACCGTGAACGCAAAGTATCATTATGCAAGTAGCTTCATGCAGTCCATGGAAGAACCCAAACACACTAAGGAAAATTAGGCCAACATGCTCGTCCAACCTATCCATATCGACTACTAATACCAATCGAGTCAATTGCCCCAAGACGCTTAGAAGAATAAAGCACATGCACGCAAGACAGCTACACTATCAGCACACATAAAAGAAGAGAATTACAGCACCATTCCCAACATAGTTCTCGCACAAATCTTCATGTGATGTAGCTCGAATAATCAACTTTTGAACTTGAAGCATGACAGAAAAACCATGATCAACTTCACGAGAATCCACCAAAAATAAATTGCTGTGATCCGTGGCATGTTGGTTAGAGGTTCTCGATTCTGAAACTCAGAAGAGCTAATGTGCGGTGGATCCCTGTTAGTTGAGTTTAATTGGCCACGTTATTAGGAAAGAGGGCCGAGCAAGATCTACCCGAAATCCAACTTAGCTGGTTGTTTTTCTTTTTAATTCCTTTGGCAAGGGAATTAAACTATAGATTTGCTCAAAACTTTCATCTTTGGTACGCAGGTTGAACAATATATAAATTAAAGAGTTTCTCTTAAATCCAAATTCACATTTAAATAACTTCTTCATAATCATATTTCCTAATGCAACAACATGATGATACTCATATTTCGGTATTGCGCCGTCCGCAATCAACCTTCTAATATTTTTGTCCAAATTCAAAATAATATAATGCACCGCATTTCACTAATCCACACCGTCTTACTAGATCAGTGAAAAATTTGTACTATATCAATCAGACAAATTATCCAAGTGCATGTCGGGCGTAATTAGCTCAAAGTAAACAAAAGTAAGCATCACATCCTGGCAACTAATTATTTCTAGTACAGCGCCATCAATCGATACGGATTGTCTACGGCACTTCGTCATCTTAATTTTCCCAGTATTTCGTACCAACAATGTCACCAGGGACTCAATGGCTCTTTCGTATTGATTACCATGATGCCGTATAAGCATGTCGGGTGTAATTAGCTCAAAGTAAACACAAGTAAGCATTCACGTCACGGTAACTAATTATTGCCAGCAATCGATATGGACTGTCAACAGCACTTCGTCATCTAAATTGTCTCAGTATTTCGTACTGACCACGTTGCCCGGGACTCAATGGTTCTTTCGTCGTGGTTACCTTGATGCCGCATAATCTTGTTTGGTGGGGGCGTTAATCATGGTACCGCGAGAGGCTAGCGACAATTTCTCTGTACTTTTATATGTGCTCTATGACCAAAAGTGGAGCGTGACATGAGTATTTTCAAAGGATAGGCAACTTTTTTCCATGAAAGAACGTGGCGGTCTTCGTCTACCACCGAGATAAAGGGGCCTGGTTGTTGCAGCAGTTTCTTCCATGAATCATGGGAGATTTTAGCAGGAGTCTTTACAATCGTGGGCCATAGAAACAAGAATGTGAACAGAAAAAACATATCACAGAGACTATTGATTTAGTCAATTCACAATTAGTTGTTTCTGTTTTCTAGGCTAGCCATTTCGTCAAACACGAGGAAAAAAAAAAATCATGCTGGCGGCGAATGTTGGAATATTTGACTATTAAATTATATTTTCATCTAGAGTGTTAATGTGACTCTCCGAAAAGGAAGCTCTAAAGGTTCCTAGGTCATAAATAAAGTAAAATAAAATATGTTTTCACCTAATAACTTAAAATTTTGGGTTCCATTTTCTAGAATGATATTGAATCCGATGCTATCTCTTAAATGAATGTGTATTTAACCCCTTAGTTGAATTCCATGTAATGTGTCAGCTTGTCATTTGATTTGCACGTGAGAAGGAGTATATAACTGTTGTCTCACATCAATCGATAATGGATCATAGATAGTTTTTATGTTCATGTGATCTCCCTTCACTTATTATCTTAAACTATTGAAATAGTTGATAATGGTCCACAAAATCTCATAGTAAAGTTTCAGATTGTGTTGAAAAACAGCTCATTGAAGTGGAGCGAGTATGCATGAGAGGGAAGTATAAAATTTAATTTAATTTTAAAACGGCGAATATGTGCTACAGTCTAAAGAGGTTAGGTTTGGACACAAGGCTGGATATTTTGACACTATGTCTTTCTGTGGTTCGTGTCATAAATCTTTTCTCAAAGTTTAGTCGACGGAAATCTAGAAGAGTTGATGTTCACACTTAGGGACAAGTATTAAATGCATGGATTTAGGAGAGAATGATATAAGAAGTGCAAAAAATTGTATACCACACTTGTTTAGTGCCAAAAGTTTTAAGTGTCAAATTTTTTGAAAAATGATCACTTAGAACCAACTTAGATTTATTTGGCTAAAAATCTGGTGCTGCCTTTCTTTTATTAATATCTTGAATCGATGTGGATTGTCGGAGGCCCGGTCAGTATATTAAAATATAAAATATGAAAAATTAATTATATTAAAAATAAAAAAGCTGAAAAAAAAACTTAGTGTGGCTAAACCCTCACTAGTGACCATTGCCATTAGGAAGGGCCAGAGACCCTTTTTGGTGCTAGGTGAGGCCGCGACGTCCCTTGACGAGGGCCTCTTGGTCCTTTCCCTTAGCTTAACTTTAAAAATAAGCTAATTAAAAAAAAAAGAGGAGAAGAAAAAGCGGGAGGATTGCAAGCCCTTACCACCGCCGTCCCATCACCACCGGAAAGGGTCGGCGAGTGTGGAGGATCGCCAACGGGGGTTGTCAGGCCCCGCTTGCAAGCTTCACAGCCTAGTTTCTCCCTTTTTTTAGATTTTTAATTATTTTTAAATTTAATTTAAATAAACTAAAAGTCATCTAGGATGAAAAAAAAATAAAAAGCCATGTGGATTGATTTTTTTAAATATACCACATTATAATAAGATGATTATTATTATTTATGTTATTTAATCAAAATGGTCGGAAATTTTGTTGCTTTTGACATTTAAGTGATCACTTTTTCTTCAATTTGACACTTTTATGAGTCGACGAGAACTTTTGACACTAAAATAAGTGTCATACTCAACTTTTGGCACTTTTAGTGTCATTCTCTCATGAATTTAGTGTTAATTGTGTAGGAAAAATCTGCAATTATAAGGATAAAATATTGACGATTAGACTAGCATACTATGAATTTTCGATCTAAATGTCATAATGTTGTTAGTAGGCTCCATTTTGAGTCAATTAGGTTCTTGAACATTCCCAAAAGTGTTCAAGAGTCAAAGGTGGTGAAGGGGGGGAGTCGCTTGAGGTGGCAGGGGGAGTCGTTGGAGGCGGGGGGAGTTGGAATTGTTGGGAGGCGGCGGAAGGGGAGAGTAGCCGGAGGTAGCGGTTTGAGGGGGGGGGGAGTTGGAGTTGTTGGGAGGCGACAGAGGGGGGGAAGTCATAGAAGGCGAGGTTGAGGCGACGGTTGTGAGGGAGGGGGGAGTCAGAGTCATTAGGAGGTGGCGAAGGGGGGAGCCGTTGGAAGCAGAGATGGGGGGAGGCGGCGGAGGGGGAGTCGCTAGAGGTAGGAGGCTACGGAGGGGGGGGAGAGTCGCCGGAGGCGGGGGAGGTGGTGAAGGGGAGAGTTGCCGGAGATGGGGAAGTAGCATTCTGAAAATGCTACTTCCCAAGGCAACTCTTGAGCTCCATTAACCTAAAGGCCTTTGGAGGGTTTTGGAGATGCAATTGAATCTTCCCAAAACCCTCCAAAAATTGAACCAAACACATTTGCATTTGGCCGAACTTCTTTACGGCCCTAAAGTCCCTTTTAAATGCTGAACCAAACATAGTCTTATTTTGAGGAGCTGATGCTTGATGGGCAGCGGAATATTATGAGGCCAAAAAGCATCTTTCAGGTTTCACAGAGCTCCACGACAACAAATTCTCCACCTTGGTCTATTTCGAGCTGAGAAAGCAAAGATATCTTGAAGCATTGGACAATAATGATTTGTTATGGAGCCATGTGAAACTGGAAAGATACTTCTCAGCCTCACTCTACTTCCCAGCAAGCATCAGCTGCTTAATATAACTCCAGCCAAAATGAACTACCAATTCACGCTCCGATGCCTGTTTATTTTCTTCGTATCCCCACCCTCTTTCAAAAGCTGTAAGATAATTAAAACCAGGCGGGTACTGTGATGCGGCATTCCAAGAACGTCGGGCAGTACTATGTGGATGGTGGTCCAAGCTAAGTTGGCGGTTCGCACGAGAGTCATGGTATCATAGCTGTCGTCGTCCGAGGAAGCACCCACCAACTCTTTTTTTTTTTCTCCCGGTGGTGGTAGCAATTCGTCAGACGAGCTAGATCCTTAAATTTCGCCGTGATCCATTGCCTCACGAGCCCTAGCGTTCTGCCACGCACCACTGCCCCTCATAGCCATGCACCTCACACGCCAGAAACTCCTTCATGCGTATTGCTAACGTCAGCTTCAGTAGGTTATCCCCGATTCTTGAACATTGCAAACCATTTATTGAGGTATTTCGACATACTCAGTCTGTTTTTAGTCTTAGCTCTCTTCAATATGTCCTCCAAGGTGCTGGTTTCTCTTTTTTATTCTCAATTCTACTTTTTTGGCTGCGAAAGTGCAAATCATGAATAAATTGAAAAGTTCACTGTGCATGAAGACCATTTTGAATGTTTCAAATTGGAACTTATGGGCTAAAGAAACGTAATTTTGTTTTAGATGATGCAGGCTTTGGAGTTACATCACTGCAAAATATTTGTGCGCCTGTTAAGATCACTAGCGAAACTGACGACAAATTTTTTTGTCTATAATGAAGGTGCGCATGCCGCTTGAGCATGAATCAAGAGTTTATTTTGGCCGGAGTTAATTTTGAGGACCTGATGTTTGAAGCGTTTGATAGCAACAATCGCCCCAAGGTAAGGCTGAGCATCGGGAAGTGCCCAAACCAGACTAGACAGATTAGGTTGGTCCGGTTCTTAGTTCCTAAAAATAGAATGGGTGTTTGGGCGGTCTAGGTCTCGATTCTTAGGAGGACGGGACTGGACTAGACCGCCTGAACATGACCAATTAAATTTTATGATAAATTATGAATAATATAGAAATGATCGAGTTGTCAGAGTCAAGTAAATCACAGCAAGGACTTTAGAGATAAATGAGAGTTTATAAGCTATGACCAATAATATCTAACCAAAACGAGGTTAGTTGATCGACCACGGCAGGAAGTGTATCAACTATGATAGAGATGTTGTCTTGCTTCTTTGGGTAAAAACATTGCCTTGTTATTAAATATTTTGCCTTATAGGTCCTTTTGCTCTACCAATCCTTTGTCTCCAGTAACTAGTGATGTTTCTTACCAAGCCTAGCTTCTCTCTTGAATACTGAATCCTTTGCTCATGATTGTGTACGGAACATATTTTTGTTTGAATTTTTTTCCGGTCCATTGGACTGCCCAAGAATCGGACTGGACCAATCGGTCCAGTTCCAAAACTAGTTGGTCTGGTTCCCGGTCCTAAAGATCGGGAACATGTCCCATCGTTCCGGTTCCTTGTTCCGAGAGGGAACGGGAACACCCGGGAAACCGCTCACCCCTACCCGAAGGCATTAGAAATTCTCACGACCAATCTAAAAGTGATCTGGCCAAATAAAGACTTCTTCAAGGAAATGACCCACCTTTTAACATTGGACAAGATTCGAAGAAACAAGAGTCTTGCCATATATGGAGATACACATAATGCCAAAAGTGAGATAAGTGGTGTGAGATATTTTAACAAAATCAACTCGATTTGAAGAATGAGCTGATTTTAATGATTCTTGAAATTCAAAAAAAGATTTTGGATGGTTATATGTATTCTAGGCATGCCATTTTCCTTGGAAATATGAACAAACCGGCTATAAAATGAGGCAATATCATCTATGTTTATTAAGCTCAATCTTGTCAAATGAAGCTTTCTTTATTGGATAAATTTGTTATCTTTCGAGATATGATTTGATTAGATTTCTTGCTTCCAAAGATGTCACTGGCAACATGACACGAATTAGCCATTCCTAACTACCACAAAATAAGGTATAATTTACTCCAGGCTGCTTTTGGTGGATTCCAACATTTGAAGATCGCTACAAAACCCAAACTTAAGTTCAATTTAAATTGATGAAGAGTGAGATCTTCCCACCATAGTCGTGGAGGCTCGTATATAGATCATTCACCTTTTTGTAGCTTGAACTGCTTTTGCAATACATTCATTCTAGATTTTCCATCAACTCTCGTCTTATGGTCTGTTCACCTTCTACAAACTGGATATTCCAGGCAAACTGGCGTCATCATCTTCTATAGATTGCTCACCTTTTATTGGTCCATCCAAACTTAAGTTCTTGCTCTCATTCTACAAAAGGTCCTTCCAAACTTAGAAATATTTTCAATCCAATAGCTTGTTCTCCTTTTTCAAAGCCAAAGTCTTTCTATGCTTTTAAACGTCTTGTTATTGACATTATTTGCGTATATCCTAGGTATATATAGCTTGATCGTTCTTTCACTCAAAGCCACATATTAAAAGTCTTTGCTATTTTGTCACCTTCAATAAAATCATAGGGGATTATTTCAACGGATGTGCCTGAAGAATAGCACTAAATTATCTGAAAATGATGCGTCATCTTTCTTGGAAAAGTTGATTAGATAATTTGCACATTTGATCCTCTCCATCTTTAGGTTTTGAGGCAAAATATGCAAAGTCCAATTATATGTATTTACTTGGAGATGTAAAGTGTATTAGAATCGTCGACAATGGTTTTATCAGACCTAATTTGTTTCCTCTTAGTACTAAGCACAAAAAAATCAGACTAAATGTAAGCGATAGTATTATAATAATTAAATATTAAGTTATGTCATCATTTAATAATTTAATTTTTATAACAGTTAATAGTGGTTCTCATAAAATCTCATGGAATAAAAGCATTGGACATTGTCCAATGTTATTTATGCAGACTAAAGAGCTTTTCTGTGGTGGACACTTGCTAGTTGAACAATTGAACTTAATTGGCCACGTTATTGGGGAAAAAAGGTTGGGATGACCGACCCGAATCCAACTTAGCTGATTGTTTTCCCTTTTATTTCATTTGGCAAGGGAATCAAACGTTAGATTTTCTTGAAATAATTAATCAAACATATTTCAATATCCACAATAATTTATGTTTAAATATCTTCATGGATGATGAAAATTATATTTTTGTTTGTTTATTTTTTAGGCTAGAAAAGTGATTATTCTTAATTATAAGTACCCTAAATTTGCTTTGAAATTATATCTTCGACACATAGGTTAAATAAGTACGAAACAAACAATTTCACTTAAATCCAAATTTGCAATAACTTCTTCATAATCATATTCTCTAATGCACCAACATGATCATGTTCATATTACGTAATTGCACGACCTGCTATCAACTGACCTTGATCCTCTACCGCATCATATCTTTTGTCCAAACTCGGTATGATCCATTATAAGACATTTCGCTAATCCGATACTGAAATTTATGATTTTATTAATCATTGATATATGTATGTACTAGAGCAATCAGGCAAATTATCCAGGCATGTTGAGCGTAATTCTCTCAAAGTAAACAAAAGCAAGCATTTTTATCACGATAACTAATTTATTATAACACAACCTTGGCAATCGATGCAGACCATCTACGACGCTTCATCATTTCAATTGTCCCGGAATTTCATACTAACGACATTGTCGGGGGTTCAATGGTTCCTTTGTCATAGATGCTATGATGCCGGCAACTATCGTCTATTCTTGTTTCGTGGACATTTGCGTCAATCATTTAACCATGACAAGCTAGCATCGATGTCTCTGTAGTTTGCTAAATCCTGTACGACCAACAGTATAAAGTTACGTGAATCTTTTCGGAAGACAGGCGACTTTTCCATGAAAGAACAGCGGTCGTCTCGCTAGGGTCTTCGTCCATCACTGAATTAAAGGGGCCAGGTTTCAGCAGTTTCTTCCTTGAATCATGTGTGACTCTGGCAGGACTTTAAATTTGGTGGGCCATACAGACAAGATCGCGAAGAAAAATCATATCCCAGGGACTTTTGAACGAGTCAATTCGCGATTAGTTGTCGCTGTTTCCTAAGCCATGCATTTCGTCAAACAGTAGGCGTGCAATGTTGCCGGTGGTGCAGCTCCACAGTGTCTAAACAACGACTCGTTGAAGTGGAGGGAGCGTACATGAGAGAAGTGTGCCATATTCAATGCATGCGCATTGAAAGTTTTGGGCTTGTGGGTTGATGTGAACTTTCATAATTGCAGAACGGTGAAAGCAAGTTGATATGCATTACCATCCGATTCACAAGATTTTTCTTCTCCCCCCTTTAGAACCTTCCTGTCTCCACTTGACCACTTTTTATCCATCAATGTGATCAATGCCCACCTAATTTTGGATGATGACCTGCCTAGTGACTTGGGCTGGGCATGGTCTAAGCAGCTAGTAGGGGTGTGCATGATCCAAACCCGTCCGACTGGATTTTTTTTATTACTTTTTTTACATCTTTATTTTTAATAAAAATATGAAAAAGTTAATCGGTCCGATCTAGTTCAGGTCTGGCCCTTTTAGGAAGGGGGAACCAAACCACCCAGATACCAGTTCCACTTTTAGGAACTAGGGACCGAACTGACTCTTCCAATCCGGTCCGAGCCAATCTAGGTTATTCCCAGTTCGGGCGGTCTAAGTTGCTCATTCCTAACAAATAGGATTCTTAAGACAAGAAACAAAATCAGGTTGCGAAGACATTCTAGAGCATTCGCTAAAACATCTATAAATCTAGTCAATAATTTATGGTGTGAGATGCAGGAGAGAAAAATATTTTTTGAATTTTTTTCGAGACGCTATTTGGCAGATGGCAGGTGATGTGGGGAGTAATCTTTCTTAATCATGCAGAACTAGATGGGGGGCAAATTCACAGTTACCATCAATTACGGAAGACAAACTAGGCATGTGCTCAAGGTCTGTGAAAACGCATCTCTTTTCTCGAGGTGCGACAAGTCAAGAGCCCAACGTAATCCATGACAATACATGATCTCACTTCTCCCTCTCAGTGCTGAATGGAAATTCTAAGTGTAAACCGAATCTTAGAAACATCACTGACAACAACGCGTGTAAAAGAAAGATCGTGATGGACATGCACGATCTCAATCTGAACTTTAATAGTTGAACCTGTATCTGGCGCCGTTCCGTTCATTTCATTGAGAATTTTCTTTGAGACAATTCATGAGTGACGACGTGATTAAGTCACGTTTTGGTCATGGAATCTGAGATGATATGAATGAGAATGTGCGACATAATTCGATCCAATGGGTTGATGTAAGTGACCGAATGATGATAAGGCTCCGTTTGTTTGCGAATTACATTTTTCATTTATTTTTGGGTGTTTAGTTCGCTTAAAAAAATGAATTCACGAAAAGAATATTTTTTCAATCAACAAAAAAAAATTATATTCTAGTAAAACATCTTCGTCTCAAAGCTTAAGTTTAGGGAAAAGATTTTCTTTTTTTTGGAAAATTGTAAATATTTTCTAAATGTGATTAGGTATTGGCGCTTGGACCCAAAATTCTATCTTTGGACACGAGAACCCCAGACGTTGGTTCTGGGGTCCTCACCGTGGAAAAAGGTCTCTAATGCTTAGGCCTGGATCCATCGAGGCCAACCTCAAAGCCACCAACACCCAAGCTCGAGTCTACCGAGGCTGAGTCCAAAGCCCTAGTGCTTATGCCCAATGCCCAAGCACCCTAGCCTAGGTCTACACATGCAATAATTGAGTCTCCGACTCTCAATTTACGGTCTTCGATGGTTAAGTTTGGGTCCACAAAGGCCGTGCATAGGTTCTTGATTCTCAAGCTCAAGTCCTAGTTATTGAAATGTTCCTTCTTACAAAAGATTTTTTTTTTAAGAATTCGAAATTTTTAATATTTTAGATTTACCTTTTCTTTTCTTTTTTCTTTTTCCTTCTTACTTTGCCAATCACCTGCCACGATAGTAGCTGATGACCGGCCATAGGGGAAGGACCGATCTCTAGCGAGGCTTGAGCTCACTGGAATCCAGTGAGCTTGTCCTCGCTTGTGGCCAGTCACCAACTGTCGTTGTGATTGGCAATTGTTTGAGGAAGAGGAAAAAGGAGGAAGAAAAAGAATAAAAAATTAATTAAAATATTCTAGGGAAAATCAGTTTTTATACCAAACGACGGAAAATATTTTTTCAATTCATTTTTAGATTTCAGATAAACATCGAAATATATTATAATTTTTCTAAATAATGACTTCATGAGAAATGTTTTCGAAGGCTTTTACACTTTTCGTAAAACAGACAAAACCTAAATCTAGAAATGGCAGGTACTATGCCGTCGGAAGAGGATGTCTCCATCCATCTTGAGGCAGCTGTTCTGGATAGACGGACACATTACGCGTAGCAAGCACTGAAAAGTCCGACCAGATCGTGGTGCGATTCAACCGGGAGCCACCACGCGAGCCCACAAGACATGGATTGCTTCGCCACTTCGTTTTGTCCGAAGGGTTTTGTAATGCGGCTGTTGACTCGAGCGGTTCGGGATGGTGCAGAATCTGTGTTTCCATCTGTCTTTCCTCGTACCCTTTTCTTGATGGTGTCATGAATCGACTCTCAAGTACTAAGCTTAGAGGACAGAGACAACAGAAGTCTCGAGACAGAGTGCGGTTCGGGATGGTGCAGAATCTGTGTATCCATCTGTCTTTCCTCGTACCCTTTTCTAAATGGTGTCGTGAATCGATTCTCCAGTACTAAGTTTAGAGGACAAAGACAACAGAAGTCTCGAGAGAGAGAGAGAGAGAGAGAGAGAGAGAGAGAGAGAGAGGCTCTAAATGCAAAGGAAAAGTCAACTCTAACTCAAACTGGGTTTGGACAGAGTGATTAGGAAGAAAAAGGAGGGATCTAGATAATAATGAGAGGGAACAAAAAGAGAGAGATTGAGTTATGATGTTGCTTGGATTCTAGCGATGGAAAATCGATAAAAATTAATTATACAATAATATGTGGATGGCAGTTATTGGTGATGACTTTGCTCTCTTTTCTCACAGGAACTTTAAGACACATATGTTGTATGCTACAGTTTCATATATGCTACATTTATCTAATGACATTACAAAATTGTTACGTAATAAAACCAAGTCTATGAGAATGAGAAATTTGTCATCCATGAACAAGTTATGCACATAGAAAAAAAAATCTATTAATTATAATTCTTCAATACTATAGAGAGAACATCTCACTGAATAGACCGACACGTTACGAAATAACATATCAAATTAAATTCATAAGATTGACAATGCTATAGAGAAAATATCTCTAAATGAACTAATATGACTACTTCGATTATGTTCAACAAAAGACGTAGCGAAATTCAAGATGAGAGTAAACGCTACTTAAAAATTGCTTTAAGTAAATTGACACATCAATTGGGTCAACTTAATTAGGAACAAAGTCCACGTTGAATTAAATTTTTGTGGACCGCAATATATAAGATGTTTGGCTAATAGATAGGGAACCTATGTATCAAAAAAATAAACCCTTGATGTCCAATTCATCTATGGTAACGATTTGTATGGTTTTGACATTACCTCTTTCCATTTATTAAATTTCATGGCTATTGTTACAACAGCTATATTGGAAAGCACTATACTTCCCTATACGTTGAATTTGCTATAGTATAGATTGATTCTCAGTACCTTTAAATTTTCAACAAATTTTTATATGTAAAACCTATGCCAAAGCATTTAACCTCGTAGAATATGGAGAGTGAAATATATGTAAAACTGGAGCACGATTTTAGGTCCGTTATCATTCATGAACCTATTATACCAATTTATTAATTATGATCATACAATCTATATTGTTGGAATGCGATGCATTGCTTGACAATAAAGTTTGTATGCTCTTTATGGGCACATGGCGTTTCTCCATCTTGACCTTAAGTTTTTTTTTATTAGGTTTTCTAACATGCTCCATTTCGCATGTATGTTCACTAGATTAATCAATTTCCACTTGACAATCTTAATTTGGCTTGTGTGTAAGAAATAAGTGTCGAAATATTACACATCGCTTGACAATGAGGTTTATATATAATGTCTATCTCGATTCTTTGCCATCTTATCTTCTCATGCCATTCGCGAGTTGTCTCCAGCAATATTTCATCGTCGATACCCTATAAATAAATTCCATATTGGAAGCATAGACTTGCAAGACATTTGCAGCTTCTAGGTATTTCCATCAAATATAAAACGACATCAGATGGTGCCCACATGAAACTTGAAAACTGAAGGAAAGAGACACCATCTCTAGTTACTTACCATTTTAAGCTATGTCATAAAATACATTTGAAGCTTTTCTTATCTAGTCAACTTTTGTGTGTGTTTGTCTATATATATATGCTAGCATAATTAAATGACTATGAGAATAATAGCATGGTGTGGACTATAAATTCGTGAAGAAGAATATCTCACAATAATTTATAACTATTATTTTTATGTGAGGATTGAGAATAGTCACTTAATCATTTGTTTTTATATAAATTGCAATCTAACCATATATTATATATGGGTTCTACAGCATAATGTTGCAAGCATATATACCTAGACATGCCAAAACGAATCTGAGTTGCCTCCGAAGCTCATCGTTGACCCTTCAACCTCATCATGCGGACGATATTGCAGTTCCATTCTAGTGCACTAGATGCCTTCTTTTGTACAAGCTGACCATTTTGAAATGCATTCGTATTCGAATCTTTTTCTGACGCTGTGACGAGAATAGACGCCTTTATAGACAACTCGTGTGGGTTTGGTTGATTTTGCCCATAATTATAGAGTACGAGGCTGTCTGAATCGCAGTTCGGTCTCATTTAGCACTAATTCAGGTTCGTTTAGTACAATGTCCGCAAAATTAGTCGGCTAACATTTGCATTCAGGCAATACAACCCAGTTGATAATTTCCATCATGTATCAGTCATTACTACAGACTTGACGCAGTAATTACTATGGTCATTAGCTTAATGACATGGATTAAGAAGGTGAACCGATCATCTCTCAAAGAAGCAGCATCGTTCTGTTACTCTTTTCAGCAAGGATGGCGAATGATGCAGTCGATTCCGTAAGGAATTATCTCCATCAATATAGTTGAGAAAAAGGAAATCGTTGACGTTTAAAACACTGTTTCAATCGATGGATGCAGCTTCGACTTGTGTAATGCTGTTATTCCTTTGAAGATTGTGTTCTTCCCTAGGGTTTCTTGTTGCTTTTGAACTACTCCATGCATGACATTGTTTTCGTGCGTGTCGCGATCAAAGCATTCTTGTCACACTTGTTACACATGGGATTAATCCCTAACTTAGTAAGATCTCTTCGCCCATAACATAAGTATGTGTGTACCCATCGATGTTTGTATTTGGACATGTCGATGCCGTACAGCGCAACAATGATTATGCTCCTCAAAATATTCTATTAGTATTATCGACAATATAATACCCAAAATAAATGGTGAAGAAAAGGAGGCTACGAAATCTCTATGTTTTCATCGAAGTTGTCCCTTGCTGGAGCCGAGCCATGGTTTCAAAATATGTAGCTTGTGATAACAAATAGGGCAATTTTCTATAGATTTTCAAGTACAAAACGAACTAGTGAATGGAATTTAGCTCCGATGTTGCATTGAAGCGATTTTCGCGAGATCAGGTCCCATCCATGTCATGTCCAAGCAATGTAGGACAGCCATCTTGATTAGTTCTGGCCAAATTTGATGTCGGAAAGACTCGGTTAGAGGATCTATGAAAGTAGAAAGACTTGGTTAGATTGATTTAATATATGTACTTAATGTAAAAAAAAATTGCGAAGTACTTAACTCCTATCGCAGTGGGTCATTCTCTCAAATTTCGCAAGACATCTCAAGCGACCGATGAGCAGCGCGAGTATTTCATGAGCTCACCGGCTTTATCTATCTGATAAGTTGATTAGACGGTCATTTTTGCGAGTCCGAGGTTTATCTGTGTTTAATCAGGATTTCCCCAAAAAGGGTTCTTTGTGAAGCTATCAAACCAGGGAGAGAGACCCGCCGATAAGAAGTAAGATTCCTAAAACTCCCGTAATCGGACCCAAGTGCATGTTACGCGGATAGCATGATGGGTAGGTCACAGCAAGCCGAAGGTGAAACCGATGCATAGAATGCTTTGGCCACCTCGTCGTCGATCAAAGATTGCAACATGTAAAGCTGTAATTGGATGGCTTGAACTGGGCATTTCGGACAAGTCGATGGCGTAATTCAGTGCTCACTTGAGCTTAAAAAGAAAGAGAGGTGGAGCACAGATCAGGAGAGAAGGGGTCGGCACGAAGGGCAAAAGTGCGGGGGACTGCCTGGAAGGTCGCTCTTGGTGTCTCTGTATTTCCGGCGGGTGGTTGACGCAGCCTTCAATGCTCTCGATCTCCTCTGCTGCTCAGTTGAACATGTATTTTTTCAACGACATCTTCAAAGACTCCCTGGGGAAAAACATAAATACAAAGAAAGAAAAGAGTGCCCAACATCAAATCAAATCGCAGAAAGCCTCAAAAATAACAGGAAAGAAAGGGATAAAAAATTTTGATGGAAGAGAACATAGTCAATCTCCTCTCCCTGTCAAACTTCTAAAACTCTCTCTCGCTCTCTCTCTGTCTCTCGCCAGCTCTGCTTCTGATCCTTGGGTTCTCCTATAAATGGGTTTTGCGTCATCCTCCGTATAAACGTCATAGTTGAGTGAAATCTCTCTCTTTCTCTCTCTCTCTCGTGTGAGTGATACATCTTCTGGTTCTGAAGAGAGGGAGAGAATCATGGCCGAGGATGGAAACGATGGAGTTGTGGTGGACATGAAGGACACAAACTCAACCCTCAAAATCAAAGAAGAGACGGACCGCTATTTCTCTCTGCTTTTCTTCCAAAAGGTTAGACTCAAGGGCTCTTCCTCCGTCGTCTCCTCCCTTTTGCAACGAGAAAGAAAGAAGAAGAAATCTCTCTTTTCCCCTTTTCTTTTTAAGTTCATTTTTTGTCCTTGCTTCTCCATTTTATCTGTAATTCCTTGGCATCCTGCTGCCTATGGTAGAAAATCTCGTGTACTCTGGCTTTTCGAAACATCCGGATCTTTCAGAATTTATATGGCTGTACGAACTGGTGCAGTCATTCCTGTCCCACACTAAGTCCGAAATATCGACATGGAGTTTCGTGGCCATGTCCCAAGCCAAAGACTTTATTAGTCTTCAGTTAAAACAGATGCGACTTCGGGGCAAAGTTAGTCGCCATAGAACCTGCACGAGGGATGCGGGATTGACTTTAACGTGATCTTGGGCTGATTGCAGCTGATAGCGGAGGGCTTCGGCACCTACTTCTTGATATTCGCCGGTTGTGGGTCGGTGGTTGTGAACAAGAACGACAAGGTGGTGACGCAGCCGGGGATCGCGATCGTGTGGGGGCTCGCGGTGATGGTCCTGGTTTACACCGTCGGCCACATCTCCGGTGCCCATTTCAATCCTGCCGTCACCCTCGCTTTTGCCGTCACCAGGAGATTCCCATGGAAGCAGGTAATTTCGGAAATTTTTCGCTCAAGATTACCAAAATTGAGCAACAATTGAATAATTTACCAGCAAGGTTCTAATGATGTTTGGATCCTCCTTTCAGGTACCGGCTTATGTATCGGTGCAACTACTCGGGTCGACTCTGGCGGCCGGCACACTCCGGTTGTTGTTCATGGGGAGCCACGACAAATTCGCTGGGACTCTGCCTACCGGGTCGAACGTGCAAGCCTTCGTGGTCGAGTTCATCATAACGTTCTACCTCATGTTCGTCATCTGTGGCGTCGCCACTGATAATAGAGCCGTAAGTTTCACTTCGTGCGTCGGTTAGCCTTTTTTTTAATATAGCTAAGTTTCACATAATAACTGGTTTTATCAGTAATTCTGATAAAGGACTGGCTCCATCATCTGCAATACAAGTCAGGAGACAAAAAGGTTTGCTGTTCGTCATGCGTGATCACGCTAATCATCATAAACAGACAGAAATATAATCTTATCAAGAAATCTTATCTTGATGGACTGTTTGTGACATGGACTTGATCCTGTAGTTTAGTCCAATAGTGACAATTATCTGTTGCATTAACAATCAATTATGCCATTCTTTAATCATTTTGCTTTCGATTTGTTCAGATTGGAGAGCTTGCTGGTCTTGCTGTGGGTGCGACTATATTGCTCAATGTGATGTTTACTGGGTATATTTGACTCGTCTTCACTATAGTTTTTTATAAACCTGTCTTTGCTATAATTTTAACTCATTCCAAAAGGTCTTAATGATGCTCATTCCTGTCCACATTAGTCTACACAAGATGGTGAGCCAGAGAGATCAAATTAAAACATTTCTGTTTCAGTCTTGTTTCTGTTTCAAAGCTTTCTTTGAGCAAGAAAGCAACCGTGGAAGAAAATTAAGAACACTGACAATTGATTTGTGTTCTCCCATCAATTAGGCCGATTACCGGAGCGTCGATGAACCCGGCGAGAAGCTTGGGGCCTGCAATCGTGTCTAACCAGTACAAAGGGATATGGATATACCTACTCGCCCCGACCATGGGCGCGATATCGGGCGCTGCTGTCTACAACATCATCCGGTTCACCGACAAGCCTTTGCGTGAGGTCGTGCGGAGCGGCTCATTCCTGAGAAACGGTGGCAGAAGCGGCTCCAACTGATGATAGAGGATGGAGAGAGAGGGGGAGGGAGACAAATAAAAACAGTTTGTGAATGTCATATTATGCTCGTGCCTTCCGCGTATGAAATGGGAATGTCACTAATCTTGTAAGGCTTAACATTATCCAGCATGCTTAGATTGTGTGAAAAGGAGAAAAGAAAAAGGGATGCGACTTGCCGTTTTAAAGCTTCCGCCGGCTATCTCGGCCAACCTTTGAAATCCTGGACCCTTTGCTAGCATGCTGCCCTTTCCTGGGCCAAATCAGATCTGCTTTCCAGTTGCATGAAGTTGTCATTTTCGTAAAAATCTCTTGCTTCTTGTATGACTAGCGACCAACATGTTCATTTATCTATTGAACTTAACTTTTGATAAGACGAGCAATCCAAAGTTATCAGCTGGCTCCACGGATGCATGCTAATTGCCCCGTCCACGTTCATCGAGTAGGGCTCCCACCGTAGAGTGTGGCGCAGTGGCCCCTGAATCCAAAGGAGCAGTCCATGCCAATAGAGGTCCCCGGGGTCTATAGAACTTGCCTCGGCATCGCGCGATTCGCTTGGTAAGTGAACAGCCAGTTCGATAAGGAGAGGTGCGGGAATATAGAGTCGTACCCTACATCTCTCGATTGCATTGTGAAGACCGATTCGTCGTCACAAATCTGTCACCAGTTTACGGCTCTTGTCCGCCTGAATTGATCCAGTCAATGTACCTGCTTCATACCATGTTTCTAAAATCGAAAATCTTCCCTATTTGATTACTTAACACACACTTCAAGTGGTGACTGCGGGATCCGCTGCTTAGAAGCCGCCAGCTTTCATGGCATTTTCAAGCCCTATACTTTCGCAGTGTCTTTCCTCACGAGAGACAGAGAAGAAGAAGACTGACTCAAGTGGGGATCGAAGGCATGCATAGCATAATCATAGCCGTGAGGCACAGTAGCAGATGTATATTCATATATTGTCCAACGATTGCACGTTGGATCATTGTTAACCAAGGTAGGATTTAAGGATACATGATGTAGTGGCATGCACCGTGAATTGATAAGCAGGGCAAAGAGATTCAACGCCGTGGAAGGAAGAAAAGAGAGGGTTGAAGAAAAGAATTTATGGAGGAGGGCTTCCCATCGAAATGGATAAATGGGGGGCTAACACAACCATCCCAGCGATTGGACAACTCCCTCGAAGTCGAACCTCTAATTGGTGGATCGGCACTTTCAAATATGATAATATTTTATCTAGTCAAGTTTGGTGTGAGCGATGTCCATAATTTGTAATACTTCAAGGAAATACATGATTAGAGGAAATTTCTTCTAATTTAGAATAAAGCAGAATATGACCCGCAGTATAATCTAGGGTGCTATGGACTATCTTTTCCCCAGCAACATTTTGAATAGTGCATAGCTTTTAACTTTGGGAGGATGGGTTAAGAAATCAAATAGAACTTATACTGTGAAGGGCGAGATGCACAGATTCTGAAACAAAGATATACGGTTAACAAAATGTTGTATATTCTTCTATACAATCACTATAGCCACCGCTGCAGCCGACAAACACAACCATCGCCAGCCGCTCGGCCTCCGTAGACCGGCCTCTCCACCCGCAACGCCAAGCCTCTGTCGAAAAATCCCCTTTCTGCCCTTTGCAGACTTACTTTCACGTCTTGATAATAAAGAAAACCATTCCAGTAGATCGGCACCGCCAACTCCGGCCAACTTCACCACTACAAATGACCCAACAACCACCCAAAGAAAACGGGGTTACGCGCATTGGATCGTAGGACGCGCCTCCCGAAGTTTAGGTTACGAGGCCTCTGTTGAAGGCCAGAGAGGAGAGAGAGTCGCCCGCTGCTGCCATGACGGCAATGATGGTGCGCCAGGCCGTGGAGAGATGACGCCGCACATTGTGGGCTGCAACGACGAGCCGAAGCTTTACCTCGCAGGTGGCAATGGCGTCCCATGGGCGGCCCGCAACGGAGAAGAAGGAAGACCGAGAAGAAGTATATAATTAAAAGGATGGGGAAATGATGTTTTGCTTGTATTTTAGTGCTAAACCTCATATGTTTAGCCGTGTACAAGAGCCGCAAGAGCCACAGCAGTTTGGTTTAAAGGAGGCCTCACATTTCGAGCGCAATTCAGAAAGTCAAGGTACTTGATTGAATAAAAATACACTTTCGAGTTCTGATTGCAAAATGAGCTAAGGTTCAGGCGTTTACGATATTGTTACTCTTATCGGGAGTGGGAGATTTGTGGAATTGTCAAGAACCACTTTCTCACAGCCTAATGCTAACATTAAAAGGTTCAGAGAGAATTGTACTTCGAGGTATAAAGCTCTTTTGATGTGCAAAGTCTCTGATCTTACCTATGCAACCAATTTAGGTCGATAGATGATCTGTTTACTTGACATACAGATTAGACAAAATTTGAGCATGTTGATCTCAAGCCTAAACAGGTCCACTTACAAAAGGATCAACTCACCTAGGCACGACGTGCGCCAACCGATCTCTCTAATCCTTTCAAGTATTAACGCATTTAGACACAAATAGTTGTCAACATTAACTTGTTTTTTGTTTAAGCACGGCACGTTTTTAGATATATCCAGACATCTTTCAACACCTTCAGACACGTTTATACATTGTCTAGAAACATACTTTCGAATTCTTTTTACGTATGGTTATAGTCTTTAACCGTTGTGTTCTGTAATCAGCTTTCAAAGTTGTGTATGTTAACCAACATATTTGTTCATAGTAGATCTGAATTTTATACGGCACCATCATGCGAATTGCCTCAATAATTTTGATGTAAAGCAAGCGGAGCAGAATACATTATACATGAATCACCCCTTTTGTGTGTGTGTGTGTGTGTGTGTGTGTGTGCATATATATATATATATATATATATATTTACACTTATTCAGGAGAACCAAAGGAAATTCGAAAGGAAATACCTACAGATGACGTATAAAGAAAATAGATACGCTATACGTATGTGACTTAACTATTTCAAAATCCAATTTCTACGAGCACCGCTAGTGAAATCGATATCTCATTGGTTAACTCTTATGGGACCTGAGGCTTTACGAAATAACTAGTTTAGACCGATAGATACTAATACCAACCTCTTCCGATGAACTCGAAGCCCATTGGTTCCAAATCCATGGCGGACCTCATCAACTCAGCCTACTTCAACTACCAAAGCTCGAGCCTGTTTGTTCGTCTAATTGACTCGTATCAAATCGGCTTAGACTCCAGAGCATAGTACCATAAACATCTCTCTTGTTAGTGCTTGAGTATGAACAGTAATTTCTTTTCTGTCTTGCAAGAATGAGACAGCCACAGTTGATACTCATAAAGTGACAGAAGATGAATGACAATAATGATTGGGATCCAAAAACAGGCTGTCCAATTAGTTATAGAACATGTCATCGGTACGACAGCAGCCGAACAGCATAATCGATGGTGGCGATCGATGGCCACTTATGATGTTCAGTGGTTACAATGGGGCCATAGTTAATAGGGATGAACTTGTAGCAATATCACTGCTTAATCCTCAACTCTCAAACTCTGCACAGTGCATAAACAGATTTACTTTCCATGTGCTTCCTCACCAGCTCCACAAAACCTAAACCCAATGCATGAAGGATAACTCGATGCTCTTCAGTCCTCAAAAAATAGCATCAAGCCAACATGTTTTGAAAATTGTACCGACATCTAAAAGTGACGTAGACAACAACTAACAAGCCGAATACTCTTTGCCAGCATATACTCAGAGAACAGGCGTTATATTTACTATTTGACTGAAGTGGAGAAAAAGAATCAAAGAATGAACAGAAGTACAACACAAATGTCTCGTGTAAAGCTTTATAAACATGCTTTGCATGGCCTTACAACTTTGTCCAGACCCACATGCTTGGCCTGGCTAGGTTTCTGCTCCCGCACTGTGCAGAGGGAGGCACTCAAAATGCGGATGAATCATTTCTTTAAACGGAGGACACAAGTGCGGATGTCAAAATTAGATGTTACCTTTATATCATCTATCTGCAGGCCAAAGTTCCAAACCATCATCATGAGGGGAGAGCATTTTGAGCATCACTACTAGCAGAATTGAGGCTCCACCTTGTTCGTGGTATAAGGATGGGGTTGCAGCAGATTAGAGTAAATAGCAACTCCACAGTGAATATCACCATGCTAATCCATATGAATATGGTCATCTTCCAATACCATATTACCCTTCTCAAAAGAGGAAGCTCGGACTGCAGGTTCAGTGATGCGTCATATATTTCAGGGATGCCAGCTCCAGGACGGAATTCTGCCCGTTGTTCAAGGACCACCTTTATGCAGGCAGTGGGTACATCACTTTCAATAAAACCTTGATACTTCAAATGAATGTTTTCAGATTCTGATACATAGCCAGCAATCAGCGGAACTACTTTAAGAAAAGTTAAGAAAAGGCGGATAGGCTCGCTTTTGAAGAGTAGCATGCAAGGACGGCTCAAACTTGAAAGTACTTCACCCTCTGCAGACAGCAGATCAACCCTGACCTAACAAATATTAAGGATTTGAAAGTCAATCTTCAGGATAAGTGGTTATTCAATTACTTTCGTTGTAACCTACAAAGTTAGACCAAAAATAAAAGAGAAAAAATGAGCAGGAAAACAATACTATTTGTGCAAAACAAGAAAGAAGAAAAAAGTCATACATACATACAACATAAGAGTAAATAACATAGCCATTGCAATGATAACGTTAGTTGAATAAACCTGCTCAAGCCGGATGGATACCAAAACATGCAGGGTAACCCAAACTATTTTGGAGATGCACTCAAAATTTTGTATGCTTCTGGTAGACCAGAAACTAATAACAAGTTTATCATTACTATGAGTAAATCTTCTCACATGACAAGGCAACACATAGCCCAGGCTAAAGGCATGCTGGGTGTGAATTAAAGATAGGAAGAGCTTCAAGTTATCCTTTAAACATCTAGAGCTGCAGGTCTCAGTGCTCACTGAGAGGCAATAGCAGCTCCTGAAGACAATGCTCTCTACAGTTGGTACATAGGAAGTAAAGGGCTAAGGCAAATAGGTACAGAGCTCACTTGCAAAAAGGCACATCTACCTTAAACAAGACTGACATTCGGCACCAGAGAATTAGCTTTTATAGAACATAATGCCAATTCGCTACACTATAGCACGCAAATCAAACTGGGCCCCAATTCATAAATAGATCTAAAGCTCAGAACACTGATACACACTATTTGTGGATTATCAATGGCAAGAAGAAAATTACCTGAAAGATGCCTAAATTTCTGTTGTACTCAGACTCTGGCAATGTCAAAGACACAGTTGCTTCCAGCATGTGATGAGCAGGAATAACCCGCGATCTCCCACTCTTCCCCACATCAACAATCCCTCTACATTTGATACCACAATCCACACCAGCGCAAGAACTTATCGGTACATACGCAGCTGGGCTGTGTCTCGTGTAATCAAAGTTCAACTTCTCCTCTACCCGGATAGGCTCCTCCACCAGGAACCTCATTACAAGTCCACTAATCAGAGTAGCAGACACAAGTAAACCGAACAAGATGAAACAAACGTAAATCGACCAAAGGAGCCCCCAACCGCACCGCAGCACGAGCCTCCAAAATGACTTATTGTCCTCGAACCATTCATATACAAAAGGACTCATATTTTTGCATACCAAATTCCATATGCTCGACAACTTTCCAGTAATCCACTCCACACCGCGCCTTATTGTCGCATAAGGGTCGAAGACGATCGCGTAAAATGCACGAAAACACCAAAATGGAAAGGTAAAAAAGCTAACTAACAAGTTAATTTGGAATCCAATTGCCTTAATTAGTATTCCCGCCATGGATACGAGCAAACTAGGAGACGTGGTTTCATCAAGTGCGACCGCCGAGTCAGCCAAGTCGCCGATACGTTCGTCATCCACCGTGCTCACGGCAGACACGTCATCCTTCCGCTCGCCCACGCCATTACAGACCTCGAGCGGAGTCACGATCGACTCGACCGAGGAGTCGCCAACTCCGGCATTGTTCGAAGTTGTTACGGTGGAATCCTCGCTCTTGTCACGCCGAGCAATGTCCGAGCGCGCTCGTTCAAGAGGACCTTCGCCTTCGTTCCAATCGCGGTAAAGCCTGAGCCTCTTCTCCCTAAGACGGGCGGCGAAGCCCGATTCGGCCTCGGCCGCCCCTCCGGCGGGGACCCCACCCACCTGCCGGCGCCAGAGGCCCGAGGGAATATCCGGCGAGGGCTTCGACTCCGCCTCGACGAGAGAGACGGCGGAGTCGTCGGGAGGCAGGCAATCGTAGAACGGGAAGTCGTCGGGAGCATCGTGGAAGATGGAGCCGTCGTCTTCGTCGCTGGTACTGGGCGCGTCCATGGATGGTGAGGGGAGCCGGGAAGCAAAATTCGCAGGTTAGGGGTTTCGTCACGTTCTGCGCCTCTCGGCGGAACTCGAGATAGGGAACGAAGAAGACGGGATGCTGATCTTGACAGGAGCCACGTGGCGGAAGAGCCAGCGCCACGTGTCTTCTGAGCCGGGGGATCTTAGGGAAGATGAAGGAGCGAAAGGAGGTAAAAGTGCGAGACCCCTAAAGCTCGGGCCGGGCCGATTGTTTGGGGGCCCGAATGTGCCCGGGCCGGGCTGTTGGGTCGGGCTTGAAGAAGAGAGATAAAAGAGAGAGGAGGGAGGCGGGGAGGGATCGGGCCGAGGGACACGGGACCGGAGGTTTCGAGACCCGAGCGACCAACGAGATGGATGGCAAGATTCGTAGTGTCTTAGGCTCTAGGGTTTCCATGGGAATTCCAGAATAATCTTTAAAAACGATGTGAGAAATATATATTTAGACTTCGTTCATTTAACTGAAAATATAATATTTTTTAAAAATATATTCTAGGAAATTATTTTTCTAGAAAATGATAATATTTTCGAATGTTCGTTTGAAACTTAAAGAAAATTCTAAAATATATATTACAAAATTTTCCTTTTTTCAGTTATACATCGAAATGTCGTCGGTCACAAGTCTCGACAGACTCTCAAGAGCTCCCGGCTTACCACTAGAGGCTATGAACTCGTCAATCTAAGGCAAGCCTCGAGCTCGCTTCTAGAGGCTACGAGCTCTCTATCAAAGATCGTCAGCTCGCCGGTCTTGGGCGAGGCCAAGTCACATTATTAAATACTGCGATATTAAAATATAAAGAAAGAAGATAGAAAAATGTTTATGTTCCTCACTTTTGAATGTGTTTCTTTTTTCATTGGTGGAAAACTATTTTTTTAAAACTATTTTTGTTTTCCATGAAACGAACGTCGGAAAATTCGAAAAAATATTTTCCCGAAAATTATTTTCCGTGAAACGAACAGAACCTCATATTAAAGATACTTGTTGTATTTACCGGAATAAATGGCAATAATCGATAGACCCTATGTATAAATCGGGATGCTCCCCCTCTTCATTTATGTCATCCGAAAACATTTAAGCAATGAAAAGCACGTTCTCCCCCAAAACATTTCTCTTCAAACACTCTCTCCATGACCCAAGTAGGATATAGAGGGCGAGCGATTGATCTTTGTGAGAAAAAGCTTTACCTTGGACGACCGAACGAACGAAAGGATCCCTAAGTTGTCTCACGGTCTTGATCTCAAGCATCGGTGTCGGCACAAAGAGGTCTAGTCAGCTCCAAAATATCAGCTCTGGCTCGTGGGGCCTCATCTCCGGTGGGGATGCCGACGTCGCCGTCGAGATATGCAAAGTTCATGTGACGAACGATGGCGACCTTGACGCAGCCCCCCGCGGCGGAGGAAGTCGGCTTCAAAGATTTTAAATTGCTGTGAAATTTCTCTTCACTAAAAGGGGAGTACGTTCCCTTCCTGGAATCATCTTCGGCCAGCCTTGATCAGAAAGGCCAAAAAGCTTTTGGGATGGTCGTAATGACAGATGTGACATTAGATCGGACGGCTGAAAAGATTTTTTTTTTAATTTTAATGAGGGCCGTCCGATCATTCAATGTCATGGAAGAATTCCTAACACTAGGAGTCCATTTCAAGATTTAAACGCTTTAAATTTAGCTTTTATCCGCAGCCGTTGTTGACGGATTAGTCGACAAGAGGCCAAGTTTTCAGCTATCTCTCTGGAATGTTGACTTTTCTTTGTACCTGTCGCATAATGAGTTTTGGGAGAGAGAGAGAGAGAGAGAGCGAGCGATACGACTATAGTGCATGTAGTGTAGTTGCATACATCAAACTCCTCAACGATGACATGAATCATTGAAAGTTTTGAAAGCGAGGGATTGATATAATAGCACGTTGATTTTTGAAGGCATTTGAGATCTCTCTTTTCTAAGCATGGGATGGGGACATAGTGCTTCAAGTGGAGGAAGTCATAAGATGACCGGGGTACCTCTGCTTTGTTGTGCCACCTTTTGTCCTATTCTTGGAAGGAAAGGGTTAAAGTATCTTGACTCGTTCATAACATTAATAAATTAAGCGAGGCGAAAATGACAAAATACTTATCGGATATTGAATATAACTTAATTATGAAAATATATTGTTCTTTTTTTCTCGCAAGACTTGTTTAACTTCTGATCACGGGGGTTATGCCTTGCTAGACTTGCTTAGCAGTGGTTGACGCACAAAGATTATCGACCCCAAGAGAGATCGTAGCCACCAAAACACTCGGCTGACCATACTCGACCGACGACAACATCCGACCATGAAGCATAGATATGCGTGGACCTCGGCCTCGAGGGACTTATTTTTTTTTAAGGATGATTCTCTCTTCTCTAAGCTCTGTTTTTGCTTATCTTCCCATCTCTCATCCACCAACTTAAGTATTGAAGGGTCCTGAGGCCAGGTCCAAGAGATTTCCTTTTGCTTCGGAGGTTCAAGGATGTCTAGCAAGACCCAAACGACTTCAAATCGATACATCTATTGCCCATTAAACTCATGTTGTTGTCGCACAAAACTATAGTATCTCTCACATTGTTGCGAATGAAAAAAAAAAAAGAAGAACCAATCGTAATGCCCCTCGAGATACATTGAGGCTATCACACCTATTTAGCATTTTCAATTACATTTCAAGTTTCCACTTAAGCATCTAATCTAATGTATTATGAAAAAAATATATTTTTATGCACTAAACTTATTGGAATTGGTCCTTTCCTTTTTCAAGTAAAAATCAAGGTGTTTGGGGAACGGTAGAAAACAGAAAAATATTTTGAAAAAAGATCAACGCACATACAAATATTACCTTATTATTATGTTTATGCATGCAATAAAAACAAATTTAGTATATCCATAAGAAACTTAGTCCGGCTACACACAACATAATAGGATCTGTTGCAGTGTAAAAATAAAGTATTTCTAGCCCCCCCCCCCCCCCCCCCCCCCAAAAAAAGGTGCAAGAATAAAGTACAAGACGTAATAAAAAAATTTGGTGGGGGCTCATTAATTTCTCAGTTATTTTAGTGTAACAGTCAAATTCAATCTTCCTTAGATTATTCGCAGGCCTGCAAGACCCATTAATAACCACGTGAAATCCTATCTATATATGGAATATTAAGTAAAATATATGAAGGAGTCTTCTTTAATAGCAATATATCATCTTCATTTTGGTCAACTAGGTGTAATAATGTGGCCAATTGCCCCGGGCGTCATCGCATGACAACAAAAAATTGTCGTCATTCAATTTGAAAGGATATATATATATATATATATATATATATATATATATATATATATATTAAAGATGGTGGATGCAATTTTATAGGAAAACGAAGCCAATGTAATGCAAAATTTCACAGAAATGAGTGCTATCCAGAGCATCATAGGAGTCTTGATGACCTATATCCTATAGGATTTCGTTTTCTTTTTTTAAAGTTCTATAGCTTTCAAGAACTTCTTGATAGCAACTTAACAGAATTTAAGATTTCCATCTAACCGTCCTAAAATGAATAAGCCATTTATATTTATCGAGAAGATTAAGAAAAGTCTTTGATTTCATTTATGATTGGCCTAATTAAGATAGGATATTCACCATCGGTATTGTGATTGATATTTATTTTGATTAAAGTACACATCAATCCATTTTTCACCTGATATAGACAAGTAATTTGGTTTAGCTTATCTAGTTAGCAAACAAATTTATGCAAATTTCCCTGTAAAACCACACAGGTACATATTCTTATTTGATTGGACAATCCCATTAAAATCATTGAGACCAAAATATTTATGTAGAATTTTCTATTTGGCTCAAAAGTTTTGCCATTTATTAATGCATTTGAGGAGGGAAAAATGCCAAAGAAGTCCTAAACCTTTGTCACTTGTGCCAAAAAAGTCCTAAACCTTTTTTTTGTGCCAAATAAATCATAAACCTTTTATAAATGGTGCCAAATAAGTCATTCCCACCGGAAAAAGCACATGTAACTCGCGCGGAGCGCCGACGTGGCTCGCTGGAGCTCGTCGGCGGTGCCACGTCGGCGCCGACGTGGCGTCGACCTTTTTTTTCTTCTTCTTCTTCTTCTTCTTCTTCACCACCAGCGGAGCCCTCGCCCGGCGATGGGCGAGGGCGGCGGGGGCTGGGTAGGCGGCCACCGGCCTCGCCCGGTCCTCGCCGGCGACGGGCGAGGCCGGTGGCCGCCTCCCCAGCCCCAGCCCCTGCTGCTCTCGCCCATCGCCGGCGAGGGCTCCGCCGGTGAAGAAGAAGAAGAAGAAGAAGAAGAAGAAAAAAGGTCGACGCCACGTCGGCGCCGACGAGCTCCGACGAGCCACGTCGGCGCTCCGGCGAGCCACGTGTGCTTTTTCCGGTGGGAATGACTTATTTGACACCACTTAGAAAGGTTTAGGACTTATTTGGCACCACTTATAAAGGTTTATGACTTATTTGGCACCAAAAAAAGGTTTAGGACTTTTTTGGCATAAAGGTTTAGGACTTTTTTGGCACTTTTCCCCATTTGAGGATTATATCGAAAATAATAACTTATCTTTTCTGGTTTGTCTTGTTCTATGTTTAGCCTCAATAACAGATGTAAACTTAATATAATAGTATTAATAGGAAATGGAAGAAGATAAAGTTAATAATAAAAAATGCTTCATCTAACTTATACCTTTTTAAGAGCTAAAACTTAATAAGAGATGAGTTCTTCACGAATTTTCTCTTTGCTTATATTTGAAAATTTCAATCCAACAAGAGATGAAAATTGTCGAATGCTAAATAGTAGTAAAAAAATTATTGATTCCATATGCAGCACGTGGCAAAACTGCGCCGCATGTGATTAGTGAATTGCCGACATGTGATTAGTGAAGTGCCAAGTGTCGAACATTCTTTCGAGTCCACCTTTCACCATATATAATAGATTTGATTACACACAGCTAGATCACGCTTGACTTTTCAAAGTTAAATTGGCTCAATTATATTGTTGACGTCAGAACTTTGTTTGTCTTTATTTGCAAGTAGATTCTACTCTGTGCTTGAGTTCACAATGGATAATTATTATTTCCCATTATTATTATAATATTTACGAAAGTGCATAAGTGATTAAAACATAAAAGTTGGATTACTCAATCAGCTTCTAATGCAGCATAATGTACGCAAATTAACATTATCTATGATTCGAAAATAGCGAGAAAAATCCTATAATTTATGCTCGTCAACACCTTTCACCTTCACCAAGGCGCTAGAAAAAGAAAAGAAAAAGAAGACATGAAAATATATAATCCGGCACCAGATAATTGTGTTGGTTGAGAGCTTTTCTCTTATCGTCGATATCAATAATTTGAAACCCGCAATTGTTAACGTTTTAAGTATGTGGCCATTGTATCATATACTAATTTCACCAGAATTATAGGGACTTGGCTCTTTGATACTGTCGGGACACGGAGACACGTGATGGATCCTTTAGTTATAAAAAAATGATAAAAATGAGTTTTTTTTTTTTTTATGGTCGAAAACAAGATAAGTTTAGATGACGATGTTCCTGTTCTCTGAAACCCGATATCACAAAGAAAGAAGATTGACTCTCGTACACCGGCGGCTACCATCCAACTTGCTCTTCCAGGCCGAAAAAAGTAAAACTAAAGCAGAGAGAGAGAGAGAGAGGGAGGGAGGGAGGGAGGATATAATCCTGCCATTTGTGCTCGCCAACGCCTTTCACCTTCACCGAAGTTTCGAGGCCATAGAAAAAGAAAAGAAAAAGAAGACACGGAAATATATAATCTGGCAAGAAGACATGAAAATATATAATCTGGCAAAAAGAAGTTTTCTTTCTGTTTTGGGTCGAAGACAAGAAGAGATGGTTCCTGTTTTCTGAAACCCGACATGACAAAGAAAGAAAATCGACTCTTGTACAACGGCGGCTACCAGCGAACATGCTCTTCCAGGCCCAAAAAAGTAAAACTAAAGCAGAGAGAGAGAGAGAGAGAGAGAGAGAGAGAGAGAGAGCTATGCCTCGTTTTCACACCAGGCGAAACGGGCACTTCGTTTTGCTTGCTTGTCGTCTCCACACGCTACATTTACCATCTTTGCTGTTGGTTTCGACGTAAAATTTTGAGACCGAGAGTCTAAAGGGATAACAGCCATCTGGGTGTCAGTTTCTCTGAGACCCACATTTTTTTCTTGATCATGGCTGGCAAGAACCCCTTGATCTTCTTGGTTTTTGTCTTGAGCTGCTTCAAGATGCTTAGGTTGGTTGAACCAAAGGTGTCGCCTCGCGAAGGTGAGTGCAAGATCTTCATGTCGTTCGCACCCCAATTCGAACTTTGGAGCTAATTAAAAGTTTTATACTGAGTTTTTCTGAGCTTTGCATTCTTAAGATGGTTTGGAGTAGCCAACTTGGTTTTGCATGTATCTTTGTTGGTGGAATTGTGTGTTTTCAGGCCTTTCTTTAGTGGGTAGGAAGCGCAATGAGATCTGGAGTACAGTAACTAACAACTGAAATAAAAAGAACAGATAAAATCCAGTTCTCTCTTTCGTCACATTGTCCACAGTTCTTCTTTTGCTTTTCAATATGCCGATTCTGCTGTTTTTTGGATTCATCTTGGTTGGAGTTGTTTCTCCTCTTGCGTCTGCATAGTAGAATTACTAAACTTGGTCTAGGAACTTGGAAGCTAATTCATAAAGATTTGTTTGGGGTTACAATTGTCCATTATGCTTAGCACTTTTCCGGTAAGTTGACCTGATCTTGCTAATTATATCAGGCAAATATCGTTGAACATTTGATTGGCTCCTCAGGTTTCTGCAATGGCACTAATCATTTTGCTAATTTCCTTCTTTATGTGGTTCTGAATGGGATTTAGTGGATGCTCTTCAACAAATTGCTGCTAAATTGGGGGCCAAGTATTGGGAGTTTGATGATGATTCTTGTGGAGTTGTAAAAGTTGGTGTAACAACAGAAATACCAAATGGAGCTGAGAGTGCCATTGCTTGCGAATGCAACTTCCCAAATGATACCTTCTGTCATGTCGTAAGCATGTATATACCCCTCAGCTTGTTACTCAGATTTGATGCATAGCTTGCACCTTGACTGGAGAAAATGTATCTTTTTTTATTTTTGTTTTATGTATGTATATTATACAGTCTCTTGAGGAGGGTTGGTGTAGCTTACAACAGTAAATATGTGAACTTTTTGAGCTGGACTGAGAATGTTCACTTTCTTGGTTGCAAACACAGAATAGAAGGTGTTACATAGGCAGCTGAATAACATGCATTAAATGACAAAACTTGAACAGGTTTTGGGAAACTGGTCATAGCAAGACCTTGAATGCTGAGATTGTGACTCAAATGAGAGCCTCACTATATATGAATATGAGAAAAAAAGGACCTCTTTCTGCAGCTGGAATTTGTTGATACGTATAGAGTAGGTAAACTTGTATATTTTGATTGAGTTAATTTCCGATATTTCTTTCATAATTACCATTAGAAGGAACCAAAAAGATGCTGACTCTCTTTCAAAATTATGTTCGAAAAATAATATATAGGATGTTTATATCATATTGATCTGCCTAATGTTCCCATGCTTAGTGTAGTGCCAGGCCACTATTGATATTGAGTTAAAATTCTTACACATACTAACATGCAATTCCAAAGAGATCTTTAGAAATTACTTTAGACACACGGAGAAACCCATGGTGCCTATCTGAGCATATGTTGAGTATCTTTTCAAATATACTCTTTCGTAGTTCCCTTTACCTTTCATGCTAATTGTTTAAGAAACGTTAAATACAGTCGTTATAATTCCCCGTAACCTTTCAAAGAACAGCTTATATGCAGCATTGGTAAGTATAACTAATGGACGTGCTTTGCAAATTTAAGAACATTTTTTCATTGCATGCGTGTAGCCTAACCCTTAAGGGCCTCTTTCTGTTGTTTGTCTGTGTAGGAACTGTTATCATTTGGTTATTATTTGTGTGATGTTACTTGTGTTTGTCTAATTTTGGTTTTGATGCTTTGTAGAGCTCTCAAAGGCTATAGTCTCCCAGGAATCCTTCCCCCTGAGCTTGCTAAGCTTCCTCACCTTAGAGAAATGTGAGACCTTTATTAAATAATATCATGTTTCTTGCAGATATAGGCTAACATATGGAAATGGAATACTTATTTTGAAATCTTCCTTTGCTGATAAATACTGTCTTTTTCATGTAGTGACTTCGCTTATAACTACCTTTATGGGACAATACCTCAGGAGTGGGCTTCTCTGCAGTTGACTTCAATGTAAGATCCTTCTAATAATTCTCTCTCATACTGGCAAATCATTAGCCTTTGTCTAAATAATTGGAGTGATCAATGCAGCTCTGTTCTCGTGAATCGCTTATCTGGGGAAATTCCAAAGACTTTGGGCAATATCACCTCTCTCACGTACCTGTGAGTTTTCAACATCTTTGCCTCTTTTGCTTGCAGCTGTGATAATGTCTGTAGAATCTCTTGGTTGCCATGATTACTTTTCGCCGTAAAGTTAGGAAACTTACTATGCAAATTTACTTGTCTTAAGTTATGTTGGGTCGTGCTATTAGTGATTTCAGTAAATATTTTAAATCAGATGCCTTGAGGCCAACCGATTCTCTGGCAATGTTCCTCCTGAACTTGGAAGTTTGATCAACTTACAAACTCTGTGAGATGCTTTATTATTTCTTAATTTTCCACTTGTTCTGATTGCAAGTTTTGTATATCTTAGAAGTTGATGAGGATCTATTCTTGGCATATTATGCTGGCAGGATGCTGTCCTCCAATCAGCTAACTGGAAACTTGCCAAACTCTTTTGCTGGTTTGATAAATCTTACAGACTTGTATGATGTTGTCTTCTTCCTCACATACAGATTATATATCTTAATCCAAATGTGTGATGACACTTTTCGATTGCATAATGCAGTAGGATAAATGATAATAACTTCAGTGGCAGAATACCAGAGTTTATCCAGAACTGTATACAACTCAATAGAGTGTAAGATAGCTTGAATTCTTTTAAGCTAGAGATGATGAAGAAAAGCATATGCTACTCATTCCAAGCAAGTAACTATCATTTTTCATATTGTGTTGTGAAGAGAAATGATTGCAAGTGGGCTGGAGGGGCCTATTCCAACTGGTGTCTCACTTTTGAATAACATGATCGACTTGTAAGCATACAGCAACCTGTCATGATCCTGTGAAACTCATATTTGAAAATTTGACGTGTAGTTATCAAGTTGAGTAACTTACAGGAAGTTCTTATATCTTTTTCAGGAGGATTAGTGACATAAGTGGTCCCAGACAGCTATTTCCTGATCTCAGTAATATGACAGGCCTCGTAAGATTGTGGGTTTGATTCCTTTGTCCCTCATTTCTCTAATTTGAGATCATTTTTTTTACATGTCATGGATGCATGAGTAACTAATCTGTTACATTGTCAGGGTGCTAAGGAACTGTAACATATCTGGGGAGATTCCCTCTTACATTTGGAATTTCAAAGAACTAGAAGTTATGTAAGTATGACTCGTGTGAGTTATCATCTGTAAAATTTCTTATCTTGCTTTTTGCATCATGTACAGTACAAATCATGCTAATTTCCACGTTACACATTCTCAATTTTGAAAAGACCTAATAATCTTCCATAGGCTGAAAGATCCTCTGGTGAGGTCGGTACAATTTTTCATTGTTGAGGTAGTGGCTAATCTTGTCTGGGTGTTTCAATGAACTTGGAAGTTTCTTTTTTAGCTGCTTAATGATAAACAGTAGATGCACATGTAGGAGTGCCAAAATCATGCTGTGCAAGAGAGCTGAAAGTGCACGATGATAATGTTCCTTGATCGAAGTATCTATTCTATTGATGGTGTTACCTCACATATGCCAGAAGTTAGGTGTGAAATTTGGATGGGACTTTAATTTATACTGATTTTTCTTTTAATGTAAAGAAAAGTTAACTCGTACTTTTTGCTTGTTAACTCAGTTAACTTAAACTTGAGGTATACATATACTGTTGCTGGGTACTGAGAGGGTCCAACACCAATTGTCAGACTTGTCCATTTTGTACTACTTGTTTGTTACTTGAAGGATCCAACAAGTACAGCCTTGTATGACATCTCAAGTCAGACCAATATATTCTGGGGTGTTCAGAGTGATTATCTATTTTTGGACCTTTTACTAAGAATATATCAGACTCTGATCCATAACTTCACATAAATTTTTTGATCGTGTCTAATCTAAAATGGTATATGCCAAACTTATGTTTCTACCAAATTGCTGTCGAACGAGGCTTTGCTGTTTTTTACATAGATTTCTCTAGCTGTTGGAGGCCCTATGCTAAATCAGTACAAATACAACAAAGTCAGGCATTCTGGCACCTGTACAGAATTGCCTCCGGCTATGGTTATCCACATCTTCCTGTACCGATCCACAATGTTGGACTATTCCAAGTGCCTAGAAAAGGGCCTCAAAAGTAGACAATTTTTCCCATAACCGACACACGGAATACTGCTCCTTCCTACTCTTACTTTACAATTGACTATCAGTGTGAGTTGCAATATAATAAATATGTATAATTCATAACCTCAAAAGATTTGGTTCCCACTCCTGCTTAACAGTCACAAACATTACTTGACTGACATTACAAAGCCATTATGGCAATAAACCATGTGCCTTTTGTTTATTTGTTTTTTCTGATTGGAGGACCAAACTGATGTTGCATGGAATTTGTATATAAATTGGGAATACGTGATTCATATCAATCCAAAGTTCGTTTTTCAGTTGGTGATCAAAATTAAGTATACAAGAAAGTTACCAATATGGATAGGGTTTTTTCTTGGTAGGATGTTTGGCATTAATTTCTGCATCCGGTCAAGTTTGTGTAGATAGTGTCTTCTCAACATTATGTTCTGTACAGGACGTAGAACTGGCTGTGTTATATAAGGTTTTTCTTTTCAGTCTTTGGAGTAGTATTGTGCATACAAACACTCATCTTCTCCATTTAACAGGGATCTCAGCTTCAACAATTTAGTTGGTGAAATTCCAACAACAATCACTGCCAAAAGTGTGAGATTTATGTAAGTCTGTATCCTATGCATTGTATGAGATATAATGAATTGAGTGGTGACATGACCATGGAAATTGAGATCTTTTGATGGAAATCTTTATTAGTAGGATCGAATTAAAAACAGAAAAGCTGAGCCATGTGATCATCACAAGTATTGATTTTTTATTTTATGCACTCTTAAAGCCAGAGGAAAGATATGAAGTCATGTTGTACAAAACCCAACATGCTTGTAGTAGCAGATGTTCCAATCTCAAATGGGCATTGAATATGTAATTATGGCCCAGTATATATTCAGATGCATGAATAAGTTTGTCTTTCTCGTTCTTTTTCATGCTCATTTTTTTCTTCATCTGTGCTAAAACACCAGATTTTGTTTTGGCTAGCTTTCTAACAGGCAACAATCTGAGCGGACAAGTACCGGACTCAATCTTGAAAGATGGAACCAGTGTGTATGTTATCTTCTCGTCAATGTTGATTTTACAAATTTGCTTTCCAAATCTTTAATTTGCCCTCTTTTGGTTATTTAGGATACAATTGCTGTTAAATCTTCACGTCAAGATGTAATTAATTGAATGTTTTTTTGTTGTGTGGATGCAGTGATATTTCTTACAACAACTTTTCATGGCAAAGCTCTGAGCAACCAGCTTGTCGGGACAACTTGTGAGGATTTGTATTGTTAAGATTTTGTAGAACCATTGCCAACTGCTCTAAAAACATAAGTTGTTAGACAAAGGCGTGAATTAATAGTTAAGTACTTCAACACTCCCCTCCACGTCTTCACGCTTAGTCTGGTCTTTTTGTCTATTACTAAGCGTGGAAATATATTTGGGGAGGCAAAATAGGGGCCTGGAAAGATTCGAACTTAGGACCTTTTGCTTTGATACCATGTTGAGATTTTGTAGAACTACTGCCAACTGCTTTAAAAGCTTAAACTGTTAAATGAAAGCGTAGATTAATATTTAAGTATTTCAACACGTATGATTTTTCCACAGTAAGTGTTATGTACTTAAGAAAACTGATAAGTCAGTTTTTCCTCATCTGTCAGGAACCTAAACTTGAACCTATTCAAAAGCTCTTCACAAGAGAATAACTTGTAAGATTTCTCGGTTCTTTTTTCCTCAGTTTGCACCTTCTTTACTTGCCTTAGACTTTTATCACCTATTATTTTTGCTGGCTCTGTTCAGATTATTATGTCCTTGATTCATTTCTGAAAGCCAGGAAGACTTGTTTTTAACTTTTGGTTTGTTGTTCTACTCTGCTGCAGAAGTAGAGCCCTTCCATGCTTGGACAACTTCCGCTGTTCACACTGTAAGTATGTTTCCATGAGCTGCAAAACATGAATTGGATACAATGCCATTCTGTATTAAAACTTCCAATCATGATATATGACTCAGTAACAGCCTTTACAATTGTATGGCCACATCAATATTCTCCATGGAAAATGAGAAGGTTTTCTTGTTCTGTTCATGGACAGTGACTACTCATTATCTTGTTCCTGAGCTGAGCATGATTTTTGTAAAATTCTGTGATACCACTTCCAACTAGTCTAAAAGTTTAATTTCTTAGATGAAGGCTTGATTTAACATTTCAATGCTTAAACACTCTCCTCTCTTGTAGGTTGGACTTTGGTCTACAACTAGAGCATGGAAATATAATATAGGGGAGGCAAATAAAGGCCTGATAAGATTTGTATTTAGGACCTTTTGCTTTGATACTATGTAAAATTTTGTAAAACCACTACCAACTGTTTTAAAAGTTTAACTTGTAAGATGAAGGCACAATTTAATATTAAAATATGTTGACACTTTTTCCTGGTTTTCTCATTTATGGCGCATCCATTTATTTTGCTGAAGTTCAACCTTGTCCTGACAGATTCGAGTTGCCAGCATGTTAATTGTGGCGGACAAGATGCACACATCAAAGAAAATAAACAGAGTGTTCTTTATGAAGGAGATGGAGAGATCGAGGGAGGTACTGCATTATACTTCTTTGATGGGGATCGGAATTGGGGTTTTAGTAGCACTGGTGACTTCATGGACGACAATGACTTCCAGAATAAACTATACACCGTAACTTCATCAGATGCAAACATGGAAGTTCTGGATACAACAGCAAGAATCTCTCCGATTTCGCTTACTTACTTCTTTTATTGCTTAAGAAATGGACGGTACACTGTACGTTTGCGGTTTACTGAGATTCAGTTCACCACTGACAATGCATTTAACAGTCTTGGGAATCGACTTTTCCACATATATGTTCAGGTAGCTCCACATGTTACTCTTGTGTCTTTTGCTTTACACATCCTTGAAGTTGGACATTCTTTTTAACATGCTATGCTCTCACAGGACAAATTATTCTGGAAGGATTTTAATATCAAAGATGAGGCAGGTGGAGTTGAAAAACCTGCAGTGGAAATATTTAATGTCAATGTGACAAATAATGTGCTGGAGGTTCGATTTTATTGGGCTGGTAAAGGAACAACTAGAATTCCTCGTAGAAGTGTTTATGGTCCTCTAGTATCAGCAATTTCTGTTGTCTCTGGTGAGTCAATTGTTTATATCTTTTCTTTATGTATAATTGCACCAGAAATCACTAAATATTTTCCACAAAATTATTGCAATAAACCAAAGCAGTGTTACCTTGTTTGCATTGACTGTCTAACATTATTTAAGTCCAAATGTTTCGTTATAATTTGGTCCAGATGAATTAGAGTACTTACCTGGTGAGACATCACCCACCACAACTTAGAAATGACCATTATATGCAACAGTAATGCTATCTTTTATTTTTATAATATAATATATCTCTGCATAGCTTTCTCTTCACAGTTGCAGTTTTAGTATGTGTGACTAGACCTTTCTAGTTGTTTGAGCCTCCAGCTTGCTTTTCCAAAAGGTGGATTGCATAAATGTGGGAGGCATAATAGGGTGAAATTTTATGGGCATTTGGTTTTCTTTGGAAATATTATGCTTCTGCTTTTGCTGAATGCTTAAGGGATGAAATACACTTCCATTTGCTGGCTTCTTATCCAATGCCATGTCTATGATGATAAATATAGAAAAAAATTTCAATATTAATCTTAGTTAGTTAAATTGCTATGGTCTAATGTGCTGTGCACCTGCTGCTTTTCTCTATGCCAAGAGTAGATCTCCATCTTTGCTTTTGTCCTTGTGAAAAGCTCAGTTAGATCAAGTGCTTCCATTTGCATTTACTGCCACATGTATGAGGACATTACTTGGTACATTGTTAGTTTGATGCTTGAATCAGAGTGAATTTTACTGGTCTTGCATTTATGTGTATATGATAATATATTGGTGGTATGAAACTATACATAGACACGGATATAGACAAAACACCATGACTTGTTTTTTTTAGATTGAGTGCAGGAAGGACCTAAGGAGTATCTGTTTAAACCTTTTTTTTGTCGGTTGAATGAAATCATAAGTTAAACTTTGAGATGAAGTTGGGTTCAAAAGCAAAATAAAAGGATATCTTTCCGTTCCCCTTTTCATTTATTACAAATAAATGTTTCTGTAGATTCCTCATCCATATTATAGTCTAAAGCTTGCATGTTTCCTTCGCTATTTCTCCTAGTGCTTCTTCCAGATGTAGTGTAATTTTTTGACTTCTTTCATTGGGCAGGTTTTGAAGCCTGCTCTAGTCATGGAAAAAGTAGAATCTATTCCATCTTCATAGGAGTTGGAGTCTCGTGCTTTGTCTTCTTGGTGCTATGCATCCTTTGGTGGAAAGGGTACTTGACTGGACAAAAGGGGAGAAGAAAATCTGCAGGTTACACCATGAATCCTTCCCTTTCAAGGGAGATCATATGTTTATAAGTCTAAATAAAATCCTTTTTTGGGGCCAAATATATGTTTTGTGTGCATGCATACACAGTTACACACATCAAAAGAGAAACAGAAGCACAGAGGCACATTTATTTGCGCACGTTCCTTTCTACATGTTTCTCCACTTCAGTTCCTTCATATTTTAATTTGCTACTCCTCAAATAGCAGGTTTTCTTGATGTGTCCAGCAACATATGTATTTTCTCTAAGAAAAAGGTTCTTCAGTTGGAAAAATATGGATATGTGTCAGTTTAATCTGCAGTGCTACAAGACTTTCCTTTGGACATTGCAGAACAACTTCCCACTGATTTTTTGAAATCCTTGTACAGACGATAGCAAAGGATTGGATCTGCAGATTCGGACGTATTCTTTGCAGCAAATTAAAGTAGCGACAGATGATTTCAATCCTGCTTCTAAGATTGGAGAGGGTGGCTTTGGTCCTGTATACAAGGTATAAAATTGCCATCTGTATCTCCTCAATACAAAAGTACCCCCTCGGTTCACTTCAGAAGAAGCTGTAATTTATTGTGGTGTGCAGGGTGAACTACCTGATGGTACTGTGGTAGCAGTGAAACAGCTCTCATCCAGATCAAAGCAAGGGAATCGTGAATTTTTGAATGAGATAGGAATGATTTCTTGTTTACAACACCCGAACCTTGTCAAGCTTCATGGCTGTTGCATTGAAGGGGATCAACTGTTGCTGGTCTATGAGTATATGGAGAATAATAGTCTTTCCCGTGCTATGTTTGGTGAGTTTATGAATTTTTTAATTGTAGTTCTTGCTAAATCCTCATGCCATTTGATCAAGTTTAGGTGTATAGAGTATGAATGGATATTTTGTAGGTCCACAGAACTATCAACTTCAACTTGACTGGCCTACGAGGCTTAAAATCTGCATTGGAGTAGCTAAAGGTCTAGCCTTTCTTCATGAAGAATCCAGACTTAGAATTATTCATCGAGATATTAAAGCTACTAACGTGCTGCTGGATCAAGATTTAAACCCCAAAATATCTGACTTTGGATTGGCGAGGCTTGATGAAGAGGAAAAGACTCATATTAGCACCAAGGTTGCTGGAACAGTGTGAGTCACTGTGTCCTTGTGAGAATATCGCAAAAACCATGTTTTGACTTTTTCTCATATGTATGAAGTTGATGTGTGACGAGATTTTGACCTTGTATATATCCTTATTTGAAGAGGATACATGGCGCCCGAATATGCCCTATGGGGATACCTCACCTATAAAGCAGATGTGTACAGCTTTGGAGTTCTCGGATTGGAAATTGTTAGTGGTCAAAGCAACAATAGATTTGTGCCAAGCGATGAGTGCCTTTGCCTCTTGGATTGGGTAAGTTCTACTTTCTTTACACGGCCACTGATGCTCTTTATGATGATTGATCTAATGAGATGGCATCGTATGACTAGATTCATGAGAAGAGCTTTTAAATTATCATAGTGTTTGATACTAGAAATTTTGGGCATTTACATCACTAAATTTAATAAAGGTGCTCGTAACATTAGAAAATGGCCTGCACCACAATATGGTAAGTCATTCGTTCGATGTTGAAGATACTAATGCTATTTTTCCAGGCCTGTCAATTGCAACAATCTGGGAACTTGATGGAACTTGTGGATGAGAAGTTGAAGCCCGAGATTGATCGAGGAGAAGCAGAAATGGTTCTCAAAGTAGTTCTATTGTGCACCAATGCATCACCATCACTCAGACCAACGATGTCTGAGGTGGTGAACATGCTTGAAGGAAGAGCAACTATTCCAGATTCAATCCCAAAACCAGGCAAGTACAGTGAAGACCTAAGGTTCAAGGCCATGAGAGACCTTCGCGGGCACACGCAAGGTCGAAGCATGAGTGGAAGCCAATCGGGGAACATGACATCAGGGAATGTGACTGCGGGACACACGTTTGGTTCGTCTTCCGTATCCACCCACGATGAATATGGGGAAATTAAACCAGAGTCAAGACCGAATTAGCATAAGTATCTGTTTTCCTAAATTCAGCGATTTTGCAGCTGCATCAACGAAGCTTGCGGTGCATGTACAAATTTTATGCCACCGCTCATTACCATCACGTGATGGTTAAATGGTGATGCATAGAAGGACACACCATCTTTTGCCTTACCTTTTCCTATCTCGCGGTGGCCATTCTTATTGTGATTTCTATCGTCTAAACATGTCATTTCGTTGTGTAGAGTCTATTCATAAAACAAATCTTCTTTTACTCCTATTTTATCTCCTTACCTATATGCATTGCAATGTCGCTTCTTGTTGATGTTTGTAGTGCCGGGTAACAACATAAGGAGTTAGAAAGCATAAATCTTCATCTAGAAATTCATCTTTCATCCAAAAAGGTGATTTTTTTTTACTGATTTTCCTTTAACTAATTTGAGCACCGAAAAGATGGGGAAAGTTCGAGCTGCTTTGCAAACAGCTTCTTGATTGTAAGCAATATTGGTTGTCTTCCTGATATTCTGAATAAGGCTTGCAAACATATGCAAGAGACACGACATGTATGACGATATAATGGAACGAAATAAAGCGACGAATGATCATGAACAACAAGAGGTGAAAAAAAAAAGGCTTAACAGAGCCAAACGGGAGAGTAGAAACATACCCAACATTCAAAGCCGGGACCTTCTTGAACATTTTAGTCCACTGTGGCGACCGCCGAAAAAGCTGCAGTATTTGACTTTTGTTATTGGAGTACCAAACGATAAAACAGCATCACTTCTCCATTTCTCTCGTTCTTTATTTTAGTTTGTCTTAAGAAAGACCAGTCAACCCAGGATCCTCCGTTCGCAAAAGAACGCGGTTTTCAAGTTGTTGCAGTCAAAAAGACACCCCTGGACGAACAAAGCAGACGCCCAAGAAACCAGCACCTAGCTGCGAAGTCCAACCTCAGCCCTCCGCAACCCACCAAAAGAGAATTCACCTTTTTCGCAGCCTTGAGATTCCCTCATGGGATTTAACACCCAGCTCTATCCTCCCCAGTAAACCCATAACGTCGTTTCTTGATTTCCTTTTGAATCAATGAAAGATCCTCACTCCATGGAAAGCTTGAGCTTGAGCCCGGATGACGCTTTGACCACCACCCTCTTCAATTCTGTTCAAGCTCTGGGCAGAGGATTTGATGTCACGTCTGATATTAGGCTCCTTTATTGCAAGGGTGCTGCCGGGTCTAGGCTTGTGGTTCTTGACGATGATCATGTGAGGGATCTTGTGTTGTCCGATGGTGTTGTCCTGCCGGGTGTGTCCGCTGATATTGAGCACTCGCAGGGGAGAGGGAAGATTGAGAGGACTAGCGTCCGGAGCTTTCATGAGGTGAGAGTTCTTGATCTTGAATTCTGGGTCATGCTCTTTCTTTTCTAGATTGATTTGTGGATTACTTTTGGGATGAACTTGTCAGCATATTTTATTTTGCTTATCGATGGCTTGTGGGCGTTGGGATTTCGTTGTGGCATGCTCTTACTTTTGGTTTTAAAACCGCATCTGAGGACATAATGGATATGCAGTATCTTTTGTTGTTTCCAAATTAGTTTCTTTATATAGTCTTGCTTCGTTTTTATCCATTTATCCACGTTCGTAGGAGACCCTATGGTTTGCTTCAATTTGCTATTTCCTCGGTTGATCTGAGTGGTCCTGAAGATTGCAAACTCTTGCACTTCCGGCAGTTTTATGTCTATTTGGAGAGAATGAAATATCAGGCTTTACTAGGATATGAAAACCGACATTCCATTAAGCAATGTGAAGAGCACGTATCTTTGTATTCCAAGCTAATGGTACGGCAAGCACTGCCATCTTGCAAGCTTACACGGCTTGCTCAAGTTGCTTACATGTTTCCTGGTATAAAAGAACATTGAGATATATCTATTGAACTAATGCTGAATCCTTGGTGGTCGGGGAACTCATGCAGCCTATGTGTTTGACTATAATTACTCTTCCTGTCTTTAGTTATGTAAAATCAGGGTTTGTTGAGATCAATAGCATGCAGGATGTTATATCCGAATCACACTGCAGCAGATAAGTTTGAGACGTCACTATCCATTTGGCAGGATAGTTAAAATCAAGTCAAGTTGAAGGAGCTCTTAGAGGGCTAATGAACTTAGAGAATCTTGAGTGAGATGAGAAGAATTAAATTTGAGATGAGAAGGATGTCTAAGAAGAGATTGTGAGTTTAGAGAGAATCCCATATTTCATTTGTCAAGGAAAATAGAAGAAAAATGAGCTTATATCCACTCTTACAACTTCCCCACTCACAAGCCACTCAGTGACAATTGCATAATAGGCGAACTCCAATAAGCCATCATAATAGCAATTTTGCTACTACTCTCCATCTTTAGCAACCATAAACTATCTAAATTGACATATGTACATGTTGGGAGCCATTGCAAGCTCATTATATACTTCTTGTGCAGTGCCTTAACTATAACATGTATGGTATTATCAGAAGTATTCATGCCTAGACTTGCATAATTTGGTTATAATAGGCTAGGAGACTACAGTAGCTGTTTAATTGTAGAGACAGTAGAAGTGAGATGAAGGAGAGAAAAATTGGGGTTGGAGTGTGCTTGCTTTAAAACTAATATCACATATATGCATTGGCACTGGATAACCCGTGTATATCCATGACAAAGATCATGATGAAAATTACATATAGTAAGTTCATCTCACTCTAGCTATCATTAACGTCAAATTGTTAGACTGGTAATCATACCTAATGCTTGGACTAATAAACACATAAAAATTTCCACTTGCATCAACTGTGTTCTATTATTGAGTCACAAGGGGATATGTTACTGGAAAAGAAAGGGCAGGAATAGTTGCTTAAGAAGGGAAACAATAATGTGTATGAAGATCGGACAGCAGGAGAAAGGATATTAAAGACAGGGTTTATACCCATCTCTCATTTCCAATAAACAACTCAGTACCCTTTAATACGCTCAAGAAAGCTATCCATGTGATTTAGAGTTAAAACGCTATAGCTAATGCTCTTAAGAAATTTAGGAAATTCGTTCACATTTTGTGGTATTTTTAATCAGGTCACTTTATTAAAATTTGGCTATTTTTACATTTAAAATGGTTTGAATTTGGCTCTGTGACTTATCTTTCAACTAACTCTCTGTTGGTGTTTTCATTGGGCGGTTGACAGAGTGATTCAATAGAATCATTATAAAAGTAACATGACTTGGACCAAAATTTGAGGTATTATCTATTCTGAAAATCAGTACAAAGATTGATACAAAGTCATCTACTCCAACTACTTACGATAAAATGCTTTCCAACAGCCAACTCTTTGAGGCAGGGGAATCTTTTCCCTTTCTTATCATTTCTGTTTGCAACTTGCATGACTCCCCTTTATGCCAGATAAGGCCAGACCAGAATTGTTGACTTCCCACTCTTAGATGCATATAACATAGATCATTTTGCATATTTCTTGCATCAAGAATGAACTCCCTGTGTACATATCAATTCTTGCGGATGGTCTTGATTCTTTTTCGGCTGATGACTCCAATGGGTGGTTTCACTAAGACTATTACTGTCAAAATTTCAGATGGCCGAATATTTTAATGACCAATCAGGTATATCAGGATCAACACCACTTGGAAGCTTCAATGCGATGTTCAATTTCACTGGCTCTTGGCAAGTTGATGCAGCATCTACAAAGTCACTTTCCATGGTTGGGTACTTCATTCCCTTGTTTAAGGTTGAATTGACAATGCTTAAGTTGGTTTTACGTGAGGAAATCAAGCGCGCTGTTCCCTACTCATGGGACCCTGCTTCTTTGGCAAGGTAATTGTTCATAAGCAATCTCACATGTACATTCTGGGCCAATCGACTATATATATACCCTTGGTGCTTCTTTGCGCACTTCAAACCGTCTCTATCTTTATCACAGTAATTGAGTAGTCCAAATTAATTTATGCCAATTCTGTACCCTCTGCATCAGTGCCTTATGAAGTTTTAGTTCCACCTTAGTGCATCCATCTTTGTATGCAGAAATAATTCTTCGATTTATCTTGTGACATTGAATACCAATATGGAATTTTCCAAATCAGCCTTTTCTTGAAGCTTATAATACTTAGTATCTTTTCTTACCATCCCCTCACATGACATTTTAGGTCTTCCACCTTTGTAACAAGAATCTCGATTCCTAATCACTTGGCCTGAATGGAGCATTAGAAGGTCTTCATTTCTTGCAACCAAAGCATCTCAAACAAGCTTTTTCCATCTTATCTTTCATTGTGCTAAATTTAAGTTTATTGCGCCTTTGAAACTGTCATTATGAGAAAACTTGTAAACAATGGAACACTTTTCCTCTCTATTTAAATATATTGCTAAAACCACCTTGAACTACTTGGGAATATTTTAACTTTATCTATTCAAAAGTAGCTATATGTTCAAAACTGGCTTAATACCTAAAGAAACTCTTAAACTTTAGCTCTGGTTCAATTCTACCAAAAACTCTTTTTTGTCTCATAAAAAACCCCTGACTTTAGGTCCAGTCCCAATTCTACCTTCAATTTTTTCTTGCCTTGTAAAAGACCACCAACTTCAAGTTGAGGCCCCATTCTACCCTAAACTTTTTTGTGTCCCATAAAGAGCAACCAAGTTTAGGTCCAGTCCCATTCTACCATAATCTCATAAAAAAACTACCAACCTTTACTTGAGTCTCGTATCTAGCTCAATTAATCCTCTGTCCAAAATCGCCTCTAGTAATCCTGCGTGGCATTTTCCAATCAATACTCCAGTTTTTTTTCTCAAATTTGAGATCCAAGAAGGTGTTTTTGTATATGAATTTCTATGTCATCATCCCAAACAACGTCCTCTTGATGACTAAAGCAATAAGAGTTGCCTTTCTTTAATTGCTACTACTCTTAAGAGAGTCTTTCTTCCAACTCGCTCGGCAATTTTCGATATCACGTGCAGTCTTCAATTCTTGTGCTCAGGAGTCTTCTATCTCTCTTGAGTCAGGGAGCTTGCGTGCGAAGGGCTTGTGTTCAGAATGCTGTCATGGCTTGTGATCATGAATTTTCTATCTCTTGGTTGTCAACAAGAAATTTTGGATTCAGGTTGATTAGGGATATATTTGAGACTCAAGTAAAAGTTGGTGGTTTTTGTGAGTAAAAAATGATAGAATTGAGATTGGACCTAAAGTTGGAAATTTTGATGGGACAAAAAAATGTTTATGGAAGATTTGGAGCTGGACCTAAAGATAGGGGTTATTTATGAGACCACAAAAGGTTTTGCGTAGAGTTTGGACTGAAGCTAAAGTTGGGGGTTGTTTTTGGTATGAGGCCGTTCAAAACTAGTGTATGCCTCATTCCATCATGTGATGAGGCTTTATGTGGTGAGTTCAAACTCAAAACATCATGAGTTTGAGTTGTGTGTTGAGTATTCTAATATTGATACTTCCACTGTTCAAATCTGAGGTGGGGAAATGCAGGGCTTCCCTGGTGTCCACTTGTATCTGTATCTGCTACTTCTATTGATGTATCTGCATGAAGACGCGGGAGTAATTCAAATTAGCCACTAACTTCCTCACCATTTGCTTTCATTTTCATCTTCAGCTTTATCGAGAACTTTGGTACCCATATTGTTACTTCTGCAACTGTCGGTGGAAGAGATGTAGTTTATATCAGGCAGCATCAATCATCTTCTTTGTCAAAATCAGACATTGAAAGTTATGTAAAAGACATTGAGGATCATCGGTTTCAAGAATCCAGGAATCAACCAAATGCAGGCCTCCCAAAATACAAAGACAAGGTCAGTATCAAAATGTTGCTTAGTCAAAAAGTTCTCCCTTTACATAGTAGAAATTTTCCTTATAAACTTGCAAAAGTCCAATAGTGGAGAAAGTGACTAAGACCTTCATTTAATTTTTTACTCCTAGAAACCATATCCAAATTCCGTCTTGTGATATTCTCCTTATTTTATAAGCACTAATCATTTACCACTTGCAATTATTTGCTGCAGGATGTCACAGTAATCTTTAGGAGGCGAGGCGGTGATGATCTCGAGCAGAATCAGGCTAAGTGGGCTGACACTGTTAGATTAGCACCAGATGTGATTAACATGACATTTACACCTATCGTTTCACTTCTCGAAGGAGTGCCTGGGATAAAGCACTTGGCCCGTGCTATAGACTTATATTTGGAATGTGAGTGTTCATTTTCCTGCAACGGTTCATTAACTTGAGTGATTGGTAAAGGCAATGCTTTTTGATGTTTTATTTAGCTCAGTCCATCTGCTTTCGGATCCATAGAGATTTAGTTTTACTGATCTTTGGTTTTATTATAAAGATTATTAAGGTTCAACAAACTCTTAGATGAGCAATGTTATTCAAAGTAGAATTTACTACAGCACCTGTTTCTGACAATTGGTGGAGTCTTCTGTACACGTGTATAAACCCAGATAAAAAAAAATTTTAGATCACTAACGTGTTGCCCTATTATATAAATGAGTGATTTCTGACTTGATGCGGATATGGGAACTTACATCAGCCTTAATTTCTGGATGAATTCTGTCCAATTAATTTCAGCCCTATTCCTTTGCATTTCTGATAAGTGGCAGGAACTTTACTTCCTTGAAATAGTTCAATTTCTATGAATTTGTTATTAGCTATGTTAGGGGACTAAAGAATTTCTTGTTTTTGTGTGGAGATGAGAATGTCTATCTGATTTTACTTTAGTTAATCAAATGTGTGCAACTTGTCTGTCGTTCCAACCAGATAAACCTCCAATTGAAGATCTACAGTACTTTTTGGATTTTCAAATTGCTCGTATCTGGGCTCCGGAACAGAAGAATCTTCAAAGGAAAGAGCCCGTCTGTTCATCCCTCCAGTTCAGCTTGATGGGTCCCAAGCTATACATTAGTCCAGATCAGGTACTTTTTGTGATTTTGTCGAGCTAGAAATATTGCAAAAGTGGATAATAAAGAAAAATACTTTACTGGACAAGGTAAAAAGGGCGATAAAAGTAAAGGATTAATTATTTGGCTAGCTCAAAAGACAACTTCTTATCCTGCATTGTTTGATGTCCACTAATTGCACTTGCCCCGAAAAGAGCAAAATATATGTGCTTCTATGTTTATCAATATGTAGCTTGAATTTGTTGATGTTTAATTTCACAGCATACCTAACAGTTAAACTAAATAAAAAGGAGCAAGCGATGAACTCGTCCAAAATTAGAAGAAAGAGTGCAAATTAAATTCCCTGGTACCATACTGATAAGTCTCTATTTGTTAATCCATTCATTGAAACCCAGCTGGTACCATACTGGTACCATATTTCCATGTTCCTGAGCACATTGCTTATTCTTCTCTGATTTGGTAATTTGTTAGTTAGATGATCTTTCTTTTTGTTCTTTTTCAGGTGACTGTTGGTCGTAAGCCCGTAACAGGTTTAAGGCTTGCCATTGAAGGGAGCAAGCAAAACCGGCTCGCTATTCATTTGCAACACCTGGTTTCTCTTCCCAAAGTTCTTCAACCCCATTGGGACGCGCACATGGCGATTGGAGCTCCCAAGTGGCAAGGCCCCGAAGAGCAGGACAGCCGTTGGTTCGAGCCGATCAAGTGGAAGAACTTTTCCCATGTCAGCACCGCACCAATAGAGCACACTGAGACCAGCATCGGCGATCTCTCAGGAGTCCACATCGTCACGGGGGCTCAGCTCGGTGTTTGGGACTTTGGGTCCAAGAATGTACTGCACCTTAAGCTCCTCTTTTCCAAGGTCCCAGGTTGTACAATCAGGCGGTCTGTATGGGATCACAACCCCGCGAATGCATCTTCTCTAAAGAATGATGGTGCATCCTCATCAGCATCTAAGGATAAGACATCCAGTGACAAAAAGGAAGACAGTTCAAATAAACCCGGAAAACTGGTGAAGATTGTGGACAGGACGGAGATGTCCAAGGGCCCGCAAGATATTCCCGGTCATTGGTTGGTTACGGGGGCAAAACTAGGTGTCGACAAGGGAAAGATCATCTTACGCATAAAGTACTCGCTGCTGAACTACTGATTCATCGAGTGTTATTCGGGAGGTTGAATTTTTCATTTTTATTTTTGTGGTGTTTAGCATAGAGAAATTCATTCTTTGCACAGGTGAGAACCTTGAATTGTTCTGTACATTCTTCTTTTGTATGCCCCTTTTCCGGTCATCTATTGACGATGCAGTATTGTTGACCATGTGTTTTGGTTATTCACGAATCAACTTTGGTGTCTGCTGGAAAATAACACTACCGATATAAGAGTGGTTCACTTCATTTTGAAGAAACAAAGTCGTGATTGTTTGCCGAATAGCCATTGTTCTTCCATAGACTAACTTTTATGATTGGCAGTTTCTTTGGTTTTGGTCCCAATTTCACGAGTTCGATTAGAATGAAAGGGAAACAAAATGGGTAGAAGGAAGAAAAACAATCGAGTTCCGTAAAAGCTTTCGACAGAATCATTGGTTGCATCGGAATCGCCTCAGCCTCTTTCTACGCTTGTTGTTTGTGATTGTCTTGAGGCTACCATGTTACACTCAATGCGGAACCATGGATTGCTTCTCCTCAGCTTTTAGAGCGTTTTGTTTTAGCCAATTGCTTTGCAGTCGCTGTATGATAAATTTCCATTCAATTGGGAACTATGGCTTTAGTCCTTCGTTATAGCGACACTTTTGGAGGGTCAGATTATCTCTAGTGTTGCTAACAAACGCAAGCCAACATTTCCATCTTCGAAGACGGCAACCTGGGAAGATCATTTCAGCAGAAGCGCAGAAATGCGGGCATTCCGAGTGGGAATTATGCGATTTGGACGACGTTCTCCAACCGTTTGAGCGACAACTTCTAGCAGGAAAGCCGACGTTTCAGTGGACCCTCTATCAGGAGCTACCATTGCGGCTCTCCCAACAGTGAAATGAATTTTAGGAGAGATTACAATTAGTAGGCGGAACTTTTTTCCCTTGATCAATCTTCATTGCTCGACGAATTTTCCATATTGGTTACACTCGGATGATTAACACGTGACATCTCAATCACAACCATGAATAATCGATGAGACCTATCATACATAAAGCTTCCATGCCAATGAATATCGATATGTCGTCTCAGAGCTTGACCTATAAATCCTCGAAGGATTCAAGAAGTCCCATTCCTTATGTCGTCATGAATTTGATGCAAACGCTCACTCAAAGCAAAATCTGCATGACTGGGTAAATTTGCTGTGTTTAAGGAAGAAGACAAAAGGAAGCATCATGCTCACGCAATGTCACTTGATTAATAAAATGGAGCGTTTTCATGCAGTTAAGAGTAGAAAGGGTCCCTAAGACAACGTTTGCGTCACTGAAAATGCCCATTCACTCTGTTGTTTTTGCCGAAGACACTAATCACGACCAAGTCCAATGACCATGTCTTCCATGTTCGGCAGCAGCAACATCAAGAGGAAAATGCAACCATAACCAGCCAACAAAGTGGGTATTATTACTACAGGCAAAGAAGTGCTCATAGCAACTCGTGTGCTTTTAAATACAAACTGGCAAAAGCCTAAACTTAAAATCTGATCAGTGACTACCATTTTGAACTTCAAGGACCACATGGACCTCGAAACCATGGTCTGATTATTGTCCATTCTAATTCATCACCCTCCTTGTCAATTTTGCTTTTCCTGCTGAGTGTGAGATGTTCGGTTTGCAGGAGAAGTCAGAGCTCGTCGAAGGGAAGGTAGACTGGAAGGGAAGAACGGCTCTGAAGCATAAACATGGAGGAATGCGAATTGGTTTGCTTATTCTCGGTAGGGCATCTTGTTTTCCCAACTTAATGATTCAACCGAGTCAAATGCATAGTCTTTAGCTAAGTGAATTACGGTCCAAAGTCAGGCGAAAATTACACTGAAACCAGCCTGAGGGAGGAAAATGATTTTGGACTACGGTGTTATGGGGTAGTTATCCTGTGAACTCCACTAGGCATGACCATTGAAACGTTTGTTTATTTGCTTTATTGAAATGTTTCTTGAACGGTTCATGTTCCAATGGTTTGCATCTATTGTTGCAGCCACATTCGGGTTTGAGAATATGGCGAACATTGCACTGGCTGTGAACTTGGTGAGATACTTCAATGGGGTCTTGCACTTTGACATTGCCGATGCTGCCAACCAGCTCACCAACTACCTAGGCTTTTCCTACATTCTTTCCATTGTCGTGGCCGCCTTAGCAGACATCTACATTGGTAGATTCAAGGCCACTGCCATTTCGGGCTGTGTCGAATTTGCGGTACAAATTTCACAGGCATCTCTTGAACATGTGGTAAGCTAACAAAACCGCATCGAGTAATTTATGACGATCATTGCGTTCTTTCTTCCTTGTTCAGGGACTGGTATTATTAACTGTACAAGCTCACTATCCCGGGCTTCGTCCACCAACGTGCAATATCTTAAATCCTACTTCTCGCTGTGAAAAAGTTGGTGGCGGAAATGGTGCCCTCTTCTTCATTGCGTTGTACCTGTTGGCCGCTGGATCAGCCGGAATCAAAGCTGCGTTGCCGGCCCACGGAGCTGACCAGTTTGATGAGAAGGACCCCATGGAAGCGAGGGACATGTCGAGCTTCTTCAACAGCCTGTTGCTAATAGTGTGTCTCGGAAGCGCAGCTAGTTTGACACTCATTGTGTGGGTACAGGACAATAAAGGATGGGACTGGGGCTTTGGGTTATCTAGTGTAGCCATGTTCTTGGGCGTGGTGCTATTCATGTTAGGATTGCCCATGCACCGGATACAACCCGTTCAAGGAACCAATCCAATCGTCGAAATTGTCCAGGTCTATCAAAGTTCCCTAGTTGGCTTTGTCCTGACTTATGATATACATCATCCCAAAACCAATAAATGTTCAGGGCTCAAATTGTGGTTGCTCTCTCCGATGGCTCTCAGGTATTTGTTGCTGCAATTCGCAACAGAAAACTTCAACTCCCTGAGGACGCAGCGGAGCTGTATGAGATTGACAGAGATGCAGAAGCTGCTGGAGATAAAGAATTTCCACCTCACACAGATACTTTCAGGTCATTGCCCATTACTTTCCCAACGAGAAAAAGAACATCAATTCAGATTAAAGATCTCCTGATTAATTGTATCAATGATATCTTAGGTTCCTAAACAAGGCGGCCGTGAAGGATACACCGGGGATGCAACACAGGCAGTCTGAAACTCCGAACCCATGGAAGCTGTGCCGGATGACCCAAGTAGAGAACGCAAAAATCGTGCTTGGCATGGTTCCAATCTTCAGCTCCACCATAATTATGACCCTTTGCCTGGCTCAGCTCCAGACCTTCTCCATCCAACAGGGCCTAACGATGGATACAAGCATCAAAGGCTCGTTCAAGATCCCACCCGCCTCGCTCCCAATCATCCCGGTTGCCTTCCTCATCATCATAGTCCCTGTCTACGACCGGGTGATCGTCCCGTTCGCCAGGAAAATCACTGGCCACCCAACAGGCATAACCCACCTGCAGAGAATAGGTGTTGGGCTTATTCTATCGTCCCTCTCGATGGCTGTGGCTGCGATCATAGAGGTGAAGCGGAAAAAGGTGGCCCGCGACCACGGCATGCTTGATGTGGTACCTGTCGCTCAGCCGCTGCCCATCAGCGTGTTCTGGCTCTCCTTCCAGTACTTCATCTTCGGCATTGCTGACATGTTCACGTACGTCGGGCTTCTCGAGTTATTCTACTCCGAGGCACCAAAGGGGCTCAAGTCTCTCTCGACCTGCTTCCTGTGGTGCTCCATGGCGCTTGGGTACTTCTTCAGCAGCATATTGGTCAAGATTGTGAACCGGGCAACGGAGGGCGTGACAAGGAGTGGTGGTTGGCTTGCAGGGAATAACATTAACAGGAACCATTTGAATCTGTTCTATTTGCTGCTCTCAATCCTGAGCATTAGCAACTTCTTCGTGTACCTGGTTGCTGCCATGAGGTACAAGTACAGGCCTCGAATAGTGCCTGCCGTCTCCGACTAGTTGAACCAACTTAGAAAGAAGACGATCCATGCACATTTGTGTTGGAGAATGCGACTCTTGTGTTGTATTTTAAATTGCACGTGTTTTGTAGGTTTGTGTACGTTTTTATTGTGAAAAAGAAAGTGAAGGTTACACTTTGATATAGCTGATACAGCTGAGTTTTTCACCTTCGAACATATGAAAACAGACAATTGCACTTCTTTTCTAAGGATCCGGATCATCTGACGGCCTCAATTATAGGAACAAGGGTTTTGGGGTATTTTTTTTAAAGGACAGCCGTCCGATTGGCCATGGATGGTTGTCCTTTTACGTGGTGCCGTAAGGAGGGGATCTGTTTCCCTTTTCTAATGCCCCATAGCCAAAGCAAGATGGTTTTGATCTTGCTTTTGGTCCGGATTCCCTGACTACAGCTTAGGGGATGCTCCCATGACATAGGGTGGGCCGTCCAAGACAGCCCTCATTTAAAAAAAATTGATTTTTTTTTTGGAAAAAGCTGATTTTTTCTCAGCCGTCCAATTTAGATCAGACGGTTGGGGAGAAAAGTAGGTCATCCTTGCCTTGGAAAGGACTAGGTCAAGGGATCCAATTCCCTCACTCTTGGGCATTCCCAAGGTGAACTTTGATTCGAGGTGGTCCAAAAAAAAAAAAAAAACCATACACCACAACTTTAGTCCAAGAGATTTTATGGGCCAAAACTACTCTGCACAGAGTTTGCAAGTGCACCCTTAGTTACATAAGAGATAACGCAAAATTTATTCTGGTTTTAAAAAGAATAAGAAAAAATTATTGTCCAATCATGCTACATACTAGACCAGGTCTGTTTTCAATTTTGACTGTTGGATCGAGAGAGAAAAGATTTCATCATCTAGATTTGTTTTAAAAAGTGTAGCCGGTTGTCAACTAAAGTCACCACTCATTTCACTAAAATTGAAAACATGTTGCTAATTATAGGGTGGTTAATTTTACGATTGACTAGGGACAAACAAAGAGAATGTAGTCTCTCCCGAGGAATAGGACTTGATCTTTTGGTGCCGTTCGGGCACGGGAGGATCTATGATGGATTCTTCGGTCATAAGAAAAACAAAGATTATGGATAAAAACAATTATAAATACATGATCTTTTGTGATTTCTCTAGGGAAGTTACGAACCTTAGAATTTTCACGCGAGAACTCGAGGAGACTAATCATTTTTGGATGGGGGTTACTGTTTACAAGAGCTTGCAAGTAACTTACATGCATTTTAGTCGGTGATTGAAACAATAAGAAGTTTAGCGTTTCATGCAAGGAAGTGTTTGAACCATTGGACAAAGGTTCAGGTTTTAAGTGTTAGGATGTAGGCGTGAGTTGTGTTAGAGAAATCCCACATCGAAGAAGGAGAATCAGAGTAATGTCAAGTAATTAACATATTATAATTAGCTTGTAATTTGGTCTCATAATTTTTGGAATGAAGGCGAGTCCAATCGGCTATATTATCAGGCTTGGACTTGGGCTCTCCCTAGAGATCTTCCTAAGTGAAATGTATTGAGCTTCTGTTGCATGCTCCCAGCAAATGTTATCATAATTGATGTCAAATTCATGGACCTCAATCTATTCATTCAAGTCATCAATGAAAAGGGGAGATAATATATATATGTTAACAGGTTCAAATTTGGGCAGGTGCCCTTGGCGATCTTTTGAGACAAAATGTACCAAATTTCTACCGCGCACTTTCAGTACCAAGCTATACTTTTCTGAACATCTATGTCGGAATATATAGAGGGTTTGAATGCCCTATCTTACATTTGGGTGATCAAGTCTAATGGCAGGAGGTGCCGGGCCAAGCTTTTACCAGGGGAGTAAAAGCTTCCGTTGATGAGAAGTTTTTTACTCCCCGTTGATGAGAAGTTCAAGGAAATACTTCCATTCGGCATCAACTCGAGGTTTAAAGGTACGTTTGATTCATGTTTTTCAAGAGAAGCCCATACGAAAAAATATTAAGTATTTGATAGTCATTTTCGAATAGTTTTGAGGTGGAAAATTAATCTTGGGAATGTTGAAAGTTGAAAGCAAGTTCTGTTATCTTTCAACATTTCCTCAAAACTTATTTCCAAAGCTAAATTAAGTGCAGCCTAAATCCAAAAATTGGATAAGTATTTTCAATTCAAAATTGAAAAGAATATGCGAGAGGCATTTTAAAATTTCTTAGTCGAACGTGGATGATACTATCCTTTTTTCTTCGGTCAATTTAACCTTTTCCCCCTTTTAAACCTCAACTTAGGGTATCTGTTGCTTCGACCTTCCTCCCATCCCTTAGCTATATAGTCAAGCATTACCATTTTCAAAAAAAATTTATACAAACCAATTTTTTTATTTTGGAAACATGGACATAGCACTCAAAGATTTTGAATATCATATAGGTGTTGACGAATCGTACAATGCGATTCTTCAAATTAGTGAAGTACATAAGTATTTATGCTCACGGTATTTCTGGTTGAAGTGGTCATGTCTAATTTTACTTTATTGATACATGAGAACATAACAGTATTGTTGATGTTACTTAATTTAAACGATACATTGAATTATGTGCCTACTAACATGTATGTGTATTCATTACCAAAAAAAAAAAAACATGTGTGTGTATATATATTTTTTATGATCAATGAACACTGGAACTTTCCTTTTGGGGAGTCACACGATCCTCTAGTGCTCGATAGCACTGTTGGGTCTCGCTGCAAGCTATTACTTAGATGTAGCATCCCACCGCTAAAGCCCTCTACTTAAATCATGATAGTAACGCGAGAATTCAAATTCACAATCGCAGTGTTGCAGGTAAGAACGAATAGCAAAGCAGCTGCCCATGGGTGGGTTAATGTGATGACTCGTGTCCAACCCAATCATTGAGGTTTATTTTGGAAAATTTATGGATTTAATTAAGGGTTTGTTGGCCTTGAGAGTGCCCTAAACTAAATCGTGAATTTTTGTTTCGGTTGATTTCGGATTTCTGAAAATCGCGTTTTGGTCCCCCGACTTTTGAATAATTGCATTTTGGCCCCAAAAGAAGTGAATTTGGGGCATAGGGGCAATTTTGGAAAAATTTGGGAAAAGTTTACTTTTTGTCAACGGTCAACCGTGATCGGCCAGGACCGGTCAAACCCGGTTCGGTTCACGCGCGAACCGGCCCAGGGTAGCTAGACTTGGCCCAGCCCATGCGAGAGCCCATCCCCTCCCTCTCTTCTTCTTCAGCCACTTTGGCATTTTAGCAAGCATATGGAGCTCACGTGCCTAGGCCGTCCCATCGGCGAGCCTACAGCCAGCTAGTCACCAGAAAGGATAGCCACTAGCCCTAGGCGTCCCCTCCGAGTATGCCTCGGCCATTGGAGGGCCGTTGGATGCCGACGGTGACCCCATCTTCTCCCTCACCGTTGGACCTCCTTGCCCACCGAGCTGCCTGCCAAGCAACCTGCAACTCGGGATAACTTCCTTCCTTGACGTCCATTTTGAGTGATTCCAGCTCTTGCGACTTTTTCTCAACTCTCTCTCCAAGCCCCAACCGATTGACGTTGCTGCCGCCACCAATGCCACCATAGAAGGCCCTCGAAATAGGGCTTCATGGCCAACCTCGCCCCTGCCCTTCAGTAAGTTCACTGTGCTCCTTCGCTATTTCTTCCAAATCTTCCACCTAGGGCTCAAACCATTGCATGTAATCTGTCCTTGAGAGATCCTAGACCTCATTTATAGCTTTTGATCGGATTAATTTCACTTAGATTGGACGATTTTTGGTTTAGATCGGGATTTGTCCCATATCGAAGTCGTCCCGTCGCTTGTCAGCACTACTCACAGACCTAGCTTGCCTCGATTTGTCACTGGACATCGATTCATGAACCTAAACTAAGTGAGTGGACTCTAAACCTCTATTAGGCGCACTTATTGTTTTAGTGGAATTATTGGAATAATTCAACTGGCTGGATTGCGTGTTTAGGTGGATAGGGCCAAGTATGGCCAATTATAGACTTCCGGTGACAAGGTAGAGGGTGATCGATTAAGAGGCTAGTGAGCCTAATTGGAAAATGATTGGATGGTCTAGTCATGTGATTAGACGACTAGGGCCATTGAGGGCCGCATACTATTACTCATCGGTATCGATGAATTGGACCGATTAGGTAGCCTATGTGCCTAAATCATTGATTGGAGGTTAATGGGAACCAATGGGTACCTTGATGATGTGAACAGACGATAGGACCAATTATGACTGAGTACATGATATTGACGAAATGGCATGGCTTAATTAGAAGGGTTCAATTAAATGGATAATTTAGACAAATTGTTGTTTTTATTTAGGATGCCATGGATTTGATGTTGATTCGATTGAAGGATTGACTGAGTAAATGGGAGGCCTTATTGTAGCTTAGATTAGAATGGCGAGGGCTTGTTGTTTGAATGGATCGATTATGTGCCCAATGAGCCTAATCGTGGGTTAATGGTCAACGGAACAGTAATTTGTGGAGCTAAGCTGAACAAGCAATGGAGATAAATTATTGGGAATTATTCGTGAAATCATTATAAATGATTAATATTTATTAGGTCGATTATGATGTCGATGTGCCCTAATCAAATTATAAGTCGATGGGATTGATTGGGTGTCGACAGGACGCGATGAGTCGTTTTGACCTCGCAAGTTGACCGAAGTGGTCGTTGACCCCAGTTTGTTCGATTTTGGCTTTGAGTCGAGAGGATAGGGCAGTGGGCCCTAATAATTGATTGAATAATGCCATAAAAATTGACGAATTGAATAGTGCCATGGACTTGACGACTCAATGGATCGATTGACATAATGATAATGTGCCATGGACTTGGCGACGGTATGCGACCGAATGGTTTGATTAATAAGCCAATTTAATGGTAAGACGACAATAGGGACCATGAAACATGAAAAACGACCATAAGTCGGGAAGGCGTAATTAGGGTCACAGACTGGTTGTAGACGGTCTTAAACATTTAATTTCCACGCAATTTATTTATTTATCGTTCATTAATTACTTAAATTGCAACTTATTTATTTAATTATGGTTTGTTATTTATTTTAATTACAGTTTATTTATTTAATTTTGAATTAAATTATTGGAAGTGCATGTATGATATCATGGGGGTTACTCTAGTTCGATATGTGTGTTGGGTTTTGTACCAAGTCCCGATCATGAACCGGTCGACTCATAGTTAGATAATTGAGATTGGAGGATCGGGTAGTGGCTACGATAACACTGGATATCGATTTGATGATAATTACTGATGGTAGTCACAATGTGACGTAGTTAAACGGCTTTGAGGCGAGTCCCGGTCGAAGACCGATAGTCTAACAAGTATAGCCATGATGGTGAATAATCTGATGATGTGGTCAGAGTTTGAGGCTAAGCGTTGGATCAGTCAAGGAGAGGATAGACTAAGATTTGATTAAATTCAAGATGAGAGAGATATGTGATAATTGATGGGTGAGATGCGATTAGGGACCTTAGGACAGTAATGTTCATAGTTTTGGGTTAGGGTTCCTTCATTGAGATATCCCCGTATCTCACCCCACCACAGGTTCAATTGCAGGATGAAGCATGGAGACAGAGGAGGAGCCGATTGTGTATGAGCATATCGAGACAGGACTAAAGGAGGAAGAATTAATGAGAGTCGTGACCCCTCCTAGGCTTGTATCGAGGACCTAGGGAGTTGATTATATTTATTTGTTTATGAATTGGTGCTTGAAAATATTGAGCTGATGTTTGATGGTTTGATTTGAAGGGTTGTAAGTGTGAATTAATATATCGCTTTCGTCTAGTTGTAATTCTGATATTTGAGAAGACCATCAACTTGACTAACTTGGGCGTCGCTTGATTTTCGATGGTTTAAAGAGAAAGAAATCGGGAATTGTCATGTGCCCAAGGGTAGAATGTGGTGAGTCCTGACAATTAACATGTATATATATTAATCGCTCCATGATACAATAATTTCTCAACAAGTGACCTCTTCACCAAATTCCTTTGCACGGTTAAACCTGCAAAAAAAAAAAAAACTTACTTTTCGTGCCTGTGTATGTTTGCGTAACATGGATGATTTCCTCCCATAATTAATAAAGAAACAACATGATCAAATCCCCAATATCCCTCGCTATCGCCCCACGTAGCCACCTCACGACCGCCATGCACGCCTTCGTGGCCGCCCCTCAAACCCCCCACGTTCACCACTCCGCTCCTTTCTCGCTCTATATACTTCCGCCACCTCTTCAACCGTCAAGACCTCATCAGTCGTCAGTCATCGCTTTTACCGAAAGCAAAGAGTAAGACGAGAGGAAAAGGGAGAAAATGGCGTCGAGCGACCAGCCGCCGGGGCCGATGCCGCCTGCGGTGGCGGAGGGGGAGAAAACGATGGGGAAGCGGATGTCAGCGGGGCAGGTTATGCTCGACACGGGGGCCGCGATGCTGCAGTCGCTGAAGCCGGTGAAGCAGATGAACCAGCATGTCTGCACTTTCGCCCTCTACGCCCACGACCTCGGCCGCCAAATCGAGACCCACCACTTCGTCGCCCGCCTCAACCAGGACTTCCTCCAGTGCGCCGTCTATGACAACGACTCCACTTCCGGCCGCCTCATCGGTACAGTCACATGGTTTCGTCAATTATTTGTTCCTCTTTGCATGAACCGGTTCGGTTGCTCGCTGAATTTAGCTAATGAACCGAACGAATTCTCAGAAACTTTCCAAAATCCCAAGTATTATATTGGGATTGAGATGATCGATTGCGGTCATCATGCCAATCATACAATTTAACTCCTTTTTCTACCTGGAATTCATACGTGTTGCGCAGGAGTGGAGTACATAGTGTCGGACAAGATATTTGAAGCTCTTCCTCCTGACGAGCAGAAGCTCTGGCATTCTCATGCTTATGAGGTCGTGTGTCGTCTTATCTTTGTCCTTTTTCCCGAGCTGTTCGTTTCTTGAATGTACCTTGTAGTGTACTTTGCAGATTAAATCTGGTCTTTGGGTCAATCCTCGGGTCCCTGAAGTTGTGGAAAAGCCTGAGCTTGAGAATCTGGCCAAGACTTACGGCAAATTTTGGTGCACATGGCAGTCCGACAGAGGTAATTTGGCAAATAAGGTTTTCTCATTGGAACTGGTCTGACCTTGGACAATGCCTGGTTGGATGTCTTGTGGTTAGTTTTGGTCTCTTTATTATGTCCACACCAACCAAACACTTTCCATGACGGAGCTCAGGTGATAAGCTGCCGCTGGGTGCGCCGGCCTTGATGATGTCGCCACAGGGCGTGAACCTCGGGATGGTGAGGCCGGACTTGGTCCAGAAGAGAGACGACAAGTACAACATATCGACCGACGCCCTCAGGGCCTCGAGGCTAGAGATCGAGGAGCCGGAGTGGATCAATCCGCAGGCCGACTACTGGAAGCAGCATGGCAAGGGCTTCGCCATCGACGTCAAGCAAACTGAGATGAAGAAGATCGCGCCGTTCCCATGAGACGTCGGAGGTGAACTAAGAGTAATAAATGTCGCATATATAGTTCAGTCTTTCGTTTTGGGGTTGCGTAGGTAAAGTTATGGAAATGTTGAATATGAGCATGTTGATGTGGCCTGATTCCCTATGGATCTAGATCTAATAGATTATGTTCAGATGAGAGTTGGTGGAGAAAAAGTTGGTAATTGACTTTAATTGGGATTGGCGAATTTCTAAGAGAAGTTGGTAATTTAAGGTGCTGCTAAGAAATAATAGAAGTTTGTAGCGGAAAAATAGTCGGGAAAATTGTATGAAAAGTATAAATTAAAGTCGGTAAGTAAGTTACATGATGAGATTTAATTAGTAATTAGATGAGAGAAAAGTTCGTGATGAGTCATGCTAATTTTGGTCAATACTATCTCAAAACAGTTTATAGGGAGGGCCAATTAAGGCAAACAAAAAGGTAATTCAGAGTTGGTGAAGTTGGTAAAGTCACCTTAGTTTAACTCATTTTAATTTAGGTTGGTAATTTTGTAAACAGTAGTAGGTAATTTAGTATAAATATCGATAGTCTCCAAATTTGGATAAATGGTAATTTAATGAAAGTTACCTGCACGTCATATTCATCGGTAAATTCTTTTTTTTTTCTTTACAAACACTTTTTGGACGCCTGCAAATTACTTGTTGAGCTCTTACTACCATGAAAAAACGTGGCGTGTAAACTTTTTGTATGCCGGAGAGTAGAGCACTTTCGATTATAGAAAACCCAAATTGAGAATTCAAATATGGAATATAAATTTTATTGGAAATAGCAAAAAACTAAACCATGACAGTCGGTCACAGAAAACACCAAATGCTGTGGCAAATTTACCAAAAAAGGAGGAGGGAATGGATATTTGATCAATTTCATGATCCCACTAAGTGCGAGATGTCGGTGGGATAAGTATCGGATGGAGAACTTGATCGGTATTCTCTCCCAGCGGATGCTTCATTGATGGCTTTCCGTGGGGGTGAAATCCGTCGGAAAAACGCTTACGCATTCTGATCAAACCCTAATTGGTTGATGTGCAGATGAAACAAGATGATGTGGTGAGAAGAAACTGATGGCCATACTTGCCTTACATATAGCGAACAGGGAGACAGGGAGAGAGGAGAGATGAGATGACACATGTACAATACGTGACAACATATCACTATCATGTGCCTCAACTTCTGCTCATGAGATGCGATCAATTATTCATTAATTATCCGCCCGTTAATTAATGTGGATCTTGTTATGGATCTAATTCAAATAGTTTTATCCACATCACATATATGTAATGATCAATTCAAGTCACAGATAATGTCTATACCTGATACATGTAAGCCCGACTTATATTCATTGTTAGTTCATATGGATTTCACGTGAGACTCATTTCATCTTAGGATACTGATCTTTCAAAAGTGTTTAGATTAATGTGGTCAAATTGAAAGAAGTCGTTTGATCTTTAATCGGAGGATACGTGCTTAATGCAGAATACAAATCTGTGACTTGATTAATTTAAAGATCATCCTGCAATTTCAGTCAACTCTAATTAATTGGCCCCCCGGAAAATAAATAAATAAATAATGCAAGGAGGGTATTCCTAGCTCGCGAGTGATTTTATCTGATGCGCTTGTATACGTGATTAATTTTTTCAATTTTTGTATAATTTATGAATACGAATGAGATCTTAGGAAAAACATCATTTATCAGTCACGGTAAGGATGACCGATTCTATTGACAATAATCAATTTGTATTAGTAAATCTTCAATTTTGAAGTTTAAAATTTTACACTTAAATGAGATTTTTAGACATCCGCCTTGAATTAATAGAGTTCTGGTCGAAAAAAGTTCTAAAGGAGTCTAAAGGATATAATTTCAAGAACCTAAGTAACCTCCCTACTTCAATAATTCGTATGGATCATATGATTTGTTGAATAGGACATTCTCATTAATGTTAACATAAGAGCAAGGTAAAGTAAATCTGTCTATTTGAAAAAGAATATAGAGTGTATAATTTCACCATGAAGCAAGTATAACCTGAAAGCATGCACAAAGTTAGATGTTTTTGTCAATTACTTTTCTTCATGTGGAGATAAGGTTTATATGTCGACAAAATTCAAATATCATAAATGCGAACACTATGACACCTCAAGCTTCACATTGGATAGGATAAACCTTTCAAGATTTAGAAGCAAGGCCTACCTTCAAATGCCACGAATTTGTATGGTCGTTTTAATATTCCTTTGAGGAGCTTAGTCTGAATGGATTGGGCCATTTAATTAAAGAAACTATGTGATGGCCATAACTGTATAAGTGTCTTGGGTTTAGTTATAACTATATGTTTATCAAGAAATTAAACGTGGTAAATCAAATTTACTAGCTTTACGTGTATCCTAAAATGCAAATTGCATTGATCTCTTCCTCATCTAATTTATTCTCCATATTTTTTGACAAACGGGCGGCTTTTCTTCCTGGTTTGCTCAGAACTCAAACTTAATTTCCCATCAAGGTCTTCTCCTTTATTTCTTCCCCTCATGGAAACAGGGAGCAGATCAATCAGCTCATGCATTTTCTATGGCACGATCAACGGAGTGATGGAATAAACGTAAATTCACTATTCAGCGTGTCAAATGCCAGTAATCGAGTGATGAGCGATCACCCGTACGCAATGATGAACGCTCGTTCTGAAAATGTTGTCAGATATGCAAGATTGGATAAAGATTGCTATCTAGATACTTGCATCAATTAGGAATATCAAGCATCAATCAGGGGGATCAAGATCAAATTAGTGATCTGAATTGAAATTCATTGACTTTCCTTTATTGTACAATTGATGTAGTATAAGTATATACATACTTGTGTAAAACAATACTGTAAATACATATTTCAATTTTCTTCCTTCTGCTTGCGTCCTACCACTTCCTTTCATGATATTAGAGTAGTCCTAGATCCACAACCAGCTTCCGCACCTTTTCTTGATTAATGTGGATGATATTCTCATCATTGGAAATGATGGAACCTCCATTAATGCATTGAAGTCATATCTACATTCGACATTCCACATTAAAGATTTAGGAGAGCCAAAATATTTTTTTGGAATAGAGATTGTCCATTCAAATTTGGGAATTTCTGTTAGCCAAAGGAAGTTTATCTTGGAAATAATCTCGGAAGCATGATTATTAGGTTGCAAGCCGGTAGTGATTTCAATTGAACAAAATTCGAGACTCGCTACAGTAGAACATGATTGGAGATCATCTTCACAAGTAGAGTATCCATTACTTGAAGATCCTTCCAGATATCAAAGACTAGTTGATAAGTTGATTTACCTAACTATGACAAGACTAGACATTTGTTTTACTATACAGACGCTTAGTCATTTTATGCACCAAACCCAAGCAGTCTCACATGAATGTCACACAGAAGATAATGAAGTATTTGAAGAATGTCCAAGATTAGGAATTCTTTTGTCGAAAGATTACAACATGTAGATGATAGCTTATTGTGATACATATTATGCTACATGTCCAATGAGTCAGAAGTTTATAACTAGTTTTTGTATCAAGTTGGGAAAATCATTGCTATCTTGGAAAACTAAGAAGCAACCGATTGTATCATTATCTTCAGTCGAGGCAGAATATTATGCAATGGCTAAAACTACTTGAGAAATTATTTGGTTGCGAGGGCTTCTATTTGATCTTGGTGTACAGGTCAAAGGCCCAACTATTTTGTTTTGTAATAATGAATACAGCTCTCAAACTTGCAGCTAATCTAGTTCTTCACGAAAGAACAAAAAACATAGAAGTGGATTGTCACTTCGCTTGTGAGAAGATTGAGAAAGGGATCATCAAGACTAGTGGAATCAACACCTCGGAGTAGCCAACAGACATTTTACTAAGGCGCTATGTTGAAGACAACATACATATCTTCTAATTAAGCAAGTTGGGTGTCTTGGATATATACAAGTCATGAGCTTGAGAGGGAGTGTTGTCAGATATGCAAAATTGGAAAAAGATTGCTATCTAGATTCTTGCATCAATTAGGAATATCAAGCATCAATGAGGGAGATCAAGATCAAATTAGTGATCTGAATTGATATTCATTGACTTTCCTTTATTGTACTATAGATGTAATATAAGTATAGACATAACAATACAATGAATACATATTTCAATTTTCTTCCTTCTGCTTGCGTCCTACCACTTCCTTTCAGAAGAGAAGGATAGGAAAGTCCAATCTTCTTGATCTAGGATCCCACCAGGTGGGAGATATCAGTAGGATAAGTATCTGTCGGGGAACTTGCTTGGTATGCTCTTCCTGCAACTCCTTGATTAATGACTTCCGTTGGATGGAATCCGTCGAAAAACGCATAAGTACTCCGGTCGGGGCACGGGTTGGAGTTCGGCACACACAGACCGGTCTGACCCGTTGGGCAGCACGCGGTTCCCACTTCCGTGACCGCTGCAAAAAAGAAACTCGTCAATGAAGGAAGAAACTTCCCTTAGTCTAAACTCATAGACAAAATTGAAAGTGAGACAGCGGATCGTCGGGCTAAGTGCGACACACCGTTGGTCGAACTTGCCGACATTCCCATGACGTTCACAACCATGAACTTGGCGTCGTTGAAGGCGCCGTTGAGCTGATCCACGAGTGGATTGAGCTTGTCGTTGAAGAGTTTGGCCGCGGCGTTCATTTCTTGTACGCATGTTTTGGCCCCAGCCAATGCAAAGGGTGTGCATCCGATTGGCCCTAGCCCAAACAATGCAATCTTTCTCGCTCCGAAACCATGTAGAGCCTAACAATTCCAAAAAGGAAACAAATCCTGCTTAGGCAACAGCGTTAAAGGTATGTTGCATCTATATCTGGTGGAACAAGTATTTTATGCATCTAATACCTATATGAACCGATTTTTTATCATAAGACATGACGGACGAGATTTAGTTAGGATCCGTCATTTTTTAGGTTTCAAATATAGCTCAATATGTATACTAACTGATATAATAATTTCTGATGCATAGTATAATCACATTAAAAAAAAGCTCGACATCACTAAGGGATGATAATTTAGGGTTTTCAAAAACACACGAGTAATGAAAAAGGACTCGCAGAGCGCGACCTACAACGCTGGATCAAGCCATCCGTGTGGTTATGTGTTACCTTTAATTGAGAGGAGTACTTGTCGATGAGGAGCGAGGCGTACTGCTCCGGGGTGTTCTGACTCGCTGAGCTTCCGTTGATGAAGTAGTTGTTGATGTAGTCGTTGCTTCCCATCCCCACGGTGTACAAGCAGCTGTTTAGCAGCTGTGTCGCTTTGTCCTGTCCGACTAAAGCAACGATGGCTTTTATCACGTCTTGGTGATTTTTCAGCTGATCATCCAAGCTGACGTGAGTGCCCTGCAAATTGCCAAGGAAGAAAACATCTCCTCTTATAAAGATCTTCGAGTTTCGTGACCGGCATGCACAAGATGATATACACGGCATGACATCAATATAGAAATGGGTTCATAGTACCAGGTTCGATCCCGTATCTGGCTGAATGCCCGATGAAGCCGATGCGTAATTTACACCTCTCAGGAGATCATTCCCGGACGCAGTCGCATGCGGCAGAATGAGATCCGTGAAACCTAGGGATTGAGCTGGAGAAGCAAGAGTAGTCGATGTTCTAAGCCAATTCCAGCATCTAAAGATACTGTTATACATGTTATGCAGATTTAAGGTATTGATATAGTAACAAAAGATCATATATAATCGCTACCACTTATTGCCATTAGCTAAGAAACATTAGCAAAATAACCATGTTGCTTATCTAGGTTAAGTAGAGTAGGGTTATCATGGAAAGCATCATGCTTTGAGCCTGTAGATTCGTCATTCGTGCGCATGTCATCTTGAGTGAAAGTATAGACTACCCACAGTAAATTAACACTGTGGAATGAAGTTAATGACCTCTAGATTCTTAATTTCGATGCATGTTTTTTTTTAGTAAAATGAAATCATTATGATAGTTCAACTTGACGAGAATCCTATCGGGAATAAAGCATTAACAGAACGAAGCATGTGGAGAGAGAGAAAGAGACCGATGAAATCGACCGTGGTTCGACCATTGGTGAACCGTCCCGAGGATCCGATGCTGGGAGAATCGATCCCGTATGGCGCATAATTGGCTTTGGCCGAGGTCTGAAGATTATTGTTGTTACCATTATCAGCCAGCGAGTCTCCGAAAATGAAATAGCAGGGCACGACAGGGTCCCCGTGTACCACTTTGCGAAAGCATGAGAGTGCTAAGAAAGAGAACAACAGCATGGTCACCTTAGAAGCCATGAAGGAAGATGATATAACGTGAAGGGAATGGAGAAAACCACAGGATCTATCACAATGCTTTGGACGTTATGCGGAGCTTGGAATTGCTTGGAATTGGGAGAATATATATAGGGTAAAAAACTAGAACTTGCAAATGAGATAATTGATACACTCAAGATTGGCGCAATCCCTTTAAGTTGAAATTTAGTTTCCTATTATAATTGGGATTCCTATTCTAATTAGGTTTCCTATTGTAACTAGAATTCATATTATAATTAGGTTTCCTATTATCATTAGTTTTCCTATAATGACTAGATTTTTTTATTTAACACCCTATAAAAAGTATTTTAGGGTTTCGAGAATTATTATTATTATTCGAACTTTTGACACTTTGATTTTGATAATCAAATTTGAGAGAACGAGTTGTTCATCTATCAATTCTATTTCCTATTTAGCACTTGATTTTTTATTCGGACTTTTGACACTTTGAATTATTATTATTATTTCTACCGCGTTTCGGCATCGATAATTGTCTTAAATTAGAAAGTAAATATATATGAAGTCTCTTGGATCTTTCTTGCTCTTGTTTTGGATTTTATGTCATATGTTTTTTTTTTGTCTCTAATATATGTCGCAATCAAATAATTCCCTACCCGAAGAAGATGCCACGTAAAGTCCACGAACGTCATACACAAATATAATATGATCAAGGGACGAAAGAATTTTTCTTTTGCCAAAATTGAGAATGTGAATAAATACTCAATAGCATAGTATTCTCTTGCGCAATGAAACTAAAATTACCGACACTGTGGAATGACATTATGATACTTTATGTGTATTGTTGCCTATGAATCACATCGACACATCACATGGCTAGTCTAAGGCTGTAATGTTGCTCTAAGAGCATGTGTTATGGAATTGAATGTATATTATGTATGGATCATGCTAGACATATTCTCAAGAGATTACTCCTTGTTATCCTTGATTCTCCATATCAATCAAGTTTTTACACATCATTTTCCTTGATTGGGAATATTTTTGACTAATTATAATTATTATGGAAAGATTTTGTTAGTCCATAAATATCCCTTGTGCTTTTCATTATGGAAAGTCTAGACATCACGTGATAATCTCTTCCTCGTATTATTATCTCCAAAAAGTTGGCCGCCACAACATCGATAAATAACATTTTGAAAAGTAAAGAACTTCAATGAAATTTCGATCCCACAAGCAACTGTCATGACTCTTGCGACATGGCTATATACGATTCTTGATTTGATCACTGCATCAAAATTCAAGAGAGTATGGGATGCTACCCATCCCCTCCATCGCTTTCTCTTTCGTGTAACGAGCTCAAATTTGAGATGTACTTCAATCGTTATAGATTATGCCCAGTTCAAATGGCATCGGAAGCAGTTCGGATCTCCATGTCAGCGGATCAAGTACCCATCCCTACCCATTGGATGATTATAGCATGCATCTGAACTAAATGTGTCGAACTGTCAAGGCACTCTTTTTTCAGACTTCTTCACAGAGAGCCAGCTACGTTCCCTTATCTTGGTTAATATGACGATTGCCGCAAAAGCCACTAGGGTCAGGCTTTGCCCTTTCCTCCATCGACCTAGCTTTCTTTGACAACAATAATGTTGGAGAAACACCTCTATCAATATTAATCGCGCACACTCAAATCATGGATAGAGAAGAATCCTAAATGTATGATTAGTCAAAAAGGTTAATGGTTGAAATATTTATACATTAAAAAGTACAGGTGCGAGCAATCCGTTTTTGAGAACAGACCGTTCCTCCTCATTGCGCACAAAAAAAGGACCGATGTGCCGGATCTGATCTTGGGTAGGTTCTTAAGTCGAGCCGACCTGGATGGACATTGAAGCGACTGTTGAATCTGTAGTTGAAGGTGTCCGATCGGACTCTGAAGTTAGATGTTCTCCCGAGGAAGAGTTTGTTTATGGATTCCTCTTTTGGAAAGGCTTACTAGGGATGAAACCCTAAAAGAATCGAAACAATATGTGAAATCCTAATAGAGGAATAAACAAAATCAATCCTGGCCATAGTAAAAAGGAATTAAATCAAACTACCCTATCCGAGAGCTCTCCGTCTCCCTCGCCGTATATTATACACTAAGATTAATGTACAAACAACATCGTCCACATGCCGCAGAAATTTAAGTACCTCAATTTGTCATTCTTCAATTAATTAGGCAACCTTGACGACCTAATAGGTGTCAAGGAGACTTCAATATGTGTTGCATATCGTCATGCATTGAATTAGAAATAGGAAAATGTCACTCTTTGCTTTTGGTGGTCATATATGTAGGAAGATGTTTCTTTGAGGTTTAAAGGGATTTGGCTTTCCTTAATGATCTTATTTTGTAATAAAAGTAGGCTCACGCTATTTTCACCTCTCAAATAGTTTCGACCACACTGTAAAGTTTAAATTGCCGAAAATAGTCCTCATTGTGACATCATCGTTGGTGAGACTCAGGAAAATGTTTTTCTTTAATGTAGATTGACCAATCGAATAGTTTTTATCAGCCATTTATAGATTGTTGTTTCTTAATCTTTTTTGTATTTAAGTGCGAGAAGTTTACCTGTTGAAGCCTTTAAGGAGCTCAACAACAATTAGTGCATTAAATGCATCAAATTACAAAATTGAAACAGGAGCGAATTAAACATATTTCGCAACTTGATCTCATCACGCCCTACATTTTCAGGCTCTTGAGACGAATTACATTCAATAAAGAGACAAGTGCAAAGGAAACTTGGCGATACTTTTTTTTTTTTTTTTTATACTTGCAAATGTCGGTTATTCCCTTAAAGAAAAAGAAGTTGAAGTAGAAAACTTCGACGACTAATTTAGCTAAATTAGGAACCCATTTCGAAACCGCCTTCAAAATGCATAAGGAACTGATGAATCTATCCAGGATTATCAGAGCGCGGCGAGGCGGCGGATGTCGGTCGGGTAAGCATCGGCGCTGGACTCTGCCAAGTAGGATCTTCGACCGACGACCATGTTTGCGGCCTCAGTCGGGTGGAAAGCATCCCAGAAGAGGTACTCCTTTCTATTTTGGCACGGACTCTGAAGAGGGAGGCATGTGATTTGGCCATTGTTCCTGCCTACGCCACAGCAACCGGAATTGACGACCCTAAAACCTGAAAATATCACGACAAGAAAAATTACCACCGCTAACAAGTTGATTTTCCTCGAATCAGACGAATTATTTCGTGCAAATTCATAAATTGCTTGATGTATATAAGGTAAGATACATAGTATCCACAATATCTTAACGTCCGAGCTTCAGTCATCTCTAATCATGAAACGCAGCGGCGGTGGTTCGCGACCGCCACCACAAGGAAAATTAATCAAAAGCAGTCGAGACGGTATATGAGCCCAAAAAGTACCAACCAAAAGACGAGGGTCTCGTGAGCAAGTCTTGGAAGATGTTGTAAGTGTTGATATAGGTGAATTTCGCATTTGCGTTGTTCTTGTTGAAGTCATTGACGACGGACTTGAGCCTGTTGTTGAATATTTGGCAGGCGTCGTTGATGCTCTGAACGCAGGTGGAACCATCTGAACTGTTCCGAGCCAACTCGCTCGGGCTGCAACCGATCTGGCCTAGCCCGAGCAGAGCCACCTTTCTTGCACCGTTGTTGTACATAATCTGCAACCGAACATAAATTTGGTCATGGGCAGGGAAGATTTACATGCGGAGGAGTGTCCGCCCTTGGGAAAATAGCTCACCCGTAGCTGTTGGACGTAGATTCGAATGAGAATGTCGGCCCATTGCTCGGGCGTGTATTGGCTACCGCTGGTGTAGAACTGGGGCATGTAGTAGTTGTTGAGGTAGTCGTTGCTTCCGATACCCACCACGAATATGCATTTACTCAGATAATCCGTGGCTGCGCTCTGGCCTCCGAGGATGTTCACCAGCTGTGACACCGTGCTTTGGTAGTTCTGCACCTGCCTGGAGAACGTAATCCTACCACCCTGAGCCAAAAATTTAGAACATGATCGTGAGTGATATAAGCGAATCCGCTCTCAAAAAGGGTTTCATGGTCTAGTAAATCTCAGAGCTGATGTGCATTGCTTAATCCAATAAAGTCCGAAATGAAGAAGATTAGTTACCAGTTGACGTCCGGTTTCTTCTCTGATTCCTGCAGCTGCAGATGCGTAGTTCACTCCTTTGAGAAGGGCATTGCCCCTGGTCGTCGCGTATGGAGGGATGTAGTTCTTGAATCCCAGAAGCTGAGCTGTGGGACGATATAAACACACGACGATCTCTTGCTTCATCATTGCACTTTATAATTACGTATCATCAACATACAGTATCTTCTATATAGAAGGAGCTTACCAATCACATCGACTGCGGTTTTCCCGTTGGAGAACCTCCCGGTCGGACCACTGGGGAAGTCGATCCCATAAGGCCTGTAGTTGGCCTTAGCCAATGAAGCTGCGATCCCATTGTTATTGCCATTGTCCAGCAGTGAATCCCCAAGGATGAAGAAACATGGGACTTGAGGCTGTGTCTGTGCCTCAACCCCATAATTTCCAACACTCAACACCAACACCGCTGCCAAACCCACCAAAGTGTGCATGAGCTTGCCACTTTCCATCACTATAACTGAGTTGAAATGCACTATTTGAGATTAGTCTGGGCAAGTACTCTGAACTGGGGTTTGTGAGGGATTGCGAAGTGTTGGTGAAGTTTATATAGGACCAAGAAGAGGGGTCGTGAGCGTGTGAAAGCTAGTACACCTACGCAGTTGAAGAGTCGGCTGCATTGCATTTAATTTCACGCGGGTGCGCAGTGCAGGACAGCGTCGATCTTCCCGTGAAATGACCGAGTCAAACGAAAATTTAACAGTGCACAGCGGTGGGATCAGCTGCCTTTGGAATGGGAACAGATGTGATCCTCTTTAAGTTAGGCGAACTAGATATGACTCGACATTGTTGGAACCAGGTGTATTAGTCAAGTGATTACTCTAGTACTTTGTTTGGTGGTTTATAAAGAAAAAATATTACACATAATGCTTCTATCACGACATATACTGTCTTGATATAATTCAATGTGCACTAAATCAGAATGTCCGATCAAACGTGTAAAGGGACATAATTGAGATACTTCGGTGAGGAAAAGCGATAGGCAAGGGTCATGGCTCACATGGAAGCGAAAAATAGAAAATGAATATTGAAAATGTCATGTTTCTCTCCATCCTCACTTTGTGGAAACTTCATTCGTCCCAATACTTTGTTTAGAGATTGAAATTAGGATCTCACAATATTTGAGCAACCAAAATTTTCTGAAACATGCATTAAAAGTCATCCATTTATCATAATTTAAGTAAATCTTAGTTTTCATTTTATTAGGAAATTCATATATATCATTAGGGGTGTGCATGGTCCGGGTTGGGCCGGTCCTATCCTCAACCCGAGGACCAACTCGCACAGTGTCAGTCCTCAATTTTTGGGGCTGTGGACCGACTCGTCAAGCATAGGACCGAGGACTAGACCGATCCTATCGGTCCGATTCGGTTCTTATCGGTCCGATTCGGTTCTAGGGTTAACCTGGGATTGCTAAATTTTTCATAAAAGTATCGTAAAATGCCCGATATCAATTGAATGCAAAAATTTCCTTTAATAGTTTCAAATATTGATTGTACCGTGTTCACAACATGTGTCACAAACCTAGCGAGACTTCTTCTCTTCTCTCCAAGAAATCGGAAGGAGAAGATAAACGTCGTTTGAATCTGTTGGCCCAATGTTACTTGCCACCTCACTTCGCTCCCTAGAAGCTCCAGTATCTTTGGCTTCAACCTTCGCACCTGGCGTTCTTCACCAGTTGGGGATAACCTTCGCCAGTTCACTTTTATTTGAATCCTCAACCACATGACGTTTCACACTCGACCCATCAGATTCGGCGAGAACGTGACTCCGAAAAAGCCTTACTCACTCTTCGGTGCTGATTTTGGCAAGAAGCTTAGAAAAATGGAGGTTTCGAGACCACCCTTTTGCAAGGAGAGGAAGAGAGGAGGTGTGAGGAGCTGGCATAGAAATTTGGTCAGGTCCTCTGGCGGAGAGAGAAAATGGGTCCAGAAGCAACAAGATGGCAGTGACGAGAACATAGTTACGATAAAGTTGTGCTTGGTGTTGGGCTTGTAAAACAATTGATATTTAATATTTATATATAATATATTGTCGGGTTGGTTCGGGTTGAACCAACCCGACCTCCTAGAACCGAAGACCAATCCATGCAGTACTAGGTTAGAGATTTTAGGACCAAAGATCGACCCGTTCGTCTAAAAAACCCAACCAGGACCAGCTGGGTTGGGCCAGTCTAGGGTTGGTCCAGGGTCGACCCTGGACCGTTGCTGCCCCCTATATATCATGTTTAATAGGCTTAACGTTTTAGACAGGCGGCTACTTGTTTTGCATAATTTTTCCTAAAAGAATATCGCTACATTTACTTTTCGAAATGATATTTACTTCATTAGTTTTGCGGAAAATATTCTTCCGAAAAATATTTTTCCGGACAAAGGAAAATGTTCTTGTAAAAACAGGGAAAATGTTTTTCTTTCCCAAAAAAGGGAAAACATTTTCTAATAGCTAACCAATCGTTGATGTCGACTAAGTTACCAATAAACCCGCTGCTGGACCATCGCCGCCGCCGCCGGACCGCCGGGGCCACTGCTCCACCAGCGGTTGGGGCGGTGGCCATTGTCCGGCAGTAGGTGGTGGTTCGGCAGCCGGTGGTAGTCGAGCGTCCATAAACAAGAAAAAAAATGGAAAGAGCAAAAAATTTGTGAATTTATTTTTAAGTTTTAAACGAACACGATAAAACATTGTTATTTTCTAGGAAATGAATTCTCAGAAAACATTTTCCGGAGAAATGAACGGAGCTTAAAATTAGTTTTCAAGTATATGATGAATATTTTACTCAACTGTTGGTATAGAGATGTGATATCATACATATCAAGATTTGTGTGATCATTTGGTACTTTAAATTGGGAAAATTACCTAAAAAGTCCTAAACCTATTCCAATGCAGTCAATTTACTCTTAATATTTTTGGCCAATTAGGCCCAATTTTTTTTTGTTATTTGTACGAATTGAATTCATTCGGACAATTTTAGTAAGAAATCGCTAACATGAATGTTGGTCGTTTTATGTGACATTGCCGTCATTGACGTTCATAATTTTTAATAATAATTAAAAATTTAATCATTTAGTTATTTATTTATTTTTTGTTTCTCTTTCTTTCTTTTTTTCATATATTCTTCCTCTAGTTGGCAAGGTTGACATCGCTAGCCACTCGTGAAGCTTGCCCCCGCTGGCTATTGGCATGGGTGAGCCTCACCTAGCCCCAACCTTTGATGAAGGTTGACGAGGTACCCTTGTTAGTCCTCACCTTTGGCCGGAAGTTGAGGTTTGGAGATTGACTAGAGGAAGAAGGAAGGAAAGGGTAAAAAAAAGACAAAGAACGGAAAAAAAAATGAAAAAAGATGAAAAAATAAATAAAATCTGAAAAAATATTATTAGAAATAATTAACGTCATTGCTGATCATGTCATATAGGATGACTAAACGAAAATAAGGGGTGCAACACGAGGACTTCCCAGGAGGTCACCCATCCTAGTACTACTCTCGCCGAAGTACGCTTAATTTCAGAGTTCTGATGGGATCCGGTGCATTAGTGCTGGTATGATCGCACCCAAGGATGACTAGTATTTATGTCAACGAAATCCGATAAAAATTGGACGTAAGCATTAAATAGGTACAAATGCAAAAAGTTGAGACGTAGTTGGAAAAAAAAGTGTTAGTGATGAATTGGTGTAATTACAATAAGTTTATAATATTTTTTAATATTTCAGCCACTTTAATTATCAGTCATTTGTACAAATATATGATTGCACCGCCACCATATGTTGTTATCTTTGCAAATTCAAGTTGTAAAATTATCCTCTCCACCTCTTGTCCCGTCGACATACGGGCTCATCCAAGACGGTGGTGCGAGAGGTCAACGACAACCATGATCTCTATTAAATGCAGTAATCGTCCGGGGCTCTGCACTTTATTGACCGTGAGTTTCTTCCCAACGCTCGAGTCAATCCATGGCATGTGCTGTTTCCACCACAATTTCTGGAAAGTCATCTATTTGGCGGTCCCTATCCGCCATTGGATACATTTATTTCTCCACAACATTTGCACAAGAAAGTCTATTACCTTGATAATTGCAGCTCAGGATTTGTGTTGACCTCCTTACTCCAGGAAGTGGACATTTTCAACGAGGATTTAACTACTTGTCAGACCAATCAAACAGGTGAGTTGGATCGCATTTGGACTGAGCCGAAGATGATCCGATCCAATTCATTTAATCCATATCGAGTCATTTTTATTCGGTATAATTTTTAGCGAATCATATCCAACGTCGATCTTCATTCGAGATCCTCTAAATGATCTTTCCCGTTCAAATTGTTACGTGGAGAATAGACAACCTCATGGACCGGTTCACTGAGTCAGCAAGAGTGCCTTGCATCATGCTTGTGTATCATGTGCCTAGTGCGTTCCATTGTGTCCTAGTGCATTGCGTTGTGTCCATGAACAGTATGCCCAGTGCCAAGGTCTCAGGCTAAGACCCGGCCTTGACGAACTTGAGTCCCAGCCTTTATAGACCCGACATGGAATTAATGGACCTGGACTTAGGCACTAGTGGTGAGGGCACCAGATACTTGGGCATGACCGCTAGGAACCCAGGCACTAGCAGAAAAATTCAAAGTCATACCTCCTACGTAATCTAGTTGCTTGCACACCATGCGTTTCTCAATAAGCTAAACTCATCTGATTCGCAGAACAACTTAGTGCAAGTTGCAAGAACGAGCAATTGTTTGCATGCAAAAATTCTATTTACTTAATTTACCAAACAAAGAAACAGGTTACAAACAGAGTTAGAAGGGAGAAATAAAAGAGATCAATAAAAGAATGATGAATTATGATTGGGCTATTTAGGAGAAGTTAAGGTAGTCTGAAATTGAAAATTATTGAATTCAAATTCGGAATCTGTGAGAAGTTGGGGCACAAGATGAGACTCATGCAGGCTCTTTGTCTTAGTTAACCTTGAGTCCATTGTTAGTACATAGTAATCATGGATTTACTGGAGATATTGGACGAAATTGTCATATTTACAAAAAAGAAAAAAAAGCATATCTAATTTTCGGGAAAATTATCGGGATCCTTATAGCAAAAGTGATAAAAGCAAAAACGTCGTCCCCGTGCCTTAGGCTCTATTCATTTCACGAAAAATATAGCAATTATAGAGAATATTTTTCAGGAAGTCATTTTCTTGTAAAATGACAACATTTTCTGGTGTTCTTTTGAAAATTATGAAAAATTATTTAAAAAATCGATTTTTCTTTTCTTTTCTCTCATTTTTTATTGATTGGCCATTGGTCACAATATACTTTTAAAAGAAGATGGAAAATGTTTAAAGGTGGAAAAAACATGGAAAATGTTTTTCACTTTCTAAAAGCGGAAAATATTTTTCCCACTTTTGAAGATGTTTTTTCCATTAGTGGAAAAATATTTTCATTAACTATCTTGTTTTCCTTGAAATGAACGCCGGAAAATCCGGAAAATATTTTTCTGAAAATTATTTTCTGTGAAACAAACGGAACCTTAACATATGTCTCTTTCCCATTCCTAGATGAATCCAACACACTCTTTTCCTCATAACTATGATAGGAAGAATCTATGTTTGACTTACGAGGTCAACTAATTTCCTTTCAAATTATGTCAACGATGAGACACTTATTATGAGCTCGATTAATGATCAGCACTCATCAGGTCAAAAGCTCTCAATGTCACACATGACAAAGACCCATTATAATTATGTGTAATGAGATGCGCCTTAAGTCTCTAGGGTTACGTTTTTGGGGGAGCATTTTAAAGCAAGATTTGGGCTGCAAAGGCACTTGAGCCAAAGTTTTGACATATGATAACACAATTTTAGAGATTTAGATGCGAAAATTTTGTTTTGAGAATACTCAGAAATCAAGGCAAGGTCATATCGTTTGGGTCTGTAGCATTTACGGAGTGCAACTTAAGTGGTTCAATGAAGCATTTTCTTCCAATCTTACCTTCACTGATATATTGGTACTTCTATTTTACCCCTCAACCTTGGAGGGAGAAAGATAGAATCTATGGTTGATCATGGTGGCGAAGCTTTGGCGAGGGTCCAAGGACATCGGCAAGCTTCGTTGATGTTTGCTAGACTTCACGAAGCTTGAAATTGCATCGTTCGTCTCGGCAAAAAATCAATTTACAACTTCAACATCTATTTGCTCTCTCACTTTTTAATCTTTCTTTCACCTCTAATTCTACAGGTTGCTTTCTAAATTGTACTCTAAGTTACCAAACCAATATTTGCATCAAGTGAATATCAATTGAGGCAAAGTCCTTTGTCTGATGCAAAGTCATGGAGCCAAAACAATGCCAAACTCACATGATTGGGCCATGTTTGAGCCCAATTGTTTTAAATTGTCATTATCAATTTTTGTTTGGGCCTCGATGCTTCATTGAGTCAATAGCCTAGTGGGCCTCTAGCTTGGAACCAGGGCCATTTGAAGTTGGTTGACGAACTCCTACTTTTCATCACTTTTCGAACTTCCAAAACTAATGAAAGAAAATTATTTTTAGTCTTAAATAAGTAATGAAAGAATCATATCCAAAACGTAGGGGACTATTCATACACTTTTGGTTTAGATGTTTCGAGTTAAATAAAAATTCAAGGTATATGAGTTGAAAGAAAAGGGTAAAAACATTGTCGTGTTCTCCACCTAATTATTCAACTTCATTACCACTTATCTCATTAAGGTTTTTTATTTTATTTTGTCACAAGATTGCAACATCGTTATATATTACATTTGGGCCCTAATGGTTGGGCTTGATCTCATCCAATCGTTGGATTAGATAAGCCCATCAACTGACCGTTGGCGAGTTCTTGGGTTCTAACTTCATATAGAAAAGTGATCATTAGGGCAAAAAAAGAAAGAAAGAAATCTCTCTAAATTGGTTCATCTCCTTTCATTTTTCATGATTTGTCAACCATCACTGCCAAATGCTCTTGATCTCTAAAACCATTTGTCAATTTCATTAAATTCCTTTCTCACCATCATAGATTAATCACATTTAATGTATCTTAATGCGAAACAACAACACCAACAACACCAACAACAACCCAATCATCCCAACTCGACAAGTATTTTATTGTGCAATTGACATGCTGACTCCTTTAGTAAGCTTTGCGACAACGACATACACGTGCCAGCTTTGCCCCTGCAACAAGTTGAATCCAACACCAACGAGACATGACGACCTGAATATTGGGAGGAATTACAAAGGGTGAACACTGGAAGCTACTCCTCGCCAAGATGCTTCCTTAGCCATACCCCTATCCTTGAAGAAAAACCCCTAAGCAACTACGGAATCAACTTTCGTGAAGAACTTATATTTCGTTGAAATCTTGAGTTCGATTCCCCAGAAAAGTGCCTGTAATTTAAGTGGGAGACTATGACGGTGGATTGATATGCTAGTCTCCTTTAATGAATAGTCGAGATGTATGCAAACTGGCTATGACATTTCGATTAAAAAAAAATCCAAGGTCTGAACGACATTGTAGGTCGAGGTCGATGCCACCAGGAAATCTATTTATGATATGTGGCAGCCGGATGAACAGGTGAACTGTCAAGTCGGACGGGCCTACTTGAGGATGGATCGCGAGGACAAAGCTTGCATATTATTGTCTTGTTGCCAAGCGACCCTTCGCCAAAAGTCCCTCCTTCGTCCAATATGTGCATACAGCTCTCCAACCTCGGCTTAAGCCCTTTTGTGGTAAAAAGAACACCAGAAAAAGGCAAGTTGCTGTACATAGATAAAAGGATGGCGTTCTGGCATTTGCTGTCGACCAGGAGCCTTCAAATCTCTTTAACTTATGAATTATGGACAAACCCTACAAATTACAAAAAAACTGTCTTGTTGTTGGCTATTGGGTAAATTCTATTTGAAAAGTCGATGTTTCCGCATGATTCCCAAAATGTAGCCGCCAAAATTATGAGAGTTGCAACGAGTTTCACATTTCAATGAAGTCTTTAGAACCATGCTACATTACCCCAGCGAGATTACCTCCTAAATCTAGAGTATGGTTCAACAGCTAAACTATGTTTGAAATGGGATTTGCTTCCATTTGTGGTGCGGTGTATGTGCCACTGCATTAACTTTTGCAGTTTTTATTATTCCGTGACCGATATAGTGGGTAGGTTCAATTTGTTAGATACAACCACTTAGATATCAACAATTGGATGTTGTGCACATGACACACCAAAGGGAAGCTGAAATTTTTTTCTCTGAATGTATGGAGGAGGTGGAATTTGATGTACAAGATATTAAGCAAGGCATTGGAGATGTGCGTGCAAACACTCTAATCTACCATTCGTAATAGAAGTGCGAATCTCTAACCATTGAGTTGGAGGTTTGATAAAATCTTTGGGAATTTCTAATAGGTCTTTAGTGATGCTAAGAATGCTTTGAGCTCTGGCAATTGTCCATCAAGCAACCAACCTGTTCAGTTTTTATACTTGATAACTATCGAATTGGCAACAAGGACGAAGGCAAAAAATTTCAAATATTACACGGACATAGGCTTGCTTTTTGGGTATCCACACTCTTAGATCCGAGGTTCAAGGGCTTGACCGGGACTAGGTGAGGAGGTCCAAATGGTTCGGGTATCAATGACAGTGATGAATTGATTCCAAAATACATAAGTGCATAATCCAATCCAATATATTCGACGACTTCCACCCAACAAAGGGATGGCTCCCTCATCGAGCTGTGCCCAGACATTTTGCGGTCTTTGTTTTGTGAGAGGAAGAACCCTTCACAGCCTTCCGCTAGGTCTTCGCCTTCATCTACTAATGAGTTGGAAATATACATAAAAACAAACTTCTCCAAGTACTTTAATAAAGTCTTTGACCCAAAAAAGAAACTTTAATAAAGTCGACAAAGACAAGTCAACCTTGGAGATGGAGAAAGAGGGGAGCCACTAGTTTTTCGATTTTATCGATGATGGCTCATGACTTCGATGTTTATACTACCATCCAAGTATATTTTTCAAGCTAGTCAATAAATTTTGAAAGATAATATGTGTAGCTTGTCTGTAAATAGTTTAGAAATGGTCTTCATAGGACATGATTGGTTTTTGCTAGAGTTTAAGTCCACACGAATGTGTTCAACATAAACAAGAAGACAATGATGACATTGTATCATTCGGACCATTGTGAGGGACACAGTGCCAAAGATATTGAATTTATTAGACATTCTCTTTGGTGTCATTTTTGCGCTATTGTTATTAGAGCACTACTATACGTGAAATGTTTTTGTTCAGATTATTCAAGGTGCCCTTTGTTGGGGACTTGGTGTCCTTAAAAGTGTGAATAAGAAGTAGATGTGGGAGTCCCACATTGGACAAGAGAGAAAAGAAGATAGAGTATATATATGGGTTCCTCACAATTGGGGTTGGGCCCCAAGGGGCACCCCACTTTTGTGGAGGAGAGAGGACATATAGTCATAATAGCCATCATTTTTTCCTTGCGGTTGAAAGTGCGATATTATTCAAAGAAACACAGTTGCGTTCGAAGGGTCTTCTCTTGAAGTACCGCGAGAGAGAGAGAGAGACGAGGTTCGTTCTATCCTGGGAGACGTTTTGCCGTTCGCCTTGGTACGAGTTGAGGGGGCAAAAAATCGCCTTAAGGACACGACGGCGTCGGGCTCGAACCTAAACTGTTCTGACATTTCAGCGACTCTCGGCCCTTCAATCAACGTGGACTCATCAATCGCAACTTCCAGGTTTTCTCCTATCTTGACAAGTTGCTGGTTGCTTCAAATTGTCGTGACCGGACAATAGATCGCTTTGTTTGATTTATGTATTGCTTATTATAATTCCGAACATTGCCCTGTGTATTTTTTATCTAACACCCTTGTGTTGATATATTAATATAATTAATTTTTTTTGGCAGTTTTTCCTCAACTCTTTCTTTTTATTATCTTTAAAATTTTAAAAACAAGTTCATTAAAAAAATTAAATCCTATCCAGGGACGAATATAGGCCGACGAGGCCAAACGGACCCTTCTACTAGAGCCAAGGAGCGCTACAAGTACCAAAAACGAACGAACAAAACGGGATATTTATGATGAGAGAATTTAATAGATGAGTTCATTACACCATGGCAATCCTAGTGTATGGAAACTAATGATGAATAGGTGTCACAAGAACACAGGCAAAATGATGATTTGTCATGTCTCAAGATGGCTCCATACGAGGACAGGCTTTCACATGTCAGAAAAATACAGGACTAATGGAAAGTTCACTAGGATAATTTATGAAATCATCCTCATTGGCCCCGCCCCGAATCTACCGGATCAAAACTCTTCCAAACATCTTCATCGGATAGAGATAATCGGGATGCCGACACCAACCCTATTTCCTTTTTTTAACTTTTTTTCGTCGAAACCATCGACCCCGAGTTCTTCCCGCATGAATCGTAAAGCAAAACCTACAGCAAATCTCCGAGCAAAGGATAATTGCCAGAGCAAAAAGAGTCGAATGACACTTCCGCAGATAAGTAAGCCGTTGTTACCGCCCATACCTGATGATCTTCTCTCCAGAGATTTTCTAATTTCAAGAACGACACCCACTTTCGTGACCTCTCCCTCTCAAAATCCGATATAGGATCAAAGGAAAAAGCTTGGAACTCTGGAAGTGGATGGACTAGGAATCAAGTTTGGCTGTAGCTTAGTAGCTTTCGGGTTAGCAAGTAGTGGTGGATCGACCACAAAATCCCACGCCGTGCATGGAACTCGCAATCACATGGACCACACTCTGATTTTCCAAGGAAACTACAATCCTTCTGAGATTGGAGAGGACCATTGAGTGTTCTTCCTTTTCTGGGGGATCGGCCATCCAGCAGTTTGAGTACATAACAATGACAAAAGTCCTGGCTGAACAGATTTCGCAAGAGCCCAAATTCGTTTGACTTATTATTTTCAAATTGTTCTTTTGTTTTTTGCGTAGCAGATGGAATTTAAAAAGACTCATAATTCTTTGTGTGTTCAAGTAGTCTACAAGATAAAATAATGGAGTAGTACGTCAAGTATATGCTCCAGGGGGCTTCTATGATCTCTTCAAAGACTAATTCATCGTTCTTCGTCTTAATCACATGCATTATCGTAATCCCTCTATAACGAGCCACAACATACAAAATCTTTCAAAAGACTGTGCGCCAATTGGGTCGCACTTGATTGTGGCGTCTAGGATTTCCCCCCTCGGAAACTAGGAGGTGGCATGTTTAAGTTTATTTAGCTATGTGTAAAAAGCCGTGGATCAAGCTCATCTGAAATGTCAAAGGAAAACTTAACCAATTTATGAAACTCGCAATGTAGTTTATGAGTCTCAAGGCATGTTTAAGTCAACCGTGAAACTTATGGTTATGGTGCATTGGGCTCTACTAATTAATTATATCTCACTCTTAAGAATCATCATAATGTAAATTATTATGCTCATGATAATGGCAAGTGTTATGGAGATTCTTAGTTAGAAATTGTAATTGTTTAACATATTCTATTTATCGTTTGAACTTTTAGCAACTCGACTCCTTAATTAATGGGACAATAGCAGCATGTCCAACATATATTGATGCGTGCTTACGGATAATCCAGAAAGGAGGAAAGAAAGATCTCTCGGTGCACTGGCCAAAAGAGAATAGAGAGATGACCTCAACCAGCAACAATAGTTTTAACAAGTTAATCCGCCTTAAGTGGCATAGCTAACACTGATTAGAACAAAATTTAATATATTTTTATCGATTGATTTAATTTTATTGTTTTCTATTCCTTTCTTTTTGAAACCTTGGCTAGTGAGGGTCTCCGCACCCCGCAAGGCTTGCAACTATTGGTAGTATGCTCTAAAGCAACCAAGTTAAAGTTACATATTACGAATTTTGGTTGTACTTTCAATTTTATTATTTGCTTAATGGAAAATATGTATTCATTAAGTGTCAAATTCATATGTATATAATTCTTAATGCATTGAGAATATGTGTGATGGGTTCACAGTTGAGGAAATCTTTAAACAATTCCCAATCGATGGATCATTCAGTCGTATTAATGATTTACTGAGACTAGTGTGTTCTTAGCTTCACCATTAATACTTAAGAGAGTAACAAATCACGATTCATCGATTATTCTGATACCCATGCTATAACACAGGTACTTCTATCAAACAACTTAACTGAACATGACATATACAAAACATTTAGCAAAATTAAAGCTTAGCATAGTCAATGTATATAATCTGATCATGCTATGTTGGCATATGTATTCGATTGCTATGGTTTACAAGTTCACATAACGGGTTATTGGGATGAGGTTTTCCGCTCCGTTCCTGTGAGCTTTTTCTCTCGCCAGAGGGCGAGTCTTACTTTCTTACCTCTGTGATGATTTGATATCTTCATCTTCAAATCTTGCTACTGTATGAAATGGAGATTCTTCTTACAAAATACCCTGATCAATAGATGGCTTTTTCATATTTACATTACCCAATCCCATTCAATCCAAACCCTAGTATGGCGGCTACTATTACCAAACCCTAAAAGGCAAAACCCTACTACTCTTCGTCCACATAGAACTCCCTTTGATCCATCCCTCCTTGTAGCTTTTCTCGACCCATCAAGCCCATCACCTTTGTTTCAAATTCCACAAATATTATAAAACCCACTCGCAATCAATCCCTTCGGAAGGCATGGAAGGAAGTCATGAGAATCATCTCAGAATGCTGGCGCTGTGCAAACATATGGGGGATCTATGGGCTGCTGATGAGGTAACTGAGCTTAACGGAAGTCTCCCTGAGGTAAATAGGCCGATTGATGAATACCTGCTGTTCGGAAAGTTATTTTCAAAACCCAATGTAAATTTTCAAGCATTCTGGAACACCATGAAGAAGGCTTGGAAAATAAAAGATGTAAAATGCGAAATGATTGAACAAGGCTTATTTGTCTTTATCTTTAAACATGAGGAGGAACAAAAAAAGGTTTTGCAAACGGGACCATGGTCTTTCGCGAGTAACTTGTTGGTTTTAAATGAAGGAGATCCAACTGTACCTGAGCATTGTTATGAGTTCAATCATGCTTCCTTTTGGGTTCATATGGTTGGCCTTCCACGTGCTACTCTGACAGGGGAATGTATTCGGATGATTGCTTCAAAACTAGGTGAGGTGGAGGAGATTAAATCTGAAGCTCGCAATTACATCTCCTGTAAAATTGGAAAAGTAAGGGTGAGGCTGAATTTATTAAACCCATTAAAAACTGGAACCTTGATTCATGTGGGAGACAGAAAGTGGTGGATTGTTTCAAGTATGAAAGACTACCACATTATTGTTACTCTTGTGGCTTGATAGGACACTATGCAAACTATTGTCCAAGTATCCCATATGAAAACACTAGTTTGGCTGAAGAAAAACCTGGGCGTTTTGGCTCATGGCTACGAGCAGAAGTGAAGGAACAAAGTCCTTGTTGGAAGGTTTTCTATGGAGAAATTGATTTTACCTTGGAAAGAGACGATATAGTTCCTGAGACTCCTCTGTCCTCTTTGGGCAATGGTGTTAGTGATAATAGCAACTCAGATGAGAGTCAAGCCATGGTCATATACTATCCAGCTACTCAGATAGTATCAAATACTGCATATTCTGAAGAACTCTCAAAACAAAAGAAAGGAAAAAGAGTGATGTATAACCTGGATCAACAAAATACTGATTCTTTGAAAAATTCAGAGGAGGGATCCAAGGGAGGAGTGAAAAGTAGCAGCAAGAAAATAATCTCGAAAAAGTTGAAGCGCTTTGCTCCTTATGAAAAGAGAAATGCCATGGAACTGGTTGAGGTAGAAAAACTGTTGGATACACCTATTCAGGTGTGGGAAGGAAGTCTGAAAGGGGCTTTGGTGGCTAGCCCTAATAAGCCACCAAAAGAGCCATGAAAATCATAAGCTGGAACTGTCAAGGTCTGGGATCTCCCTTGACAGTCCAGCATCTACGGGCCATAATGGTCCGAGAGAGACCCGACCTAGTTTTTCTAATGGAAACAAAGAATCAAATGGAGATGGTGGAGTGCATTAGAAAGAGACTTAATTTCTCTTCAATGTTTGTTAGAGATCCAATCGGAATTGCGGGTGGTTTAGCACTGTTTTGGGATGAATCAGTGGACATTACCATTGAACACAGTAGTCAACAGGTAATAGAAATCTCTTGTAAGGATAAGGGATGTAGTCATTTCATGAAAATATCTTTCCTCCATGCTTCTACAAACTTCCAAGAAAGACTTGCTTTATGGAATGAACTTAGAATACGGAATGGCATTTCTACTGTATCTTGGCTTTGCATTGGTGATTTCAATGAGGTTTTGTATTTTTGGGAGAAGGTGGGAAGAAGAGAAGTAGAAAGGTTCAGAGTTACAGCTTTTAGAGAATTTGTTGACACATGCTCTTTGATCAATATTGAAAGTAAGGGCTGCGCCTTTACATGGACCAATAATAGAGAAGGAGAGGAATTAGTGAAAAAGAGACTTGATCGAGCACTATGCAACTTAGAATGGAGGGTTCTTTTCCCAAATGCGGAGACTTTCGTATTTCCGGCAATTGGATTTGATCATAGTCCTATTTTACTATGCACTGATTTAGAAAAACTGAAGAAAAGGAATATGTTCAGATTCGAGGCATTTTGGATTGATCATCCAGAGTTTGAAGCGACAGTGGAAAAAGCTTGGCATGAACAGCAGGGGAGGTTGGTGAGTAAAACACAAAATGTCACAAATGAGCTGAGACAATGGAGCCGAAAACAGTTTCAAAATGCTTCAACACAGATAGAAAATCTGACCAGGCAGCTCACGCAGATTCTAAATAGGTCAGATTCAGAAGAAATGGGGGAGAAGTATAAAGTTATTGTGGAGAAGATTGGGAGTTTGTGGCGTCACGAAGAACTTTACTGGAGCATTAGATCTAGAGTTAACTGGCTAAAAGAAGGCGATAGGAATACTAAATTCTTCCATGCTACAACTATTCAAAGAAGACAACGAAATAAGATTCCTATGCTTAGATTGGAAGAATCTGGTTGGTGTAGAGACCCTAAGACCATTAAGCAGCATATTACAAGTTATTACAGAAACTTGTATTCATCGGTGGGGCCTCGACCCTATCAGCATGTGCTAGATCAATGTCCAGTTATTGTCTCGGCTGAAATGAATGAAGCATTGATGAAACAAGTCACTAAAGAGGAAGTTAAGACTGTTGTCTTTCAAATGGGATCAGTAAAAGCTCCTGGTCTAGATGGGATAAGTTGTTTATTCTATCATAATTAGTGGCATTTGATTGAAGAGGAAGTATTCCAAATGGTTCATCGCTTCTTTAATGAAGGCAGATTTGACCCTGAGCTAAATGAAACCCATATCACACTTATCCCTAAAGTAGCAAATCCAGAAAATGTCGCTAAATTCAGACCTATTAGCTTGTGTAATTTCAGTTACAAAGTCATCACAAAGGTCATGGTTAATAGACTCAAGCGTTTACTTCCTTGTCTCATCTCCCCAGAACAAAGTGCTTTTGTGGACGTCAAATACAAGACAATATTTTTATTGTTCAAGAAGTCCTACATCAGCTACGAGTAAGGAAGAGAAAGAAGAAGTTTCAAGCTATGCTGAAGTTAGATATGCAAAAGGCCTATGATAGAGTTGAATGGGATTTCCTTTGCGATTGCATGAAAAGGATGGGTTTCTGTGATCAATGGGTTAATTTGGTGCATTTCTGCATTTCTTCGGTTAAATTCTAGATTCTTATCAATGGTGAACCTATTGACAAATTTATGCCTACCCGGGGCATTAGACAAGGTGATCCACTTTCCCCTTATTTGTTTATTATATTGGATAATGTTCTTTCCCATATGGTGAACAATGCTATTTCAAATGGAGATCTGAAAGGAATCAAGCTCAATGCACACTGCCCCACCCTCTCCCACTTATTTTTTGCCGATGATGCTATTTTTTTCTTGGATGGGACCATTAAAGAAGCTCAGAATCTTGCTAATCTATTGAGTCGTTATTGCTCTACTTCTGGCCAATCTATTAACCTAAACAAATCTGGTGTGTTTTTTGGGAAAAGCTGTCCATTGAATCTAAGGAATAATATTACTGATGAATTGAGGGTTCCTATATTGGAGAAAACTGGCAAATATCTAGGAATCCCATCAGATTGGGGCCAAACTAAAAAACAGATGTTCAGTTGGATCTTGGCTAGGGTGGACAGGAAGCTAGAAGGCTGGAAAGAACAACTAATTTCTAAATTGAGCAAGGAGGTATTGATTAAAATAGTTGTTCAGGCCTTACCTCAATATGCAATGAATATATTCAAGATTCCAATATCTATATACAGAGCTATTGAAAGGAAAATCTCATCTTTCTGGTGGAAACAAAATGCACAGCATAGAGGAATTCACTGGAAAAGTTGGGATTATCTAAAGCAAAGAAAGGATATGGGAGGAATGGGGTTCAAAGACTTAGTGGTCTTTAATAAGGCCATGTTAGCTAAACAAGCATGGAGACTTACTCAAAATCCAAATGCCTTGTGGAGTCAAGTTTTTAAAGGGCTATATTTTCCAAATAGTTCATTTTGGAATGCAGCAAGAGGCAACATAGCATCTTGGGGCTGGCAAAGTATCTTAATGGGGAGGAGTGCTATGGAAGATCACCTTAAATGGGAGATTGGGGATGGCCAATCTGTGAAGTTGAGAGAAGATCGTTGGCTTGTAGCAGGTAGAATTGGGGGTCCAGCTCACAGAACAGAACCTATGATGGTGGCAGACATTATTAATCCAACTTCTCGATCTTGGAATATTCAGCTTATATCTGAACTATTCACCGAGGAAATCAAAGAGGAAATTCTAGCAATTCCTTCTAGTATTATACCTAGACCAGATAAACTTTTATGGATTGGGCATAATTCTGGAAAATACACTGTTAAGAGAGGGTATCACAAACTACAAGAAGCATCAACACAGATCAATGTATCACAGCCATCCTCGTCCTACCAAGCCCCTAAACGCCTATGGAAAGAGATCTGGAATCTCCATACCCAACCCAAAGTCAAGCAGTTCATGTGGAATATGTGTAATGATTCACTACATACCAGAGTGAATCTATATTGCAGAGAGATAATACCTGAGCCCATATGCCCTCTTTGCAGTCGATTTCCAGAATCTACAGAACACTTGTTCATCCTGTGCAAATGGACAAAAGCGATTTGGTCAGATCCCCGAGTTGCAATCGACATTCAGCCAAGATACATTACAAGATATGACAACTGGGTAAGTGACTACCTTCATTCAACGGCCACAACCCACCAAAAAGAGATTTTTTCGCAAATTCTGTGGCTAATTTGGAGAGCTCGCAATAGCTTGATCTTTCAAGGAACGAAAACAAAGCAATATCAAATCATTAGCGAGGATTTGTTAACTCAGCAACTTTTTGAGAAGTGGCAACCCTTGAAGAGAGAGAAGAAAGCTGCACTCACCTCGGAGTCGAGAGGATGGAAACCCCCAGATCAAAATTCCCTTAAGCTAAACGTGGACTGCTCCTGGTGCGAAGAAAGATCGAGACAATCTGTGGCTGGAATTTGCAGAGGTATGGATGGAAGGGTGGTTGCCGGTTTTGCGAACCAAATTGAAGCTAGTTCGGCATGTGAAGGGGAAACCCTAGCTGTTTATCACGGGCTGTTGTGGCTGAGGGACAACAAAAGTGATCTGAAGAAGTACTTTAATCCCCAAACTGATTTGTCTTTCACTGTATCTACCGATTGCTTATCAACCGTGCAGCTTATCATGGGCCGAACGGAAACACCATGGGCTCTTTCCTCCTATATTCACGACTGCCGCTTTTTGCTGGGTTTAATGAAGAAGGTCCACTTGATCTATGAGCCCAGACAAACGAACTTTGCTGCTGATTGGATAGCCAAGAACCATGCACATGGGAGTCTACCCGATAATTGGATCTCAAAACCTCCGCAAGATCTCTTTCTTATTTTATGCTTAGATTACAGCTCTCTATGTAATCCACCATCTTGAAGCTATCAATGAAGTACTTTGACCCCAAAAAAAAATACTGATGCTTTATTGAATTGCCCTTGTACTTGATGGTCATAATTTGTTCAAATAGCATAGGCACTTATGTGCACAATACAATTCTTGTTATATACAAGGTACAATAACGATGTCCTCAACTATCTAATCATGACACCGTATTGAAACTCTCGGCAAGGTTTATAATTGAGAATGAATAGTTCATGCATAGTTAAAAAAATGAAAGTCAATTGGGTTTGTGCATATGGTCAAATAGGTGGCTTGACAAGTGATTACCACGGTCTTTGTTCGATCAACATATAGTGAGACAAAATGATCGAATTACACTGTAGTCAAAGTTGACAGATCTATTATGTTTTTGAAAAATTTGTACTATTTGAGTGGTTATGACATTGCTAGATATCACTCATGACTTGTAGGACCTAGAGTGATCAAGACAATTAATTTTCTTAGGGGTAATAATGTGTTGGTAGAAGTACTACCACCAGCTCATTGAAATCTAGGGACATTACACACTATAACTAATTTAGAATGATATTTAATCAAGAGAGACAATATTGCGGATGTCCTATATGTTATGGAATCAAATTGAGTGAAGTTAAATTAAATGGAGTTAAAATTAATTGCTTGTGGTCATGGAAGTGCGTGCATGTGATGCACACATACGGCAAAGTGCACACAAAATCAACATTAATCTTGCTTAGAATTAACGCTTTAAAATGGTTTTGGAGTTAATAAATGAATTAATGCTTTAAAACGAACGGCTAAATTAATGCTTTAAAATAGTCTAAGATTTAATGGATGAGTCAATGCTTCAAAACGGTTTGAGAGTTAATGGCCAAACTAACGTTTTAAAACGGTTTTAGAGTTAATGGTCAGATTAATTCTTTAAAATGGTTTTACAGTTAATTTTTGTATTAATACTTTAAAACAGTTTTAGAATTGATAGCCAGGTTAACTTAGATAAGTTCATATCGAGGAAAAAAAATAATTGCTAGCACAATCGAAGTGATAATCTTTTATGAATTCTCTCTACTATTCAACGTATGATTGGTGGCTTGTCTGAGCTATAGTTTTAACGTTTATGGGGCTGAAATTGAAGAACATCTAGAAAAAGTTGATTGGGCCATGCCATAAGGGTAATCTGATTATCCATTTTTATTCTTTCATTTCTACGGACTTCTAATTAAAATGCACGAACAATCCTTGAGAGATACATATATGTTTTTATTTTTTATTTTTATTTTTGCTTTCGTTGTAATCTTGATTTATTTTAATTATGCATGTTTCATAATCCTACAGCGACAACCTTGCCTAGTCCAAGACGCTCTTCTATGGCCGGCGATGGTCGGCCTGCGTCCTCGCCATTCAAGATTGTAAAAAAGAAAAAAAGAGAAGAAAAGAGAGAAAAATATCAAATCATTATTAAAAATCATCTTCATCAACACTATTCCTGCTTTTTTGGACGGTTGGCATTTGCATAAGTGTTTTGTAGCTAAAATTGGCTGAATTGACCCAAGTGGTGAAATGTGAAAATTTTTAAGACTCAATCGGCACAATTAAAAAATTTAAGACTAAATTAGTAAAAATATAATAAATTTAGGATTTTGGGATAATTTTTTCCTATTACAATCACGTTGATAGACTATTCTATTGATGTGAATATGTTATTGTGACCCAAACCAAACCCTCCACTAACCTAGTTTCTCTCTCTCTTTTTGTTGGTCTCCCATCTACTTCGGGATTGTCATTAACATGCGACCAAATGAAGATTCTTGTTTTCTTAGGATAAAAACAAAGAGGTGGTCAATATTTACCAAACCAAAAAAAAAAAAAATAAAGAGGTGGTCAACATCGGTAGCCCAACTAGTTACGGTGAACTTGGACTTTATTGAGGTCTTGGGTTCGATTTTTCAAGGAAGTATTTGTGATTTAAGTGGGGGTTTATGGCGGTGGGTCACTATGCTAGTCTCCCTCGAGGAATAGTCGAGATGCACGCAAATTAGCTCGGACACCTTGATTACAAAAAAAAAAAAACAAGGAGGTGGTCAATTATTTTTATGTCATCATGCGCAAAAGAAAGAGAATCCTAATGACCCCCACTCTTCCACAATGCTAGCTATGGTCGAGCTCTAACCTACATCACACATGATTCCGAGACCATTGCGACGTTTGATGCTTTGACTTTGCTTTCAAGGGAGGCTTAGGTAGTCTCTAGTGATGGAGCAGGATGGTCCTTGAGAGTTCCACATATCAAACGCGTGTGATGTGACCATAAGCTTCTAAGGAATTCTATGCCGTCCGCTCGAGCGATGAAATTCTTGTACACTCAGTTAATTAGACTAAATCGATCACATTTTGTGAGATAAAATTTGACCCGAAAGACATTGATTGAGTAGGATTGATTTTGCTTAGCTAAAATCGTGTAAGTCTATCTGAATACTCTTACATTGGAGACGAATGGTACACAGGATTTATTTTCTAATTAGGGGCCCAGGTGTTGCCCCCCCCCCCCCCCTTTTTTTTTTGAATTTTCATTATATGCCCTAAATTTTGGAATTTTTTTCCTTTTCGCCCCCCAAAAGAATTGTACAAAGCTATAGATTAATATTATCAATTAGCAAGAAAAAAGCTCACTCTTTTCTCTTAAAGCTAAAGAGTAATATCTACTTAATAGGCAATTAATTCACTTAGCCCTAGGTAGCCCAAGACATCCATCAATGTACAAGTCAATTTTATTTGACTAAATTATTAAATACTTATACGTTTCAAATTTGATTTTTTAGATTTCAAGTTTCTGTATTTATTCTGCCCCCCAAGTTCTTCAATCCTAAATTCGTCCCAAGCCTCGGGAACCATAGGTTAAGAATAGTTAGTGATTTCCTCAGTTGGTTTAGGACAAAGGACAATTGGCGTAGGGTTATCCGTTTGCATGCATGCTTCTACATTCTCGCAACAACGTCAAAAGTGTGGGACTGGCACGGCATGAAAATTGACACTTGAGTTGAAAGTTGATACTAATGGTGACATGTATATAGGTCAGAACAAATAATTTAGCCAAATTGATGCACGCCTTGGACTTTGGTGGTCCTTTTCCCAATGTCCCGAATTGAATTTCTACGTTAAGTAATCGAAACTCCATGCCATTCGTAGCCCGACTTTTCATTCAAATATGATCTATGTCACGAGAGGAGTACATACGTTATATGTTTCCTTAACTTTACTGTTGGATTTGAGGTAGATTTCTTCCGGACAATTGGAGGCTGTTATCAATTGTAAGAACCATGTCTGCCTCAAAGTTTGCTTGGAGGTGAGTTTCTCCAAATAAGGCTGGAACAGTCTTTAATTTGGGCACGACCTACATGGACATCGCTTGTATACTTCCGATTAAGTTTAATGTGTGTGTTGTTCGTATGTGGGATGAAACTCCAAGCACTGAATTCGGAGAATTGACAATTTTAGCCGCCGGAAATAGAAATTAAAAGGTAGTTTCATGATAACTGAAAATTGAAGAATGAATACTACTTTCATGCATGGAATCATTATGTTGAGCAATAAAGTACCTAAAATCTTATGCTATTAATTACTTTTTCTAATTAGGTTTAATTTGTTTCTCGAAAAATGAACGATTTAAAAAATATTTTCCTAAATATAATTGTTTATGTTGCTTATAAAAATGGATAAAAAATATTGTCATCATTTAAGAAAATATTTAGACATACATTGTCATCAATAAAGAATATGTCTTTCATTTGTTAATTATTTCAAACAATACAATAGATTATTTTCAAGAAAAATGTTTATTTTTTATTTATCACGAAACAGATGTAGTCTTGATCTATAAAGTAACCCCTTGCTTAATTACCCCATTAAATGATATTTTAAATTATCGAAATCTTTTTGTTGACTGTTAGATATGAGCGTCAAATAAGCTTAGTCATTCAAATGAGCACAATTCTTTACGAATGACCATATTTTTCTACATTCCCCCATAAATGTTTCAACACAATTTACAGTTTACACCTAGTTAACCAATTGTCTCTCTCTTAGCCTCATGCTCCCCCAAACTTCTCTTTGTTGACCCTCCTCCTTGATCAAGCAACAAATTATCTCAACTGATAGATGTGCTAAGGCCTTATGTCACATTCCTAAAAGTATTGGTCCACTCCTACATAGGAAAATGGAAATAATTGTTGGGAAAATTATTGTATGGGAAGAAATGGAATTGAAACATAATTAGACTTTGAGGCATGTAATTACTGTCTTTTAGGATCAATTTACCCAACTAAGTTGTTATATGTTTTTGGCAAATTCCATTCAGGATACAATAAAGTCTCGTGAGATTAGTGGATAATAATTCCATATAATCTCCTTAAACTTTCTAAAAAAACAATTGGAGACAATACTGTATTTCTTTTGAAGAAAACAAAAAATGGAAGTTCTAAAAAACTAAATACAGTAAATTGAACACACCTCTTGGTGTCTAAACGACAAAAATCATACAAACCCATTAATGCCTGAAATTGCAATTTTCGGACATGACTATTCATTTGCATAACCATCATTCGAACATGACTATTTGTATTCAAAACTTGCAATTCGGACACACCTCTCAGTGTCTTAAAACAAATTGTTTTTTCCGAAACGGTCACAAGTCAAACTATGTCCAAAATGCCACATATTAAAAAAGTAAAAAAAAATCAATAAATAAAAATTAATTTCGAAAATAAAAATAATAGTGCTAAGTGCGACCAATAAACATGCACCCACACACGGGTATAGTGGAGTCTAGCCCACTAGCCTATTTCTCATTTTTTGAATTAGTAAAGCCCACACTAACTTTATAAAGTGATCAAAACTTTTATTTCTTTCCTATACGAGATAAAGAAAGTGCCTTAAATGTTTGTTTAAAAAAAACATATCCAACAATAATTACATTTCCATGCACGTCTTTTATTCTAAAACAAATTTCTGCAACATTTACCCTAACCTTTCCAGGTACACGAGTTGAAAGTGGAAAGAGCTCGGTAGCTTTGTCAATGGCAACCGTAACCCATTTCCAGTACGTACCCAGAGAATAAAAGGGATTACGCAGCCATAAAATGCATGTCAATCGAAATTCCCATTGTCAACTATCAATGAAGGACAATTCAAGGATAGTATGATGTTTATTAATAAGAAACATGACGGGATTTTCAAACCGAAATTCGATCTCTTATGCGTACTGGTTTGACAATCATGCAACAGTCCAATGGGTTTAACTCTCCAATGTAATATAAATTTTAGATACACTTGCTCGGATAAAGTACTAACATTGGATATGCTCGCTATCTCTAAATATCATGTCAAAGGGAAAATGCGTACAACAAATTAATGAGAATGCCGTACCTCCCAGTGATGTAATTGAGCAACAACGTGAATCGCTACCTAAGAATGAACATGTCAAGAATAGTTAATTTAAACAGCATAGTAAAAAAAAATTGAAAAAAAAGAGGCTGGAGTCTTAGCGGTGGCCAAGACTGGGGAACTGGACCATGGGTGGTTGCAGCGATCGGGGTCGCTGTAGCGACGGTGGGAGGTGCACGACCTTGATTCGGCCGTGCGCCACCCCACAGAAGTGTTTAAGAAATATATTGATAACGGCGGTTCACGGGGACTGAGTTGATAGCAGCCACTTGGCCAGGGAAAACGGCGACAACTGACGGCGACGGCGGCTGGGGCTGATGGTGATGATGAGGCAGATGTTTGTGCAGCGGCGTATTAGGGCAAGAGAGGCGGAGAGGAAGAGAGTGAAATTAGGACTACAAATGGGGAGTCTAAACTGATCTCGCTAGAGACTACAATCCGGTTGCCAAGAGGCTAGTTCTAGCGACCGACCGAAGACGGTTGGTAGCTTGAAGTGGCGTTCTAGGGCGACATTCCGGCAACAAAACTGATGATTTGCTCACTAGAGGTTGGCATTCTAATGACCAAATGCAATGCTGTAGCTAGAACGCCTCTCTTAGCCGGCGAGCGTATCTTTTCTTCAGTCCATTTGGTACCTTGCCTATACAAACGACATTAGCATTTAAGTTTGTGACTACCATATTTTAACTTGAAATTGTGACTACCATATTAATATTTTGAGATTTATTAAGAAACCAGTGGGAGCATCTCATGGGATCGAGGGGTTTTTGTACCTTTTCAGGATAGGGTCGTGCTTGATCTGTCGCAGACGGCTACTAGCGTCTGTTTCTTCTGCTGGACCGTTTCAAAAATCACTTTCCACTCTGTCGTAGACTGCTACTAGTTATAAATAACCCAATCGTCGTCCTTCTCTGTTGGAGTCATGGAGTCATGGAGTCATGCAGATCATGGAAGTTATCGGTCCTATTTTAGTGATGTTTCAGTTATTTGTTTACCTATTTTGAAAGCTTCAACGTTCTGAATAATAGAAAGAGAACTTCAGTCTGATCTCTCTCCTCTCCTTCACGCCTCTGTTTTTATTGTTTAAGATTTAACATTCTCATACTTTCATCCATTGGTGAAAGAACAATGATGTACCACAAATTTTTGTTTCTCTTGCTCACTATTCACGTCCCCCTTCTCGCCTTCTGCTCAGAACGCCAGGTATGTCTGACATGTTTCCCGGCCAAAGATTGGATCTCTTTATGTCTGACATGTTTCCCGGCCAAAGATTGGATCTCTTTTTTTTTTTTTTGGGGCCGATTTGATTGCTCACAAGAATTCCTTTTTATGCCTTTTCTTCCGGTATTCTAAAGGTTGTGTTGCGTGTGCCAGGTTTACATAGTGTATCTCGGAGGCCACGATGGAGGCATATCGGAGAATGAGATAGAAGACCACCATCTCTCGCACTTATCATCAATCAAAGCCGTTGATGTCGAAGAAGCAAGGTCTTCTCTTCTCTACAGCTACAAGAACAGCTTCAATGGCTACGCCGCCGTTCTTACTCCCGATGAGGCCTCCAGGCTATCCGGTAGGTACACTCCGATTACAAAGATATTGTTTGTAAAATTTTCCCTCTCTCTCTCTCTCTCTCTCTCTCTCTCTCTCTCTCTCAAAGTTCGAGTAGATAAAATTAAACCTTCAACATGCGGCACTTGGTGGTTGGACAGAGCTCGACGAAGTGGTATCGGTGATCCGAAGCGACCCAAGGAAGTACTCTATGTACACCACAAGGTCATGGGAATTCTTGGGCTTGCAGGGAGTGAAAGGGTCACAGAACCCTAATAAGATGAGAGGAGGCCTACTGCAGAGGGCCAAATACGGAAGGGGAGTCATTGTTGGGGTTTTGGATAGTGGTAAGTCTCTCGAAAACATAAATTTGATTCTGTGTCCTTATTCTGATGTCCTGTGTTCTCTCCACTACTGTTTCTCATGTGATCCCAGCTCCTATCTTCTTTGTAGTTTTGTGATTGATTGGTGATATTATTCCTTCCTCGGGGTCATCAGGTGTGTGGCCAGAATCGAAGAGCTTTAGCGATAAAGGAATGAGGCCCATTCCGAAATCATGGAGAGGAATCTGCCAAAGTGGGCAAGAGTTTGATTCGTCCCATTGCAACAGGTAACAAAGTCTAAAGTTAATTTGTTTTCTAGATTGGAGTTTCTATGTTTCCCAAAATTGTAGTCAGTCATAGTACATCAAATCACATCATTCCTAGCTTTTGGCTCGTGACTTAGTAGGTATCTCTTCGTGTCGATTTGTTTTCTAGCCCGCCCATATTGATATTGCGCTCGCGTGAACATTCAGTGTTTGGCATTTGATGTATTCTTTTAGGCCCGTGAGTTTGAATTTCAAGTGTACTACAATTAGGATGAGATTTTGGAGACGAGAGACCAAACATGGTAAGTTCTACAGGCAGTAAATCTTGTAGGCTAATTTGGAAAGGAATAAAATATCGATACACATGCTATTTAACTTCTTTTTTCGTTGCACAGCTCCCATCCATCAACATTGATTAGGGAAGTTAATCTTCTTTTTAGATTATAGGTACCCAATTAATTGCGAAACAAGTAGAATGTGAAAAGAAGAGTATACAACCTGTACTATGTACAAATCCAATCACATTACCTAATTATCATAAAAAAGGACATGGGATATTGACCCTGATAAGTATATTATAGACGATGAAAAGTTTTAAAATTGAACTCCAACTGAGAGAGAATTAAGCGAGATTCTTAACATGACTGGAAGATTTATAGTTATCCCAAGATTTGAGCGTAAAAAGGCAGAAAACCCAATTTTGTTTCTAAAACTAATGCGTGAGGATTTTGATAACATTCCAAAAAAAGAGGAACTCTTTATCCTTGTGCTGGAATCCCGGATTTAATTGTATTAACATCTATTTTTTAGGCCCCACTGGCCTTTGTTTTTCTTCTGCCGTCGTCCTTTTGACTTTTTCAAAAACGCCATGGGTGTCCAGCCGAAACCCCCTAGCCCACGTCGTTTTGCAAAATTCTACGTCGGATTGGTGAAGATTAGCGCCTGTATTTAATGCTGGCTATAACTTGGGTTTGTCTAGTTGGAAACATGCAAGAAACAATGTGACGAAATCGATCTTGGACCTTTGCTATTGCCTTCTTGTGACCTTTCCCCTCTTCTGGCGAGTTTCCCGTGCACTGTGGATAATGATCATGACCAATCTTTTCAGTATATTTTATAAAGAGACTAGTGCAGTTTGCCACGTTGTTATTGAATGCATCAATACTTCAGGTTACTTCTTATAGAGAAATACTAAGTAATAGTCAAATGGTGATGAAATTGCAGGAAGCTTATTGGAGCTAGATACTACCTCAAGGGCTATGAGAACTACTACGGTCCTCTTAACACGACATTGGACTACCGATCGCCGCGCGACAAAGATGGCCACGGGACTCACACAGCATCCACTGTGGGAGGCCGGAGGGTGGCTCGTGTCTCGGCCCTCGGTGGCTTTGCCCGCGGCACCGCATCCGGCGGTGCGCCGCTCGTCCACTTGGCCATCTATAAAGTGTGTTGGGCGATCCCCAACGCATCCAAGGTGGACGGCAACACGTGCTTCGAGGAGGACATGTTGGCCGCCATGGACGATGCCATAGGTGACGGCGTCGACGTGATTAGCATATCCATTGGCACCCGTCAGCCCACGCCATACACCCAGGACGGCATAGCAATAGGGGCGTTTCACGCGGCCAAAAGCAACATCGTGGTGGCGTGTTCCGCAGGGAACAATGGGCCTGTTCCGGGGACCCTATCAAACCCGGCTCCATGGATCATCACCGTCGGTGCCAGCACCATTGACCGAACTTTTGTCGCACCAGTGGAGCTCGGAAACGGGATGTTGATTGAGGTGAAAATTCATTCACTTTTTTCATCTGTTTGATAGTTCTGTGTACGTAGCACAACTATTAAAGAATCCAATCTCTCAATCTTTACGGTGATAATATTTGCTAGACTTATTTTGTACAGGGACAAACAGTCACTCCATATCATTCCAACGAGGCGTATCCACTAATTTATGCTGGAGATGCAGTAGTCACAAACGTATCCGCGGACGTCTCCGGGTGATTCATCGTTCATTTTCAGAAAATCTACTGATTGTTTTCACCAAAAATTTGGATCAGTTGCTAATTAATCTTGCTATTTGGGTATACGTTGCAGTCAATGCCTCCCTAGTTCCCTTAACCCAAAGAAGGTAAGAGGGAAGGTAGTGTTGTGCATTAGAGGAAACGGGACGAGAGTTGGCAAAGGTATGGAAGTGAAGAGAGCTGGTGGTGCTGGATTCATATTGGGTAATGGCCCGGCCAGCGGAGCCGAGCTGCCGTGCGACCCCCACTTTCTTCCGGCAACTGCCGTGACTAACTACGATGCCACTCGGATTTATGACTACATCCGATCTACCAAGAGTCCAATGGCAAGAATAGTTCCGGCAAGGACGGTACTGCACACCAAGCCTGCTCCCGTTATGCCCCCCTTCACAAGTCGAGGTCCGAATGTCGTCGACGCCAATATTCTCAAGGTATAATTCCCCAGCATTGTTTTTCCTCCTTCACGACAAGGAAGAATCTATTGAAAAATCACAATGACATTTCTAACTTATGGCATTACCAAATCTTTTTCCCCTTCCTCAGCCTGATATCACAGCCCCGGGAGTGAATATATTGGCAGCATGGAGCGAGGCAGATTCGCCGACGAAGTTGGAAAGCGATCCTCGAATCGTGAAGTACAACTTCGACTCAGGGACTTCAATGGCATGCCCTCATGTCGCTGCTGTGGCCGCTCTACTCAAAGCCATCCATCCAAAATGGAGCAGTGCAGCTATAAGATCGGCCCTTATCACCACAGGTAAAGAAACATCTAAGGTACAATTAGGGCTGAGAATTCGTGCATCAATCTGCGTTTACCGTGTCTACAAAAGTTCTACCATTAACATATTCGCCAATGCTGAAAATGTATTGATTTATGCCAATATGTAGTATACAGATTTAGGTTGTTACGCCGTGTCGTGTCACCATTAAGTTCTTTCTCTGCCTTTCCCATCGTGCACGTTGTCTTGTTCATGTCTGACCATGTCGAGCATTGCCTTAAAACAGAGCTCACGACGATGAAAATTAGCATTACCTAACTCTTTGAAGTCTCTCATATTGCAGCTTCTCGGTTGAATAACATGGGCAATCCAATAACCGATGCAGCAGGCTCTGTCGCAACTCCCTTCACACTGGGAGCCGGCCACCTGATGCCGCAGAGAGCAGCCGACCCCGGCCTCGTGTACGATGCATCGTACTCAGACTACGCTGCGTATCTATGTAACCTTGGGATCAAGGACCCCAGCTTCCAGTGCCCAAACGAGCGGATCGATTCAAGCAATCTAAATTATCCAACTCTCCAAATCAGTAGACTAAATGGGACTGTCACAGTGGTGAGGACTGTCACAAATGTAGGCGGAAAATACAAGAATTGTTATTTCTCACAGGTCAAACCGCCGATGGGTTTCGCGGTGACGATCCAACCAAGTTTGTTGGTCTTCGATCGCGTCGGCCAAAAGAGAAGCTTCACCATTACAGTCCAAGTGAGAGATGACATGGTGAATAGAAGTCTTGGAAATGACTATGCCTTTGGATGGTATGGCTGGAATGATGGGATTCACAATGTGAATAGTCCCATGGCAATATCTTTAGCATAGACTTTCTTTCTTTCTTTCTTTCTTTTCCAATGAAATGAGAATTTTTTTTTTTTTTCATGCTTGCAGTTGATCTCTCATTTTATTTAGTCGAGAATTTAGAAATGTAGAGATAAGAAAAATTAGGAAAGCATTGCAAAATTTGAGTGGTTTTACGGAAATTATCTGGCATGAATAAAGAAGGCTTACCTTGTCCCTTTTGGCATGAATTGGTAAGGGTTTCTAAAATTCAATTCAAACAAATATGATCGATTTTGATTACCTCAATTATGCTGTATATATGTATGAACGGAACCGTATGATAATCGGGTTCCCTTAGATGGTCTTGATAGATAAGTCATAATATTTACGAATAAGATGTGAAAAGGAGACAATAGCCTCTTTTATAAAGGGCCATCCATAGGTCCCTAACTCTCATTGGAAACTCTTACCTAAGGCTATTTCGAAAGGGGAACATCTTGGCCTACTCGCGATTCTAGTAGTGGTTAAAATCTATTTCATTTTGAAAGCGACGACGCCTCCTAAATTCCTAGGCCGAGACGCATTCCATGCCGTTTTATATACAAAGTGCTAGGAAGTGATGAAGGCCCTGGCCTTCTTTACCCACAGATGGGGACCTTCTCAATCAAACCTTCATAGCTCTCCTCCCAAAAAACTCATGCACACGCGTCAAATCAATTGCGCTCCACTTGTCTGTGTAATGTGAGCTATAAACTCACTTCCAAGCTGCTAAGCAGATAGACTGAACAGGCTCCTCGGTTGTAATATTTGTCCTCAGCAATTAGCTTTTGTTTGTGGTAGAAGTATACGAGAGAATTTTGTGAGTGCATACGAAATCATAGACTTCATGTGGAAGACACGGAAGGGGAAGACCTTTTGTGGGAGTTAAGGTTAAAATTTGAAAAGCTTGTGTTTAATACTTGATAAAATACTACAAAGCATGGATTTACGCAGCTCATTAGCCTCTGCTATGCTCAACCATTCGGACCTTCCAGAAGTTTTAAACTTCAAAAGGATATTCGACAAGGTGACCCCATCTCATCACACTTCGCAATTTAGGCTGAACTTCTTTCTCAAGTCCTTCATTGGGCAAAGGATTTGAAGATGATGATGTAACTGTTGGAGGATTTGTTCGAATCTGTATGAACATATACAATTCAAAATGGCAATAGAACGACTCAATTACAGAACTGGAAAGAGATAAACCGAGGCCTGTGTTAGACACAGTGTCCTTAAAATAGATTCGTCCCATCCAGTACACAATGAGACTCCCTCCAGTACACGTGAAGCTACATGAACATCTGTGTCCTAGGATACAATAGTTTGTAGCAACGAAGAATAAAACTTCGAGACTTTGGGTGAACTTGAACAACGTTTGCACTAAACACTTATAAAAAACAATGCAATGCTTTTCGAAGACAATGTAAAGTTTGAATACTTATGGAAAAGCAAAGTGCCCGAGCAATAGGAATGAAAGATGCTAAAAGCAATGGGAAAGCGTTTCGGTATTCAATCTACCATTGCTAAAATAAATTAGTCGTTTGGGAATTAAACATCATATTAAATCAACCATTGTAAACTTTAATGCTGATTAAATCAATCATTACAACTTAGAACCGCAACCTATTATTACAAAAATGGCGGATTAAAATTAAGTTTGACGGTTATAAAACTTTATCACTGAGTCTGGAGTAATAAGAAGGCAAAAAGTAGCTTGTCTTTAAGCCCACTTTCTGGGATTGCATTCGTGTACGCAGGTCGCACGCTCGCGCCCAAATTCAAGCTCGTCGGTAATCGAATTTGCACGCGTGCATGCGATATATAGTACTTGTACTTTTAACGTTACCATTTTAAAGGAATGTAATCATATATAAAGCACTTCAAAGCCTTTTTTTCATTCCAATGTAGAATTAGTGCTTCTCCACTTGCCACTTCCAACTCAAAGTTGCTTTCTTATGTGAGACCCACTTCCAACTCAAAGTTGCTTTCTCCTGCGAGACCCACTTCCCACTTAAGAGTATTCTACTCAAGAGTATTCTTTGAGAAACAATTTCTAATTCACCCATCAATTTAATTCCACATTTCCAACAGTAACAAGAGCAAGGCAGGAAATTCCACCTTTGTCACACATTATTATGCACAGAAGTGTCAAGACCAAACAACATATACTCAACTGAAACATGACCCGACCCCACCCAAACTTTGTGTTACATTTCAGTTGGGTACTCACTAAAATATTTTGTCACTATAAAGTTTCGGATCGTGTTAGGTCATATTTCAGAGGGACTCGAAATAATATGCATGTACATCTTAATCTATCAAAAAACCACACACGCAAACTTGACTAGACTTGACGAGGCTCATCCCAATCCAAATGTTTTGATATATTTCTATAGTATTTTGGTCGGGTCAATTACACATTCATAACATTTCGGATCAATAACTTCTTCTTATTTTTCCAAGCCACTAAGCATCAAGTGAATGCGCTAAAGGAGCGCATTAATGTTTTTTACTTGTGGTGCGATCAAAGCTTGAATCGTGAGAAGTTTTCTATTTTCTCCTCTAAGCACTTCCCTAGGTATGGAAAAAGTTCGGCATGGATGAGTTCTACAAGCGGAAGACAGATACATAAGTATTGTAGCTTGGTAATCTCCTCTTCAAACTGAGAAAAGTGTAGGGAAAAATAGCGATTCCTGGAACATAAATGTTGATAACAAACTTAACCCTTTGAAATGGAAAGTCTGTCTTGGGTGGGTAGAGCAACGCACATTCAATATGGTGTAAGGAATTGCATCTTCCTTTCTCTTTTGACAATCTCACATCTAGATTTAAAAGAATGAGATAATCGTGCAAATTGTCGTCCATGAACATTGGTCTAAAGTGTAATGTCATCTTTGGATTTTAAATATGTTAAATGTGATCTCTAAAATTTTTGAAAATATTCAATCAAATCTCTAAATTATGTGGAAATATTTAATGTTATCCTTATATTAATTTAAGTTAATGAGCTTTGCTGATTGGACTTATAATCCTACAAATTTCATTACATGTGGATTTTTCTTGTCATCAAACAACATGGATAATTATTTTTCCAAAGTGAATGAATTAAAAAATTATTATATTATACTTTGAGTTGAATAATTTATGTGGATAATCCATGTGCAATAATTTTTTTGTTTACCATTCACATGTACTTAAATGGCAAAGGTAGAAAAGGTTTAGGACTGAATTGGCTTAAATAAAAAGGTTGAGGACTAAATAGGCATAAGTGATAAAGGTTTATGACTTTTTAGGCAATTTTCCCATACCAGATAAAAAGTCAACTCAGTAAATTTCATTATTTAAATTAAAGGAAGAGCAACCTTGAATATTTTTATATAGTTTATTAAACTATATACATTAACAAAAGTTCAAGAAACGTTGGGGTCATTATCCCAAAAAATTAGTATTATTAAAGTCATCTTTGCTTTATTATTTAACCAATGCACTAGTTTCTTTGGGAAAAGAAAGATTATCCTAGAATAAGAAAATCTCTATATGAATATGAGGGCCTCATTCTCTTAAAAAAAAAACTCCTAATTTTCGGTTCAATCTTATTTTTACCTCACACTTTACTTTGTCTAAAAAATACCCTTAGCTTTAAGCCCAATCTAAATCTACCCTGAACTTTAAGGCCAGTGTCAAATTTACCATAAACTTTAAGGCTAATCTCAAATATGCCCCTATTGGCCCTTTATAAAAAAACAAATCATCATTTGTTGTCCCAAATTTTCTTATCAAATAATGGTTCACCATGCTGACATGGAATTGTTATTGACATGAAAATACCATTTCAAACCACTAATAACGTTTTTTAAACCAATGGTTAATTAAGGTAGATTCGAGACTAGATTGAAAGTTTATGTGTTTTTAGACAAAAAAAAAACGTTAAAAGCAGATTGGGATTAGAGTTAGAAGTTGGCAATTTCCTTTTACAAAGAAAAGTCTAGTTTGGGATTAGAGTATAGTTGAAAGTTTTGTTTTTTAGGTAAGAAAAAGTTCAGAGTAGAATTGCGACTAAACCTAAAATTTGGATTTTTTTTCAAGACAAAATAATTCGGGGAAAATCCCAGACCAAACCAAATGTTATTAAGAGATTAGGCCTGAATATGAGTGTCAAACTTTATCTAACAGGTTTTTTTTTTTTGGGGCCCGGGGGGGGGGGGAATTCAAAGGATGTGATTATATTAGAACAGATTTTAAGGTTAGTTGATCAATGAAATGAAACATTGTGCTACAAAATAAGACCGTTCTACTACACAATAGAACTCTTTACACCGAACTGGTTCTTTTCACATATGCTCGATTTAAAACGAATTTAGATGAGTCTTAGTAGGAGGATATAAATTTTGAAGGTGAGGAATTTACTAAAGAAGGAGACTTATTAGATTATTGTTAGGAAGTGTCGACTTTCAATCCTTCATAATATATAATGATCCTTTTGTTTGTTTGTTTTTTCCTTTCCCTATTGAGACTGACATGAGATAGTTGTAGTCATGAAGTATAATGAGAATTGAAGCGATATATGATTGAAGTTCTATACTAAGAATGGATAAGTGCACCAAAAGTCTTAAAACTTGCCATGTAAGTACAAACGAGTCCAAAAGAAGGTGCAATGAAAGAAATGACTTGAGTGGATCAATTTAACAAGTTTTAAGATTTGATTGTACTTTTTAAAAAATTTTAGAGTCAATTGCACTGTAGAAAAAGTTTTAGACTTAATAACACTTTTATGATAAGTTTTAGGACTTTCAATATACTTTTGCCTTTCAAGGATGAGCATTTGGAACATCTAAGACTAAAACTACAAAGTGATCATATTTAACACAAGTGTAAATGTAATATGGTGAATAATTTTTCTAATATCGTATCCTTACTAAGATAGTTGTCATTTTTCTATCTATTGCTTATTTAAGCGCGTATGCCTGAGCTTTCCCATTTTAATGTTGATGCTATCAATTAAGTGAGAAAGTCCAAATATATTTTCAACGTGTCATTTTTTGCGCTTCGATCTTACTCTTGTTTAATAATTAACGCAGCCTAATATTCTTCAGTTATCCAAAAACTTCTGATTATGTGGGAAGAGAGAACTTCTATTTTGAATGCTAAGTTTCCATTCGAATGAAACTATAGAAGAATGAAAATACTCTTTAGTATTAACAACACTAGAAGATTATAAACAAATTAATAACTGAACAAAAGAAATCGCTGGCAGACGGAGGTGACTTGCTGTCCCCAAGGTTGCAAGCCGACGGAAAAAAGAAAGAAAAAAAAAGGAAAATTTTTAAATTTTCGAAAAAAGTTTTAAAAAGTATCAACACCAGCACCATCCATGACAATCTACATGATCATCCTTGAGGCTGCATCAACAGAGACAAATGAGAAAAAAAATGAAAAAATAAGGTAAAAAAAGGAAAAAAAATCAACTTTATTTAAAGTTACAAAATTATTAACATCAATGCCGTCCACGCCCCCTTCGAATATCTATGTTAGTGGTTGTTAGCTACAATTAGGCGGAAATGCTACATTGATAAATTTTTCAAAAGATCTATTCCTAAATTGGTCATATTACAAAATTTCAGACTGAATTGGGTTTATGATGTTTTTTTTTTTTGGGGGGGGGGGGGGTAATAATCTTGCCAAAGAAGTGTAGGTGGTGACATTAATCAGTGAACTTTCCATTACATCTTCAAATACAAAATATATACAAAATACACTAATCATAAATTTCTTTCAAACCAATCTATCTAAAATTTCACGGGCAAGATATTGATATTATATCTAAACGAAGTAATCTAAACGAAAAATCCAATCAAAACTACCTTTTTGCTGAGCCAAAGTTGCACTTATCGAAAGAATGTAAGATCTTCCTCACTTTCCTTTCCATCAAATCCTCTCAAATTCAGTATAAATTTGGAGCTCGCTATGAACCATGTTTTCCTCCTCTTCTCTCTCATTTGCCTTCTTCCCTTACCCTCGTCGTGCGCGGAACGCCAGGTTCTAAATCTTAGGTTTTGGACTTAATTGCATCTGCTTTCTCATAAAGGTTGGCATCAACAGTAGTGCTTATAAGTTGGAGTAGTCGAATGATTGATGCCGCTGGGTACACATAGTGTATTTTGGAGAGCACGACGGAAGCAAAGCAAAGCACTAAATAGAGGACTACCACCTCTCAATTCTAGCATCAATCAAAGGGATTGAGGTGGAAGAGGCCAGATCTTCTCTTCTCTACAGTGATAAGAACAGCATCAATGCCTTTGCTGCTGTTCTCACTCCAAATGAAGCCTCCAAGTTATCGGGTACTTGGAAAAAAAAAGGAGGGGTTTCTACATAAGATCATTTTTTATTAGTAAATCTGATTGATCGAGTCGATCATGACAGTATGCACTTATACATGCGGGTTATGTTTTGTAGAACAGAAACAGACGGAGTGTTATCGGTGATAAAAAGCGAGCCGGGGAAGTATTCTTTGCAAACCACAAGGTCATGGAAATTTATGGGCTTGGAAGAAGGGAGGCAACCATGGAACTTTTGGGACCATGATAGATTGGGACAAGGCCTGTGGAAGAAAGCCAAATATGGAAGAGGAGTGGTTGTTGGCCTTTTGGACAGTGGAAAGTCCCAAAACATAGAGACAAATTCAAGGTGATCTCGAAGCATCCCATGTAGTCTATGTCACCGATCACGGGACAGACTGAAAATCGTTCCATTTTATTAGCAATTCTGGTACTTTTTCCTTAATTGTATGATGCATCACATGCAACATGAGCGTTAATAGGTGATCTTCGTTTCCCCTTATCATTAGGTGTATGGCCAGAGTCGAAGAGCTTCAGTGACAGAGAAATGGGGGACATCCCAAGATCTTGGAAAGGAGTCTGTCAAACCGGACAAGAGTTTGATTCATGCCACTGCAATAGGTAATCATCTTAATCATTTATACTTTCCTTAACTATAAATCATTTTCCGTTGACTGAGCATGAAATTTCGAAAAGTAATACTCCCTATGCATTCTTTATTAGAACCGTTGTTGCCACATGTCCATCAAACATTATGAAAACTAAAGAAGAATTGGCGCATGAGTGCGCAGCTTACCATGAACTCTCATGCGTTGCAGAAAGCTCAATGGAGCAAGATTCTACCTCAGAGGGTATGAGCAATCCTATGGGCCTCTCAACACCACCTTAAATTACCGGTCGCCTCGCGACGTGTACGGGCACGGGACCCACACGGCCTCCACGGTTGGAGGCCAAAAGGTTCCGGACGTCTCGGCCTTTGGCGGGCTCGCACGGGGGACCGCGACGGGTGGTGCACCGCTCGCCCACCTGGCCATCTACAAAGTGTGTTGGGCGATCGCCGACGTGACCAACCAAATGGAAATCACTTGCTCTGAGGAGGACATATTGGCCGCCATAGACGATGCCATTGGCGATGGGGTCGACGTACTGAGCATCTCCCTAGGCGTCAATCGGCCTCTCCCTTACACTGAGGACTCTCTAGCCCTCGGCACGTTCCAAGCGACGAGAAGCGGGGTTGTGGTGGCGTGTTCAGCCAGCAACGGCGGCCCTGCCAGGTCGACTCTATCGAACACGGCTCCGTGGGTCATCACGGTCGCCGCCAGCAGCCTTGACCGAGCTTTCGTTGGGCCACTAATGCTGGGAAATGGAATGTTGATTGAGGTAGAAAGGAAAGAGATGTTATGCACCACATCCACTAGAAACCATCAGTTTTTCTATACGAATCACTTTCTGGCCTCATGTTAGATAGTTGTATAATGGGAAATCAATTTGTTTTGTTGCGATTCCATCTCTACAGGGACGATCAGTCACTCCATACAATCTGAACAAATTATATCCACTAGCTTATGCTGGAGACGTCATTGCCCCAGATGTCCCCGAGAACATTAACGAGTGAGAAACTATTCATATCCCTTGCAAATAATTTGGCTTTCCCCGTGTTTAATTTATATCTCGATCACTTATTTTATTTCTTGCACGTTTCAAGTCTGTGCCTCCCTAATTCCCTTTCTCCTGAGAAAGTACAAGGGAAGATAGTGTTGTGCGCTTTAGGAGGCAATGGAACATCATTTGACAAACGGTTGGAAGTGAGAAGAGCCGGTGGCGTGGGTCTTGTCATCATCAAAACCGTCATTGATGAGCCCGACGCTCCGACCCCTGTTAACTATCTTCCGATGACCAAAGTGACTTACGATGTCGCCATCACAATTCTCAACTACATTAGAACAGCCAAGAATCCGGAGGCGATGATAGCATCGGCAGATACAGTTATCAACACAAAGCCAGCGCCAGTTGTGGCCTCGTTCTCCAGCAGAGGCCCAAACATCGTCTATTCTGAAGGTACGACTTTCAAACCTCCACTCAGTTGCGATGAAATCTAAATTCTTGATGGACCGGAATAGCCTCGAGGTCGAGGCGAGCGGTGGTCGTTTGCTTGAGGCAAGCAGTCAAACAGTGGCCGTTTGTCAAGGCAAGTGGTGGCCGTCGATCGAGCGGGCGAGCGGTGGCCGTCAGTCAGGCGAGCTGCAGTGGGCAAGCAACGGGAGTTGCAACAAAGGGAGGATGAGCGGCGGGCCAACGGCAAGCAGAGGGTGAGCTGAAGGCGGGCGAGCGTCTTCCAGATGTGGTCTTCAAGAAAAAAAAATTAGAACAATAATGATTGAAGACTTGGTTGTCCTGTTACGCAATACCCATTACCCACACTCAAGCTCAAGCATAACTCAAAAGTCAAAAGCAAAAGCACGGCAAGCAAGATAAAGAAGAGAAGACAGTAATAGTTTCGGCTCTTTGGGCTTTGAGGGCCGTGTGCGTTTTACTTCTGCTTTGGCCTGTGGCTGTGGCCAAACCAAAGGCCCATGGATTATTGGATTTAGGTTTTGGAAATAATGAATTAGAGGAGGTGGAAATGGAATGGGCTTATAAAAATAATTAATATTATATATATATATATATATATATAATGTTGGGTTGGTCCGGGTTGGACCAACCCGACCTCCTAGGACCAATGACTAACCCTTACAGTACCGGGTTAGGGATTTTAGGACCGAGGACCGACCCGTTCAACTCAAAAACCCGACTAGGACCGGCCGGGTTGGGCCGGTCTAGGGTCGACCCTGGACCGTTGCTCACCCCTAATGGATCCCACATCTCTTGCTCTCTCTCCTCACGACTCGGCATGGTTCCTTTGGCTCTACTCTCCCATCTCTGCCCATGCAGCTTGAGTGCTCCGCGATAGCTCCATCCTTGAGCATGGAAAGGAAGAGGGAGTAACGGCTGCACCACGGCCTCTTTGGGACTGTGAGATCCATAATGCGAGTATTCTCGTCATTGTAACTCTTTAGCATGTGTGTGAAGCCAATTTTCAGCACGATTTAGCCCCACCCTATGTTCCCCCATACGTAATCATTGGGATTTTAGGCTAATCAACAAGCTAAAAGTCAAGGTGGTCACTTCCACTTCAGCACTGGATATACTGTGAGGAACTAGAATCTCTGAGAATTTACAGGGACAAGAACCAACTTCAAAAAGTTCCTGGACAAATTTATATTCATTTCGAGATTGACATAATCAACAGTAATTAGTTCTGCAGTTTCAGTCTTAGTTTCTAGTTTTGACCTCCACAAGAAGCATGAGAAAAAGAGCGAGTCGCTCTCACTGATGGTGCCTATCTTGCACTCTGAAGTACCACTATATACAGCATAAGCCAACACAATTACAGGGATCAAATTGTGATTCAGCAGGACTATCTTCGATTTTTAAATATGAAATGGTAACTTCCTGATCTGTATGTACCTTCAAGGGGAAAAGAATTTGCTGGATCTGAGAGAAGAGGCTAAATATCCGGATTTGCAAAGATGAAGGGCACCCACCAGATCAGTTAAATCTTCAGTATGCATGCATCATGTTTCTCGCTTTTAGAGATGTTATTCATCTTCCTCCAAAGTGTGCCTACGCACTCTGACTCGCTCCCCATTGAAATGGATATACTTCCATTTACATTGGTATCTTTTAAGAAGCAGCTTCCGCTTTTCTTCTTGACCAAGTCTCCCAAAGGCACGTGCTATTCTCCTGACAGTATCTTCATCTGGCCGCACACCTAATTCTTCCATGTCCGCAAAGACCTTAAACAGTCCACCAAAAAAATCTAAGTATCGAAACATATTCAAATAGAGCTAATAAAATCTTTTAATGAAGGAAAGGAAGTACAAAATCTAAAAACCTGTTAAACTGTAATCACAAAAAGCTATTTCATGCTACTTAAGTAATGAAAGCAATGTCTTCGAGTAGGAACAGTACACACCTCTATTATTTTATCTTGCATGTCATGGTGATCATACAAAGAGATCATCCTAGAAAATAGCCGCCTCGAGATTGAGCGCGTATGCGTGTGCAAGATCATGTTCCACAATGATTCAGCCTCATCAACCCTCCCATCCACATCAAATGCCAGCAGTAAGGTATCATATGTTCCCATTGTTGCTCCCTGACCTTTGCCCAGCATCCACTTTGCAACCTAAGTATTAATGAAAATCAATTAAGTGGTACCAATTTGAATAACATAAATACTTTTCTCCAGGAAAAGGTGGAAATCTTGCAATGGATGTACAACTTGCTCATAACAAAAGAAGCCCAAGCATTTTGGAACAACGCCCATAGCATCAGATTACCAAAACAGAAAAAGCATATGAAGGGGAAAAAAATGCCAACATTCTTGATTCATCTCTGATGGCAATTTTGAGCATTATAGACTGATCCATGCACTGTACAAATTAATTCATGTCTATTCGCCTATCAACAGAAACTATAAAATAGTTGCCCTTCATCAGGAATGTAGACACAATGCAAACACATAGAGGACAAGGTAGACAGTGATTTTCAACAAAATGATGTGCATTTCTTGGACAATAACTTAAATAAGTTATCTTTCTATAGCATCTTTGCTAGAATGCAGCATGGTCCATGACTTTATGGACGATAGGTCAACTGCATGTCCTAATTAGAACACATCCATAACCTAAGGCTCTGCCGCCATCTAGTTGTATACACCATCAAAATTACTGTGTACGCTATGAAAGCCAGCTTGTTTGTGCAGGTGGAATCAACACAGAACAGTTGGGCTTATTATTATGTTACCAGAACCAATCTGGTTTAGTATACTCTTTCTTGCATCATGGACTCCAAGTAATTGTGCTTCATACATTTGTTGGACTGTGAAAGATAATAGCAACTCTGCCTGTGAATCTTATTGAGTCCATATTGCACTTCAGATGTGCATCATCATTAGTTTAGCTCTAATGCTTATCCTCAATGGCACTGGGTATGCCACCACATAACGGTAAGAGAAATTAGTAATCAAGAAAGGACACAATAAAGTGGAATAACTGTACCTGAATCACACGCAGCCATTGATTTCTACTTTTCAATATCCTCAAAGCCTTTGTTACAGCAATCAAGGGAAACTCCACCTCCCAAGCCGTCCATTTATCCAATCCTCTATAAACAGCCTCTTTCTCATGGGGAAGTTCAGAAATCTGTTCCAACCAAAAAAGAGACGCTTTACAATTAAAAGGGAAAACGTCACATTACCATCTGGATAGAATTAAATTTGCATAACAACCATAGAGCTATTTTCCAGATGTAAAGCCAACAATTTGTCCTCCAAAGTTCTTACATTATTGTAAATAAAGGAAGTCTTAAAAAATGGAAGAAAAAAACGAAAGAGGAAACTATGCTCTTACAATTCTCACAAGATTGAGAGCCTTTTGACCAGACCCAGCTGAATCCCTTTTCTGCCAAAGGTGGTGCTCCTTCTTTCCCTTCTTTTTCTTTAATACTATGCCTTTCCTGAAAAGTAAAATAAAGCATAACAGCTACATCAAACAGCAACAAAACAACGTAGAAATGCTTTTCAATGAACTTTTATCACTTCTAGATCCAGCATGGCTCATTTGAAAAAAGTTAAGACATAACAAAATAATCAAGGGAAGATCAAGTGATCGAATTGGCGAAACGACCAACTTGGCAATGGCTTGAGAATATGATACAGGTTCTCCATCTGTGTTGTGGTTCCCGTTGACATGGGAAAGATGGGTGTCCTACATATTACCAAAGAAACCTACTCACTAGATTATAAGCAAAAGAAAAACAAATAAATCTAGTTGAGGATAAATTTCCTGAAACATATATAATTGATTTTTATCATCACCTTTCCTTGGACAGAAAAAGCATCCGAGCCTCGAATTAAGGAGATTCTTGAACTTCTAAATCCAGAATGCAATGATAATGCAACTCCAGCATTCTTAATCTGGCGGCTCATACAAAGGAAGAATCAGAAAGATATATGCATGCACTTTGATAAAGGTGGCTAATCAAGTCAATTAGATAAAACTTGAGGTGCTAAGATGCTAACCTGACTTATGCCTGGACGGTAGAAATGGTGAGAAATTAAGTTCCGACAGTCCATGACCAACTGCCTTCCTTTTTCTTTCAGTCAAATTCAACCAAACACACCAAATCAATCCATTACATTCTCTCTATTTTGTCCATTCAACTAATCTCGCTCTCCCTTCTATCCTCATTCACCTTTTAGATTATGTACGCATGTGCAGTATATTGGAGTGCTCTTAGCATAAGTCCAGTGACTTCACTTGAAAAGCCATACAGGTTCTTGATTGCTGGAATTCAAAAGCAGGAAAAGTGAACATCTGAATTATGAAAATATGGGATGCAAACTTAATCTAACACGGGAAATTCATCAAATGAGCTACATGTAAAATTATGGCTGTACTCCTCCCCCAGCTCAGGATAAAGAATGATATGAAACTTCAATGAAGCTCCTAAAAGACAAGCTTTTATCATCTTGTAAGATTCATCAAGTCATACCACAAGAAAGGAATTAATGCAAATAGTAAGTGATTCAACTACTTCCTATCAGTTTTCTCAAAGGAAGATGAAACAACAAAAGCAATTATCAAAATTATCGCGACCTACCGGAGCCTTTCCCGGCTAAGGGGGATTTGTCCTAAGGTAGATTTAGAGATATTCGCTCTTGATTCCTCAATCTCAAGCTCAGACCCTCGCAAGTCCATACCTCGCGAGACATTTAGGCGTTTTGATTTTAAAATTTGTTTAACAACCTAAAATCTAGAAGTCACCACTAGCCTATTAAGGTCGGCTGGAAACCGATCGAGATGTGAGAGTGTCGTCTCGATCCCTAGGAAACTAGAGATTCTATGGTAAGGGGACTAATTTACGCTAATATTTCTATTAACGCCAATATTTCTATTAACGCCCTTTCGATACCTAACTAGTTGATTGTCTAATCTAAAATGATCATACGTTCTTACTTGTCTTTTAAATCCTAAAAGGTCATCCAAAATCCACTAAGTTTTGATACAATTGTTTTTACGAGATCATTTTCATACAATCTTGAACTAAGGCTAACCTAATCTATAAAAGAAATTAACACATAGTTAATGAAAAGACAGTACTGGACATAAGCAATCAATATATTGAAATGCGATATAGTAAATAAACACTCAAATAATTGAAAGCATTTATCTAATGAAAAGAAAAGTAAAACCCACAACTCATCGGGTATTAAAAAATACATAGCCTCGTTATAGGCCTCATTATAAGCCTTGAGACATGATCTCTCGGAAGCTGATTACTTAAAACTTAGTGTAGACTTAAACCTAGTAAGTTGTTTCAAATGAAATCTATACTTAGACTACATTAATCGTTCATTAATAAAAGTGAGGCTAAGTCTAAATAGATTTTATTAGACTAAGCCTATATGAATCCAACATTCATCTAAGCCAGCATAATCCTAGTGCACATAGTATAAATCCTTACAAAGAGTAAGACCGTAAAGGACATCGATCTGCGCCACCTAACTAGCATGCTATAAATATAATTATCACTATCATGTGAAAATTTTACTAGCATAAATCAAAGTAATCTAACATAATCATATATCTAGGAATGAAAGCGCATGATAATCTAACGATTCCAATTAATTTTTCTAAAAAAAGGTGATGTTGATCGGTTAACAAAGGCCAATTCTAAAGTAAGAAATTGATTTTTTTTAAGCAAAATTGACTTTTCTAAACCAAACTTTAACTTTTGGATTTTCGGAAATTTTTTACTAAAAATAATATTTTTAATTATTTTTTATTTTATTTAATTCGAAAAAGGGACCTCGCATTGGGTCGGAAAAACCCGACCCGAATGGTCTGGGTTGGGTCTTCGAGTTGGGCCAACCTTATGGCCCAACTCAAAAATTTTTAAAAAAAGGTCTTAAACCAAATCAAAAAAATTGGCCCAAACTAAAATAGGCCCAAAATAAAAACGAATTTTTATATAAAAACCAGCCCAAAACCTACCAGTCCTCCAGCCCATCAAGCCAAACCAAGTCTTTTCCCATGCGAATAGCCCAATCCGAAAATACTTTGGGCCTTTTCCACACACACAAATCGGTCCACCTAACTTAAATTTGGCCCTTTTCCTCGCACGAACCAACTCAGCCCAGTCCGACCTCGGCCATTTCCTGCGCAGTGAGACGACGACCTCTCTACTCCACTCCAAACCATCACCCGAGACTATGATCAGCGACACCAACGCCGGAAATGTTCTATGTCGCTTGCGTGATGGTTTCTATGAGCCAAAAATCGTAACGAAATGGTTCGCGAGCCACGAAACAATCGAGAAAAGACTATGGGTAAATCAGTATTCAAACAAGCAATACAACGAACACATGGTGTGCGCCAGGGAAAGACAAGCTTCGAGGTTGAACAATGGTGAACCCCAACCTCCGGTTCATAAACAGACGCAAAATTGATCAAACAAGGGGGAAGGTTAACTCAGACCATCCAAAAATCATGGCAATCCTCAGCTAGCTCACGCAAAGACGTCCTGAACGAGGTCACCGAGGAAATGGACGAGTGAGGTCGGGTCGTGACTTACCGGACGGAGAATAGAAGACACGAAGAGGGGCGCCGGAATCAGAGGTCCTCGAATCGGGAGAATCGTTGCGGGTTAGACGAGCCGAAGACCTTCTTTTTTCTTCTCCTCCTTCGCGAACTTTGCTTTCTCTGTCTTCCGCCCTCTCCGTTCTTTGCCTCTCCCTTCCTGTCTTTGTTTTTTTTTTTTTTTTTTTTGGCCCGATGGATCCCTCTCCTTTTACGCTTTTATCCTTCTTCCCATTTGTTTTCTTCCTTTTTTGTTTTTAGCCGATGGATCCACCATCTTCTTTTTGGAAGATGGGCCATGGGCTGAGAAGATAGGCTAACGTGGGCCGCGGGCTGCGTGCGCGAGGATGGGCCGTGGGCGCGTGAGGCCGAGCTGGATTAATTAGACTTGGTCTCTTTTTGAACTCTTTTTTTTTATCGTTTTTAATTTTTTATAAAGAAGATAATAAAAATAAAATAAAACAACTCTATTTGATGATTTTCTCGGAAATAAAACTAAACGAAAGTTTCCGAACCGATAAAAATTAGGTGTCAACAAAAATCAAAGCACAGCTGAAGTTTAATTAAGGGCGCATATTTCATAGTATTTTAATGAAATAAAAGCAAATGGAATTTTGAGCCAAAAAAAAAAAACCAAGGACAGGGATGTTGTGCACGAGACAAGATGCTGCATATTTTGCAAGTATATTACTTGATCTATTTCTCTAGAAGAGCCGAACATAGGGCATAAGGTAATAAGCAGAGTTTCTAAAATGTTAGGCAAATCGCTATATCTCGGGACACGGTCCTCCTCATGACAAAATTATGGATACATATCCCGCATTTTACTCGGCCCGATTGCAATTCCACGAGTAAACTAGACATGTGCAAGACAACAAATTTGAATATTGTACACAAAAAAGAATAGGCATATAATAGACACTTGAGATCATCTTCCAGTCTTATTAAGAACTTTGGCATGTCCTTTGTAAAGTGAATCAAGTTATCCTTCCAGAAGCATGACCCTTATATTCAGATTTTGTCTCATGGGATTTTTACTCTCCAAAAGATTCCATCATGAAACTTTGAGAATTTATCGTTTTGAATATCCAGAAGATTTTCCATCCTCCTCCTCAAATACTCAACAAGAGTATCCTCCCACATACCAAGATTCTTAGGATCCATGGGTAGTATACGGAGAAGGGCCATTCGTTGATCCATTTTATGTTAGTTCTTGACTTGAACCACATATTATGGCCGAAGAACTTGAAGCCATCATTCGGAATTTTAGAAGGCAAAAAGACGGTCCACTTTTATTTTCATGGAGAGTCCTCTACGCAAGTAGAAGAAATTGATGTTTCTTTATCACAAATCATTACGGACATGCAACGTAACACTATATAGCCAGAAGTGACAAATTCAAATTCCAGTCTTGTTGATCCACCGCGAGACACACCAACATATCTCTCTTTTAAGGAGCATATCTTCAGCTCAGCCATTACAAGTCATGATGTATGAAGGACAGCACGAGACGAAAATGACCTGCCAGAATCCACAGATAACTTAGAAAAGGACAATAATACCGAATAGCTCATCAATCGTCAATACAAAGACTAGAAAAAATATCACATATCTTGTGTAATAATGGTGTTGAAAAAAGTGTTGTAAAATGGTGTCTTCGTCCGAAGACTCAAAAAATTAGGTGAGTGTTAAGCATGTGTGGTACGTGTTAGGCGAGTAAAGTACATGTTCTATAAGTGTTAAATATTCTTAGAATGCTATCGTTTGCAAAGATGTTAGAGTCATAATAAGAAAACTTAAGTAATGATGTTAAATGTTATTTGTTATAAGGAGCTGTGACTTTGTCTATAAAAGGCATGTAATATGAGTTTGTGGAATAAGAGTTTCTGAAGAGAAATCCTCTCACACGAAACCAAAAGCAGTGTCTCTCTAAATTTTATCATTTTTCTTCCTAGCCTAATAAAAAATCTCTAGGAATTACAGCTTCTTTCATTCGCACAACACACAAGGTTGGCGATTATGTGTCTTTTAATCTAGGCAATTTGTTTGTCTCCTAAAAGGCAATCCCTTGGAGGCTTTAGCGCGGTTGCTCATTATTGCCAGATAGCATACTTGGAAACTTTAACTTGTTTGCTTTAATTGGTATCGTGAAAGTGCTAATTAAATATTCTTCCTCAATGGCTTTAATAATCTCTGGATATATTCAAGATTCTGAGAAAATGTAATGACATTGTTTTATAATATTGCATCGGTCCCTTCAATTAGATGGACAACTGAGTAGATTGCTTAAGCTGCTTAAGAAATTAATTGTTCAGAAATCCTAACTTATTGGATGTTACATAACTCTCATGTATTCTGTTCAATTCAACATTTAAGGTCTCATATGTAATCGTTTGGATCTCAGATGTGTCACTGATGCATTCTTTTGCTTATACCATTTTTTACTTGATTCAATGCGACTATTGATTGCCTGAAGCAAATCACTAATTGTATGAGCCTTGATGAAGTGGCTATGGAATCAGTTTTCGATGAGGTTCAAACTTATTCTATTTCACTATGTTGAAAACTCCTAATAGCTACAGTCAAGAAGTCAGTTTCTGAAGTGGCCTCTCTATCTTCTTCATGCACATGTGCAAGTGTTCTTTAGATTGCGAAGTAGACAAACGATCTGTAGATGAGCTTGGACTTGTTTCGAGTAATCAAGAATGATCTTGGCCTTGCCCCTTCATGAAAGGTTCTCGACGCACTCCTCAGTGCTTGTGTCTTAGGTAAAAGGTCGAGACAAGTCTCTGTTGATTTGGAAATAATATAGAGCAGCTGGCCTCCGTCCCAATATTCTAAGTTTGTTGATGTGATATTAATTGCTCTCTCAAGCTCCCTTTACTTCATCTCCTCAAGCAAATCACATTTAAGGTTTTCAAAGTGATATTAATTACCCATTCTCCATCTACTTTATAAACATTGGTAGGATGCATCAAGCCATTTTAACTTTAGGAGACCTCGAGTATGCGGGGGATTCTGCTATTGAAGATCTCCAAGAACAATATCCATGTGCGCCTCATCATCAAGGAATCCCTAAGGGTATTCCAAGGTGGCATATGAGAAAGACGGTCAAACCCGAAAAATAAAGGCAACAAAGCATAAAAAGTCGAAAGTAAAAAAGTTGTTAAGACCAGAGCTAAGCTCAATTATATAGAAGCTGAAAGCAGAGGATCTAATCGAGTATAAGCCGTCAAGATCTGTGACCTGAGCAAATCAAGAGCTGTGAGCTGAGCTACAAACTCTGAACTGAAGAAGATGAGTTGCGAGCTAAGGAAAGTAGTTCGAGCTGATAAAAGTAGTTGTAACTAATAAATATAAAGTAGTTTTGTTATGTTGAAGTCGAAGGTTGAAGATAAGAGAGATGAGTGTCATTGAATTACATAGAGAAGAAGAGAGAGCAAATGGCACAACAGAAAAACTGAAACATAATGATCATCATAGCTCTCGGAGACGTTGAAAGGGACAACATAGTGTTTACATTTGGCACCAGCTGAAAATCAGAAGCGGCGCCTTAATATTAGTCTTTTGACCCAGAAAATCCCCTTCCAGTGACTAAAAGATTGGTTTACTTTTTCCTCTCACAGACCCGACTATCATTGCATTGTTAAATCATCTTTCCAGTTGTTTAATCTGGCATACGGAATTGTGCAGGTTTTCCCTCATTAGTTTTTCGTTCATGCCAAGGGAAACCTCTAACACCCTACTCAAAACACTTATCTTACCAGCCAATAACCAACCCCTTTCAGATGGATACACTCTTCATCTATGAATCTGATACTGAACTGACGAATTCCCTTAGCCGATTCTGTTTCATAGGCAAGCTCATCTTCGAAAAATCAACCAACAAACAAGATGTGAATCCACGAAGTTCGAGAGCCCTATACGCTTTGAGTTGGACTGTGATAGGAGCTCATCTCATGCGATATCCTTGGGTTCGGGGTGCGAATGCTTCGCATGAGGATATTGGTTTACCATCACTTGGTTTTATATGCAAATCCATGAAGTTCGCCTTGTTGATATGAAAATGAAATATTAGAAGATTGGAGTTATGGAATTTTTCTCTCTACATTAGCTTGATGAAAATGAATCTAATATTTCGCCTTAAAATTTCTTCAAATTCCCCACGCATGTAAAGTAAAGGTAGAATTTGACAGTAATTCATATTTTGATGATGTAATAGTGAATTGAATGGACTAAACACTTGAACATTATTGGCAATCGAGCAACTTCAAGGGCCATTAAATTTTCCATTAACATCAATAGCCCACGTAGCCCAAATGTTGCACTAAAATGGGCCCAAACAAAAAAGGAGGTCCATTGAAAATCCCATGTAAACCCACCAAAGATGCTTGATAATACAGGAAGCGAAGGACACTGCAGCTTTTTTGTTTTGCATACAGCGGGGTTTCGTCACATGCTGGTTTCATTAGTGACCTGACGGCGTTATTGCAGCTATTGACCGCTTGGGGGGGTGTTGTTGAGGCGATGGCGACATGAAGAAGATCTAATTGCAATCCATCAACATTGCGGCAAAGTACAAATGATAGAGGCGATCAAGAGAGAAGTAGCATGATGCCGTGGAGATGGCGGTGATAGGTGGACGGAGGTGGTAGGTGAAAGGAGCCAAAGAGGGGATTAACGATATCGCTTACCATTCATCTATTTGCAAGTAAAGTCAATGGTCTTGAAGGTTGAGACTTAGATGTTCAACTAAGTTGATTTATCAATGGCACACAGAGGCAATTGTACTAAGTCCATAAAGTCGATCCATGTGAAAACTTATTATCGAAGCTCTCGTAATTGTTTTGTCTAGTAGTCTTAGGAAAATGGAAATGAATGATATTCTTCAATTTCTTTACATATCGGGATAACTGTTCAGAAAATCTTAGATCTATCGTACTTAACAAATTCAATCCTAAACCTTTTGAGGATTTTTCAATATGGTCTTTCAGACTAATTTCGGCTGATCAGCTGGAAATCAAGGACATAATGGTCCAATTGACACCTGCTTAGGCCCGCACTGACATGAACGATTTTCCTAATTTTTTTAAATATAAGTAACATAAGTTTCGAGTCCTGTACTCCATAAGTTAGTTTATTAAATATGACCGGTGAATTATTATCCGGAAGCTTGGAACCTTGCTCAATCCATGCAATCAAAATTAAAAGAATAAGGTCACACACGCCAATCGTATTTAGTAGCGCAAACCGTGGGGGAACTCTTCACCATCACGTCTCTGTCTCTGTCTCTCTCTTCTCTTCATCAGTCAGTTGACCCATCATTACAGCCGTATGCATGAAATAATCATTCATCATCTTCGTCATGGCAAAGTCGACCCTATGAAACCCTAATTTCGAAAGGGAAAGCAAGCGATTCACAAGAGAACAAACTGCATGAAAACCTCTTTTCTTTTGTCCTTTTCCCCTCCGGGTACCTATTGTTGCGTGGTGAATTAGAAAATGGGCCCACGAGAAAACGCTATACGTTTGTCTTCTCCAATAGGAGAAGTGCAAAGTTAGATCAATATTTTGAGAGTGACGTCCCTTTGGCGCGTAGATTGAAGAACTTTCACCTAATTTTTGTCACATTTGATGAGTGTGAAGCGACAATTGCTAGAGGATAGTTATTTACTGGTGATTTTTGGTTCCACGTCAATTTGCTTGGATTTGTTACCCACAAATTGGCATTTATGCAAGTAAAATATTAGCTATCGTTTTATCTACGATAAAAATTAATAAATTTTGAACTCATCACCAGCTTCGATTTATTTGAAAGATCTATTTTTTAGAAAATTCGGTGGCACAATTACGGGTTATTGAAGATGTATCTCTCTGTTCAAGTGGATTTTTTTCTCTAAGAACAATTTCAGTGATTTCTCCAAAAACACAAAACTGAGAATATTTGAATAGTTTCAAATTAGGACGTTTCTACTTTCTTTGTCGTCATTATTGACAAATTTGTCCTATCGGATAAAGTAACAACAAATTTGTCCTATCAGATAAAGGAATCCCATATACCGGAAGATTTAATAAACATGGCTTATAATCTCACTAAAAACTAGACCGGTAGTTGAGCAAACACAAGATAGAATAACCATTTTCAAAGTAATAAAATCTTTAAAAATATCAAGTACCCACATTACGATTCCTAGAAACCATATGGGAAAAACATTTTTTCCCATCTTGAGTAGGTTTTTCAATCCAAAAAATGAAATAAGATTAGGAAATCCATTATACGATTGTCGAGGACCAAAAACCCTTGGCATAGTCACCCAGATATTCCATTCTCTTGCTCCCGAATGAACTTACGGCTAGCTCAATGGATGAAACTTCTCCTCCTAGCAATTCTCAACCCCATCTCACCCATTCTAGAATGCTTCACCAAACCAAATTGGAGTTGACAAGTCTCCGAAAGAACCTGCATCCATCATGCCAAATCCCACTTTCCACCCAACAAACGATCACTTTGCTTCAATCCCATTATAATATACTTCTCCCTGTGAAATTTTGTGAAAGACCACCGCCAACTGTGAAGACGTGGTTTAATATTTATATACTTTCACACTCTCCCTCACGCTTAGTCTGATCTTTTTTTTTTTTTGCCTAGTACTAAGCGTTGAATGATTTTGGGGAGATTAGGGGTCTGGTAAGATTTGAATTCAGGACCTCCCACTCTGATACCATGTGAAGTTTTGTGATACCACAGCCAACTGTCTTAAAAGCTTAAGCCATTAAGTGAAGACGTGGTTTAATATTAATGTACTTTCACACTCTCAACATGCATAGGGCGCAAAACGAAAGGCAAAAAAGAACCCAATCGACTTCTTCTCCCCTTCTTCTCCATCCCCGCAGGTCTCTGTCTTTCCTCGTCGTTTCCTGATCCGCGAAAGCAATCATCCCTCCCAATATTAGAAGTTAACCAATGAAAAACTGACGCCGAGAAACATTCACAGGCCCAAAACGAAAGCAAAAAACCCAGTTGACTTCCTTATCCCTTCTTCTCCATCCCCGCAGGTCACTGTCTTTCCTCGTTGTTTCCTCACCGGCGAAAGCAATCATCCCTCCCAATATTTGGCAGTTAACCAATGAAGAACTGACGCCGCGAAACCCTAAAATATCAATGCAGAACACGTGAAGCCTTATTTTATTCCGGGGGTTTGATTGATAGAACGTGGTGCTGAAAGAAGTTTTGTGGCGGAGACGCTGTCCGCGTAAGCCCGTGGCCGGAGCTTGACGCTACTCGGGGCCCATCTCGTGCAAGCTTCGTCGGACGCGTGGGTGGGTCATCGTCTGGGGTGAAAGTCGTGTGCCAACACGTGGCCTCGCGATTTTGGTGCTGCGCTGGCCATTGACCTGCGCTCCGTGTGGGGCCCCACCGTCCGTCCGCCTTACGAAACCCTAAGGGTGCCACGTCAAGAGTCAAATGTATGGGGAAGATATGAGTAATTAGACCATTGAATGGTTGATCGGCCCTGACTTTACAAATGTATGTATCCTGAAGATTATTGCGTAATCAGAATTAACTTATTTTTGTGAAAATAAAGCCCATTGGCAGAGAGATGATTGACTGGTCATTTGCCACCTCTTGATTTCGTAGAATTCACTTAAGTCTTTGATTGGAAATATAGAGTAATTGGTACGTAACTCTCAACATGGTCATCGCAAAAAGGTAGGAATGAGCACTTTGGCCATTTGAAACCATGAACTGAAAATCAAACTGAACCAACTTTACAAAACAAGATAAGGGTCAGTTTTGCACGGAGACTGATTTGACTTCCGCGTACAAATGGTTTTGAACCATTTCGAAGCTAAATTCTAAGTCTTTCTTTAATTAAACACTTCTTATTTCTTACTTTCTATTTAGTCTTCCATTTAATTTTTTATGGGGAATTGCAATAAACAATAAAATTATTTGATTCGTGAAAGAAAAGAATGAAACTCAAAAAAAAAAAAAAAGAGCTGGTTCTAGACATCGAAACCAGCCGGTTCAATTTCAAATGGTTCTAAAGAGATAGGTTTAGTTCACGGTTCCAAAAACTAGAATCATATTATGACAATATAGACTTCAAGTTCTTGAACTGAAATCTACCCAAGACCGATTTTCCATAAAATAGAAGAAAAATAGTCGTGATGCCCAATTTTGTTCCTATTCATGACCATCGACATAAATACATATATTACTGCGCCTACAGTTTCGACAAGAATATGACAATCAGAAGCATCCCAATCTGTAGAAAATGAAGGAACGTAGCAACGCACTAGGCAATCATGATCGGAAAGCGTTCAAGAATCTTGTCGTCTCCAAGTTAACTTTCCTCGCTATGCTTATCGACACTCTCATGAAAACGAATGCTTCTAGTAATTATGGTTATTTAATATTGGTGACAGTGTACCGGTTGAAAGAGCTATTTTTCTTCTTTCTTTTGATATAATTGTGAAATGACACGTGCCATCTTATGCCATTATAAAAAGAGCCTTATTGACATCTTCAATTAGATAAGATCAAAAGACCATAATCATACCGGGTTCAATTCTATATTATTCATATCGTTGATTATCGTTAACTTTGCTTA